>ML681994.1:23265583-23291223 GCA_007922195.1 Podocnemis expansa
GTGTGTGTGTGTGTGTGTGTGTGTGTGTGTGTGTGTGTGTGTGTGTGTGTACACGCACATTTATTTAAAAAACTATATAACTAACAAAGGTTTGTTCTGATTCTTAATTTTTACATTTTTATTATGTTAGAAAATACTGAATGGTGCATTTTCTTACTGGTTATTTGTGCCTAACTCTTTTGGGATGGAAATTTGAATTCAATTAATAATTCACAAAAATAGCATTTTCATATTTTTGTTAAATAAAACTAAGTTAAATGTGAGGAATACACAAGAAAAAAGTTTATAAATAGTTTATCAAAGTATGTTTTGCATTTAAACTGATTCATTAAACAAAGGAAGTATTGTCTGTAGTTAATGAATGGAACTGATCGTTTCTGATTAACATATCCTTCAAGGTTTTAGTGTTAGTTGATCTTATCCTTTTATACCTAGTTTTTATTCTTAGATTAGAAAACAAGCTTTTCTCCTTTTTCAATTCCAAACTGTTTCTTAACTTTGAATGAACCAGTCATTGAATTGAATTAGTTGAATAAATTGAAATGAAGAAAACATTCTCTCTGAACCTGCAGAAGAGGTTGCTGTTGACAGCTGTTTCAGCATGTCTGCATTGTTCTCAGGTGTTCAGCCAGTAACTTCTACTAGTGCTGTGATCTGACTTTCTTTTAAGAGCAGCAGCAAATATATGCTGCTTAATATTATTTTTATATTTAATTTAAATTATTGCAATAGCTCATAAAAAGTTTCAGCCTTAACATAAACCATCAATTTTAACTTTAATTTTCAATATGTTTATGCATCTGTATTTATTTTAAAATTTTAAATACTCAATTAAAAAAAATTAATCTATTTTTATCTACCCTGCTGAGCTTCTGGGCCTTAGATCTTTGATTTGAAGATGTTTAAGGTGGGGATCTTTTTTATTTTATGCATCTGTAAATTTTCTTGTATACTTTTGATGCTATATAAACGTTATTATTTACATAGCCTTTACTTAGAGCTGCACCAGCTTGGGATAAGTGCTGGACAGATTCACAAGGTCGGCAGGGTTGGGCCAGGTCAATGCCAGAGTGGGAGACTCCAAGGAAAATCTGTGGACTTGCTCTCTGTTGTCTTGTGCTATATGGAGACATTTACACATGGGCACAGGCAGTGTAAAATACTAATAGATCAGCATGATAGTGGTCTACATGCACTTTGCCCATGTGTAATTACAAAAGATGCAGAATCAGTCATCTAGGCATCAGAAGAAAGTGAGAGAGACTTGGTAGTTGGCACTTCTCTTTTTGAGTCTGTACTGAATTAACATTTCAGCATGTGGTACTGTGCAGTGTGCTGCTTGAGGTTGTGCTATCTTTCAGGGGAGGTGTAACGTTGAGGTCCTAATCTGTCAGTGCTTCTGAAAGAGCCTCTGTCATTTTTCACCAGAATAGAGGTAACCTACCTGGTATCCTGGTCAAGTTCAAACTTAGGCAATTGTATCCATGTACCTAAAATCCCCTTTGGAATTGCAGTAGCTTGCTGTATTTTTCACCTCCTTACAGTGTTGTTCTGTTTACTGAGAAACAGCTGCTGTCTTCAACATCACAGCCAGGTATATTTCGGGAATAACTTGAAATTTTATTGTGACTCTTGATATACTTGGTATTTTTTTTTAAAGCCTCAGTTCTTGGGAATCCTCTGATTATGTAAGAATTATGTGTGTAAGAATCCCATTAATTAAAAAAAAATAGTAAGTTGCTAGCACTCCTGATTGCAGAGGAAAGGTTGGAAAACTGACAACAGAGTATCTTAATTGCTTAAAACCCCAAAGTCTCATGGGTTTTAAGCCAGTCTCATAGTTCTTTGAAGACAACTCAAGTCAGCAGGAGAATAACAATAATGACTTCATAGTACATGCATAGTGTGTAAAGAACTTCAGGGTGGAAGGACACTAAAGAAATGAGCAGTACGATGATGCTCCAGTTTTTTTCATAGATGTGTCTGATATCTTGCTGCAATTTGACTTGCAAGATGGGTAAAGAATCTGACATTTGTTTAAGGCCTTAAAATACCATGCCTCTGTAGCATTTTTGGTAACCATCGATGTATTAAGAGTGTTCTTTTATGAACTGACTGCCTAAGTGATCTGTCACCCAGAAGTGAAAGTTCCTGTACCTTAGAAAGCTCTATGGATGATCTCTAATCACTGAACAGAGCAGATATCCCATTGGCACAGAATCAGCAGATAGGAGGAAAAATTTTTGCTAGAAGAAGTTATGTAATTTCTTTCTTGCTTTGCAAAATGTCCTAAATCACATGTTCACAATCATTTTGTTGCATCAGTCATAGAGCTGGTGGTAAATTCTATCCAAATAGTTTTCTATCAGAAAATGCATTGCGGGAATATGTCCATTCCATCAAACATTTTTATACAAACTGGTCAACCAGCCTCGTTTCCTACCAGTCCTTACATCTTCCAAGATCCTTGATTATCCATAACTCACCTTGCAGACTGCCAAGGTTCCATGGGACCACTGGTGAACATCTTGACTCTCTGTCCAGAATATATGTTGTATAGGAAACACTGAAACATTCCCATGATGCGAATGTTTTGGTGTCTTTGAAAAGAAATATTTTGGAATTTCAGTTCCATGAAATATTGAGTTTTTTGAATTTTTGTCATATTTTCTGTGGGCTGGCAATTCTGTTTTCCAGCTAAGTCTAGTCAGTAGTGAAATGTACAAACGTCCTGAGAAGTATTTTGCCCTCTATAACAGTGTTTCTCAACCTTTAGTGAACCAGGGAAAACCTAAAGGTACGAATTACTTTATGCAGCACACCTGATGGAAACATTCTTGAAAAAGCTGTTATAGTGGCGGGAGATAAATGCCCCGGTTGCAGCAAAGCTTCCAGATGTGCATCAGCATCTGTCACCATGTACCTGGAAGCTTTGCTGTGGCTGGGGCATTAAATTGCTCCTCCCTCCTTCCCACTCAGCGCCCCCCCCCCGACAGGGAGGGGTCGGGGAGGGTCACAGGACACCAGCACTATGTCTGAGGAACACCAGTGTTCCACAAAACCCTGGCTGAGAAACCACTAGAACATACACAACTAGATAGTAAAGAAGCTTGCTCTGTGACTTCAGAGAAGAGAGAATGTTGTTTGTGTGGACTGGCTGGGCAGGTTTACAGTTCAGAGGGATTGTCTGTGAAGGCAGACATAGCATAAGTTGAAATAAAGCTCATATATGATGGTTAGTAACATGTAAGGGATTGAGATGATGTGTGTTTGAAGGGAATTTGCATGCTTTTTAGCCATAAGAAACTATCTGTTTGAGTTGTATACACAACTACATGTTATACAAACAATCTCTGGGAAATGTGCAGACATAAAGGACTAAGATCTAAATCTGGCTGGTTTGCAGGTTGGCACTGTGTGTCCAAGCGTGAATGCTGAAACATGATTGTTGTTTACCTCCTTCAGACCCCTGGCTTGTTCTGTATGCTCACACAGTGAGAAACCCAAGATCATAATTCTGAAATGAAACAATGCTACTGTGAAAAAGGAAGTGAGTGCTGACTATTTCTGGCTTCCCAGATTTGAGGTGTTGGGAGGTTGACAAGGCCATAAGGAAAACAAAAACGGGTTTCAGCATGTCTGAAGTGCTTTCCATCCAAGGGCTTCCAAGCACCTCCCAGACAGAAGTGAATTAAATCTCCTGATCTTGGAAATGGAAATATTATCCCCTTGTTTGCTAAGGGAATCTGAAGCACAGAGCTTCAGTGACATGATCCTGCTCACAAGTGAATTGGTGGCAGAGTGGAAATGGCACTCACCTGACTTACTTACTGTAAGCGCCAGCCTGAACCATGCTGCATAAAGGTCTGATCCTGCTATCCTTATTTGTGCTAAGTGGTACCTCACTCTGTTAGTATCCCATGACAAGGTATTGGGCACTATTTAGCATGACGGAGAGTGGGAGAATTAGGCCCTTAACAATAAGCTAATATCAAAATATTCAGAGATGTGTTCATTTTAGAATATAAGCTCATTGGACAGCTACTGTCATTCAGTGGTTGGGGAGGGCCTGGCACCCCAATCCTGATCAATATCTTAATACAAATTAAAAACTATGTCTAGATGAACCAGACTTCTTTTGCTTTAGAAAACTGAGGCTGGAATTCTCACCTGATGATGTTCTTCACTGAGTCCTTCCTTACAGCTCCCTCTTGTTTCTGGAACCTTGGAAGGCTGGGGAAAGTAGGCGAGGAGAGAGAGACAAAGAAAGAACAGGGACTCTTGGGGCTGGATCATCAGCTGGCGTAAATCAGTGCAACTCTGTTAAAGTTCACGGAGCTACACCCTATAGACCAGCTGAGGATCTGGCCTTCACTCTTTAGGCCATCGTGATGCCGCAGGGTCTGTTCTGAGTCACATGTTAGCCAGGGAGAACTGCAACATCATCACTGCCAGGCCAGAGGGTCAATGCAAAGCTGGCTGAGTAGGGCAAAGGGACAGAACACCCCCCCTCAAGGGATGCAAGGAAGTTAATGCAGCCTGCTTCTGATTACCTGTAAGGGGCAGTGAGAGTTTGGAGACAGGGATCCCTCCCCTTCTTCCATTAGCAAAATAAGTTATTCATACAAAATGAACACTGAAAACCCCTCTGGAGTATAGTATGTGCACTCACTCAGACATATTTTTGCTGCAGAGTTGAGCCACTTCATCTGCGTTAGGTCTAATGAAAAATACTCAGTTCCCCCTTTTTAAACTTCTCCTGCAACATAAGAGCAAGTTTTGTGCGGCAGCAGGGAAGAGGGCTGTGACTTGTCCATGCCTAGGGTAGCCCATCTGAAAATGCCAAGATCAAGGCAAGTCCCCTTTACTGGGGACTTAATTGGGGGCTCTTTGGCTCCCATTAGAAACCAGGTCAAGTTATTAAAATCATTTCCTTTACCAGAAATGTTCTCCTGCTCCCCAGAGGGTCAGCCACATTACCAGACCAATACAAGTTTGGACTTCACCCCAGATCCCATGCTGCCAACCAATCCTTTAGTAATTAAACTAAAGATTTATTATAAAGGAAAGAAACAACCAAGGAAAGAGATGTTAAATGATTAAAGCAATAGATAAATACAAACAAGCTCAGTGTCCATATGTGTCAGATTCTTAGTGGAATTATGGAGTTTGCAGGCTTGTACAGTGCATGGATGGGTCTCATTCCTTTTGTTTCACAGCTTCAGTTCAGCTGCTGATAAGTTAAAGCAGCAGTAGGAAGCAGGAATGAAGACAAGATGGAGATGGTGCAGCTACATTTTATACTTTCTGCCATGAGGCTTGTTCTTCCTTTGTTCCGAACACAGCATATGCCTTGGAAAAACCTCTGTCTCCCCTTCATAGGTATGTTCTTACCTGTCCTGGTGACACAGAAGGGGTAACCCCTGCGTTCTTTCACTAAGTTTATTCACAGCTGGATTAACTGGCTTTGGGACCCTCGGCTGCTCCCCACCACGGGGGCCCCACTGCCTGCGGCCCCACCCCCACTGCGTGACCCCTGCCTCCCAGCATAGTGGCTTGTGGGCAGGCTGTAACCGTGGGGAGGGCTGGATGCTCCTGCCATGGCCCTGCTCTGGCCAGTCTGCCCCATGGGGCAGGGCAGCTGGCATGTGGCATGCCTACTGGTGCATCCCCTCAGGCGGAGTGAGCAGGTGCTGGCCTGCCAGCCAGCCCAAGGGTAGGGTGGGAATGCAAAGCCCAGACTCTGGCTCTAGGGCCACACGAACGCCACCATAGCAGGAGTGCTCTCAACCCTCCCCTAAGTCCGGCCGGTGCTGAGCAGTGCAGGGGGGACTGGATCAGATAGGGGCTTTAGGGGCTGGAGCCTAGAGCCCTCCTATAGGCTGGGGCCCTGGGTTTCAGCCTCTATAGCCCCTGCAGTGATCTGGCCCTGGATTCATTGTACATTTGAGATCCCTTGATGGTCTGTTGTGTAGGCTGTGTGCTCCTGTCATCCTGTCTGGGGGTATCACCTAGAAATACAGCACAAGTCTGAAATACAAATATAGGATTCTGATTTAGAACTAATAATACAAAACTGATTACATAGATATAAATGTGCTTCTCAATCTTCGCAAGTCATGACTTTTCCACTGGGACCTTGCATGGCATATCCTACACAATATTATTGCAATTCTTCAATATTGGTATCAGCAGTATTGCAAATGGTCATTCCTAATCCAGACAGTGTCTCAAGGGCTCTCAAGGAACTCTAAAGGACAACACATTTATTCATGTCATGTTTTCAGGATGTAGAAACTCTCTGATCAGACACTGTGATTGCATGTATGGTAATAACAACATGAATTAAATAATGTAATTGCCAACTAACAAATTGACCAAATGTCCATGAAAGGACTTCCAATCTCATCCCTCCAAATAAAAGCTCAAAACAGGAGGAGGCCTCTGTAAGTAAGTGAGTTTTGCTGTGTGTTCTGGGGGTAAAAACCTGGGCTCTGTCAAACTGAATGGGGAATGAAAAGTAGAGTCAAGGGCTTTTCACAGAAAATGTCTTGTCTCAAGTCCCAAGATCCTTAAAATGAGGCGCTGTTTGAGCACGTCAGATGACTTTAAATCCAGAGGTAGAACAGGAGGAGAGTGAGAGTGTGCAGTGTATAAAGTGTTTTGCAGCTATAGGTCACCATAGGGTAAACAGGACAGCTGGCAGGGTTGTCATGAACCTGACCACTCAAAGCTGACAGGCCCCATGTGTTCTTCCAACCTCCCCTATGGGGATGTGCCCCACTTTTTTATCAGAACCGGGTATTTGTCCCATTTTATCTTGCCATCACAGGCAAGAGCAAATGGGACAAATGCCCAGGTTTGGGGGGTGGGGGTGGGGGGGGCGAGCTGGGATATTCAGGAATGGACTCAAAAAGGGACTATCCCAGCTAACATGGGGTATATGGTCATCCTATATAGGTCAAATCCATTACGAGGAGGCTAACTGAAACCTGCCACAGGCTCCAGAAGGATGTAATGCTGTCCATGGAATATGATCCGGTTGTGAGGTTTCTACAGGATCTATAGGAGTAGCTTGCAGTAGAGGGGATGAAGGCATAGCTAACCAAAGAGCTCTGCATATTCCGATTCTTACAACCTCCTGGCCAAGAACAGATGATATAAATATGTTCTTGGCTTATGCTGCTACTTGGCCATTCAAAAGCAATCTCTGCACTAACAACACTCCTCAGTTGCTAACCCAAAGCAGCCAAATTCCCTGTATCAAGGGAACAGACATCAATGTCATAATTTTTTCTGCTTGCCACTCAGCCAGTCAGCATTTCCTCCACACAAGGAAGATGTGGGGATTGTTGACGAGAGGAGAGGAAGGATTGCTTAAGAAATGGATTCAAAGGAAGGGAAGGAGGTTGTGTGGCAGATGGGATCTGGAAGAGTTTTCCAGACATTGGGGGTGGCATGGTAGATGGCATTAACCAAGACTGGGAAAAGGATTCAAAGAGAGGTAAAATGAGATGACCAGAAGGGGTGAAATTAGGAGTTTATACAGGGGGTGTAGGTGAGATGGAGCTTGAATATGGTATCACAGGAGACCTGAAGCCAGTTGTGGGGGAGAAGTAGGTAGGAGTTTTAGAAGCAGGGAGGGTTGTTCTTGGAGCAGAAAAAAACCCAAACCAGATAACCACCAGTTTGTCATTTTGTGCCAGACTTAGCCAGCATGTCAGCAAAACCTTGTGATTGATGGTATCAAAGGCAGCTGATATAAAAGAACAACAAGGGGTCGTGTGGCACTTTGAGACTAACAGATTTATTTTTCGCATGAGCTTTCGTGGGAGAAAATCCCACTTCCTCAGATGCTTCGAAGACCCATCTTTGAAGCATCTGAGGAAGTGGGATTTTCTCCCGTGAAAGCTCGTGCGAAAAATAAATCTGTTAGTCTCAAAGTGCCACACAACTCCTTGTTTTTTTGCTGGACTAGACTGACACGGCTATCCCTTTGGAAACTGATATAAAAGAATCAGCCTGGATGCCTGATTTTTAGCTATTGCCGTCATCAGCCAATGAAATCAAGAGCCAAGTAACATGGCAGCTACCCTCCCTGTATATCCAGCCATCCTTGGAGTTAACTGCCTTGGAAGGTCATCAAGAGGCTGAATAATTGTCAGACTCGTAGACTTTGCAGCTGGAAGAGATTATCTAGGCTGAACATCTGTAGGCCACAGAACCTCATTCACCCACTCGCGTCGTAGACCTGTAACTTTTGGCTGCGCTCCTGAAGTCCTAAAAATCATGATTTAAAGACTTCAAGTTATGGAGAGTCTGTCATTTACATTAATTTAAAGGTGTAAGTAACCTGTGCTGCAGAGGAAGGCGAATCCCCTCCTCCAGGATATCTGCCAGTCTAACCTGGGAGGAAAATTCCTTCCCAACCCCAGATATGGCAGTCAGTTAGCTCCTGGGTATGTGGGCAAGACCTGCTAGTCAGGCAACTGGGAAAGAATTCTCTGTAGCAGTGGTTCCCAACCTTTTGCAGGCTGGGGACCCCTTTTTAAAATGAAAAGCCAAGGTCCCCCTGGCTGCAGGTAGTAGGTATTTGCTGCAGGGCAGAATGGGCCCCTGGGGGCCGAGTGTGGCCCTTGCTGGCAGAATGCAGCCCCTGCCATTCTGGCGGAGCCCCTGCTGGTGGGAACCAGCCCCTGCTGGCAGAATGCAGCCCCTGCCACTCTTACCTGAGATTGGAGCTGCTGTGGCCATAGCCCCCTCTGCCCCTGCCCCCCCGTCTCCCCCCCCCCGCTGGCCTGCTCTCTGACCCCCTGCCCACTGGTTCCCTGTCCTCAGGGGACCTTTTCTCCCTCCTTATCTGGACAGAGCTATGGCCACCTGCCCCCCTTTCTCAGGCTACTCTCCCTGAGCATGCTCTAAGCATGCTTATGGTGGGCGTTTTAGAAACTCCCTACCTGGGGGAGGCTTCCTGCTAGCCGGAAGCCTGGGTCTCTATTGCAACCCGAGCCCCTGGTAGCATCTGGCCCCAGCTCCCAAGCTGTCTGCAGCCCCCCTGCAGTGACTCTGATGGCCCCCCAGGGGTCTGCAGACCACAGGTTGGGAACCACTGCTCTGTAGTAATTCAGAGCTCTCCCCCATCTAGTGTCACATCACTGGCCACTGGAGATTTTGCTGTTAACAGTCCCAGATTAGCTTCATGCCATTGCAGGCAGTTTCATCATAAACTGAGTAATATGCAGTCAAGTCTTCCACAAATATAAGTCAATTGGTTTTAATTTTAACATGACTTTAGCTCTAGAGACAAAGCAAGTCTTACAGCCAGAATTTTACTTTGTTATGTACTTACTCCAATTGGTAAGATTTTTTCCCCCACTGGTGTAGTTTCAAGCATTTTAGAAATCATTCCTTGGGCAGATACTTAATTTCAGGATCTTTAATGCTAAGTATATTGATCTATGTTTGTCCTGAAGAGAGGTATGGAGAAGGGGTGGGGTGGGGATTCTGCAAAGACTTTTCTGTCTGAATAAAAAAAGATAATTTCGGTCTTCTGCTCAATTCCTGCTCTCATCCAGTTAAGATCAGATCAGGTGTTCTTGGAGAAAGATTCTGAAAGATTAAAGAAGAATCTCCCCCTCCCCAAGATTGCCCCAGACCTACCCATATAAAGAACATTGACATCACATTTTTATTAATAAAAAATGAAGGCAAACTGTCAATTCTTACAGCACACTGGTAACTTTATTTAAAGATCTCTTTATACCATCCCCTCTATGAATATATCAATCTCAGACTTGAAACAAGTTAGGATTTTTTCCTCCATTGCTTCCCTGTGAAGGTTATTCGAGAACTTCACTCCTCTGATGGTTAGAAACATTCTTCTAATTTCAAACCTAAACTTTTTAATAGCCAGTTTATACCCATTTGTTCTTATATCAACACTGGCTCTGAATTTAAACAACTTTCCCTCCCTCCGATTTATTTATAAAGAGCAATGCTATCTCCTCTCAGCCTTCTTTTGAGTAGGCTAACCAAGCCAAGCTCTTTAAATTGCCTCTCATAAGACAGGTTTTCCATTCCTTGGATCATCTGAGTATCCCTTCTCTGCACCTGTTTTATCTTGAGCATGGGAGACCAGAATTGCATCTAGGATTCTGAATGGGGTTTGACCAGTGCCTTGAATGATGGTACTACCACTTATCTGTCTATGCTGGAAATACCTCACGTGATGTATCCTGGGTATATTAGCCTTTTTCATGTCAGTATTACATTATTGGCTCATAGTTATCCTGTGATTAACCAATACACACAGCTTCTTCCCTCTCCTCCATCACTTCTACTGGACACGTCTCTAGCTTATAGCAAAAATTCATTTTGTTACTACCAGAATGCATAGCTTTGTACTTTGCACTATTAAATTTCATCAAATTTCTATTACTCCAGTTTTCAAGGTTGTCCAGATTTTCTTGTATGATATTACTGTCCTCCTCTATATTGGCAATGCCTCCCAACTTTGTGTCATCTGCATATGTAGTTAGCATGCTTCCATATTTTGTGCCAAGGCCAGTAATAAAAATATAGCATATGACTGGTGCCAAGACTGATCCCTGAGGCACTCCACTAGCATGACATGCTGCAGTCTCCATTTTAACCAGTTCCTTCTTGACCTTTCAGTTCTCATATTAATTCCCATCTTCTCCAATTTAACTAAAACAAACAAGGAGTCCTGTGGCACTTTTAAGGACTAACAAATATATTTATGATGTGAGCTTTTATGGGGGAAAATCTCACTTTGTCAGATACTAGACGAGGAAGAACTTTCATAATGGGAGCTTAAGTTCTTCGTCTTCAAGTATCTTGATGAAGTGGGATTTTCTCCCACAAAAGCTCACATCATAAATAAATTTGTTAGTCTGCAAAGGTGCCATGAGACATCTTGTTTGTCTTGCTGAACTAGACTGACTCAGCTACTCCTCTGGAACTTGTCCAATTTACCTAATAATTCTCCATGTAGAACTGTATCAGATGTGTTCCTGAAATTTGCATAGATTAGCTCTGCTGCAGTTCCTTTGTCTAATTTTCATGGCGTTGTCTTTGATGACACTTGCAGTTATGGATATTTGATTTGGGATGGAGGCAGGGCTGATGTGATCTAGAGCAGGCAGGGCTATGGCTGTGCTCAGTTCACAGCTGGTTGATGGTCTGGCAGCCTTCAGCATTGTTGCTCATCCTTTTGTCTCTTTATCTAGCCTCCTTTAGTAGAGGGTTCCCCCACTCTGTTTGTTTATGTCTTCCCTCACAGCTGGCAGGGGTGGGAATTTGGAGTGTGTAGCTGTTGGAGGCAGGAGCCCCATTGATCATGTGAGTGTGGCTGTACTAGTTGTGTTTCATGTGTATGGATAAGTATTCGAGTCCAGATGGAGGTCTAGGCTGAACAGGGCATGGAGGTGTTAGCCCGATCTAAACGAGAACCAAACCCAGCTTTCTTACCTTAAGGATCACGTTTCTCATTCCCTCTCCCTACACTTTCCACCCAATGATAGAGTCAGTCTGGATTAAGCAAAGAAAATGATTCCCTTGGGGCAGGTTAGAGGGTATTCAGTGCAGTAATGTGGGTTACCATCTGTCCCCAGAGACAATAGTGCCATTTACATTTATATGCATCAATTCATCCGGGAGAAAAATCTGTCTTCATTTGTGGTACAATAATGTGCTGTTCATCCCTGTCTTCTCTTCCTTTTGCTTTCTATTGCCTTGCCCTCTGGTTCTCTGTCTCCCCTCCAGTCTCTTTCTGTCCTCTCTGCCTTTCTTGCTTAAATGTGTAAGGGTGAAGTATCATTCCTGCTTTTCCTCTCTCATGTGACTGTCGGGATTTGACTCTGAACCCAAAATTCCCATTGGCATCAGAACTCAGTCTGTCTTACAAGCAGCTTCTCCACTCCCCTCATTCTTCCTCTGTCCTCCTTTCTCTCTGTGTCTGTCATTTTCTGTCTCCTTTTTTTCTGTTCCCTCTTTGTCTCTCTTTGCTTTTACTGCTTGCTGTCTGTTTCTCTCAGCACAGGCACCCTAGGAGGCAAGTTCATACACTAATAGTCAATCTTTCTATAGAGCACCCTTCATATCTAGTACCACAGCAACAGCAAAAACCCTTCCTGGGGAGAGTCAGTCATGAGCTAAAGAGAATAGGGATGATTTTAAGGCAGAATTTAAGCTCAGGACATGAGTCATTGGTGCAGAGGGATGGAAAAAATAGAGAGTTCCTGAGCGATGAGAGGCTGTGGTGCTTTCCCACCTCCAGCTGTGGCAAGTCCTGGAGAGGGAATTGGAAGGTTGGGGTGGGAGGATGGGTAAGAAGCCACTAAATGGCAAAGAAGATAGGGAGGAAAGATAAGTGAGGGTGAGGAAAGGATGAGGGATAAGGAATAGGAAGCATAATGGAGGTGGTTAGGAAGCTGGTGAAATTCCACGTATGGATCCATTAAATGGTATGAATAAAATCCGAACGTGCCCTTCTCTTTGCTTAATACTTGTACAAAGTTTTATGGGAGGGACATGGGGGAAGGGGAGCCCTACATTTTCTTAACCATCATTCTATTTTCCCCCCCTTAAAATACACAGCCTTCTATACCTCTGTGCTTCCTGGTAGGAGGTGGAAGAGAGCCTGATTTCCTAGGACTTTCACTCCCACAGAGCTTCAGGGACTAAGAGAGACTACACCACACTGGAAGCGGCCAGCCTTGGTGTAAGCCTGATGAATTCAGTGGAGTTAGACTGACGGTGAAATTGTCAGTGTGCAAAGCAAGGAGAGAGGAGATGAAAAGAAAACACACTGTAAAATATTAACCTCCCTGTTTAAATAGGCAGCTCATAACAAATAGCAGCTGTTCAGTTTCATGGCTTGGAGGAGGCAGGGAAGTTCAGTATTTCAAAGTCGGGGAAAATGGTTTTCTTTTTTTAAATCCAATACTGAGGGATTCTAAAGTCCCTGAGTATCCTGAGAACCAAAATCTCTCTCCTACTTCCTGCCCATTGTGTATGAATACCCTATAACCTCAGTATTATACACTTGGCTAATCTGTACCTTCTGTCACACACACACACACACACACACACACACACACACACACACACACACGTCTTTCCCTGTACCCCATACTCTGCTTTGTAGGAAACAATTTAATACTTGAGTGCAGTGGTGAGGTCTCATATGAATATGACTTCATTATTTTTGGCAAAATGTACAACAGATCATTTACCAGTCTGTTAGGAAGCATTGTTATCAATAATTAAAGGCAACCACATTTGTTAAATAAATGAACAAAGTATATTGTGTCGTGCACAATCCCTTTTTTATTTGATTGTCTTTGTTCACTTATTCGCTAATTTGCAACATGAATTCACTCTCAGTAGGTCTCCTGGCCATATGTGTGAATCAGCAAGGTTCTACTTTGTGCGTGTGTGTATAATCTGTATACACAGTGACTGGCTGCAAGAACAGCAGTAAAATATTGCCTAAGGGTAGAAGCCATTGTCATACTGTGTGTTGCCCAAAGCTGAAGACTGAATGCACTGTTTCAGAATGAAGGATGCTCTTTTTGCCTCTGGCTGATTATTTTGCTTGCCATTATCTGCAGAGCCAATTGCTACTCATCTTACTAATGTAACTGGATATCCCCCTTCCCCCACCCCCGTTTGTCCTGTTTCCTGTGGGGAAGTTCCAGTAAAAAAACAACAAGCAGTTGTGTGGCACTTTAAGACTAACAGATTTATTTTTTGCATGAGCTTTCGTGGGAGAAGATCCCACTTCCTCAGATGCTTCGAAGATGGGTGAACTTACAGAAAGGAATGAAACTAAATGCAAGGGGGTGTAAAACATAGGAGCAGGTCATAAAGTAACAGCAGATCAGAGCAGTTTATAGGCTCAAACCATGGGGAGCCTGAAGTCAAATTACCCTTTGTAATGGGAAAAGAACCCATAGTCTCGAGCTTCCATCCTAAACACACCACATGATCCATTGTCTACAGCCAAGCCCTAAGATATAAACGCATCTGCTCTGATCCCTCAGACAGAGACAGACATCTTGAGGATCTCTATCAAGCATTCTTGAAACTACAGTACCCACCTGGGGAAGTAAGAAAACAAATTGACAGAGGTAGACGGGATCCCCGAAGTCATCTACTACAGGAGAGACCCAAGAAAGAAAGCAACAGAACACCACTAGTCACCACATACAATCCTCAAGTCAGACCTCTGCAAAAGATCATTAAGGACCTACAGCCTATTCTAAAAGATGATCCCTCTCTCTCTCAAGCATTAGGAGACAGACCGCTCCTTGCTTATAGGCAGCCCCCTAGTCTTAAACAGATCTAACAACAGGAACATTGAAGCAGGCACACACCCCTGCAAAAAACCACGCTGCCAAGTCTGCCCACGTATCTGCACAACAGACACCATCATAGGTCCTAATCAAGCCTGCTACTCCATCAAAGGCTCATTTACCTGCTCATCTACTAATGTGGTCTATGCCATCATGTGCAAGAAATGCCCCAACACCTTATATATTGGACAAACAGGATGATCGCTCCGTAAGAGACTGAATGAGCACAGAGCCGATATCAGAAACCAAAGAACAAAGAAACCAGTTGCTGAGCACTTCCATCTTCCTAATCACTCGATGACAGATTTGTTAATGAGTGTCGTTAGAGATGTACCTGGGACATCAAGACTTCAAAGAAAGACAGCTGAACTCGAATTAATATGCAAGCTAAATTCTGTGAAAGCAGGACTTAATCGAGACTATGGGTTCTTTTCCCATTACAAAGGGTAATTTGACTTCAGGCTTCCCATGGTTTGAGCCTGTAAACTGCTCTAATTTGCTGTTACTTTATGACCTGCTCCTATGTTTTACACCCCCTTGCATTTAGTTTCATTCCTTTCTGTAAGTTCACCCATCTTCGAAGCATCTGAGGAAGTGGGATTTTCTCCCACGAAAGCTCATGCAAAAAATAAATCTGTTAGTCTTAAAGTGCCACACAACTCCTTGTTGGTTTTTTAGTGGACTAGACTAACACGGCTATCCTTTTGAAATTGAAAGTTCCAGTGGCATCTTTTCAGGCAGCAGGAGTGATCTTCAGGAGGAGTAAGTTAGTCTTTTGAGCCTTCTTTGAAGATAGGCATACATTTAGGTGATGCAGAGGTGCAAACTGTATGGTTCACTCCACTTAATAGGAGGAGTCATGACAGTGTTTCGTTCCCCCCCCTTCCCTGCACATTTTACTCTCTCTTCCCTCCACTCCTGGCTCCATCTCTCTTATTTCAGCATTGCATACTGTAGGTCTTGCTCTCTCTCTGCCACCATGCACTATTGACTTCCTGATAAGTACTGTTTCCTTCTTATGAGGGCTCTTGTGCATAGTGATTTGGGCATTGGGCTACCTATTAACTGGTGGGATCTGTGTTGCAATCCCACAGGTTAATAAATCAATATACATTAAAAAAAAAAAGCAGATCACTGCCCAGTTTTGACATTATAGGTGAAGCTGATTGCACTGCCTGCTGGTAAGCTTGCCCAACATTGCTCCTTGTAACATCCTTTTTTTCAGTTGCTGATAATTTTGCCAGACCGTAACCAGTTGGGCTGATGTTTTCATGGTTGGTGTCTATCTTTGACTAAATTCCTTGTGAAAGTTTCTTCCAGAATGGCTGAGCCATTTCTTAGAATGAAGTGAGGGAAAAATATGTTTGTCCCATAGTAAAAGTTACGGTGACATTTTCTTTGAAAAGTTTTCACACTGAGGTACTTTGGAGAGGAAGCTTAATGTCTGGCATGGGGGTGGCCTTTGTGTCAGGCAGTGTTTTCCCCTGAATTGAAAGGTTGTGTGGGGGGGTGTTTGAATGTACAGGGGTGATATGAAGGCCAATGAAGGGTGAAACTGTGAGAGTGAAGAGGGGCTATGGCACCACAGTAAAAACTGAAAAGTGTTTTATGACCTTTTTATTAGATTTATATCAGATACAAAATTATTCAAGATAATTAAATCAAAAGCAGATTGTGAAGATTTATGAAAGGGTCTTACAAAACTGGGTGACTGGACAACAGGGGTGTTTGTCCACCCCTAAAATATTCAGGGGCTAGGGCACAGGCCCCAGGGTAGTCCCACATTCCCGTGCTCCCCCCCAAACCACCCCCATCATACTATTCCCCTCCTGAAATCACTCCCCTCGTCATGTTCCCACCCACCCCCCACTGTGCCAGGCCCTGGCTGGCTCTTCACCCCTGTTGCTAGCCTCCCATACCACCTCATTTTGCCCAGGCTGGGCTGGGCCAGTTGTTGCCCACTGCCACCTCACCTTGCCATGCCCTGGCCCAGACCAGCTCTCCTTTGCCACACTCTATGGAGTCTAATCAGCTCCAGCTTTTAACAGGGGTAAGACAAGTCAAATAGTGCTTTTAACTCTTAAGCAGAGCCCACAACAGAAAGCAAAACACCTGTTTCCTACCCACCCACTCCTCTTTCTCAGCTGAGAATTGATCTGGCACCTGAATCCCCTTTTGGTGTATTGAAACAAGGAGTCGTGTGGCACTTTATTGAGTTTGGCCATTCCAACCACTGACTAAATTGGTAACATTGCATGGAAGTAGTTGACAACTGAAGAGGAGCTGGGCGAATTCAAGGGGGAGGAAGATGCAGGGAAATCTGTTGTGTCAGGGATGTGCCTTTGTCTTCTCTGTGAAAATCTGCCCCAGTTTGGCCAAGTTATAAAACTTTGATAAAAATCTCCATTTGCACATGCTCAGTAGAGTCTTCTTCAGATTGGTAGCCCCTAAATCTCCTTAGTTCTGTTTGCACTGAGTTTCCACCAGCCTGCAGGGGCTGAGTAGAATTTTTCCTGCTAATGCAGGTCTGGGCCAGGCCAGGGCCTGGCACTGGAATGGAGAGCAAGGAAGCCTGTCTCTTCTGAGCTCACAGGGACTGCCCTAGTGGGCACAGGCACTATGAAGGATGGGTGCATTGGGGAGCAGACTGGGAGAAGGAGGTTGTGAGGGAGAGGCTGGGACTGGAGGCTTATCAGTGGAGTGGGGAGAGAAACTAAAACAGAGTTGTGTGGGAGACTGACACAGGGGCTGGAAGATGGGGGATACTGGGACTGGCTGGACAAGGGAATCTGGAGCTGTGGGAGACTAGGGCACACCAGAAGAAGAGACTGGGATCTGGAGTTGGGTAGAGAAATGGAAATGGAGACTGAGATTTAATGAAGAGCTGGGCAAGGAGCTGTCACAAAAGCAGCATGTTTGCAATTATTGGGCTGTTGTAATATTATTAGAATAGACCAGGTCAGAATGGATCTTTGAGGCTAAACTCCCCTCTAACCTATAGGCACGACTCTTTGGAGGCAAAGGCACACTGACAGGGAATATGCAAGAAGACTGTGATAGGAACTGGCCCTTGTGCCAACCCTACTTGTACCTAGTATTTCCTCTCTTAGTTTTAGCTACCTGTTGTGTCTCATCCTAGATTAAAAACTCTTTTATGGCAGTAGTCTTTACAATATTTTAACTAACATAACCCAGGCACACACATAGGGCCTAGGATGTTGGTGTTCAGATCCAAACACACACAGAATAAATAATTAATAATAATTAATGATATGTGGAAAAGGACTTCCTTCTGCAGTGGCATGACCCAGAGCTTTTCACAAGCACAAAATTCATTGTAGCTTTCAACAAAGTCGATGAGGTGCTGTTTAACATGCATTTCCAGCTCATTGTGATGAGTCGCACATCCTTTACATATCCAATAGCTTTTTAACTTTTAAAATCTATTTCACACTTTGCAGCAAGCCGGTAATAATGCATTTGCTGGATTGTGCAGCAGATGTCTGGAGAAATTGTATATTTTCTTCCATATGGATTATCATTTTACCAAAAAATAAAATAGGTTTCAGCACACTTCAATTTTCTGATGTATCACAGGAGGGATTTTCCATCTGGGTATGAGACATGAATCTGGACTACTGGGGGTAGTGGGGAGGCAAGGAGGGGAGGGCTGCTACACCAGTAGGTCGTAGCGTATAGATACACCCTTTCCCTATCTCTTTGGGTGCAGAAGGAACCTGCCAGCAGTAGAATGTATGCAGTTCTGTATAAGGAAGGGACAGGGACAGGATATGGGAAAATGTGTGCTCATTCAGCCCAGCTCCATGGGATTTTTTTTCTGCCCTGCACTGGAGATATGGAAGCCTGACTGGTGGGTCTAACACAGAGCCCTACTGACTATTCCCCTCAGAGAGCGATGAGCTGCTCCAATGCTAGGCTAAAGTTGCTCTGCTGTTCCACACCTGGAGTGGGGGAAAGATTTTTCCTCTCTCCCCAGCCTCTAAGAACTCTGAGTACATAGCCCCAACTGCTCAAGCTGTTACTGCGCTGGAGACCAGGCACTTAGGGTCTCCAAACTGAACTTATGATTGGCTCCAAATGAGTTAATGTACAGTGGTGCACCGGTCCTCTTCTCCCCGGTGTGATATCAGCCATTATTTTATGTATCTCCATCCTACTACCTCTTAGTCTTTCCCTTTCCAGGAAAGGAAATGGTCCTGGTCTTTGGTTCCATCACTTATGGAGGCTTTGTGCTTCCTGCCACCTTGGGGATTCTGACAATTTCCACAGTCATTTGCTGGGTTCATTCTCTCTTGTCTTTGCTTAATATAATGAGGTGATTGAAATGGATCCAATATTCTAAGCAAGGACCTTCCATCCATTTTGTTGATGGCATTGGGGGAAGAGAAGGAACATGCAGAGCAGGTGAGCTGTTGAGAAACCAAGAGCCCAGTCTCCATGCAAATATCTCCCCTTTGCCAAAACAAATGCATATAAATACTAGGTATGTCTGAAACTATAATGACACTGTAGCAGGGAGCTATGGCCGCCCTCTGAACCTGAGCCAAAGGACTGGCCCGAACGCCATCCCTGGCCAGAATGGGGAACTGCAAGCCTTAGGCCCCAGAAGCGGAAGGGTGGGGCCGGAACAGGAAGGGGAAGTATAAAAGCCCAGACCAGAAGCTCAGTTGGGGCTGAGCTCTTGGAGGGGAAAGATGTACTAGGCTGTAGGGAGCTGAACCAGAGAAGGAAGACCTGAGCTTGCTAAGGGGCTGCTGACCTTTCCCCCTGCTAGTCCTATGGCCCACCTAGCCTCCCTGGGCTGGGCAACTGGGAAGGGAACCGGGAGGCAGCAGACTGGGGAGGCCATTTCAAGGCCTGCAGATCCCAGAGGCAGCGACTGGCCCCAGAGCCAGATCCCGGTGAGGCCAAGGACCCCCTAACCTATGGTCTGTGTGACCTGGAGGAGCTCCCCTCAGCAGAAGAGGAAACCCCCACAGTGTGTGGACCCCAGGATCTTGAGGAATTGCCTCTCGCCGAGGAGGGTGAGATGTACCCAGACCTACCCCCAGCGGATGCAGAGGGGTTCAGCGGGATACCCAGGCCCACTACGAAGGGGATATGCAGGATGGCTACCGCATCTGGAAGTAGGTACCCGGACCTTGGGGTGGGGGGAGGAAGTGGCCCAGGGAGGGCTGTGAGTTTGGGATGCCCTGTGCCAGCGTGTTGTGGTTGGGGACCCTGCTGGCCCAGTGACTCTCCTCACGGTCACTGGTAGGGCACTGGGCTGAGATGCGGTGGAGCGGGTGAGCCTGTGTCTTCCTCCCCAACCCTTCACCCGTGTGTCCTGACAGGAGGAAACCAGACGGTGATTCCTAACCACATGAGTTGTGCCTGCCCGCCCCTCCGGGGGGCCGGGGCACATAGCCTTTGTGCCTGCCTGCCCCGCCGGGGGGGCCAAGCCAGAGACCTGTGTTCACACAACTGGGAGGGGCACCCCGCCGGCTACCTCCCCTGTGCGCAACCAGCAGGAGGTGCCCTACTGACTGGCCAGCGGCCTCGATCGCTTACAGACACAAAGTGATTGGCCCAGTTAGTTGGGGATCCTCTCAGCCCCAAATTCATGAAATGGTCCAAAATTGGTTTTCCCCACAGGTCTGTCCATGAATCTTTAAGGCAAAGTGCTGTTAATTAGTCTTGGATTTATTTCAGGTTTCATGGCAGTGAGTATGTGTGTGTCTTGCTATGTCAATATGGGATAGTGCTGTGTAAGGTGAGGCACACGCAGTAGTTCTATTGGAAGTCTTTCTTAGAGGGTAAAAGGGCAGAGCTTGTTCTTCATGGCAGGGTGGGTGAAGCAGGTGGTGCCACGTGTATCTTGTTGTTTTGCAAAATTAGCAAGGAGTAAAAGGAAACATGGGATGAGTGAAATGGGCAGTTGATTGGTTTAAAGTTGTCCCTAGGGACGTGTGTGGTCACCGCAAAGGACGGACAGGGGTGTATGTATGTGTTTGTGGTAGCTATTGGTTGAAGCAGGATAGCACTGGCATGATTTCACCTGACTTCTCAGTCCATTTGGAGGCTCTCAAGTGAGATTAAGCAGATTACTGTCACACATTTGTGATTTCTTTAGGGCTGTACTGTAAGCCATGGAATTTCTCATGTAGATAAGTAGGAACACTGCCCACCCTGTGGTGTAATTACTATTTGTTGTATGTATGTATGTAAAGACCTTCACGAATAACAGGGTGCTTTATGGAAAAATGGAGAGCAGGAATAAACTGCGCAATTAAAAGTGACTGGAGAAAAGTCTGAGGCCAAATTCATGCTAGATGTAAATAACTGATTTCAGTGGAGTTGCACCAGGAATTTTTTGGGATCTTGAATGAGTTACTTTGAAATATTGATTCTTTCTATCATATACTAGCTAAATGTATTCGTTTTACATATAGGCATTTCTATGGCCCTCTGCACCTTATTGTATCTCAACACCTAAGGGCACTACAGATAATGCTCTTTATCTGGAAATGAATGTGGGTCTCAGAGCCATTCTAACCCGATTGTCATGTTGAGATCATAAGTCCCATGTGGGGGCACAGACTCAGATAAAAATGGATAAGTATAATGGAGCTGGGTATCACTGTGGACAGCTCAATAAAAGCCTCTGCTCAGCATGCAACAGTGGTCAAAAAAGCAAGCACAAAGAAGGGGATTGAGAATAATAGAGCAAATATTATAGTGCCAACGTATAAATCAGTGGTCTGTTCTTAGTTCTGGCCTCCCCATCTCAGAAAAGATACACCAGGAACAGAGGGAGTTCAGAGATGGGTGATGAGGATGACTAGAAAGTGGGAAAATCTTATATATGAGCTAGAAAAGATGCAGACCATTTTGGTTAGAAAAGAATTAATAGGAGTGAATGTAATAGAAGTATAGAAAATAATGGATGGTAGAGAGAAGGTAAGTAGGGTGCTCCAATTTACCTTCTCTTATAATGAAAGAAAAAGGGACATTCAATCATTGTGAAAGGCAATTTAAAGGAAATTTAAAATAGACAAATGGAAACACTTACTGTTTTAGCAAACAGTTAATTTGGAATTCACTGCTACCAAGATATCACTGAGGAAAAGACATTAAGGTACAAAATTGGATGAGAGATATATATATGGCTAATGAAAACACCCACAGTTATATTAGACAGGCAGAAACCTCAACATTTTTGTATAACCACTCTTGCTTCAGGACATAAGCCAACCACTAATTGACATAGGGGAAAACTGTAGGTATGTTAATCTGTAATTGTCCACAAGGGGTCCACTGTATCTTACCTTAATAGTGTATAGCACTAGGTGTTGTCAGACTTATATTGGTTAGATGGACCATTGGTTTCTTCTGGTATGGACATTCCTACATCAAGAAAAGAACTTCAACTATGACGAGTAATGTAAACCAGATGGTAAAATTAATGGTAATCAGTGTAAGAATCTAAAAACCTGGGTGTCTCATGATCATCATGAGAATGGAGAAAATTAAATAGGTGAGGCTGCTACATGTTTTCAGCTGATAGCAAATGGCAGTAGGATCTACTAAAGGACTCTAGCAGCATGTTTGTGACAGGTGCTTGAGCATCTGCAACTCCCATTGAAATCAGTGGGAGTTTAACCCATAATTAGGCCTCTAGATCAATAATCCAAATATGAAATTGCAAGGCCAGGAGCTAGGGTTACCCTCCTGGCTGGTATTTGACCAGACTGGCCAGATTTTTCTACAGATTTTTCAGTTGCCAGAAAAGGAACTTATCCCTGAGGGTTTATTTTGTTTTAAACATGGGTCTATAGATTTGCATTATGATCACAATACACTGGGATATCTAAAGTTAAATTCCTTGTCCAGCTCAAGATGCTACCATCTGACTGTTAAAAATAAGAAATTGCTGGAAATGGCAAAATCAAATAGCAAATACAAGTTCAAGAAATAGATTCAATGGAATTCATGTATAAAGTTCTAAAACATTCACATTCAAGTATATAGTTAAAATGTAGAATCAGTGTAGTTTGGGGGAAAAATAATCTTAATGAAGATGGAACGCAACAAAGTTGTGTGAGGAAACATGACCACAGTAAGAAAATGTTATCAATCTTATCCATATGTATTATCTCTTTACATACTATAAGTAGCTGTTGGGGGGTGTGTGTGTGTAAGTAAGTAAAAACTGGCTTGTGGTGGAGTTGTTGTGGGCTTATGGCGTGGGTGTCAGTTTTTTTGCATTTCTAAGGTGGTAATCCTACCGGGGGCTAATGCTGTAGCAATGGAAATGGTTACATCTTCATGACTCTACGGAGGTATTACATAATGTATAGTGACTTGACTAAACAGCTGCTATGAGGCAAGTTAGTGTAAATATTACATCCACATTGGTGATGGCAGGTGCTGGAGCCTTTGCACAACTTGCCTAAGAACTGGCGTCCTAGTCAGGGAGTGTTCCATTTTCACAGATGCAGGTGAGGTGGGAAGAATTCACAACAAGAATTACTTTGATTGTTTGATTGAACGTCAGAAGATTTGGAGGTTCAGTTTAGGTAAGTGCTCAAATGTTTGAGCCCATTCTTCAGCTGATGTGAAAATAGGCATAGCTCCATTGACTTCAACAGAGTATACCAATTAACCGCAGCCAAGGACCTGGTTCTTTATGCTTTGTCAAACCTCTTGAGTGTGTCAAACTGAGCTATATATCATAAGAGAACAGGAGAAGGGCAAAATTAGCAGATGTCTTTAAAAAAAGGAATAACGAGGACCCCAGGAGTTAGCCAGTCAGCCTAACTTCAGTACCTGGAAAGATACCGGAACTAATTATTAAACAATCAGTTTGTAAGCACCTAGAAATAATAGGGTTATAAGGAATGCCAGCATAGATTTGTCAAGAACAAATTATACCAAACTTGCCTAATTTCCTTCTTTGACAGGATTACTGAGCTAGTGGATGGGGTGAAGCAGCAGACATAATAGATTTCTAGTCTAGTCCTGCATGACATTTTCTATATTAAATTAAGGAAATGTGGTCTAGATGAAATTACTATAAGGTAGGCGCACCACTAGATGAAAGACTGTGCTCAAAGAATAGTTAGCAGTGGTTCACTCTCAAAATGGGAGGACATATGTTGTCTGATCCTGCGTTTAGTACTATTCAGTATTTTCATTAATGACTTAAATACTGAGTTTATAAAATTTGCAAGTTGGGAAGGGTTGCAAGTGCTTTGGAGGGACAGGATTCAAATTCCAAATGACCATGAGAAATTGAAGAAATGGTCTGAATTCAGCAAGTTAACATTCAATAAAGACAAGTGCAGAGTACTTAACTTAGGAAGGAAAAATCGAATCTTACAATTGGAAAATGGGGAATAACTGGTAAAGTGCTGAAATTGGTGAGGTATTGTTGAAAAGGATCTGGGGGGTTGTGGTACTTCACAGATTAAATATACATTAACGATATGATGCAGTTGTGAAAAAGGCTATTATCATTCTCAGGTGTTGGGGAGGAGTATCCATCCTCCACCAGCTTTGAACAAGTTAATATGTGCCATGAAGACTCAACTACTTTTAGATGCTGCACCAGGAGGAGAACCAGGGATTGATAATTTCTAAAGACAAATGAAGCATGAGAGAGTTGATCCAGTGATAAAGAGGAGATCCAAGGGCAGAGTAAATCCCAGGGCCCAGCCCTGAATGAGGAAGTCTTACAAGAGGCCTAGAAAGTTGAAGAGCTCATGGAGAGCAGGGTAGTTTGCTATGGTAAACCAGAGATAGGCAAGAAGATGAAGTGGGATAGGAAGGAGCTCTAGGAAACAGCAACAGGGTCTAAGACGACAGACCCAATCTGATTGATAGTCATAGAGTCCCTGGGGTGGAAGCAGGAGACGCAAGTGGGCCTGTACTCCCTTTCATTCACTGGTAGAGTGGCAACAGGCCAGAAACTGGAACAGAAACTGCCTGAGATAGCATACAGACAGCTTGTTTGTAGGTCTTTGTTACCCTAGAAGAAGGGTGAACTGTGTTTTGACCTGGCTCAAGGGCTGAGCCCTGAAGGGGGAGTGTTTGAATCATGGAAAGGGAGAGGGACCACTCAGTGAGCAGTAAGAGAAGAGATCAGCAGATGGGAGGAGAGCTAATTCCTAGAACCTGCCACAGGGAGGCACCTCTGTGGCGAGTGGACCCTTTGACAGGTATATTAGCAGGAGTGTCATATGTAAGACAAAGGAGGTGGTTGTTCTGCTGTACATGACACTGGTGAGGTCTCGGTGTCCAGTTCTGGGTGCCATGCATTAAGAATGATGTGGACAAACTGGAGAGAGTCCAGAGGAGAGCAACCAAAATGATAAAAAATTTAGTTTTGAGAAGAGAAGACTAAAGGGGGACCTGGCAACAATCTTCAAGTATGATAAGGGTTGTTAGAAAGAGGTCAGGGTGCTCAAGAGTTCTCTCTGGTCACTGAATGTAGGACAAGAAGTAAAGGAGTTAATTGACAGCAAGGGAGATTTATGCTGGAAAGTTTTTTTTTTTTTTTATTCCTCCAGAGATCTGACTGTAAAGGTAGCTCAGCACTGAGACAGGCTTCCAAGGGAGGTTGTAGGCTCCATATCACTGAAAGCTTTTAAGACCAGGTTGGACAAACACCTGTCAGGGATGATATAGGTTTACTTGATCCCGCCTCACTGCAGGAAGCTGGACTTGGTGACTTCTCAAGGTCCCTTCCAGTTCTACAACTCTCTGAGCCAATCAAGAACAGGGTATGAAGCAGAATAGCTCATCTTCCTTTGCCTTCCATAGTGAATAGGGGTATTACTTCCCTTAGGACTTTGTGTTTAGCTAGAGCAGTGTTTCCTATCCTGTGGCCAGCAGAGGCCTTCGAAGTGGACCGCACCTCCGCTCCTGCTAACTCCAGAAGAGAATCAGTGCCTAAGGACCTAGGTGAAGCATGTTTCCCCAGGGCTAAATGACCAGTACAGGCTCCTTGTTGCAGTCAAAGGGGATAGGGACCTTTTGTCTGTAGCAGGGAGCACAGCAAGGAGTTTTGCCTAGATCCATAGATGTTGAGGTCCCTGCAGGGGTCAAAGTGAATGGTGCACTGATCTTCCATCCCTCTGGCTGCAGGAGGGAGCCATTGCCTAGGGACTAAGGGGGAGCACATAGACTGTGTTCACACAGCACTTTTGTTTCGAAACAACCTCATTTCGAAACAAAAAAAAACATGTTCACACGACGCAC
>ML681994.1:23291623-23502702 GCA_007922195.1 Podocnemis expansa
CAGCGCTGTGCAGCGCTGACCTCCGCCGGTGTCTGCAGCCCCCCTTTGCAGGCACCAGCGGCGTTCAGCGCCCAGCAGCGCTGCAGCCCACCGGTGCCTGCAGCCTGGCTCTGCAGGCACCGGTGGGGAGCAGCGCTGGGCAGCGCTGAACCCCGTCGGTGTCTGCAGCCCCCAGAGGAAGCGAAATAGCCGGTTCACAGTGTGAACCGGCTATTTCGTTTCCCGCTTTCTCTCTTATTTCGAAATAACATTTTGCTAATTCGAAGTATGTTATTTCGAAATAAGGTGTTATTTCGAAACAGGTTGTTTCGACACAACTTGTTTCGAAATAACCCTGTGTGTGTGAACACAGCCATTGGGATTCAGTTTCTGGACACTAGGGTACATATTAGGGATAGACACATCAACACTACCCTATACCGAAAACCTACTGATCAGTATAGTTACCTACATTCCTCAAGCTTTCATCAAAAGCGCACCACATGATCCATTGCCTACAGCAGGGGTCTCAAACTCAAATCACCACAAGGGCCAAATGAGGACTAGTATGCTAGCCTGAGAGCTGCACCATCGAAACCTTTTCATACAACAATATTACAAATATACACAACAATAGTGTCATTGCAGGCTGCAGGAAGTAGCACTAGGGGCCGCATGTGGCCCACAGGCCGTGTTTGAGACCCCTGGTCTACAGCCAAGCCCCAAGATATAACCAGATCTGCTCTGATCCCTCAGACAAGAGACAGATATCTTCAGGATCTCTATCCAGCATTCTTAAAATTACAGTACCCACCTGGGGAAGTAAGAAAACAGACTGACAGAGCCAGATGGGTACCCCAAAGTCAACTACTGCAGGAGAGACCCAAGAAAGAAAACGAGAATGCCACTGGTCACCACATACAGCCCCCAAAGCAGACCTCTACAATAGATCATTAAGGACTTACATTCTGTTCTAAAAAACTATCCCTCACTCTCTCAAGCCTTGGGAGACAGACCTCTCCTCGCCTACAAACAACCCCGAACCTTAAACTGATACCAGCAACTACCGACCTAACAACAGAAACATTAAAGCAGGCACATATCCCTGCAACAAGCCATGTTGCCAACTTTGCCCATGTATCTGCACAAAAAATACCATCATAGGACCTAATCAAGCCAGCTACTCCATCAAGGGCTCATTCACCAGCTCATCTGCTAATGTGATTTATGCCATCATATGCCAGAAGTGCCCCCATGCCTTATACATTGGACAAACAGGACAATCTCTGTGCAAAAGAATAAATGGTCACAGAATTGACAGCATCTGAGGAAGTGGGATCTTCTCCCATGAAAGCTCATGCAAAAACTAAATCTTAGTCTTAAAGTGCCACACAACTGCTTGTTGTTTTTTATCAGAAATCACAACACTCAAAACCAGTTGCTGAACACCTTCATTCTTCTAATCACTCTGTGAATGACTTGTTAACAACTGTGTTCAAGAAAGTAGATGGAACATCAAGACTTCATAGAGAAATAGCTGAATTAGAACTGATACGCCGATTTGATTGTGTGAAAGCAGGATTAAATCCTGACTATGGCTTCTTTTCCCATTACAACAGGTGATTTGACTTCCTCCTCCTCTATGTGCTGTTTCCCAGTGTTTGAATCTTAACTGCTCTAATTTGCTGTTGCAGTATGACCTGATTCCATTTCTTATGCTCTCTTGTGTTTGTTTTCATCCCATTCTCTAAGTTCCCCCATCTTCAAGGTGTCTGAAGTGGGATTTTCTCCCACAAAAGCTCATGTGATAAATCTGTTAGTCTTTAAGTGCCGCAGGACTTCTTGCCCTTTTTGCTGAACTAGACTAACACAGCTGCCCCTTTGGAACTTGGCAGTATGTGTGCTGTTTCCCTGCTGCAGCCAAGGAGACAATCAGTAGGGAGACAGCCTCCTGCTGAACTACTTCCATTTGACTGAAGTGGGGTCCTACTGGCAGAGACTGATGGCCCTTCAGGGTTGTAAAACTGATATCTGTGGTCATGGAGGCAAAAAGATTGGGAACCACTGAGCTAGAGGTTGCTGCTTGCACTGCCAGGGCACTGTGGTGAGGAAGCTCATGCTGATGGAGTCACTGATGAGGCAATGACAGGCCAAAGCAGCTGTGTGGGAGCTCCCAGCTCAGGTACTTCTCTCTCAATCAGAGGGAGAAGTGCGGCCTCTTAGACAGGACTGCCTGAGACATTGGTACACAGAGTGGAATATGGAGAGGGCTGAGGAGCAGGAAGGGAGGCCGTGAAATAAAAAGAGACAGCACATTAATGCTGCTCTGTGTTGGTGTGTCTTTAAAACCTGATGACTTGTCAGAGTGTGTCTGGCAGTGAGCACCCCGTCACTTCTGTAATCTCATTCAGGCAAAGGAGAATGGAGAGGAGATTAAAAAAGCAGAAGGAAACCACACCATTCCCCACTGTATCTTGCTTTTCAGAGCACAGTACACCCAGGCAGTCTGGGTGTATGCATGACTTAGTCCCCAGTACTGCGTGGGCTGGGTTGCAAGGGTACTCATCACTCCCCGGTGTGTTACATTCCTGAGGGTGCTCTTGTGTGAGCATGGAGGTGGGAACTCTATCCAATGAGACTTTGGCTTAGCTTAGAATTCAGGGAAGAGGGTAAAGAGACATCTTTGTGGAGACACTGGCTGATTCTGTTCATGTCGATGTAAAGGTACATCTCCCATTGACTTAAGTGGAAGGAGAATTGGGCCAATGTTACATCTAGCCAGGGGTGTTACTGGCGCTGGGCACGCCGGGGCACGTGCCCCGAACCCCAGCGCCAGTGCCTCGGATCTCTGGCCCAATCAGGCCGGAGATCCAGGGCCCAGCCGCCAGCAGCTGCGGCGGCCCCGTCCCCAGCCAGGGATCCAGGGCCTGGCCCTGTCCCCGGCCAGGGGGCGGGGCCTGTGGGCCAGGGGCGGGGCCTGGGCCCGTGCCCTGGGTCTTTCCCACAGCCAGCGACACCCCTGCTTCTTCTCGATCATTAACAAAGATGTTAAATAAGGCTAGATCATCTAGCCTTATTTAACATCTTTGTTAATGATCGAGAAGAAGGAAGTTAACAGCGGAGTAATGGAAAATTTCAAAAGATACTGAACTCTGAGATGTTGAGAGGACAAAGGGACAAGAGAGATTAGAAATGAGGGAGAGAGGTAAAATGAGATCCTAATCTTGTCTTTCACAGTTCTCAGTTCCTGGCTTTCTGTGTGTCCGTTCTGTCACTTCTCACCATGCCTGTCACTCACTGGCATGACATTTTCCCTGGCTTCGGATTCAGCTCCTAATTTGCTTCAAAAATTGTTCTCCTTGTTTTCTAAACTCTACGGTCTCATTCACCAGGCTTCTTGGACCTCATTACCCCTTTCTCCAAAGGCATGCTTATGCCAGTGCTCCAGTCCTGACTCTCTCACTCCCCTGCCTCTCCACCATTGCTCTGTGAATGTAGCTCTGTGTATTTAAGGAGTTCCTGCAGGCCCAGGATGAATCACCACTGTGCACTACCCACAGCCACTTCCAGCAGTGCTGTACCATGCCCATCTATCCATTACTCACTCCGTAGCTACAATTGCTTATCTCTAGTTACAGTTCTTTCCCTGTCCCCTTTCCAATAAGGCAAGTAGATGAAGAGAGAGATGATAACAGAGGCAAGTAATAGGAAATGAGGGCTAGGGTGGAGGAAGAAGACTGGGGAAAAAGGAGGTGGATTAAATTCTCCCTCTACCTGCAGCTGCACAATCTCCTGAAGTCAGGAGCGTTCCAGAGTAATGAAGTGCAACCCTCATTTTTGTAAGAGAATAAACTGAATCTTCACTTCAGTTATTTGGTTATGAAAAAGCAACCCAGAAGCATCCATGAGCCCAGTTTTTCCTTTCTCTGTTCAGAGGTGAGAGAGTATTTAAATTAGCCCAGTAGCCTTTTACTTGGAGAGGACAGGGTTCAAAGCCACCCAAATGACCCACTACAGTCAGAGATTCTTTCCATTCATAGCTTTTACGAATGCCCTTCGCTCCTGTGCTGGAGTAACTGCTGGCTCCACACACAGCCCTGCCATTGCCCCTCACATTTGTCCTGCAGCCCGTGTTGCCCCTTGAGCCCATATCTAATTCCAGTGACATAATGAGTGTGAGCAATGAGAAATAATAATCCAGATGTCATGCCTCAGGAGGTGAATAGGGGACTTCCTAAAGGAAAGGCCATGGAGAAAGGGGAGGAAGAGATTCATTTAAGAAGAGACGAAATAAAATGCAGAGGGAGTGTGGGGAAAAGAAAAGATGGGAGGGAGAAAATGGATTTGAAATAGAGGCAGGGGAGAAATTCAGTATTGGGAGTTGTTCCCACTTCTTCCAGGTCATGATTCCTCTGTTGAGGCAGAGAGAGGGACAGGGGGTAAGAAAGGGAAATAGGAGAGAGAAAGGAAATAGTGTAAGCGAAGGTAATGCAGGAGGAAGAGAGAAAGAAGAGGGAAATAGGACGAAAAGAGCCAGTGGAGAGACTTGTGCAGTGGGATTCCCACCCAGTGCAGTACAACAGAGTGTTGCATTGTGCCATCAGCCAAATCCCAATGTGTCTCACCAGCTGTCGACAGCCTGGCAGAGCACTAAGTGGAGCCATTCACAGCTGCTGTTATGCTGGCATTGCAGCAGGGTGGGGAACTTGGTCGTACTGCATCAAGAGTCTGAGGTGCCATCTTCTCTGACAGCCTTTCCTGCTCCTCCCTAGGCTTGAATCCCCACTCCTGTCTCCAGCCTGTCTTCCTCCCTGCACATCTGCCAGTACAGCAAATGATTTGCTGTCTGTTTCCATGCCTGCTTAAACAAATGAGCCTGCCTGACACTCCAGGTCATCTCCCACATGCCAACAGGCTGAGCCAGGCAGGTAAGATTTCTCTGACTGCTGCATAGCAAGGTCCAGGACGTGCAGCACTTTCTGCAGGAAGGGTGTGAGTGTGAGAGTCATGTGGTGGAGGACATGAGTCAATAGGCTACAGGTCCTATATAAGATGCTCCATCAAAACTATATCTAGGTAGGGGTAAGGTGCAGGATGAAAAGGGAGGAGAGCAGATATGTCTTGACATTTAACTAAAAGGTTTTTTAAAAAAGTGGCTCTAATCTCGCTGTCTCTCAGGGCTTAAAACACAGCGGCATAACTATGTCACTGCAGTGTTTTAGTGTAGAAACTACCTATGCCTATGGGAGGTACACTGTATCACTGAAAGGCAGTAGCTTGGTCTCCAGAAGAATTCTAGTGATGTCTGCACAGGAATTTAGGGTGGCTTAACTATGCCGCTCAGCAGTGTGGATTTTTCACACTCCTCAGCAATGTCGTTATGACAACCTAATTTTCTAGTATAGACCAAGCCTCAATCTCTATTTCCTTGCCTCTTGTTTACTCTTCACCAGGGATTACTGGCTGCTTATAGTGGGAGTGAGTGGGGTGCAGAGGAAGGCTGATGTGAGGATAATCCGATTACATGAGACACAAAGGATAGAATTTTTTTTCAGCTGCTGTAAATTCTTTGCTTGCTTTATTTCCCTTGTGTGTCTCTTTTCGTTATCCCTTCTCTTTATGGATGGAATCCATTTTACTTTCATAAATTTTGGGCAGCTCAGTCTCTCACTTTCCCTTCTTCTTGCTGGAATAGGAACTCTCTAAAGTCTTTTTCCTTTTCCACACTTTCCTTTTTGCTCACTCCTCTTCCATCTGGTTAAAAGCACAGGGCATGATGAACCCTTCTGTGCCTCTGTTTCTATTCCTCCCAACCTGTGTCGTCTTTGTTAGATAGTTGACTCTTTGGAGCAGTGACAGATTCCCCCATCCTCTTGTGGTGCTTGTCCAGTGACCAGCCCAATGGGGCTGTTGTCTAGATCAGAGACATCTAGGTCCTACTGTAATACAATCAATCATAACTGAAGGATTTTTTCTCCTAACCTGCTATGTATGCTGGAGGCACATGTCTCTGAAACTCTAGTCTGGGAACAGATTTTGGGTTAAGTTCACCAGAGAGCTATGCCAGCACAGACTCTAGTGTAAACGTTGGGTGGTAGAAAACCCATCAAGAAAGTGCCTGCAGGAGTATATGGCACCCACCAGAGGTTGATGCTCCTGTGAAAGTGAGTGGTGTTGAGCTTGGTGAGGCTGTGGCCAGGTCATACTTGGGGGATGTGCTTGCATAGGGTGTGTCTCCATTGGTGCTGGGGATGTAATTTGGAGCCCAAGGGGCACACCCATTTGCTAGGTCAGATCATGTTGGAGTCCTACAAAGAAGTGGTGGGATGGGCTAGCCACCACCTGAGTATGTACCTAGAGTTTTTTTTTTTACTCTGCAGCTATCCTCCTCCAACTCGCACACTGCTTGCGTTACTGTGGTTACACTTCATCAGATGTAGCACAGTTATGTTGACCTGAGCTGGAAATTACACCTCTGACTCCAGTGTAGACATGCCTTGGTATGTTCTCTGCCCAGCTGCGGTCCGCTCAGCTTAGAATGAAAGTAAAACTGCCTTTGCTTGGCAAACAATCACAGCAAATGTTGAAAGACCTCCTCTTGTTGCCTCATTGAGACTTGGGTTCCCCATGAAGCTTGGCTTTTCCTCTTTATACTAGTGGGTTGTGAACAAAGACTTAACAAATTGTGTTTAATTACCAATAAAGAAATAAGATCAATTCTCCAAAAATGTAGTAATGAAGAGTACTTTAAATTATTCCCTAGATAGACAAAACTCATGGCTCTTATGGCAAAAGTCACTGGATCTGTTTAATGTACTGAAACACAAACCGACACAACTTTATTTCAGCATAATTCACATATTGACACTGTGTTTATAGGCAATGAATAGTAAATCTTGTTCTTGCTTTTGTGATCATCTTTTTGTGTGTGGTGGTTTTGTCTCCAGTATTTACAAATATACCCTCAAACCATGCTTGATCTTTTCTCGTGCTAAGAGGATGGAATTGTCTGTTCTTCCTGTTAACTCATTTGAAAGCTGAGGGTGGGAGTTCAGAGGATTTCTGGAATAACTTAAGAGTGTATTTGAGATGGTTCATAGAGCAATGGATCCTGGGTCACCAATCTGTAGCTTCTTGTACTGACTTGTCTGTCTGTCTGACATCAGTAGAATGTGGCTTGATAGCCACAACACAAGCTCATTGAGTTGAGGTTTTATTGCATTTAAGAAGAATGTCTGATATATCTGCAGGAAAAAAAGATATAATTATAAGTTAATCAAAATAAGGAAATAGAAATAAAGCAAAAGACACCACATTAGAAGACAAAATAATACTCATAATGAAGTAATGGTCTTCATTATGAGAAAGGACTTCAGAGTCATTTACATTGGAATTTTCAAAGGGGATCGTCCCTTTGAAAATTCTAGCTTTAGTATGTTGAGCAGTAAGAAAGTCTCATGTTATGCTACTTGGGATCCTGTTACGAATATTATGGCACAAGAATTAGTTGAGGCTATCAATCAAGCTTTCATGGTACAAAAGAGCTCTATCATACAGACAGGTTCCAAAGGGGTAGCTGTGTTAGTCTAGTTCAGCAAAACAAACAAGGAGTCATGTGCCACTTGTGAAGACTAACAAATTTATTTATTGCATGAGCTTTTGTGAGAGAAAATCCCACTTTGTCAGATGCTTTGAAGATGGGAGAACTTGCAAAATGGGAGGAAAATAAATGCGTTAGTCTTTTAAAGTGCCACAGGACTCCTTGTTTGCTTTTGCTGTATAAGCAGTTTCTTCAGAAATTGAGGGCCACATCATATCTGTATTCCGCAAAAATAGCGTGTGGGGCAACTGTTGGCAGATGAAATATGGCAGTTTCTCCATCCTGATGCTATCAGATGTCTTTCCATCATCATGCAGGAAGACTGACATAAAAGAATTTTTATAGCTTCCCTGCAATGTTCTTATCCTCCTTGGTTGCTCCCATTGACAGTCTCACAGACTTTCTGCTTCTGATATTCTTAAAGATTTTTATCAGCTATTTCCTCTTTAAATTTCCTCTTAGCCCTTCACAGTGTGTCTTACCTATGGTAATATTTGTTCCTTTCCTTTGGCATCACTTAGGACAAATTTCCACTGTGTGAAAGGTACCTTCCTGTTGCTGGAAATGTTATTTTCTTCAAGTTCCTTTTATTGCCAACTAGTGGCTTCTTTATCAGATTAGTTGTTTGTGTTTTTATGCCTGTTTCTTGGACCTACTAACAGGTTTTCCAGTGGCACAGTTACCACTAGTAATACTAAAATAAATACAGTACTACAAGAATGAAGTTGATTGTCAAATCTAGGGCAAATACTAGAACTGTGGGAGGTTCTAATGGGCAGAACTGAGGGAAATGGTTACACATGGGTCTCCAAGGAGTGATGCGGGTGTGGAATGAGCACCATTCGCAGAGCTGTTTGGTGACTGCAGGAATGAAACAGGTGGAGGAAGGGTGCTGCTGAGCTGAAATGGTGTGATTCATCACAGCTATGTGGGGGAAGCTTGCAGAGCCTTGATCTGCCTCTATCAACATGATCTGTGGTTCACTCACAAGCACAAAAACAGCACCAACAACAATGCCATGTTCCAAGATAAAGGGATAACTAAGAATAAGGAAGAAAACCTTACCGGCAAACAGTCATCATCTTCCTGCCCCCATCAACGGAAGTAGAAGTATAACCAGGAAAGTAGGAAGGAAAATTTGTGAAATGGCAACATGATTCATACAGTGCAACATACCAGCATCATAGATAGATGTCAACAAGCATTGGCAGGAATTCTTAGAAGGAGAATCAAAATGATTAAGGGACTAGAGAGATGAAAATAATGAAATATGTCTCTCTTGGAAAAAGGTTGCCATATCCCTTTTTGTCATTATTTTGCCAATACCTGAAAGGTGTGAATAAGAGGGAAGGAGGGGGATTCTTTAGTGTGATCCCAAAGAGTATGGTATGAAATTGACCATGTGGCAAATATAGGCTGAAACATTTCCTTAGGGTAGGATCTATGAGTCTGTGGAATAGTTTTTCAAGGGATAGGTGCCTGCTTACTTGAGAGTTTATTAAGAGTGCAATGGACAAAGCACTGGAGAATATACTGTAAAATAAAAGTAAGAATTGGCCAGAGCTTGATGGGACAAGATGTGACCTGCCCTAATTGGCTCTTTCCAGCTCTAATCAGTGACACTGGCTGTAATTGTGTCACCTTCATGTCATTTTGTGGTGATTCCTGTTTGGGTGCTGGGTCTGGTGCTTAAATAAGCAAGGAGAAGTGGGTTCTAACCCAGGTACAGCTGTCACTTGAGCATCATGCCATGGGAGGAAGGTGGGATGCACATGCTCTGCTTTATTTTCTGTCCTTTTGTGATTCCTACCTAGCGTAAATCCAGGTGGAACACCAGAGAGAGAGGGGCATTTAGGAGGGGAGATGGAAGTCAGTCTTCAGAGAGGAAGGTCTGTAGGCATGTCTCTTTGACACACATGATTTTTCTCTTCATCTGTCCGTCTCAAAGTCTCTCTTGCCTGTGCTAGTAAAACTCTGTTTGTTTTTACTTCAAAATAAACTTTTCCATCTCTGTTATCTGCCTTAGGCACCTTGGTTCTTATCCAACTTTTTAATCACCTTGATATCTCAGCCTGACAACTGTCTGTATTTCTCTCTCGAATCTTCTCTTTCCTTCTGTGGGGTGTTCTCTTCTCCCTTCTCTTGCTCTGACCCTGGATTTCTCTTTGGCATACTGCAGCTCAAGCTGACATTTTTATGCAGCACCTTCTGCATGAGTGAAGGAGAGGAGGCAGTGCATGACGAGCATTGGAAGCGGATACAGCTAATGCCCCTGAGCATCTCCTGTGCATGCAGCAGGGATTCAGAGGTCTATTTTGCCAGGAATTGAACCCTTCAAGTTGGCTTTGCAGGCCTCTGTTGCCTGGGACTGCTTTGATTTTTCTGTATAACAAACAGCGCAGCACTGGAAGGTCTATGTATGGTACATTTATACCATAAGGAAACCTATTAGACTTGTCTTGCAGTCTAGTGGCTAGATGGCCCCATCATGGTCTGCTTTCCTGTTGCTTGAAACCTTCCCTGATCCTCTGTCACGTTCTTCTCATGCAACCCACCACTGTTTCGCTTGGTCCAGGTTTGGCTTGAAGCAGAGTCCTGGAAGTCAGAAAGGGAATCTCAGGAGAGTCAAATCAAATGAAGTGAGGTGGGGAAGCATGATGGACAGGTGTGAGAAACACTCAAGGGAGAGAGAAAGATGATCAGCTGAGAGAAAGCTGGAGTGTTGGAGGGAAAATGGAGGTGACCACTTCAATAGGGGCCATGCCCTGAATATCATGTGGCACTTCAGTGACACACAGCCGCCTGGATTTGGCTAATCAGCCAGCTGACCCACCACAATGGACAGAGCAGCCAAAATTGTACAAGTGAATCTCACTTGCAGTCTATATGAAGCTTTGGGTAAATGAAGCCAGAAACACTCTGAACAAAACAAAGATGTTTTAAAAAGCTGCTGTGATCTGCCAAGTCCCTGCCAGGGAGAGGAGTATCAGGAAACTTGCTGATTGGACCTCATACTATTGATGTACTGACCTGACTCAATCCCCTGGTGTGGCAAAATGGCTCCCAGCCTTGGGAATGCTGAGTAATGGAGACTGATCGGATGCAAATCACTCCAACAAGGGCCTGTGTACCTGACAGCAACTGTGTGTGTTTGCAGATGATTCATTCCTGCTCCATTTTGGTGGCACCATTTCTTTTTCTCTTGTGATGCACTCTCTCCCCTTCCAATCTGTATTTCATACTGGACATCAGACTAATTGTATGTGTGTGTATCTCTCCATTCCTCTGATAGCTAAGAGAGCCGCTCCTTCAGTAAGGATTAGACTTTAGTGCAGTGGTTTTCAATTTTTCAGGACCCAGTTGAAGAAAATCATTTGTGCCTGTGACCCAACAATTACATCTTGCAGTGGTGGCAGCAGAGGGTGCCATGACCTAGTACTGTGTCCCAACCCATAGGTTGAAGATCACTGGTTTAGTGTGTTGTGTGTGCGTGTTCATGTTTAGGTACACCATTGGCCCTTACTGAATGTCTTTATCAGTTTGTTGTAGTCTTGCCCTCCAGTGGCTCGCTGCACTGTTTCTACTGATACTTAATGGTGATGCTCCTTCAGTTCCCTGGATAGAAGCTTACATTTTATAGCCTTAGGTTGGGAGATTGTCTCTGGTGCAGCTTGTCAGCAGATGATGATGGTGTTTTCAGTGAACAGATATTTGGATGTGTGCCCACATCATTGCTTTGTAGACATGGGAAGTGTGGGGGGCTTTCTTTAGCACTCCCCCCCCCCAACATTTTTCTGTGCCGGCTTTTGCTATTCTTCATTACCTTCTCTCATTCGCCACGGCAGAGGGAGGAATCCCACTGTGTTCAAGCCTTGTAAAACTGAAAGGGAAATTGGAAATGCTTCAGCTTTTTGTATGTTTCAACTTTTCCTTGCAGTTTATGGTGCTAGACACACTGGATACTATTGCATAAAGATGTTTCTTGCGTTCAATCCAAGACACAGTCAGTGCCTGTTCTTGGCACCTTCCTTTTAATTTTATGTTCTCTTTGGTGAATAGTTACCTCATATCTACAGCTTTCCTCAACTTTATCCTAACAATATCCCTTGCTGCCTTTTTTTTTTTTTTTTTTTTAAAAGGAGAAACATCCCTTTCTGCTTTTGTCTTCTAAATTTATTCATGCCTTGAACCCAATTCAGTCACCTGGAGCTATGACAACCCAATGACAGTTAGTCTTCTACTAGTGTTGGGTGGATCTTTCTAGTTTTATTTGTTAAACTGAGACAGAACTCAGGTGGCCAAGTTCTGGTCCCCCTGAGGTCACATGGCGCAGCTCCAGTTGGCCTAACTGAGGCAAGATATAGACCAGGGGTGCTCATTTTTGGTTTGGAAATGAAGGTTACAAATATCATGACAGACTTTTTATGACATGGTAGGATTTCTGGTCTTTAGTGGTTCAATCTAAGAAATACAAGAACGTTTCAATAAGGCTGGTATTTCAGTGCTTCCACTTTCCACAAAAATCAGGGTGTGTGCACATGCACACGCACACACATACCCACCTCTGAAAAATAGAGATGATGATACTAAACTGTCCCATGTGAGACTTAATTAGTGCTTCTAAGCACTTAAAGAACTCTGGGTAAAAGGGGCTATTGAAATGCAAGCATTATTATATAGTACACACAAAAAGCTATATTAAATGAAAATTAAGATGGTGAAGTTAAGCACTCACAAGTTACAAAATGCCAGAATTGAGATTGCCTGGGCAACCTTAATTCAGCCACCTTGTGTGTAGGGATTATGATGCAGTCTCTAATTACATGATCACATACTATTTTTTCCATAGGACATCTGCCTCAGCCAGTGCACAGAATGGACTGTATTCACTTAATGAGCAGCTATTCAATATTTTGTTTTTGCTTCATGGGTCAACGGATGACCCCATGTCCTATTTACTGCACGCTATTTGACCCCTGCTCAAAAGTCAGAATTATTGATTTCCTCATGGGCTCCTCTGTGATGCTCATCAGAATAGCCTGAGCTCTTCACACACATTAATTCATTCATTTTCTCAGCATTCCTGCACAACAAGGGGGTATTATTACTGCATGTTACAGATGGAGAACTGAGGCACAGGTAAAATAAAGGCATAGTAGATATAGAAGCATTATGTAAGCCCTTACAATGTTCAGAGCACACTTTCCATTGACTTCTAGCACAGCAGTGAGTGCTCTGCACTTCTGCAAGTCAGACTGCAGGGTCTAGAGTCAGTCACTTAGGAAATGTAGAACACCCAGTTTGCCTACAACTGCACAGCAGCAAGACATAATTCCCAGATAAGGTAGATGTACACAAACTAGTTCTGCTCAAGCTAGTGCCTACAAATAGCGGTGTGGCTAAGGTGACATGGGTGGTGATTTGGGCTAGCTGCTTGAATATGGACCCAAGGCGTCAGTTGGGCTAGCCCCAGCCGCTGCCACTATCTCCAAAGTCATGCTGTATTTTTAGTTGCTAGTTAGCATGTCTACATCTCTCTGAGCTGGAAATGTGTGGCAGTCATTGTCCAGTTATCACTAGGGGAGAACTGGGGGTTTAAACTCCAAAGAATAAGCAATTGTATCAACTGACTGTATATAATGTTGTTGTGCTTTAAAAATATGTCAGATAAGGCCTTTATGAAAGCTTTGTAATGTTCTAAACTTAATAATCATTGTGATGCATACAGACGTGTGTGTGCGCGCACATGCAAACACAGAGCTATGGTCATGAACTATGTTTAGGTATATAAAGAACTGTGTTCATAAACTTCAGCTTCACCTCAAAGCAGGACAACAAGGGATCACACAGGGAGAGGTCCATCCCAAGCCAAGTGTTTACACAGAACCAGCCTCAAGTAATGATCCACTGTACAGGAAGAGACAGTGATGGGTCATAAAAACTAATGGAAAGACATTGAAGTAGCTAGGGATTTTCCCATTTTGAATATCTGTAATGATTGAAGAAAAAAAACTGCAGACTCTTAAAATGGAATGAAGTGAAAATCCATCCAGAAACTGAGGGACAGCTTCTAGGTGGGAAGCTGGCCGTGAATGCTAGAAACCCCTGGAAATGGTAAGGAGTATGCTGAAACATTGTACCAAGGCAATAAGTAACTTCTGTTTAGAAAAGAGATTTTATCTGATATGGAAGTGTAAAGCCTAAGGTTGCATTGTTTCTCATTGTAAAACTTGTTTAGGTTTTTTTCTCCATCACAATTTCATCTTTGATTCAGTGGTTTTTCTATTCAGTAAGTAGTTGTTTGTTTTTACCTCAAGCTGGTCTCTGTTGTGCAAACAGGGTGGAGCATGAATGCCAAAGGGAACTGATCACTTAGGGGCTGGTTTCCTATCTTCAGAGATGATGAGCCAGAGAGGAATGGTCCAAGTGCCTGGTTCTTAAGAACTTAGGGGAGGATGGCTTTGAGGAGGCTTAAGATTTAGACTGGTGATCTGTCTCTGCAAGGAATAACTAAGCTGGTGGAAGCCAGGGTGAGACCTCATGCTTGTGGAGAGGCAGCCAGTGTCAAGGGATTGAACCACAGCCGCACAGCCTAAACTAGGGTGAGCTACCCAAAATATAAGAAGCGCTATTTTTAAAAATTCCTTTAATACCCAAGTGTTTTGTGAACCACAATGGGTTTCGTCTCCTGGTTGGGGTTGGCAGGAGCTGGGTCAGAGCACCTGTCACATGGTTCCCTGGTGGTAGTGGTGGGGAGCCCAGAACCAGGAATGGGCCCCCACGGGATCCTCTGTTGGCACAGGAGGCACAGAGCCAGGAGTGGGCTGTCTGCAAGGTTTCCCAATGGCAGTGGAAGCTTGGAGCTGGGGCACAGGCTGCCCCTAGGGTCCCCCGGTGGTGGGGAGGAGGCTCAGGACCCAAAACCACGAGGAGGTAGTCAAAGAGCCACAAGTTGCAGACCCCTGGCATAAACGGATGCAAAGTTACAGGGCAAGAGGTTGGAGAACACCTTATCCGTCTGGGTGCTCCCTAAAACATCACAGAATTACACCTCTCAGCTGTTGTATTGATGAATCTTGAGTGATGATCTGTGGAAGGTTTGGTTTGAGTGACTTGTCCAGCATCATACAGGAATTCCATGGCAGAGGCAGGGGTAGAATCCAGTTCTCCAGGGCAACATTTAGCTGTCACCGTGAGACATCCTTTCTCTGCCTTCAGTCCCATCTTTGTTCCTTACAAATTTTCTAACTTCTGCAACAAATGAGGCAAGGGTTCTACAGGCAACAGCATCCTTGACCACGCAGTCCTAGAGCAGGGCCACCCTGTATACTGAATGTGGCAGTGGCTTTGTTGAAAATGGCTGCACAGGCAGCCTTAATTCTGGCATTTCTTAATTTCTGAGTGCTTGACACCATAATCTTAATAATATTAGTTTTTGTTGTGTAATTTCTTGGTTTTTAGAAAAGCAAACCAAAAATCTCCCCCCAAATTGTATCATGTGGCATAATATTGATATTTGTAAGGGTCATAGCAGGGTTGGAACCTTTAGATTCATTGCACAGAGTTCTGCCACTAGAGCTAACAGTTACAAATACTAGCGGTAGGTTGTCAACCTCTGCATGGACCAGCATGATAGCAGGGTGAGAGATTTTTGTAAGTGGGTTTCACAGGCATTTGCTGACGACAGAGGACTGAGACTTGGGAGTTTAGGGTTCTGTTCTGGGGTTTTGGTTGGGGGTATGCTGGAGTGGGCACAGATTTTTCTGCTCTTCCTCCTGTTTCCAAGTGTGGTGATTGCTGCCTTTTTTCCTTTCAGTGTGTCCCTCTCCCAGATCTCTCTCTGCCCTCCCTGGCTTCTTGTCCCAGTTCTGTTTTTCTATCCTACCTAGTCCTTGTCTTCATTACTTAGGCACCCAGTTCTCTTTGCCCAACCAGCACCTCCTCCCACCCCACCACCCAACTCTGTTGTAGTTTCTATCTTTCCCTCAGTCCTACTTTCACAAGACTCCTTGCCGCAATTTACTCTTTTTTCCCTTCCTCTAGTCCAGGTGTTGTCCGCTCTGCATTTGAATCAGTGGCCATGCTGCATATGTGCTAGTGAGGGTAAAGTGGATCTTTGAGCGCATGAAAGACAGGATTGTGCTTTTAGTTCCAGTGCCCAGCCTCCCACAAATCTGGAGCAGTAGACAGCAGTTATTACAGGGAAAGTCTTTCTAATCCCAATCACCCTGGGCTAAAGCATACTTAGCTACAGTGTGAGGATGATGTATGTGCAGTCTGATCATATGCAGGAGCTGGAACATGCTCAGTGAGGACAGAATCTTCAGAGATTTTAGTTGGAAAACTCTAAAAGTGGTTCCCAAATTGTGTTCTACATGATGTGAATAAGTGTTCTGTGAAAAAATGTTGCTAGTGATATTTTTCTTTCTAAAATATTAAATATGAAATTGTGTGCATCAAAAATACTGAGGTATTTGAATAGTAGATTTTCCTTTGTTCTTCCTTCATTTTTTGTTCTTTGTAAAATAAGACATCCCAAGAAAACTAACTCTTTTTAAAATCAACTTTTGATCAATTATGTGCAGCAATTTTTTGGTATGCAACACCCTCCCACCCCGAACAGCATGTATGTTTTGTCAATATACCTCAAGCCCAAAAGTGTTCCATGGCCAAATTAGTATGGGAAACACTGCTTTAACAAGTCTTTACTGCGCATGTGCATACTTGCGTGGCTCACCACCCCCAGGATCAAATATGGGCAGATTTCATGCAGATGATAAATGTACATCACTGACACAAAGATAACCCATTTGCCAAATTTCATGTCCCTACTCCAAAGGATAAGGACATGAGAGCAGTTCCAGAGAAATCTCAAGATTTCTTCTAACATGGGCACAGCAATATATGTTTCCATCTTGCTCTCAGAAAACTCTTATCTGTCTTGACTGAAATTTTTCATAAATATTCAGTCTGAGGCAGAACTCAGGCATGGATCATTTCAACACGAACAGTTAAAGTTTGGAAAATTATAAGCAATTGAAAAGATGACATTATAATGGAAAGTGTTGGCAAGCTCAGTAATAGGCAGGGTTGGTAGTGTCACTTATTATTGATCCTAAAGTGTAAAACACCTCAGAACTGGCCATTTTCTTAGGGGTTTTAAGTGTTCTCTGAGCTTAGCTGCAGTAGGGATGAGGGAGAGTCTGTGACTGCGGTGGAAGGGCTGTGGAATGTTTGGAGAGTGCTCAGGAGTCTGGTTCAAGAGAAAAGTCACAGTACTTCTATCAGTTGCTCAAACACTTAGTGCAGTCTGCGCAAATTTCTGGAAACAGAAAACTCACACTAAATATGCTCAATCAATACAGGCCATCCCTGTGCTAACATTACATCATCCAGCTGGCATAAGTCAGTCCCATACCGGTCCTTGCAAAGTTGGCAATACTCCTGTGATGATTCTACTGGCACGATTATGGTTCCAGATCTGTTCCTCTGGGAATCAAATTCTGGCCCCTTTCTCCTTTGATGGGTATCTGGTTTGTCTCAAGTATTTCAAACAAGTGTTAATGATTTCTTTGGTACCTCTGGAGATTTGTCTTCATACCAGACCTGGACAAATTTTTCCCTCAAAATTATTTTTGATGGAAAATTGAGTTTTCAACTGAAAGAAAATTTTTCAGGCAAAGTTTCTGCTTTTGATAGAAAAACTTCAGTTTTTTGTCAATCCCCCTAATGTTTTAATTCCTTAAATGCTGCTGCAGTGCCTCCTGGAAGCTACAACATGATTCCTTCATGTCTTCATTCTTCTTGATTGCCTCATCTCTTCTTTTATGAGCTGGGCTCCTCAGCTGGACTTAATCTCCCAACAGAGGAGACCATGATGCATAGAAGGTATCTGATGAGGAAGCCAGCCTGTAGAGGAGAATGGGAACATTAGCCACCTGAACTGCCAGGAGGTACCCTGGCAGCATTTTGCCATATAAATATTCGAGGTGGTGTGGTTTTTTTTTTTTTTTCTTTTGCCAGAAATTAAAAAAAAAATGTACATGGGGAAACTCTTTTCTGACCAGCTGTTCTCAGTATATGATTGGGTCTCTGCTCTTGCTAAGAACTTGATTTGGTTTCCAGCTGTTATCTATTTTCAGCCATACCTATGGCCTGGCTGTCAGTCCAAATGACAGTTTAATATATAACAGTAAATTTTTGGTTTATTTTGCCTTTCTTGCAGCTCTAGTTGTAAGTCTGGTGTTTGCTAGGGTTTGGATAACTGTCCTGGGGGAAAAAAGTCCTGTTTGTCTAATCATTAGCATCTGTGCTATGGAAGCTAATCCTTTTGTTGATGTGTGTCTAAAATCCTACGAGGGATAGATGTGGATTTTTATTGTCAACTCTAGCTTCAAGATTTTTTTCAGTCTGAAATGCTCTCCCAGACATTCTGTAACTTGCAAATGTCTTGACAGAAGGCAAGTCATGCAAATTAGTGGGTCTTATAGTGAAATCCAAAAATTTCATAACAGAAAATCACTCCCGTTTTGGTCCTCAGAACCTTACAGAGAGCAATTGTCTGCTATCTAAGCATTCTTTTCAGGGCAGAATAAGAGATCCTTTGCTCTTTACTGGCATTTTTCCAATACATGGTTTATTTGTATATTTTAAGGATCCATTTTTTTCTAAGTGTTGTTGGAGCAATTAGTGTCTCCTTTTAGGAAACCTCTTTGATCACTCTCAGGGCTGGATTAACACTCTTGCAGGCCCTGGACTCTGACTTTTTGTGGGAGGCCCCTCCATTGCCACCTCCATAACCACCTGTGCCCAGCTGGGGAGGACACCCTAGTGCTTGGGAGGCACTCTAGACTTTGGGCAGACCAGGCTGTCAGGGGATTTATTTTTGAGGTGCAGCAGGTGCCCCCTTAGCCAGGGACCCTGGACTTTAATCACCAGAACCCCTGCATTAATCTGGCCCTGCTTCCTCACTGCTTCTCTAAATGGCTGATGTGGCCACAGTTAGCTTCTGTAATACACCTTTGTAAAATCATTCATTTTAATTCATGCAAAGTGAGGCATCTCTCTGTGTTTAATTTGCAATTCTGCTGATCTAGACATGGTAAGAGATACATCATGATACCTCACTAAGGGTGAAATCCACTCCTATGCAGAGAGCCAGAATATGACTTACACACTTAAACCCTATTAACGCCCTGAAAATAAATAATAAATATTATTGTCCCCAAGCTATAAAGAATCATGTGTCGGGCTCCCAAAATATTGAGTGCTTTAAAATAATGAGCTTTAAGAATAATAAATACATTTTGGATTTTTGTACTTGAGCAATTGCAAATATAGCAAGATTTGCAATAAAATTGTGACAGTTAGTTAGCAATGCTGCATAAGCGGGATTTAAGTTTTGTGTAGTCCTTGCATTGGCTGTCTGTAAAGGCTGAATTTATCCTTACATGCAGGGGTGTTGCTGGCACCTGGCACACAGGGCACATGCCCCGAGTCCCAGTGCCATTGCCCTGAGTGCCTGGGATGGTGCCCACCTCTCTTGGCTCTGTCCCTGATCTGGGACCAGGCCACCTGCAGTGGCATCTTATTCCCCCAGTAACATCCAAGCTGGGGATTGAGGCCTGCCTCTCCTAGCCCTGTCCCTGGCCAGGGATCCGGGGCCAGGCTGGTAGCAGCAGGAGCCTGACATCAGATTGGGCCCGGGCGCCAGATTGTGCCCAGAGAGTGGGACCCGGGCCCAGGGGGCGGAGCCTGGGCCTGCACCCCAGGTCTTTCTCTGGGGCAGTGACGTTCCTGCTTACATGATTTTCATATTCATGAATATCAGGTTCAGATGCTGGTGATCTGCTTATTGGCTTGTTAAGGATATCTGCCACATCTGGGTCCTTGCTTGATTTGTATTCCACATGGAAATGAAAGCAGTACCTCGCACTGTGGTATAGTCACTTAGGCTATGTCTACACTAGCCACAGGAAGTTTAAACTTAGTTCGAACCTACCTCCTCCTTGTAAGTTTGAACTAACCACACATTCTAGTTTGAAGTATTGCTTAGTTCAAAGTAGAACACACAGTTAGTTAGTTCCAACTAACCAGCTTAGTTCAGACTTCTTAAGTTCAAGCTAAGCATTAGTCCTGGTCCACATTATGCATAAGTTCGAACTAAGTGCGTAAATCTGGACTAAATTCCAGTACATATTATTTCAAACTAAGCATTCCTTAGTTCGAACTAAGAAATTTCTTAGGCTGAACTAGGGAAAGCTTAGTGTGGCCATGGGCTAAAGTAGTCCAGATTAAGCCTCCTTAATCAAGACTAATTTGCCAGTGTAGACATCCCCTTTTCACAACTGTAAGGGTATGTATTATATTACAAGTGAATCTTTGCATCTTCAGCATCACATGTTGGGTTCTAAGTGACAAAAAGTATGACTTTCAGTGTGACTGGAAGCAGTCTGTTTTGATATGTCTGAATTTATCATTTTTATCATGAGAACCTTGATTTATTTTAAACAATCCCAGAGTAATAGATTGCTTATTATTGTTATATATTAAAAGATAAAGGGTTTTTGAAACAATCTTTCAAATAGTTTGTGATCATTTAAATCTTTTTATCTGTCACATTTGGTGGAAAGTAAGACAGCCAAACACAGTTGCCAACACCCTTTTCTCAATCTGGATGTAGTTTCTTTTGGCCCTATGTAGATACCTCAATGCAAATACAACTGGCTGCTGCTCTTGCATGAGTAAAGAACCTTCTGTAGTCCTCTTGAAAAGACTTCTGCTGACAATGTAACTGACTTAGTTAAATTATACTTTAAAACTGATGGATCGTTGATCGGTATCTTTAACTGTCTCCATGCTTGTTTGTTTCTCTAAACCAGGACTAGGCAATGTTACAGTCCAGCAGTTTCCTTAAATGTTTATAGACCATAGCTAGATTTGGAATGAACTTTGCTTAGTAGTTTTATTGGTTGCATAAATTTCTGTGGATCTCCTTTATATTTTGGCACAGGTATTTAATTTATTGCTCTTATTTTGTCGGCGTTAGCCATTAAGCTACCTTTTTTCAATGTAAATCCGATTCCATGCAAATGGATGGGAGTTTGGGGAGCTTTCGAGGGCGTACCTTATACTTCCCTTGGCCCTTCAGATTTCCCTTTGGAAAGGTAGAAGAGTCAGCAACTCTATTTTATTTTGGTGCCATCCCTCCCTATTATGGAGAACTCCTGGTAAGAGAGAACTTGTGGCCAGCTGGCGAATTCTTGTGGAGTGAGGCACCCAGCAGCAGCCTGGTACTGAAGAGGGCCTCCCTACAGATGATCCTGGATTCTTGGGTGGATTCCTGAATCAAGAGAGCTTGAGGGCTACACCTTTGTTTTCTTCTGTGGAGAGCTAAACCCCATTTCTGTCCTACAGTGGAAAAATGCAGAGGGATCTCTGGAGTTTCTGTCGTCTGGGGAGACAATTGGCATCTTAATTATCACTGATTTTGAAACGTTTGCTGTAAAGATATATAGTAGAACCTCTGGATGATGAACATGCTGGGAATGGAGGCTGTTTGTAACTTTGAATGTTTGTAACCCTGAACAAGATGATGTGATTGCTCTTTTTAAATGTTTACAACTGAACATTGACTTAATACAGCTTTGAAACTTTATTATGCAGAAGAAAAATGCTGCTATTTTTTTAGTAGATTACATTTTAACACAGTTCTGTACTGCATTTGCTTTCTTTTTTTTCTTTTAATCTTTTCTGTTGCTTGATTAGGTACTTCTGGTTTCAAATGAAGTGTGTGGTTCACTGGTCAGTTTGTAACTCTGGTGTTCCCAACTCTGGGGTTTTACTGCACATAAATTTATGTGCAAACACATATCTAAGAATCTGTTTGCATACTGCACACACATGATAATTTAATTTATTTGCATTTGTAATATTTGGGTGGGCTAGAATTCATTTAAGTGCCCTTCTTCAGTGCCTTAAGGGAAATAAACTCCAACTCCCATGGAGAAGCCATTGCTGACCCAGGATTCAGTCTTTAAAAGACTCACAGCAAAGAGGGTTCAGAGTTAAGAAAAACAAAAGCAATGAACTTTATTAAGCATTAACTTTATAAACCTTTTAAAAAAACCAAAATAGTAACTAGTCTGTATTTATAACATGGTGTGGCTATTTCATAAACTCACTTTCACTTTGCACAACACATTTCCACAAACAAGAAAACAAAATGAATTTATACAGAACAGTCCCCACAAAAAACATGGTGAGATGCAACTTAAAGAGTTTCCAAAATCTAGGTGGCATTCACCAGAATCTCAGTTATAGCCAGGGATTAAGCCGGAACACGTTCTGGGGGCCCACAGATCTGATGGGCCAGAGTTCTGGGGCCCAGATTCCAGAATCTAGAAAAATTGGGCCCACACATGCATGAAGAGGGCCTGGACAATACAGGAAGGGAGCCCCCAGATTAGGAAGGTTCCAGGACCCCTCAAATTATACTTTAACCACTGATCATCTGTTCACCAAGTCCAAAGGCTTGAGTTGAATGCAGGAATCTTCAGTAGCAATCACTATAGGCTCATTTTCATCTTCTGCTGGAACAAGCACTAGCCAGTCAGCTTACTGATTAACCAGCACTTAGTCACATATACATGTGAAGAAACTTTTGAACAATGCTCCTGACATCTTGCTGTTCACTCTTGGCTCCACTTCTCCCCATTACACAGTGAGTGCAGGGGCTCTTCCCAGTGCACCTCCTGCAGCTGCTGCTCTCATGGGTCTGGCAGCAGCTAAAAAGCCTTGCAGAGCATGCTCAAAGCTACCACTCCCTGTTCCAGAAATTTCTGGCCCTGGGCAGCTAAATCTGCCCAGCAACAGCAGCTCAACCCCAAAAGATCTCTTAAAGAGATACTCAGTAAGGCATATGGGTTACACACTTACTGGAAAAGCAGTAGCAGTGCTATATCTTGATTGTAGTAAGGCTTTTGGCACAATCCCGCCTGACATTTCCTTCTGCAAACTAGGCAAATGTGGCGTAGGTGAAATTATGTTCAGGTAAGGTTGGAAGTCCGACTTCAAAGAGTGGTTATCAATGATGTACTGTCAGTCTGGAAAGATGTATCTAGTAGGGTCCCTCAAGGATCTCTCCAGCACAGTGGTTAAAGTATAATTTGGTGGGCCCTGCAACCCTCCTAAATTTCTGGCCCCCCTTCAGCCACCCTAGCTAATGCCCCCCACCCCATCTACTGCTCCACAAATGCCTGCCCCTCATCCCAGCTACTACCCCCAAAACACCTACCCCCATCAGGCCCCTCTTTCCCCATGTCCTCCACAGCCCTCACCCCCATTCCCTAAACTCCCTGCCCCCAAGTCCCCCCCAGCCCTCCTACCCCCTCACCCCTAGCTCTCTCATCTTCACACCACCCTCTTCATCCCCCAAAACCCCTCCGTACCTCCCTCAGCCCCCTTGTCCCCATTCCCCCACTCCATCCCTTTCAGCCTCCCAATCCCTTCCACACCTTCCCAGACCCCCCCCCCCCCCCCCTCCCTAGTCCCCACTCCAGCCCTTCATAGTCCCCTCTTCACACCTCCTCCAAGAGACAGACAATCCCTGGCCAGACAGATCCAACGTCCCCCGCCCCGACCTCCTGGCTAGAGGCTGATTCTCTGCCTTCCTGCTACTGGGCTCTTCCATAGCTGCTGGGCCTGGGCAGGAGGAAAGAGGCGCTCTGTGATGATATCACTACACGACAGCCTCTTCTGGAAGAGTTCTGTCGAAGCAGCCCATGGGGGAGAGGAGCCTGTCTGTGGGCAGGGTGGGGAGGTCAGAATAGGGGGCAGCGAGGGTGTATGGCTCAGGCAGGCTGGCTGGAGAACACACTAGAACGCTGCTTTCTAGTTGCTGTTTCTATTTTTAGGGGCCCCAGAGCCCTGGCCTCTAAAAGCGGTGGGCCCCGGAACAGCGTTCCAGTGCATTCTGCCTTATTTTAACCCCTGCTCCTGCATATGGCACTATTCAGTATTCTCACTGGTGACTTGAATAATACAATAGAGGGTACACTTGCTAAATCTATGATGCCAACAAACAGGGCAGGGTTGCAAGTACTTTGGAGGAGAGGATTAGAATTCAAAATGACCTTAAATTGTGGAATTGGTCTGAAGTCAACAAGATGAAATTCAGTAAAGAGAAGTGCAAAGTACTATACTTAGGAAGGAAAAATCACATGTACAAATATGTAATAGACTAGGAAGTGGCAGCATTGTTGAAAGAGATTTGAAGGATTATCATGGATCACAAATTGAATATGAGTGTGGTGCAGCTGTAAAAAGGGTTAATATCATTTTGCAGGGTACTAAAAGGAGTATTATATGTATAATCCAGGAGGTAATTGTCCCATGTTCCTCAGCACTGGTGAGGCCTCAGCTGAACTACTGTGCCCAGTTCTGGGTGTCACACTTCAGGAATGATGTGGACATATTCGAAAGAGTCCACAGAACAACAAAAATGATAAGATGGGAAAAAAAATCTTATAAGGAAACCTTTAAAAAAACTGGCCATGTTTAATCTTGAGAAAAGAAAACAGAAGAGGGGATCTGATACAGTCTTCAAATATAAGGGAGCTTTTAAAGAGGATGGTGATCAATTGTCAACCACATGCACCGAAACTGGGACAAGAAGTAATGGACCTATGTGGAATTCCTATATTTGGAGTTTTTAAAAAACCGATTAGGCAGACATAGGGCTGGGGTACATAACTTTTCAAAGTTCCTTTCAGCCCTGAGTTCCTGTGATTCTATGATGCTATATGTACACACACTTTATATTTAGTAGCCTAACAAATATATATGTCACATATAAGAATGCATCAGCTCATTGTTGAATTAGTCATGGGTTTTAAGAATTTTCTGTGGGCATTATGTATTAATTTGGCTATTTTGTAGGCATTATGTATTAATTTTGTTAGTTATTCTGTAGGTATAATACATTTTCTGTATGCAATATGTATTACATTAGATTTACAAAATGATTTCATTTTAGATTAAATCTCAGGAAAAACTTCCTTACAGTAAGGACAGTAGGGCAACAAAACAAACGGCCTAGGGAGGCTGTGAAAACAGCTTCAATGGAGATTTACATAAGGAGGCTGGAAAGCCATCTATCTTGGATTGTGTAGCTACAACAAAATATAAATATAGGTGACAAGTTTTATTCTTACATTTCAATATATGCCTCTTTGAGAGGGCAAATAGTGCTATTTCCTGAGCAGAGATTTAAAAAGTTCATAAAAATACTTATATACACAAAATACATGTTTACATAAGGCATGTAGATTTCTGTATGTAGTTGAAAGTGTAATTATTAATTCAGCTATCCAGGAAATCTGGGAGGGGAAGAAGACAAGGAAGAAGTGAACTGCACAACTCCTCATGGAAGAAAAGAATAAAACCATTCTAAAGTTCGTAGATAGAGAGAGGGGAAACAGAATAACCCATAAAAAGTTAGATTTTTAAAAATGACAAGAACACTTTAAAATGATAGACACAGTATCCCTAAAACTGGGTTTCTGAATTACCTCAAAGTCAGTGGGAAAATGGCATGTAGTTACAACATTGGACATGCCAAGTTTGGGGGACTTTTGTTGGATGGTGTGTATGTGTGAAAATCAAACTTAATGCAGGAGTCTTTAATGGTGGAAAGATATGTCTCTCTTCACAGTATGTATTTAGAAAATGGTGTGTATATATTTTAAAATCTGTTTGGTGTCCTTCCCTAATTCTGCCTGCAAATGTTGCTTTAAAGGCTCTGTTCACCCCATGCTACTCCAGTTTTATATCACTGTAACTTTGTTTAAATCAGTGGAGTCACTGCATCATAAAACTGGAATAACACAGTGGGGAATTGGGCCTTTTTTGTCTTTAATTGTTCCATTTAATATATTTAGCTCAAAGTGAAGTATCAACTATTCTAAATTCATCACTTTGTCATCCCAGAAAGACCCAGTCCAGTTTCTCCTGGTAACACCTTAAGAGGACTAATACCAAACACACAGCATACTTAATTTGGTCTTTCAGTTAAAACCACAGAATTGATATAATTATAGGTGGTTCTATTTTTCCAATAGGCTCCAGTTTTTCCATATTATGGAATCATAAAGTTAGAAGACACCACCCGGATCATTTAGTCTAGCCCCCTGCTAAGATGCAGGATTTGTTGTGTCTAAACCATCCAAGACAGATGGTTATCCTGCCTCATTTTGAAAACCAGTAAAGGACCTTTCTAGGCAGTCTGTTCCATTATCCTGTGGTTCTTACAGTTAGTAGTTTTTCTCAGGGGTTAAAGTACACCAGAAAGCAGCGGAACGCTGTTCTGGGGCCCACTATTTTTAGGGGCTCAGTGTTCCAGGCCCCTTAAAAATAGAAAATGGAGCTGGAATGCTGCGTTCCAGGGCCCACCATTTAAAAATAGTGGGGCCCAGAATGCAGGATTTTGATTCCATTTCCTATTTTGAGGGGCCCAAATGCTGAGACCCTAAATATAGCAGGCCCTGGAATGGCGTTCTGCTGTGTTCTGGCAGGCAGGGGAGAGCGGGGGGGTGTACCTGGCTCCTCTGCGCATGCGCAGGCTGTGCTTGGAGGCAGAAGCCTCCAAGCACAGCCTGCAGGAAGGACTGTTTCCTGGCCATGGCTGATGGTAAGTGCTGGGGTGGCCCAGCTTGCGTTGGGGGTGGGTATTGGGGGAAGGGGGGTGGATTTTTGGGGGCTGGGGCTGGGGGAGTACTTGGGACAAAAGAGTGGATATTGGGGGCTGGGGCTGGGTATTGGGGATGGGGGTGGGTATTTGGGTCAGGAATATTGGATAGGGCAATGGATATTGGGGGCAGGGGTGGATTTTGGGGTGGGTATTGGGAGCTGGAGAATATTGGGGACAGGGGAATGGATATTGGGGCCAGGGGGTGGATTTTGGGGGGGGGTATTGGGGACTTGTGGACATTAGGGACAGGGGAATGGATATTGGGGCAGTAGCTGGAGTGCGTGAGGGCGGCCCCTGGACCTGCTGAGGGGGGACTGGAAATTTAGGAGGGTTCCAGGGCCCTCCAAATTATACTTTAGCCCCTGGTTTTTCCTGAGATTTAATCTAACTCTGCCATGCTATAATTTGAACTCTCTGCTTCTTATCTTGCACTCTGTGGCAAGAGAGAACAACTTTTCTTCCATCTATTTTTATGGCAGCCTTTCAAGTAGTTGAAAACTGCTGTCATATCTCCCCTTAATCTTGTCTTTTCCAGTCTAAACACACCCAGTTCTTTCAGCCTTTGCTTATATGGCTGGCATTCCATCCCTTTGAACAACTTTATTGCTCACCTCTGGATCCTTTCCAGTTTTTCTACATCCTTTCTATACATTTGTGACCGAAACTGGACACGCAACTCCAGCTGAAGCCTAATCAGCACCGATTGGAATGGTGTTATCACTTCCCAGGGCTTGCATACTATATATACCTATGTTAAGTCAACCTAAAATTGCATTTACCTTTTTCATAACAGTATTGCATCACTGGCTCATGTTGAGGTTGTGATCACCAGAAGTCCAAGATCCTTTTTAGCAGCCAAGCTGATTATTCCCCTTCAAGTATTTGGCATTTGTTTTTTCTTCCCTAAATATAGCACCTTATATTTGTCTTTGCATTTGTTGTCTATATCTCAATTCTCTGGTTTATCAAGATCCCTCTGAATTTTAACTCTATCTTTCAAAGTGTTGGCAACCCCCCAGCTTTGTGTCATCTGCAAATTTGATCAGTATACTCTCTATACCTACATCAGGCCATTAATAAAGATGTTCAATAAGATGTCTGTAGAACAACATTTGAGATCTCCTTCCAAATGAACATCATTGTGTTAATAACAAGAGTCCTGTGGCACCTCAAAGACTAACAAATTTCTTTAGGCATAAGCTATTGTGGACTCCAACCCACTTTGTCAGATGCAGCCCTCAAAAGCTTATACCCAAAGAAATTTGTTAGTCTTTAATGTGCCACAAGGACTCTCATTGTTTTTGCTGTATGCAGACTAACACAGCTACCCCTCTGGAACTTGATTCCATTAATAGTTACTCTATGTTTGGGGTTGTTTAACTGATTATGTATTCAGTTATGTTTATATGTTCAGTTTTGTGATTGGGATGAGTTTGTCTTGTTCATTATGGAGTACATAGGCCTTGAGTGAGCACTCAGATGCACTTGCTTATTGGGGTTTGGCTCTAGTGGTGTCTCAAGAACAGTAACACGTCATAAACTAAGCTTCTTCAGTAAGCTTTGCTGTTCCTCCAGTGCCAATACTGTTCTAGGTGCTTGATAGTAACCTCTGACCCAATATCACTCCAGACTCAACAGTAATTACTCTGAATACTAATGAAGTGTTGTAACAAAAGAAGCTAAAGGCATGTTCACTCTGCAAAAATAGGTGTATTCTTAACCCTTGTTAGCTAACCCATTTTAGCTAATTTGAGTTAAGATAGTACTAAGGATCTGGTAGCTTGGTTTTAGCATGGGTTAATGCTTATAGGGGAGCTGGGTTGAACTCAAATTGCTAACCTAAGATAAAAGCCAAGTAGCAGATTTCTAGGCCCAAGACAAGTGGTTCATCTATCTGCTTTGCTGTATGGAAAATTAATATGAAATCATTCTGGGTTTTTAGGGCAAGTATTAATAGTTACTTGCCCTTGGATTCACACTTTGTTTCCTGAATGAGAAACAAATTTTGCTTTTGAGCTGTGTGTCTTTTCCTTAGTTACAGCTTTTATTTTCATTTTGGGGGTAACGTTGCAGTGTGCTCTAGTGCTGAGCGTATAAGGCAGTGTTTCCCAACCAGTGTGCCACAGCACACAGGTATGCCCTCAGGTCTGAGCAGGTGTGCCATGCAATGTTCCCTCTAAGGGCCCAATGCAGTTAAGCAACATATGTTGCTCTCTGTGCGCCCCCACAGGCCCGATCCTGCCCCCCCACTCAAGCTCCACTGCCTGCCTGGCCTCCTGGCAGCGGGGGTGGAGCAGCCAGCCCAGCCTACCCCCAGCCAGCTGTGCCACCCCGGCAGACAGAGGGGGCTGGCGCTGAGTGCTGGCATGTGGGGTCGGGGCCCTGGAGCGGCTGCTCCCAAAGAGTTTGGGCCCATGGATCAGGCCCATTCAGGCCAGGGAGGAGGGCAGGGATGAAGTGGCCCAAAATCTTTGGGGGTGGGCCACTCCAGGGCCCCGACCCCACACTCTGGAGCTCAGTGCCAGCCCCCTCCGCCCCCCCAGGGAGGCGCGGATGGCTGGGGGTAGCCTGGGCTTGCTGCTCTGCCCTGCTGTGGTGAGGCCGGGCGGGCAGGTGGGCGGAGCAGCCTCTGGCCCTGATGGCCCATGGCCCCCCTTCCCTCCCAGGAGTTGCAGGGGGGGCTGTTAGGGCTCTCTTATCTGGCTGCTGGAGCAGCGCGGCCTGGCCCCCTGCCGCTCCTCCAGCCAGGGAAGCTCTCACTGAGCATGCACGGAGAGTCTGCACATGCTCAGTGAGAGGTTACTCTGAGTGAGAGTTTTAAAATCTCCCAGCTCAGAGTCGCTCTCCAGGCAGGGACTGCGGCTTAGAGGGAACATTGCTGGAATTTTTTGAAAAACTACTCCAAGAGCTCTGGATTGGCTCACGAATATTTGTGAGTTCATTTGGAAACTATATGGTGGTGTGCATCAAATTAATTAAAGGTAGCAAGGTATACCACAGCAGAGAATATGTTGGGAACCACTGGTATAAGGTACAACACTATGATGGTTTAGCTTTATTTGCTAACCTGAAGAAGTTTGTACTGCAGTACCTGTTGCTAGCAAGAGAGAGGGATCACTGCCTTGCTCATCTCCAAACACATGGCTATAACTGTGCCATGTTGAACTATGATTTATTTATTGCGTTGATAGCATAATTGATCAAATGCTTGGCATTTTTGGGCTCATTCTGAGCTACATTTAGTGCCTCCTTGAGCTGCTGATGAAAGTCAGCGAGGGAATTTTGCTATGGTCTTCAATGGGAGGTAGATCAGGTTGCAAATGGTCCTCTTTGGAGTAAGATTGTTTGTTTGTTTTCTGATTTCCTTCATTTCTAGGGTTTTTGTTTGTTTGTTTTTTGTTAGAATTATGTTGTGTTAACTAGCTGCTTATTCTGTATCAGGTCACAGAGTCCTGATCTGCATTTCAGCAGATATACAGCTATCTCTGGTTCAGAATAAGGTGAATCCAGCTTCCCACGGCAGTCTGTGAGTCTTGTGGAGTTATTTTTGTACTCCATTTTAAAATTTAATCTTTTAGTAAAAAAAATCACAGTTCCTTCATATTCATATGTTTGAGCTTTAATTTTTAAGTCAGTCACACACATCAACTAGTTCCTCTTGCTATTGATTATAAATAACAAATATCTCTCAGAAGTAACTTTTTCCCTGTGGTCACAGTGCCTCTAAATTTATCTGCACTCCGTACCTAATCCTCTTTATTTTCCCCCTCCTGCCATGTAAATGTGCTGTGTGCCTGCAACACATCTGAGCCCTCCATGTAGAGAAATGTCACTGTCTGCACTGAGGTGCTTTCTCTGAAGCCCCGCTGGCAATTTCAAATTGTTGCTTTAGAATGATGTAATTTTTCGGGACAGTTTCCTTGCAAATCCAGGATACCTGGAGGAAGTAATTGCTCCAACCCTAGCAAAATATATAGCTTCTTGCAACATGTAATGTTTAGTAGTCATTCAGGAAACAGCCTGGCTGGGCAGAAGACAGGGCACTTTCAGTAAATGCACACATGCTCAGCTTGGTCTGAGTTCTGCTCAACCCTCTCCACAACATACACCAGACCCCTCCCTGTGCTCTCACTTCCCTTCCTGCTGGGTTCCTTCTCCCACAACATTCAGGGAAGCAGCAGAGGCTAGATCAGATTGTCAACTCTCATGATTTTATTGTGACTCTGGTGATTTTGGGGTGGGTTATTTTTTAAGTTATTGCATGAAAATATGGTCCCTTCTAGCCCTAATATTCTATGATTGAAAGCTGCCAATTCTTCATTATTCAAAATAATCACCACTTCTTATTATGGTCAGTGAGTGTGGAAGACAACAAGATGTTTCCCTGCTATGTACCTGCCTCTGGTAGCAAGGCTAACCTTGAAGCTGGCTGCTATCTCCCATGGTTTCCAATGAAATCAAAGCCATTCCCACGGACAGCTTGGCTGCTGTTCCAGGAAATGGGGACTCTGGAGAGCAGCAGGGACTTTGAAAGGTGGATGGTGGAATGTAAAAGGCAGTGGTGGAGGCTGGAGCTAAAGGGGGGAAAAGCAGCAAACAGGTATATGCATGACTCCTTTTCATGCCAATAGGTATGATTGAAGGTGCTCCCACCCATGACCCAGCATCCCCACCAGCCCCGCCACTGCTCAAACTTGGCTTTAGTCTGAGAGCAGGGCTGCTGAGGGGAGCAGAAGGCAGATTTAGGGGGTTCAGGGGAGTGGAGTCCATGAGGATGTAGGAGCAGGAGGGAGGCTGATGGAGCTGAGAAACAGCAGGGATTGGATGGCAGCTCCCTCACCTTGAGCGTGCAGGTGGGGTCAGGGAGCCCTCTCTGAGCAGCCAGGAAGAGACTGTGTTATAGTGTCACTGTGGCAAAAAGAGCTAATGAGATCCTAGAATGCATAGACAAAGGACTTTTGAGAAAGAGAAGAGAGATTATTTTATCTGTGTATTTGGCACTGGTCTGATGACTGCTGGAATACTGTGTCCAGTTCTGGTTTGCCCACAATTCATGTAGGATGTTGATAAATTGGAAAGACTTCAGAGTACAGCCACTAGAATGATAGAAGGATTAGAAAACATGCCTTATAGTGATAAGCTAAATAAATTGAGCTCCTTGAGTCTAACAAAGAGAAGATTAAGGGGTGACTAGATTACCGTCTATAAGTACCTACACAGGGAACAAATATTTAATAATAGGCTCTGCACTCTAGCAGAGAAAGGAGTAACATGATCCAATGGCTGGAAGTTGAAATTAGACAATTTTTAGTTTGTAAATAAAGTCTAAATTTTTGACCATGAGACAGAGTAATTAACCAGTGGAACAGTGTACCAAGGGTTGTGGTGATTTTCCATCATCACTGACCATTTAAAAATCAGTATTTGATATTTTTTTAAAATTTATGCTATAGAAATTCTTTTGGGGCAGTTCTGTGGCCTGTGTTATAGAGGAGGCCAGACTAACACAGTGGTCCCTTCTGATTTTAAAATCTACGCATAAAGAGTCAAGAGATTTTTGTATCTGCAGAAGGAGCTGTCACGATGACACGAGAAGCTCCTCCAATTCCATGATTTAGGGCTGGACATATGGACAGAGCTCTGTGTTAGAGCCTTAGGTCTAAGGACCCAGACTTGCCTTTGCCACTGAGCCCAGCCTGCAGAGTATAGCAGCCCAAGAGGAATGAGAGGTTGGTGATGTGAAGCTTCTGGGGAAAGCTAGCGCTCAGACCTGACTTACCTGCTGCATCCTCCCTCCCCTCATCACAGCCTCTGGAAGCCATTTTACGTACATGAAACAAAATGAAACAATTTACCATCGGCCAAGTCAATTTAAAGTAAAAAAATAAACACTTATTTACAAACTCAGTTTGATGCTGTAAAAGCAGAAACTTACATTTCATACCTAAACACAATTCTCAAATAATATCCACCCTCCCACTGGCGGGGGAGCATGATAGACTAGGGGTGGAAAGGGAGAAGAGAGGTAGGGTGTCAGGGGAGCATTGCAGGGCAGGTGAAGGCAGGGGTGGCAGTAGAGCGTGAGGAGCCACACAGCCAAGTGGCAGAACCCCAGCTACTTCCCCTTTCCCCCATGCACCTTGCCTGGCTCCCGAGGCCTCCCGCAGGCATGCACTTCACACGGATCCCAAGCCACAGCTGCCAGCCCCCAAGCTGCTGCTACCAGCCCCTGAACTGCTGACTCCTGGCCACTAGCCTCTGAGGTGGTGGCCCAGGAGCCGTCAACCACAGAGTCACTGGCCTCCAAGCCACCAGCCCCATAACTCCCAAGCCAGAGGCCTTTAGCTACTGCTGCCTCCGACACCTTGCTGGCCCCGTGACCCCCAAATCATTGCTGCTGGCCCCACAGATTCCAAGTTGCTGGGTTTTCTCTCTCACATATTGCCAGCCCCTGTGACTTCCCAGTTACCGCCACTGACTCTTGCCAGGTGCTGCCTGGTTACTGAGCCCCCACCCACTCTCCCCCAGCATCTCGCCCAGTGGGGCATGCACTTACTCTTGAAGGGGCTGACCTAGCTGGCATGCATCACCAGAACCTGCTCCCTGGCCAGGCCTGGGGCTACATAACAGTGCTTTAAATTCCCATGCTCCTGCCCTGGGCTGTGTACCTGGGTGTGCTGCAGGGTGGGAGATTTTAAAAGGCCCTGGCCTGCCCTGGCCTGGCAGCACCTGCCCATCCTGGCTGACACAGGCAGGCTGCTGGGATATGCAGGAAATGCACTCACTGCCTGCAAGCCTTCTTCAGCAGGGAAAGGCGGGGCCACAATGGTCTCATTTTGTCAGTGCTTTGCAGCGACGTTTCTCAGGGATGACCGCCCATGGGCCACTGGGCAAGGGAAAAGGATTTCATGAAAAGTTACCACTGGATCTGGAGTTTTGGACTCAGCAGCAACACTTCCATGCCTCCTGTTGCCTTGGGACTTTTCTAGTTGATATCTGGGTAGAGGAGGAGAAGCACTGTGGGGCAGCAAGGCAGGGGAGATGGGGAGTCAAGACAGCAATAGGAGAACTTTCATACATTTCCTGTCACAGGGATGAGGAGAAGGCAAGCAGAGTCTCCTGAGAAGCATGGGAGAGACATTTATTTTTGTGTGAATTAAAGGTTGACTTTTCAATCTGAGATTATCCCCCATACACAGAAGAGTATAAGGAAGTTTAAAAGTCAAAAGACAAACTAAAGAACATGGCTTGAAATTTTTAAAACATCATGAGTTGTGGGGCTAATCTCATGATTTTTTGGGGTCTGACTCTCATGCTTTTTTATCTCTTGAGATTGGCAGTACTGCAAACTTGACACAGAGCCCAAAGAGACATAATGAAGGAGAGAGGAGGCAAGGTGCTAGTGTGTGACTGATGGCTTGCTGTGAAGGAATCTCCTCTCACTGTGCTAGAGAGGTGTGAGAGTATTCATTTAACAGGGGTAAGGGAGGTATGAAGTACAGGGAGGGAAGTGAGACTGGAGTGAGAGATGAGGAGAAAGTCGGAAGCCTTGTATTTTCAGCTTCCAGATCTTGTCTTCAAATCACAAGGATGAACCTCTTCTTCCTTAGCACTCAGGAACTCAAACCAAACACTTCAGATTCCAGCATTTAATAATCACAACATAATTGTTCTTCCCAAAGGGCAAGTAGACAGTGTTCTCCGAGGGACCTATCCTGGCAGTGATGAAACAATCAAAATGTTAGGGGACTTCTGCGAAGTTTTGTTTGGGAATCCACAACCCCACTGATCTCTTTGCCCTACTTGCTGTGCTGTGTTGATGTCACTGCAATACTCTGATGTCACTTCCTTTGCAGGGATGAAATCATTTTCTTTTTTAATGGGGAAAATGAATGTGTTCTCTTTTCATACCGCTTTTCAATTATCTGTGTCTTTTCTCCTCAAACTAGCTCTTTGTAATAGGCTTTGACAAATGCCCCCACAAAACCTTCTCTGCTAATTGACAGGAATGTGGCTGTTTCAGCAGTTGGGCAGGAACGAATAAGATTAGGGGGGAGAAAAACCCTTGTGATATTATTATTCTTCAAAGAAACAAAAGAATTATTTTAATTTTTTTAATCTATGCACCAAAGAAAAAGGAGAACAGAGAAAATAGAAAGCATTAAATTCCACACTGAGGAAGATACTGGTTTGTTCCTCTCACTGTGTATAATCTATAATTAAACCCAGAATAGAGCAATGTGCCAGAGGAGGGAGGTGGGGTATGGGACAAAGTGGGAGGGGGCAGGGTTACTCACTTCAGAAACACTAACTCCAGAAATAAGTCTCGCACTTGCTTGTTCTCTGAGTTTGACAGATGAATTTGGTTTCGTTCTCTTAGTCACATTTTTGGTTTTCCCCTCTCTTTTATTCCCACCCCTCTTCTTTCTCCAATGTATCGCCATAGTTATTATCCATTTATTTATCTGTATTATGGAGATGCTTTAAGGCCCCAGCTGAGATTGGGTTACTCACTGTGCTATGACTTGCAAACACTGAGCAAGAGACAACTTCCCTTGCACTGAGCTGAGTGCTGTGAAGGGAGGCAGTCCATGCTGGGTCTTATCTCCTCCTGAGCTATTGTTTTACAGGCTCCAATTGCTCCTGCAATTTATTACAGAAATTTTTCTTCACTCCCTTTGTGTCTTAACTTCCTCCCTCTCCTCTTCCCAATCTATATCTCCTTGCTTTCTGATGCTTTTCCTCTTCCCTCTCCTGTCCCCTCTTTCCTCTCATATTCTTCTTTTTTCCTCATTCTCCTTTACCATTTTTTCCACCTCCATCTCTTACCCTCATATGCATCCTTCTTTTGTTCTCCTTAAGAGTTTCTCAACTGGTGTTCTGCAGAACATGGGTGCTCCTTAAATGTAGTGCAGGTGTTCCAGACCATAACCCACCCCGACTTCTCCCCATGGCAGGGGGAAGGGATGAATGGGAATGGGAGAGAAGCATTTTAATGCCCCAGCTGCAGAAAAGCTTCCAGGTACACTGCAAAAGATGTTGATGCATGCCTGGAAGCTTTGCTGTGACTGATGGATTTATCTCCTGCCACTGTTACTGGCTTTTTTTACACTGGTTTTATCAGTTGTGCTGCAGAAAGTAATTAATACCTTTAGGTTTTCGCTGGGCCACTAAAGGATGAGAGACACTGCTTTACATTCAGTCAGACCTGGATTCAGCAAACTACTTGCATATGCTTGCTTAGGATAAACAAGAGCTGGAGTGCTTTGTTGAATTTGAGGCCCCTATTTTTCACTTCTTTTGGCACGCACAGTGTACTGCTGCCAGTGTTCCTAGACATTTTGTCATCACAACCCCATTTTAATGAAGTATTTTCTTCTAGGACCTGAGACAGCGGGGAGGACACCATTTTGCAGTGTGATCTCTCATGTATCATACATACCAGATCATGCTGCATGGAGCAAAATGGCATTCTCCACTTAGTAGGGATGGCTGTGTGACTCCATCTGCTGATGGCATGACCTCATTTGGGGTCACAACCCACAGTTTGGAAACTGCTGGTATACTGGGTGCTTTCCAGACAGGAAAAAGTATCGTACTTGTCGCACTGAGCTCATGGTCTAAAGACAGACAACTAGACAGAGAACAGAGAGTGGAAAGGCATGAAACAACTAAATGGTTGTGCTAAAAAATGAATTGAGCAAGAAAATTATACCCTTGATACTGTCCCATTCTTCCTTCTTTTTCATATTCTGCTGTATTCTCTTCCTTTCCAGAGCAGCATAGTTAAAACATAGCCACAAGGTAAAGGCCAATAGGCTTACTAAGGCAACTGCTTTTCAAGACCGTGAGAAATTCAGGTTAATTGGATGCAATGAGGTCAAAAATTAGTTAATTTCCAGAGGGGTGGGTGGGTGTGTTGTGGAAGGAGGCTTGTGCGTGGTTTCAGGGTGACCCTGGTGTATCAATCTCAGCCCCTCATGGGGCACTGAAATCCACTGTGAGCTTAGGAAAGCTATCTGTAGCTAGGGCTTAGTGATGGGATGTGGAAAGCGGTTTCTGTTTGGAGAAACCTCTCCCTTGGCTGGTAGGAGAATGAGGCTGCTAAATCCTAGAGGAGAAATGGCAGCAGTAGAACTACAGCTAATAAATGAGAATAAGAGGATAACAGCATCTGTGCTTAGGGAATGGAGGAGGGAAGCAAGATTCCCTCCAATTACTTTTACTGACTCTTGGTAATGAAAGAATCAGGTTAAGTTTGCAAGGTCATCAAAGTTATTCACTTGTGAGATGCCCTTTGGTGCTGAATGCCAGCTGAGCTGGAAGGGGGGTGGAACCTGAGAAGAGGAGAGGAGGAAAATGGAGCTGCTGGTTTGAGAAGAACATATTCAGTGATCAAGCCTATTCAGCTCTCCTGTTGGACTATGTGTTAGAGTGGTGCAGGGCACTTAGCCCTGAGGGACATGGAATATGTGATGGACTTATCCCTGACAGTGTTTGACAGCTGAGAGGGGATCAAGTTAAGCTTACCAGTGCAATGAGTGGTTCTGCAGGTGAGCTGGCGGTTCATCACTAGTGGAGGAGAGTGTGGCATCTGGGAGAGAGGTCAGCTTCTCATCGCTAGTGAGAAGTGAGGTGGCTTCATTACTTGGAGGGGGTTAGGTGACAGTTAGTGATCGCTTTCTCTTTTAGATAAAGCCACACAAGGGAGTGCTGTGCAAAAACTAACGTTATGTTTAGGTTGAAAACTGCAACACACAAAAATAAGCAAATATCACAGCTGTGCAATGTTAACTCAGCCACACTGCAGATGCAGTATTTGAGAGCATTGGAGGCAGTTAAAATGAACTGCTTAACACAGCAGTTACTAAGGGGTCCCTTCATCAGCAGATGGGGCCATGGCAGTCCTGAGCTTGCAGAGGATGCCGTTTTACAAAATGGCCACTTTTGCACAGAATGACTTCATATGTACTGTATGCAGAAGGTCATGTTGCACAGAGGATTCAATTTTGCTCTACAAAAGGGCACCCGCCATGCAACATGACTTCACTCACACCGTGTGTGTGGTCTTGCAGTCTGGAAGATGCACTTTTGTAAATCGAAATGGCATCCTTCTTGCAGTGTGACCTGGCATGTACAGTGGTCCGAGGTCACACTGCAGAGAGGACACCATTTTTAACCTGCAACTTCATGCTATCTGGGATAGTGGCAAACAACACATCTTGACAATGGAGTCATGCAGGGAAAATGTTTGGGAACCACTAGCTTTACATATAAGGCAAGATTCATGCCTGGGGTAACTCCATTGACTCACTGTGCTTGATGGAGTAATCTCAAGGTGAAATTCCATTCTCCTGTGCTACATAGGTCAGACTGGGTCATCCTACAGCCCGTTTGGTCTTAAAATCTAATAATCTGTATCTGGTCAATTATAGTCAGTGTTGCTGTGGGAACATATTTGGAATTTCTTTACTTTTGTGCCTTTGACTTCAGAATGCTAATGCAGTGTGACAGCTATTCCATGCCAGCAGTGCAAGTTTGGTTCTGCATGTACAACTCTCACTGTCCCATGTGGCATAGCAGAGCAGTTGTGCTTTTTAGTGAAAATGTGACCTTTGGTAACAGTTTTATTTGTGTGACCAGTGTAGTGTGGTTATGTGAACTACACATTTGAGTTTGAGTTATTTCTCTCTGTATCTTAAAAAAACACAGCATAAGTAGGTGTAAGTATATAAGAGGGTGTTTTTAATGCAATTTGCATGCAGAGGAAATAGAGTGAAAACTTAACAAGGGAAGTAGAAGGAGTATGTAGGAAACCAGCCATTGAGAATGGCAAACTGAGTATCCCTTCATTTGAATTTAGGGTTATCAAACATTCATGATTAGTAGTTATGGGAGGATTCTAGACAGGAAGGGTTCTTGAGTTAGCCTAGGAATTGAGACTGTGGGAACTGGACTTATGGGGCTTGTCCTCTGTGTGGACTTGACTTCAAGAAATTAAGCAAAATCCCTCTCTTGAAAGAGGCTGGATTTATGGGAATGGTATTGTATATGTATCGTATAGGAGGAGGGAGCTCTTAATGCCAGCACAAGACCCTATGTATGCCAACTTCCCACATGTGCCACATGGCATATCTTTACACCTAAATTATATATAGGTTTAAATATCTGCACATAGCCCATGTGCACAGGTATACTTTATGTGACGAAGCCTCTTGATTTACACAGTCTTCTGTGGCTTTTACAAAATTGGGTGAGTGGTAAATTGGCCGGCAGGAGGAGCTTTGGCATCAATTGGAGGAAAACAGGCTTCAGGCCGGTACCCAACTAATGTCAGTGGGGAGGAAGGGGACATCCAGGAGGAGGAGTAGTGATTGTTAGGAACAGAGGTCTAGTGCTAGGGGAGCAGGGGGAGTTAGCAGGAGGGGTAGTCTGCCATTGAGCCATCCTAATCATGTTGCTGGATTTAAATTCTTAACATAATAGCCAACATGGCACCTCCCTCTGTCCCTCATCCACACTGGGGTAGAACTAAAGAATTCACTCTGCACTTTAAGACATTAGTATGGATGGATGCTCCCCTGTTTAGGGGGCAGTGTGAGACTAACCATTTCCAGATGGGTAGATACTAAAGATCAGTAACTCTATGGGAGTTTAGCTTCAGATTCTCTCCTTCCTGCACCTGCTCCAGCTTCCTAAAGTATGGACAAATGTCCAGCACAAATAAAGGTTCATCTGACACCACCACAAGAAGGGAGAGTACATGTTTTTGTGTGGTTGTGTTGTACATGAAACTTTGGCAGAAGAATTGCACACATACCTTCATCTGTGACTTGCTAACTGCAGGTGATTGTTTTTAATGCCAGCTATTTACTGCAGCTGAAGTGCTGCTTTCTGTGTATGGCCACTTGCTTTTAATTAACCAGGCACACCTGTGCACTGTAAAACCCTACACCTACTCAAAGCAGGGGACAGTAAAATAGGTTTATAGATTTTGCAGTGAATTCTCTTTCTGAAATGAAAAATGGAAGCCGGCAAGAACTGCCAAGAGACACAAGTGGCAAAGGCTGTTTCCCCTGAAGTGGGAAGAAAGGGAAATGGGTCAGTTGTGGGGGTTGGCGCTGAAGGCTTTTGCATCATACATCTGTGCTGTTCCTTCACTGGCATAAAACACTACTCGTGATAGCAATGGTCAGGTTGCTGCAATGTCCATGTCCCATCAAGATTGAGGGTCCCTGTGTGAGTTTTTTACTTTGATGCAGCATAGGCTGTGCCTCCAAAACCATTCCAATCCAGCCACACTCTCTTGCTCCCCATACTTGAATTTTCCCTTCACATGCATACTCACTTCCCCTGACTACAAGCACAGTTTGTCCGATATATTCCTACAGTATGATGCCATTTTACTTAGTATCATTCGTGATAGCTGTACCTCCAGAACACATTGGACTGAGTTACTTGGAATAACACAAATGTAAAATTAAAATGTAATAATAGCAAAGGGGGGGGGGAATGAACAGGGGGAAGAGACATTTTCAGCTGAGATTTTTAATGGCCATGGAACCAAACTGCCTTCTCAGCCTTAGCCGTAGTCCTTCCAGCCAGCACCAAGGCACACTGGCAAGACTGTGGAGGAAGTCTGTATCACTGTTCCCCATTAAATGAGTTGGAGTGTGAATATAAGAATGGAGGGACTTGCTGTGCTAGATCAGACCTATGGCCCACCTCATCCAGTATCCTGTTTCCAGCAGTGACCAACACCAGATACATCCCCTCTAATTTTGTTACAATTAACTGTTATAACTCTGGATAATCTGGTTATATGTATAAATGTCCACCTACGCTCCCCTCTTCCCAGTTGAATTGTGTGACGTGTTTGATCTCAGTGATATCATTTTGTAATGGGTTCTACAGTTTAAATACACATGGTGTGAAAATCATATTGATTTTGAATTTGCTGCATTTTAACTTCATTGCAGTCCGCCTTGCTCTTGTGTGACAAGACAGGGAACACAAAAATCCCACTCTATCACCTCAGTGTCATTCATTATTTCATAGACTTCTGCAACATCCCATTTTATTTGTTTGCTTTCTAAGGGTAACAATCTCAATCTTTTACTTCTCTTGTCGTTCTCTCATTTTTTTCCAGGCCCTTGATAAGTCTTGTTGCTAGTCTCTGAATCTCCTTCAATCCTGCAGTACCTTTTTGTGATAAGGTAACCAGCATTCAAAAGAGGCCATACCAATGTTTACATGAAGGCATTATAATATTTTTGTACTATTCTCTATCCTATTCCTTGCATAACACAGTTTTTGCTTTTTTGATCACATCTGCACAATGAACTGAGATTTTCACTGAACTGTCTATAGTGGTATCCAAGTCTTTTTCTTGGCTTAGCCCATTTAATGTAGAACCTTGTAAGTTGCATAAGTATTTTAACTTTTCTCCTCCAATGAGTATTACTTTGCATGTAGTGGCACTAAATTTCATTTACCATTATGTTGTCCACCTACCTAGTTGTTTGTCTCTTTGGAGTTCCCCAACACCCTCTCTGGTCCTGACTAATCTCAATAAGTTTGTCATCTGTAAATTTTCCTACCTCATTGTTCATTCCCCTTTTAGATTATTAATATATTAAACAGAGAACCAAGAACAGAACCTTGAGGCACTGTTAACTTTCCCTCATAATGGATAATGAACTATCTGAATCCTATTCTTGCATTGTCTCCTAGGTGGTGTTTTAAACCAAGGCAATATTTTGCCTCTCACTCCATAACTGTGTAGCTTCTTTAATAGCTTTTTGTGGGGGAGCTTTTCAAAAGTCCTTTGGAAACATAAATAAATTATGTCAACCAGTTCTCCTTTTATCTAGTCCGTTGACACATTTAAAGAATTCTAAGATTAGTGAGACACACTATTTCTTTGCAGAATCTATGATGCTTCGACCCTATCAGATCGTGATCTTCCTGGTGTTCTGTTGTCCTGTTTTTAATGATTATTTCATCCAGTTTGCCAGGAACAAATGTAAAGCTACTGATCTATAGTTCCCTGGACCTCTTCTAGAGACTTTTCTGAATACAAGTACAAAAAATTTGCTGCTTTGCAGTCCTCTGGTACTGTAGCTGTTAATGAGAGATTGCTTTTTGTGAACAGCTGAGCCACTGCCATCTATGCTCTTTCAGAAAGCTTGGATATATACAACATGGGCTTGGTGACTTATTGATTTTTAACTTATCAGTTTGTTCCATCACCTCGTCTTCTGGCACCTCAAATTCTGGTAGGATCTCATCTTTATTATCAGAAAAGGGTAGAAAAGAGGTGAGAGGAAATCTAAAACAGAGAGAAACTCTGAACTGGATTATGAAATGAAAAGCACACCAGTGGAGTTGTTTGAATCTAAGAGAGATGTGGTGGTTGCTGTCTGAATATATGAAGAGTTGGGCAGCAACATTCTGAGATCTGGATCTTGAGGAAGCAGTGGAGAATAAAATCAAGGCAAGGGGAGATGAAGGTCTGAATGGGGCATTTTGACACACATTCAGTGGGAGGGTGAACCCTGGGAAAGAGTAGTAATTAATGCTTACCAGCTGTATAACACTTTCAATCTACCTGTCTTAAAGCACTTTAGATGTCGTCTGGCTAGTGCTGAAAGAAACCAATAGGTACTAATGGACAGTAGGTTAGATATGAGGTTGCTAAGCAGTATGTCAAAAGAGAAGCACAGTGCAATTTTGAGCTGTATACATAGAGGCATATCACAAAGGTGCGAGGTAACAGTCTGTTCCCGTACAGGGCTTTTGCCACTACACCTGGAAGATTGTGTTTAGTTCCACACTCCTCATGACAAGAAAGAGTGAGACAAGCTGGAGGGAGTTCAGAGAAGTGAAAGTGCTCAGGTGCTGGAAGGATTTTTTTTTTTTTTTTAAAGGAAGGAAGATTAAAAGAGTTAAATACAGATAGTTGTTGTTAAACCAAGCTAACAGGGAACAAGGTTGTGTGTACTGTGAACTGTTGGAACTGCAAGCTCTTTCTTTGAGAGAGAATGGGGGTGGGATGGGGGTGTTTCTGGTCCTGCTTGCAGGTGAGAGGGCTCTTTAATTAAACAACTGGGAGCAAAAGACAGCAAGCAAGGTGGGAGAGAGTTATGTCTCTGCTGGAGGGAGCAACCTGCGTTGTGTTTTTGTATGTTACCATTCTAAATTCTAAGAAACGAAGTAGTAATACGTTGCATCTTTCCGGCAAGAGTATTTGTTTTATCTAACTTCTGTGTGTATGCTGTGAACATAACAGAGAAAACTGCCAAGGAGCATGGCATTTAAAAAGAAGAGGAAGAGAGAAAAGATAAAATGGTTATATATGACAATATGGACAGTTTCCAATTTAATGAACACAAGGAAGTTTGCAATTTATATTCAGAGACTCAAGCAATAAGAGCCTCCATTATGAAAGGTGTGACTCTCAGAGAGATTTATTTAAAGTAGAGCAAGGGCTAGGGGCTTTTAAGAGAGTGAAGAGAGGACATAGAAGTAAGATTTTGGCAGAATATTCTAATAAACTTCCAGATTGTGAGATGGGTCACTGGTGTGGAAATCCCTTTGCTTGTGACATTTAAAAGTAGACTGGACAAAAGAAGAAAGTGTGCTGCCAGGAACAATTTTGCACCTGCCCCAGGGAAATGGGCTGGATAGTGTAATAGGCCTTTTCTGCCTCTAGCTTTTGTGTTTCTGTTAAAAGAAGAGTGGGTCAAGTGTTGAGCTGAGGCAGAACATGGGGAATTGTCATATAGGATAAGAACTGAGGTCCATCTAGGCCAGTATGGTGGCTAGCATCAGAACAACTCAAAAAGTAGGGTTGTAGTCAGAATCATTGATGCAAAAGTGGAGTTATCATCAGGGGCAGACAGAGCAATGGAATTGCAGCAGGAGGAAATCAGCGATGACATCTACAGACCAGCAACCAGATACACCTCCACAGACCTCTGGAAGGATGGAATGAATGGCTCCGTGGTAAATGCTGTACTGGATTTGAGAATAGGGAAGAGAAAAAAGAACCCCTCATCTGTAGATGATGAGATCATTGCACCAGGCTGTTTCTGTGTTGTGGCTCAGCCAGAACTTTGAAATCAGTCCAGGATATTGTTGTATGGAAGCAGAGGGAACTCCTTTTTTGAGTTCTTTCCTGAGACAGGCAAAGTCAGCAATAGGCTCGGACCTAAGAGTGTGTGTCAGGGCGAACAAGTTGATGTGAGAGGAGAATGAACATTGACAGATTTTTAAAGAGGTGAGGAGAAGGTATCAGCAGAAAAGAAAGGGAGGGAACCAAATTAAAGCAGTGGGTAATGGGACAAAAGGAACTACTTATGAAGAATGCGCCAGGGAAGGAGGAGTAAACAGTAGCTTGGAAGGAATGAAAGAAGTTGTTGGAGGAGGAAGTATCACAGTGAATTAGGGTTCTCAAACTATTTTTTTGCTGGAGCCCCTTTGAAAATATTTCAAGGAGTGATAACCCCCCATTAAACTGACAACAGTCCCGCATTCCATGCTATTCTTACTGACATTCACAGGGGCTGACAGCTTGTGATCCCCCATAATAACCTTGTGACCCCTGAGGGGCACAACCTCAGTTTGAGAACCCCTGAATTTTATACTGAAAGAAAGTGACACAGGTTCTAGCTGTTCAAAAATGTATACCCAGTCTTTGGCTACACTGCATGCACACATACCTCTCCTATGATATGCATGAGTGAAGTGAGTAGCAGATTAATCAGGAATAACAATGATTTTCATATTGGCTGCTGAGCAATTAAAGAAAAATCAGATGCCCTCCTTGGACCACAGAACTCTTCAGCACTGTAAACAGACCATTCTTCAGTTATCTCATGTGTGCCTTCTTGTGAACTAGATCTGGGAATTAGTTCTCACCCCATCTGGTGCCCCCTTCTGTCAGTTACTCACGCTGCCAAGTGACTCCTGCCTCTCTGTGAATCGGGATGTTCCCTCTGGTGAAGTCAATATAGCGTCTCCAGGGTAAAAGGTCCCCACTAGATAAGCTATCCAGATTCTGTCTCAAAGTCTTCCATTTCAAGTATCCAGGTCTGTGCCATTTTGCCAGTGGCTGGTTGGGGAACCTGGACCCACCTGCTACTCTGGGTTCCAGCTCAGGCACTCTGTAATGAATAATTCAGATCTGCTTAATCTCAGACCCTGTTGCTGTTGTCCTGAACACCTTCCTACCTCACCTCTGTATTCCTTGTCCATCTCGGGACTTACCATCAGAGATTCCTTTATTTCCAGTAGCTACTTCACTCTTCTTGGTTCCTACTAGACTCACTATTCCAGGTCAGGACGCCTGGGGCTTAGTCTTCCCCTGGATCTCTTCTGCATCCTTGGTCATCTCCCTTTCCCTCCAGGAAGGGACTTCCTTCCTGTAGCCCCTTCCTACTCTTACTTCTTGGTTTGTAATCCTGTTCCAGCTTGTCTCTCACTGGGACTTTATTTGATTCTCAACCTGTTTACCATCATGGGCAGGGCTGGCCCAAGTGTTTTTTGCGCTCTAGGTGAACTGTGATTTTGGTGCCCCCACCCCCTTGGGTGGTGGGCTGAGCGGTGGGCTCGGCTGGGCCAAGTGGTGGGCTGTGTGGTGAGGCAGGCCAGGCCAGGCCAGGCTAGGCTGAATGGCAGCCTGCGGGCCATGCCGGGTGAGCCACAGGCCAGGTTCCCTAGTCTCTCAAGCCCCCCACCCCTCTTTCCAAGCACTTACCTTTTGCTGGAGCTGGGAGTAGAGCCAGTCAAAACAGCTGGTTTCCTGGATTTCCTGCCTTGCTCCACCCTGTGCACAGCAGGGCAGAAAATTTAAAATAGCCTAGTTGGCCCCAGCCTGGCAGGCTCTGGTGCCCGTCAGTGTTTGATGCCCTAGGTGACCGCCTACATTACCTCTATGGTAGGACTGGCCCTGATCATGGGTCACAGGGCCGTCCCTAGGGGGGCGCAGGGCCCCGGTGAATCGCTCTCTGCCGAGTCCCCAGTCAGCGCCCCCTGCACAGGGAGGCAGGACTGGCCAGCCCAGAGGGCAGGGGCAGGCCCACTTCACTCCTGCGCCAGCCATTCCCAATCCAGGGGATGGGGCAAGCCAGCCAAAAGCAGCAACCAGATTCAGTGTTCTCGCTCTCCCCTTCTCTGCCCACAGCCATGCGTGCTGCCTTTGGCTCTGTGCTGGAGGCAGCAGGGAGAGGGTGGGAGGCAGCACAGCCAGGGGGGCAGAGGTATGGGCTATAGGCTGCCTCTTGCCCCCTCTATGCTGCCTCTGGCACAGAGCCAAAGGCAGTGGCTGTGGGCGGAGAGGGGAAAGCAAGAGCACTCAACCTGGCTGCCGCTTTTGGCTGGACACATCAGGACAGTGTGGGGGGTGCAGGGCCCCGGGTGATCACCCCTACCCCCCCAAGGACGGCCCTGATGGGCCACCTAAGCAGCTCTTTGAATGTTATGTAGGCCACATACACACAATAGATCAGTGTTTCCCAACCAATGTGCATTGGTGTGCCCTCAGGCTGGAGCATGTGTGCCATGGAATTTTTTGAAAGACTACTCAGCGTTCTGGATTTGCTCATAAATATTCATGAGTTCATTTGAAGACTGTATGTTGGTGTGCCTCAGAATAGTTAAAGGAATCAAGGTGTGCCACATCAGAGAAAAGGGTGGGAGCCACTACAATAGATAATAAATACTGTTTGTATACCACTGATCACTGAAAAGCTAGCCCAAAAGTTGTCCAATGTATTTATTGATGTAAAGGGTTTTTCTCTGTTAGCACATTGGTGTACAGATGTGGCTGAGTGGGTGTGTATGTGTATGTGAATGAGCAAGTGTGTGTAGGTGAAAGTTGGGTGAAACAGAAAGGAAGTGTGTCTGAGAGAGAGCCACTATGTGTTTGAATCAGGGGAGACAGACTGTACCAGTGCCCGTGTCAGACATGCTGTTGGGTGGGAGGAGGGCAAATCAACCTGTTTTCTGTACAATAGTCAGGATCGTCCTAAGCTGTTGATCATTACAAGGTAAGTGTGAATCTCTGAGCTCAGTGCTTAAAGTAGACTAGATGAAGCATGGTGTGGATGTGGGGGTGGGGAGGGAGTCTATGATAATCCCAGCTGAAATACATGTTCATGCATTTGGTAGGGCAGCACTTACAGTGTCCCGCCTCTGTGTTTAATTCTTTTTGTGCAGGGACTGTGAACCCTTGTGACTTTGCCCACTTGAAGCCTTGCCTGAGCTGGGATCCCAGAACAGCTGCAGTGGCAGTGGAGTGTCTTCTGGACAGCTTTGCTGTGGTGCAGGGGGCAGCATGTAGGGTGTGTAGCACACAGCGACTTTGTGGCCTGGGTCGCTCACCCTTGGAGCTCACCTGAGGCAGGGGCAGAGCCCAGATGGATGCTGCCCAGCTGCTGTCTCTGTGCATGGGTGAACAGCACTGATCTCTACCAGCTGTAGTGAGTATGGAGGGGATGCAGCTGGGGCAGAGGGAGCTCAGCTGCACCTGGAGCTTAATACTAGGGCACTGTATGGGCCAGCGAGTTGCTGCAGCAGAGGGCATTAGAGCCTGGATTAGACATTACATGGGAGGGGGAACGTGGAGAAGGCTTCTCCCCACCCTAGCTCTTGTGGCTGCCTGGTTGGGCACATGTTACTCCATGCCTGCTCCCAGATAATCAGGGGCAGGGGTGATCTCACCCTCAAAGCCATGGGGGATCCTCTTGGGAAACCACCCATGGGACATATTTCCACCCCACCCCACCTCAGCTCTTGCCCCAGAGATAGGACGTACAGGCAGCCTCCTGCTCCATGGCCAGGAACGGACTGGCAGGTGATTGTCATCTGCCACAGGTGGCCTAGGTATGCAGCCTGGACCATGCTCATCCCTCCTAGATGCAACATGTAGCTGTGACTGGGCAAGGTGCTTCATGCTCCTGCTTCCCCCCATTTCTCCAGATGCCTCTGAAATGGATGCCCAGAAACGAAGCAACAGTGCTCCTCCTGGCAACGTGGCCCTGCTGTGCAGGGAGAGAAAAAGCAGTAGGCTGCCTTCTGAGCTCCCTTTCCCCCACCAACTACAAGAGGCTGCTTTGTCCTTCCTGCTGCTGGCAAGGAGCGTGCCAGCAGGGTCTCATAGTGCCGTCTCCCCCTTAGCTGACCTTGTCCCTGCCGGGACCTGGGAGTGAGGCAGTCAGCACCACAATCTCCGAATATTTTGTTTTAAAGACACAGCTGGGCTGCAGCTGTGTGCTAATCAGGCCTCAGGCAAAGAACTGTAACCATCTTGATGGTCACGAAGTAACAAAACAGTGAATGAGAAAAAGAATGAAACTTTAATAAAACAAACTAGAGTGTGTGTCTGGTGAACTGCTGTATGCAGCCTTGTTCCCAGCCTTGGCCTCCACGGCACATCTCTCTGTTCATAATCCAACCCTCATGAGAGAGTATTTCTGTATTACAGTCTTCTATTAAACGTATCTCTACATCATTTCTCTAAGGAAAAACAAATTATATATATAAAACAGTTAATTACTATCTAATAACACATGTATTACATTCTCAACCCTTGTAGTATATGTCCATAATCCCAGTATGCCAGCTTCCTAGAGAGGAGAGGTTACCAGCACATACATCACTCTTCTGTGAATCTTTACTTACCTTCAGATATCTCTTTGCAGGCATGTCAGCAAGTCTCTGCATCTTTCAGGATGTATGATCTCCTGCTCTGATCTTCTCAGTATCTGTCTTTCATTAGAGTCTGAATTGTTCTCTTGTGCCTTCTCATTTTTTTTCTTGTGCGTTAAAGATAAAGGGATCAGTTAGATGGGAAATGCCAGAGTCCACATCTACTGTCAGTGCATTGGAACTCTCTGGGGTTACTCACAGATCTTTGATTATGTCAATGTATGTCCCCCTGGTCTATCTGGACTACATAAGACTTTGGACACAACTGTTTAATGGTACTTCTATGGCCCCAAATATTAGAGGTGTGATTTCTCAGGCACACTCTATCACCTGGGTTAAGAGATGGGAGTTCACATGCCCTTTAGTCAAAATAACATTTCTGCTTCCGCTTCTGATTTTCTTTCGTCTTCCATATGGTTTCATTGTTATGAGATTTCAGTAAATTATCAGTAATTGGTAAATTAGATCTGATTCATCTTTCCATTAACAGGTGAGCTGGAGAAGAGCCATTCTTCAGGTGAGTAGTTTGGTAAACTAGTAACACTTTATACAAATCACCCTCGCTGTCAAAAGTCTTTTTCATAAGGTTTTTTACTGTCTGCATAGACCTTTAGATACATTCGTTTGATTTGGAGGTAATTTGGACTTGATGATTTATGATGAAAATCCCAATTTGAGGCAAATTGCCTGAACTCTGCACTGGAAAATTGCAGGCATTATTGCAAAAGACTTTATCTGGAATTCCACATCTGGAGAAGATTCCCTTCATGCCAACTTTCAATGCTTTATGATTGGTTAGTAGTGTTTAGTATGCAAATTTCTGGATCCAGAGAATAATCTGTCTATTAAATAATCCTTCAATTCTTCATCGAGCAGTGTTCTTGACTGCTCCACCGTAGGTTTCTGTGCGGCACCGCACCCCAGTCCGGAGATTTTTGAAGAGCAGTGGCTCCCTCAGCGGGGAGAGACGGAGACGACAGGGATAGGCTGGAGCGCTTCCCGCCTTGCTGACGTCATCTGTGTCTCTCCCCGTTGCCCCTCCAGTTCCCTCATACTGCCTCCGACTCCAGACGGAGTCCGCGGTGGCTCCTGTCACTTCACCTGGGGGGGGGGGGAAAAGAATAATAAATACAACTAAACAATGACTGAACAAACTTTGATTCATGCAGCCAAGCTGCAAACCCCGCCGGGGTTTAAACGTTGCGCTTCTTGCAACGAAGCGATGCCGGCATCCGATGGGCACTTAGACTGTATTAAGTGCCTGGGAGAAGGTCACCTCTCCCAAAGATGCCAACATTGTAAAAATCTAACCGCCAGGGCTCACAAGGACCGGGAGCGGAAACTCAAGCTCCTATTGCTGGAAGGAGCTCTCCGTCCCGCGTCGGACCCGGGTGCCTCTCCTCAGTCTTCTGAGGGAGCGCGAAAACGCCCGGCATCAACGCCCTCTGTAGCCCCCTCTAAGCGAGGGAAAACTTCTGAGGCTACGGCTAGGGAGCTGTTGAAGGGTCCTCCGCAGGGCATGGCAACCCTCACAGACTCCCAGCCAGCAAACTCCAAACTTGCAAAGCCGAACCGCGTGCGCTCTCTAAAAGCCGCGCCGGTTCCAACGGCGCCAACAGCTTCCCCGGCGCGGACCCCGGTTCCACAAGCGGCGGCACCGCTCTTACACCTGTCAAGCGTGCCAACCGCTCTGACAGCACCGGGCACAGCTACTCATTTTCTCCCGGCACCGGCTCCTTTTCCTGTACCGCTTCCTGTTCCGACACCACAGCCAGATGCTGCACCTAATACTGGCTCTCAGTCGCAGCCTGGTGAACAAGTGCATCTCAAACATAAAAGGAAAGTAAAACATATTCAAACCAGGGAAGTCCTCACTATTCATTCCACTCCTGGGTCTCCTCTGTTTGGCTCGGACACTTCCCATTCGAGCCCACCTTCAACTCCGGGCTCCTCCTGTCACTCGCCTTCTCCTGCATCTTCGAGCCCCACGTCACCAGAACGGGCGGATCCGAAGATTAAACAGCCTCTGGTCCACAATCCGGCACCAGCTCTCACATGGCCATATCCCTATTATTTTTACCCTCCCGTACCAGGGATGCCTTTTAATAACTGGCCAAACAGTACCACTCCAGCACCTGCAATGTACCCTTATCTTTTACCACAAACTACTCCTACCCCGCAACAACATCAACCACAACCTGCGGGGTCTACGGCTCCTTCATCCTCATGTGATTACCCCGAGGATCCAGATGCCCTTACTTCTGACAACAAAACCAATGACTTGAGACAATTCCGTGAGCTTTTCAAATGAGCCGCAGAAGTTATGGATATTTCACTGGACTCCCATCCTGAGAGTCAACACAAGTTATATAAAATTCTGCAAACATCTGGACATTGTAAACTGGCCCTCCCGATGGACATCGGTATTATGGAGCCCGCATCTACGCTGTGGCAAACGCCAGCATCCAACCTCCCTTCTAACAAGAGGGCAGACAAAAAGTATTTCATCTCCTCTGCGAACAATGAATTTCTTTTTTCGCACCCCTCACCAAACTCCTTAGTGGTGGAGGCAGCCAACCAACGAACCAAACAAACCTACTCTAGATCTGCCCCCACAAACAGGGATGACAAGAAGCTTGACGTACTTGGTAAGAAGGCCTATACCTCCGCGGCCCTACAACTTCGAATAGCCAATTATACCGCACTACTTTCCAACTATGATTACCACCTATACGAGAAGCTTAAGGACTTCACAGATGACATCCCACATGACAAACGGGACCAGTATCATTCATTAATTTCAGAAGGTTACCTGGTAGCAAGGACAGCCTTGCAAGCTTCTTTAGACGCAGCAGACGCTGCCGCCAGGTCGCTTGGTACGGCAGTTGTCATGAGGCGGGCTTCCTGGCTCCATTCGGCTGAGTTACCCAGGCAGCTGCAACACACAATTGAGGATCTTCCGTTTGAAAAAGATAAACTATTTGCCAAGAAAACAGACGAAATAATGCACGGCTTAAAGGACTCTCGTGCCACACTGCGCACACTGGGCATTTACACCCATTCTCTTCCAAACAAACGTTCCCATAAAGCCCAAATATACAACTCCAGGCCTCCTCAATATCAATTTAACCGCCGCTCCGAGACCTACAGATCAAAACCTCGTCAACCTCGCAGGAAATTAAACAACCAACCTATCCACATGTCTCAACCCTCAAAGTCGACACAACACTTTTGACGTTCCCATCGAGAGAGCTGCCAACCATATTGTAACACATCAAATCCAGTCACCACCTCGGCATCTTATTTTTATGCGCAGACTACAACCCTTCGTCCAACAATGGCGCAGAATAACATCGGACAAATGGGTGTTAGAAATTGTTCAACGGGGCTATTCCATACCGTTCACTACACGCCCCAAATCCCAATACCCCCACCCGTCCCTTTTCAGGGACCCCACCCATGTACAACTTCCTCAAGAAGAGGTCAGACACCTTCTCTACATCGGAGCGATTGGAGAAGTTCCCAGCCATCAACGGGGAACCGGTTGTTACTCCCCATATTTTCTCACAAAGAAAAGAACGGGAGGGTGGAGACCAATCTTGGACCTTCGGCGTCTCAACCGTTTTATCCAAGTAAAAAAATTCAAAATGGTGACTTTAAATACTATCCTCCCAGCCCTACACCAGGGAGACTGGTTGGCCTCTCTCAATCTAAGGGACGCATATTTTCATGTCCCCATCATCCAGGCTCATCGACGCTTCCTACGTTTTACCCTTCTTTCCAAACATTACCAATACAATGTCCTTCCTTTTGGCCTTTGCACGGCACCCAGAGTTTTCTCCAAACTCATGGCACCCGTGGCTGCATTCCTTCGGAAACAGCATATCAACATCTTTCCATATCTAGACGATTTTCTCCTAGTGGGCCACTCACTTTCTCACGTACAGCGGGCAATTCGCCGGACCCATGACTTATTCCTCGATCTAGGCCTAACCATAAACTATGCAAAGTCTACGCTGAAACCCACACAAATTCTTCAGTTTATAGGGACAAGCATACACTCCCCTCTAGGAAGGGCATTCCTTCCTCTCGACAGATTCCACAAAATAGTTCAATTAACTCACGTAATTCAGAACTCCAACTTCGTTTCCGCTCGCACTTGCATGGCGCTCCTAGGCCACATGGCAGCGACCACCTACCTAGTCAGGTATGCGCGTCTTCGCATGCGCCCATTTCAGCTCTGGTTTCTGTCCCGGTGTCGCACGTTCAACCGGTCCGTCAACAGAATCCTAACCATACCCATACCTGTCAAACATACTCTGGACTGGTGGAAGGATCCAAACAACCTTTTGCAGGGCGTCCCCTTTCTGCCGTCACAGCCGTCTCTCACCATCACTACCGACGCCTCCCTCATGGGATGGGGAGCCTTTCTCCAACAACACACGATTCAGGGCCGTTGGTCATCCGAGGAAACCCACCTTCACATAAACGTTCTCGAACTCAGGGCAGTCTTACACGCATGCCGCCATTTTCGTCCCGCCATCACAAACAAACATGTCAGAATCCGCACAGACAACAGGACGTCAATGTGCTATATCAACCGTCAGGGTGGAACCAGGTCTACCTGCCTTTGCGTGGAAGCACTGACACTCTGGGACTGGTGCATACAGCACAACATTTATCTTTCAGCGGAATACCTACCTGGCAAGGACAACATCTTAGCGGATTCCCTGAGCCGCTCATTCCCATCTCATCACGAATGGGAGATCCACACCGACATTTTACGCAATATTTTCCAACAATGGGGATTTCCCGAGATGGACCTCTTTGTCTCCGAAAGCAACAGGAAATGCAAATACTACTGCTCCCGCGATGGCATCGGCCAAGGATCCACCGGCGATGCCTTCCTTCTACATTGGGGGAAGAACTTACTCTACGCCTTTCCACCTATTCCAATGATTCCCAGAGCCCTCCGCAAAATCCAGGAGGACAAGGCAAGAGTATTAGTCATAGCACCAGCATGGCCTCGCCAAACATGGTTAACCCTCCTACAAACCATGTCTACGGTACCACCGATCTCCTTACCTCTCCTTCCGAACCTATTATCTCAGAACAACGGAACACTCCTCCACAAACATCTGGACAGGCTCCACCTGTCGGCTTGGAACCTAGATGGTTCACAGGCATAGAATTAGACTGTTCACAGGACGTTCAACACATCCTACTAAATAGCAGAAAACCCACAACCAGATCCACTTACCTGCACAAATGGCGTCGATTTTCCTCTTGGTGTGCGCAACATTCACTGGATTCCGTCACAGCTCCGGTACCTCGAATCCTCGAATACCTGGTTAACCTGAAACAAAACAATTTGTCGGTAAATTCAATATGGGTTCACCTTGCAGCAATCTCCACCTTCCACGAGCCAGTTTATACAAGTTCCATTTTTGCTCATCCGACAGTCAAACATTTCATGCAAGGCTTGCAGAATCTTTTTCCGTACGTTCGCCCTCCAACTACCCCATGGGACCTCACAAGAGTCTTAAGGGCCCTGACAAGACCCCCTTTTGAACCAATTGCTTCCTCAACTCTCTTGCATCTATCACTTAAAGTATCATTTCTAGTGTCAATCACATCGGCCCGTCGTGTAGGGGAAATTGCGGCGCTTATGGCCAACCCTCCCTACACCATCTTTTATAAGGATAAAGTTTCTTTACGACTCCACCCCAAATTTGTCCCGAAAATCTCTTCCGCCTTTCACCTTAACCAAACAATCCACCTTCCGGTCTTCTGCCCGAAACCCCATGTCACCCCCGAGGACCGTTTTATTACATACCCTCGACGTCCGTCGAGCTTTGGCCTTCTACTTAGAACGAACCAAAACGTTCCGGAAAACGCCTCAACTCTTCGTGTCAATTGCCGAATGCTCAAAGGGCCAGGCCATTACTAAACAACGAATCTCTCGCTGGATCGCTACATGTATACAAACTGCATACACAGCTTCACAGTTAACTCCCCCGCATAACATTCGATCCCACTCCACCAGATCCATGTCATCTTCCATCGCTTTCCTCACCCGTGTACCCCTTCACGAGATATGTCAAGCTGCAACCTGGGCCTCATCCGATACTTTTGCAAAACACTATGCACTAGACCGCCTCTCGGCAATGGATACGGCACTTGGACAAGCAGTTCTAAATGCCGCAAGGGACTTATAGACCGAAGTACCCACCTCCAAGCACAACAACTGCTACATATTCACCTACGGTGGAGCAGTCAAGAACACAGCTCGACGACGAAATGGAGGTTACTCACCTTTTGTGCAGTAGCCGAAGTTCTTCGAGATGCGTGTTCTTGACATGCTCCACGACCCACCCTCCTCCCCTCTACTTTGGAAGGGACCATACCAGGTCTCCGCGGTACGAGGGAACTGGAGGGGCAACGGGGAGAGACACAGATGACGTCAGCAAGGCGGGAAGCGCTCCAGCCTATCCCTGTCGTCTCCGTCTCTCCCCGCTGAGGGAGCCACTGCTCTTCAAAAATCTCTGGACTGGGGTGCAGTGCTGCACAGAAACCTATGGTGGAGCACGTCAAGAACACGCATCTCGAAGAACTTCGGCTACTGCACAAAAGGTGAGTAACCTCCATTTACCAGATAAATAAATCAGTGTCTACCTTCTCATAAGGGCTTTGTGGAACTGGATGAAGTCTCAGTGGCTCTGCCTCTTGGTGTTTGAAGCGTGAAAAGCAGTTGCTTGCCATCTTGGTAATGTTGTGATTGATCCGCAGCTAATGCAGCACCTCTCGTGCTCATTGTTTGCAGTTCTCAATTCTTCAATTACCTGCACGCATCTTCTGTAGCATTTTTTTTTGGAGGCTCATTTTAATTACAACCTTGCTGTCCTTGAAAATCACCCAATCTATCACAGTAAATTCATGTCTGCAGTTCCTGTAGTCTCTCATACTTGGACAGCAACTGCTTATTTCTTCAGGCCACACTTTAACGATCACATCTTTAAGGATTCCCAATGACTAATCTTTCTCCATTTCCTCTCTTATTTGTTGTAGTTTCCTGTTAGCAATGGGAATTGACTTTACAATCAAATCTACAATCTCTGTCTCTAAAGTCTTTTCTGGTTTCATGGAAGCCACTGCTCTGGAAAGTGCATCTCCAATGGACAAGAATTTGCCAGGCTTGTAGATCACAACCAAATAATACTTTTGCAGCTTTATCATCAGTCTTCGAATCCTTAAGATATGGTCATTTAGTGGTTTGCTAAATAACACTCTCAGGGGCTGGTGGTCTGTTTCAACGGTCACTGTCCGGCTGTAAATGTATGGATTGAATCTCTCACAGGCTATCAGTATTCCTAAAAGCTCTTTCTCAATCTGTGTGTATCTAGTTTCTGCCTCAGTCAGTGATTTGGATGCATATGCCACTGGTTGCCAACAATTCTCATGCTTCTGTAAAATCACTGCATCTAACCCACGTTGTGAAGCATCTGTTGAAATTTTAATAGGTTTTCCTAGTACATAGAATTTCAACACTGGTTCTTCTATCAGTTGTTATTTTAACCCTTTCTATTATTCTTTCTATTCTGGACTCTATTACTCTTCATTTTTAGTCTCTAAAGCCATTACTTTGGTTGGTAGATTGGATATGAATTTTTCAAGATAATTAACCATTCCCAGGAACTGTTAGACGTCTTTCTTTGACTGGCCATGTGGCATCATTTCGATACCTCAAATCTTTCTCTTATAAGGTTTTACACATTCTTTGGAAATAATGTCCTCAACAAAAAGTCACTTTTGTAACCCCTAAAACACATTTCTTCCTCGATCTTTGCAGCTTTAGTTACATCCAGGACTTCCCAAAGTCTGTGATCATGCTTCTCTTTTGTTTTGCCCTAGAAGATGATGATGATATCCATTGAGGCATCAACACCATTAATATGCTCATAGGTTATGTGTATATTTTTGTGGTTTCTGGTGCTGAAGCTATGCCAAAGGGCAAGTATAATAATTTGTATCGTCTAAATCAGTTATTAAATGTGTATACCTTTTTGAGCTTTCCTCAGTTAACGTTAGCTGCCAAAAAACTTAAAGATGCATCCAATTCACTGAAATATTGAGCATTTGCAAACAGAGCCATAATCTCTTGTCTGGTTGGTAATCTGAAGTATTCACTTTTTATAGACTTGTTGCAGTCTCTGGTACCTAAGCATATGCATAGCTGGCCTGTACTTTTCTCCACAATTTCTCAATTGTGTCCTTAGTTTTTTGTATTACTTACATGGCTTCCATCCTTGTATGCTCTGTCTTGAGATTATCACAGAGTGCAAATGGCACTTTTCTACATGGATGGCTAACTGGAGGGGCCTGCTTGTTTATTCGGATTGCATGTTTACCCTGCAAGCAGCCAAACTCTTGAAACAGGTTATGTTATTTCCAAAAGAGTGCCTCATAGCCAGGTTCAGTGTGATCATGTAGTGAGAGCACCTGTTTTACCATACTGAATTTCTCACATGCAGCCTGGCCTAAAATTGGTGTCAGTTCCTTTGGCATGACAATGAAAGGGAGCCTGTACTTGGAGTTTTTATGGTTGATGCTGGCAATGCACCTCTCCTCTGTCACCAGTGTATTTGTTCCAGACTAACCAGTTACTTTATTTTTGTTGGGTCCCAATTTTGATCTTATTTTCAGTCTCTTATGATCTTGTTCAGACAGAGTATGAACCTGAGCTTCCATGTCCAATTTCAGGGGAATAACTGTTGCATTCACTGGCAGTATCCAGTTCTTGTCATCAGACTTTCTAGGTCTCAGTACCAGATTCTTTAACCAGATACTCAACTTTTCTGCATTTGGGATTTGTAACATGTTGCAAAATGATTGTTTTCCCCACCAATATGACAGTTTCCCAAAGGCAAAACATTATTTTAGGCCATGCTGTGATTCACACCTACCACATAATCATTTGTACCCAGTCTTACCCCTAGCAGTGGTTTTCATAGTGAGCGATTCCATTCTTTGATTTAACCTCTTCTACTATATTCTTTTGTACTTAGTAGACAGATAATCTGTTCTGTTGGAGTCAGCTCTTTGGCTTGTGCTTTCACAGCTTCTGTGGCTCAGTATATCTGGGGAGATTTTTCTAAAGTTAAGCCTCCTTCATAGGGACAGTCACATTGTCCTTAATGCCACAAGTGATTCCAGAGATGCCATCAGCTCACCAGTCACAAGCTTTACCGAGTTTCCTTAATTCTGTGAAATATTGTTCTATGTTGTCATCAAGTTTTTCTATTCCTGTAAAATATTTGTGTTTCCCAAAGGTTTTACACCTTTATGGCATGCAGCGTTCCTCATATTTAGTCAATATTTTACTTAGTGTCATGCTTTTACTTTCTTCAAACTTAAAGTTGTTATAAATATCCAATGCTTTCTCCCCAACAACACATAAAAAGAGTGATGATTTCATTTACTCATTTTTCTCTTCTGTCCTTGTGGCTTCTAGATACAAATCAAATCTCTGTCCAAATTTTTTCCAGTTCTCTGCAACATTGCCTGACAATTGTGGACTGGATGGAAATTGCAGCACATCAATTTTTGCTTTTTTCCCCATCTTAAGCTATTCAAGCTAGTACTGTGCACCAAATACATGCAAAAGCCTCTGCCTGGTACTTCACAGCCTCTCTGGTGCCTCATTTAGGGTTGGGCTACCTTGACGGCTACCCTGCTGACAATGTAGGATCAATTGTGCGAGTTCAACTGTGTGTCAGTAAAGACAAGCTCAGTCAAACCTGGAAGTAGTTGAAGGTCATTATTAAGACCTACCCAGAAAGTAGAATACTGCAGAGTCAAAGGGAGGGCATTTCCTGTCAACTCAGCACAGTGGGGACACCACATTAAATAGATGTCAGGAAGTCCGATGGGAGATACACAAGTTACTGTATGTAACTTGCTATCTCCATTTGACTGTTGCCAAAATCCGCAGCCAGAGTTGACCAGGCCTTAGTCTCTGCTTTCAGTTGCAAACACAAGAGTTAACTTCAAAATCACTACATTTTCCTTCTCATTCAGCACTTAAGACACCATGTAATGATCTTGGGGTTTGTTAAATAACAAACCAGTGAATGAGAAGGGAATAAAACTTTAATAAATCAAACTGGGTGACGGAGCTTTTCTGGTGGACTGGTGGGGGGCTGGGAAGAGACTGCCAATGCTAGCAAGGGCTTTGTACCTGTCTGAGGCTTGTACTTTGCAGGGTAATGTGGCCCCTTGTTCCCCAAACTGCTTCCATGTTTAAAACTGGGTGGGTATAGTGCTGCCTCCCCCGACCCATTTCTAGCATCTAGGATTGGTATCTGGGCTGGTTCCAGCATCCATGACTGGTGACTGCAGTGGGGATGGGAAGAGACTGGCACTGCCAGCAGGGGCACCACACTTGCCTGAGGCTTTTAGTTTGGGGGGGGGTGACATGGCCACCTGCCCCCCCAAACTATAGCCATGTAACAAACTAGGTGGGCATGGCCTCCTCTCCCCGGTTCTGGCATTACTCACTCCTGCAAAACTCAGTCAGCCTGGTATAAGTCAGCCATGGATGTTTAATAGTAGTGTTAACACACCCTAATAGTTACAGACTGGCTAACACCATGGAGCATGAGATTTAATATCCCTTCCAACCTCTTCATGATGATTAATTACAGTATCTCTAGATATTCTTGTTATCCGTATAAAATATTCAGAAAAGGATGGAACCATATTTAGATCTAGGCTTCAACAGCTTCCTGTGGCAAAGAGTTCTGCAGTTTAATTCTGTGTTGTATGGAAAAATATTTCCTTTTATTATTGCAGTGCATGTCTCCTTACTCTTATGCCATGAGCAAGGGAAAACAGAAATTCCTGCTCAAACATCTTTGGACCATTGATTGTTTTATATCACTGTATCATGTTCCCTCTCATTGTCTCTTTTCTTAGATGAACACTCCCAAACTTTTCAATCTCTTTATACAAGAGAGCGTGACCATACACTTGATCATTCTTGTTGTTCTTCTGTGAATTGCCCTGTAATTTCGAGGTATCGTTTTTGAGATCGAGTAACCGGAACTGCACACAGTATTCCTCAAGGCTGCCACATGGATTTATATAAACCATTATAATATTGCCTATATCATTCCACATTCTATTTCTTATCTAACTTTTTGCTTGTTTCCTGACTGCAACAGCACACTGACATGAGGTCTACATTAAGCTGTCTAGTAAACCAGGTCCCTTGTATGGTTGATACAGTTAATTTAGAACCCTGTAAGGGGCACAAGTAATTTATCTTTTTTTTTTTTTCTCCTCCAATGTACATCACTTTGTATTTATTGACATTAAAGTTCATTTACCATTGTGTTACACATTCACTTACCTTGGTTAGGACTTTCTGAAGTTCTTCACAGCTCTTTTTGGTACTGACTAATCTAAGTAACTTTGTTTTCATATGATCATTTTGCTACCTCTTTGCTCAGATCCCTTTCCAGATCATCACTAAATATGTTAAACATGGGACCTAGAACAGAATTGAGGGGCATCTCACTGTTTGTGTTCTGCCATGATGAAAACTGCTCATTCAATCCTACTGCTTGATTTCTGTCTCTCACACAACAATTACTTAGCTTCTTTAATAGACTCCTGTGTGGGACTTTTTCTAATGTCTTTTGGAAACCAAAATAAATTGTCAGCCACTTCTCCTTTATCCATTATTTTGACCCATTCAAAGAATTTTAAGAGATTAATGAAACACAGTTTTAGTCTGTAGATTCTGGTTCAACACCTATCAGATCCATGATCTTTCAGGTGTTCTATTTTTAACAGTCACTTTAACCATTTTGCATGGTACAGCTGTAAAGTTAACTGGTCTGTAATTTCCTGGATCACCCCTAGTCCTTTTTAAAGTTTAGGTACAACATTTACTACCCCCCAAATTATCTGGAACAGTGTCTGCTTTTAATGAGAGATTGTTTGTAGTTCAGCTACTCCATATCAAGTTCTTTCAGAACTCGTGTGTGTGTGTGTGTGTGTGTGTGTGTGTGTGTGTATATATATATATAAATAAATATAAAATACCATCTGGCTCTGGTGATTTATTACCTTTTTAAGTTATCTGTTTGCTCTAGAACATCATCATCTGGTCATTTCAATCTCCAAGAATACTCCATTAGTTACCAGGGAATAATAGGTCCAAGGTGAGTGTCTCTCCAGTATTCTCTGTGGAGATTTGTACGAAATCATTTAACTTCTCAGTATGACTCTTAACTTCCGTAATTGCCCTATCTCATCCCTGATGATTCAGCCAATGGACCTGCCAATTCTTTTGCAGCTATGAAGGGGTTCACTCTTTGCTAGGGGTGCCACCTCCTGACTGTGCTGAGAATCAGCTCTTTCTAGGTCCAACATCCCCTTTCACTGCTCATTGTACACCTAGCCATCTCTCTCATTCACTCTTTGCAACACTCAGGGTGCTGTGGCTTCATGGTGTGGGTTTTTGGCCTGATTGCTGCACTCCTTTTCCAGGTTAAGAAGGTCTGTCCAGACCAGATGTCTGGGTCATAGCTCAAATGCACCCGTGACACTTTGCAGCAGCTTGTATTTGTAGGAGAATCCAGCCTCACCCTCTATACTGGGTTCCAGCTGAGGGACCCTATAGCAAGCAGTCAAGGTCTGCACAGTCCTACCCTTGCTGCAGTTTCCCTCAGCTATTATTTAGTTCTCTCAGGCTTCCTTTCCCCACAAGTCCTTGTGTAAAAACATTAGTGCTGCTTCTCCCTCTTGGGTTTTCACCTCCCCACCTCTCTGCTTCAGAGAGTAAGTGCAGATTCTTCCTGCAGTCTGCTTCTGCTGCCAACTTCCTGGCTTTATAATCCAGCCTATTCCAGTCCAGCTGAGCCTCTCGTTCAGTTAAACCTGGCTCTCTAGCCAGGTGCCCTAATTGGCTCCTCAGGCCCAGGTTAAACATTTCAGGTCTGTGCGAGGTATGCATTCCATTGCAAGACTTTCTGCTCCTGATGTACTTAAAGAATTTCTTCTTTTTTGCACCTTTAGCTATTTGTTCTTTGAGCTCTTTGTTGGCCCTGCTAATTTCATTCTAGTAATTTATTCTCCTGTTTGTTGGCTTCATGAGGGTCCAGTTTTCAAATTTTGAAGGATTTCTTTTTGGCTTGAGTAGCCTTTCTAACCTTACCATTTAATCATATTGGCTTCCTTCCTTTTTTCTCAGTAGTCTGCCTGCCTTTTGAGACTCAATTATTGTTTTCTTAGCATCATCCAAGCCACCATTAGGGATTTTATTTCCTTTACTTTTTAGTGTAGGGACTTTTTCACTAACTTTCTTATTTTGCTGAAATCATCCTTTCTGAAATTTAGTGGCACTTCGTAAATACTGTACTGCCCCTTGGATGTTGGGCCTAATTATGTTGTGGACCCTATTAGCTAGTAGCTCACTTACTCTCATTTCTTGAATTAGTGCCTGTGTGCTACTTATTTTGAAGTCAAGAGCAGTCTCTATTGCATGTGCTGTAGAACTAGCTGTTTCAAGAAGCAATAAGTTACAGTATTGAAAAACTGTTATGTCATTTGTGCCAGTTTATAGATGGATAGGTAAAGTCTCTCATTATAGGTTTTGTTTAGATTTTGCTCTGCTTTGATTTCTTTCAAAATTGTGCATTCAATTTCTTTTTCTTAATCTGAAATCTGGTCCTATATTTGCATTCTCCTTTGAGTGCTTGCTCACATCAGCTCCAGTTAGGTGTGTGCGCATGTCGTGCACAGCTGCCAGAAAGGCTTTTCCCCTAGCACTCCCCTCTCCATCAGGGTCGGCTATGGAGTCCCTTGGAGTCATGCCTCCATACATCTCCTTTTAAGGGCTTGCCGACCCTCCCCTCCTCAGTTCCTTCTTCCTGCCGTGGCAGCTAGCCAGAAGATTGAGCTCTCTTCATCTCATTTAGAGATCTCCCCTAGTGATAACTTGACTATCTTTAATTAGTTCTAATTTTTAATAGTTTTATAGTTTGTAGTTAGCTGTTTGCAGTTTTTTGATGCATATAGAGTGAGAATAGGTTTGTTATAGTTCAGTTGTGGGGCTGGGGCATGTCTTGGTCCCCAGGCTGTAAGCCTTGTTAAGTCTGTAAAAACCTATGCCCACTAGTGACCCTCACAGCACCTGTTTAAAGTGCTTGGATGAGGAGCATTTGATTCACGGGTGCAAGACCTGTAAGTCATTTTGCCCTCGGACTTGGAAAGAGAGATCCCAGAGGATCAAGCTTTTTCTGATGGAGGCTGCTCTAAGACCATCTCTGAGTGCCTCAGAGCCGACCCTGTCTGCAGCTGTGCTACGTTTGACACCGGGTCATAAAGACTCTGGGTTGAGACCCGAAAGAGATTCTCAGCACCAGAGATTGCTGGCACTGAAATCCACACCGAGGCACAGGTCTTAGTCCCTGGTGCTGAGGAAGAAGCACCGTGTGGAGCAGGGTAGATCACTGGCACTGAAGAGGACAGATAAAGAAGCGGAAGGGCCATGTGCTGTGCGGAGGTTATGTGTCTGCTGCACCTAGGCCATCTTTGGTGCAACCTGCTGAGCCAGAAATAGGCTGACAGAGCATGCGCCCAGATTGGAGCCACGCCAAGGGTGTAGAGGAGGAGATTGAGGTAGTCAGATCTCCCTCCACTACAGATACATATGCAGCAGTGAGGGATCTAATAGAGGCTATGGCACCATTCCCTCTAAAGCCAAAAACAGCACTGGCATCACAGTCTTCATCTCACTCCAGGGGTAAACCTACCCTGATGCCGCGCCCCTCGTCCTGGCACCGTTCCTTGATGCTGAGATCCATGGCCCTGCCATGGTCCCCAAGGAGTCATTCCCCCTTGGGAAGTGAGATTGGTTGGTTCTGAGGCTTCCCAGTGTGGCTGATCATGGTTGGTGTTGCAGCAGTGTGTCCGTGAGATGCAGCCCTGCCCGGTGCCATGGATGCCCCAGTGGCATAATCCTCAGAGTTGGCCATTCTGGACACTGTGGGCTCATCATCAGACCCAAGGTCCTTGTTCCATGTGCTCTTTTTCTGTGACTTCAGGCAGCGGCGAAGATGCCTTAAGGGTGGGCACTATGTCGGTGCAGCAATCCCACCCTGCTGAGTTCATGGCACTGAGAAGCGCTGTCATGGGCACCAAGTTGGACATTGGTGCCGCGGGTGACAGTGTCCCACAGATATTCCTGACAGAACCCAACCCCAAGGAGCTGGCTGTCATGCAAGGATCATCATCTTCATCCCTTGATGAGGCAGTCACAGGGGCAACACCAGCCCCTTCTTCTGACGATAGCAGGGCTTATGAAGATCTCCTCAGAAGGGTGGCCCGTAATTTGGGGTTAGAAATACTGGAGGTCAGTGAGGACTCATCTGACCCTATGATAAACATTTTGACATTGCCAGGTCCATTAAGAGTGGCTCTACCCATCATTAAAACTATAGACAGGACCATGAAAACTAATTGGCAAACACCATCATCAGTGTCAGCCATTCCCAAGCAAGGAAAGAGGAAGTACTTCATTCCTCCCAAGAATTATGAGTTGCTATATACACATCCCTCCCTGGGGTCTCTGGTGGTGGCCACAACTAATGATAGGAAGAGACAGGGTGCCCAGGCACCAACCCCTAAGGCCAGGGTGGCAAAAAGATTGGATTTATACCACAGAAAAGTGTATTCCACTGGAGGACTACAACTCAGCATCGCAAATCATCAGGCCATTTTGAGCCGTTATACTTTTAATACATGGAGTTCTGATTGAGAAGTTTTCTGAGTCACTAACCCCAAACTCCAAGAAAGAGGAAGGCAAGGTCATGGCACAGCCTTCCCTTCAGGGAGCTCTGGACTCAGCCGATGCAGCAGCATGAGCCATGGCCTCGGGAATCTCCATGAGACATGCTACCTGGCTTCAAGCATCTGGTTTACCATATGAAGTCCAACAGACAGTCCAAGACCTTCCCTCCGAAGGCAAATCTTTATTTTTGGAACAGACGGATTCCAAACTGAACAGCCTAAAAGATTCCAGGGGCACTTTAAAATCTCTTGGGATGTACACACCAGCCACCCAGAGATTACACTTTAAACTCCAAGCCCCCCCTTGCCAATACCAACATCAACGGCAGGACTCACTCAGGGTGAAGGAGATCAAGGAACAATAATCCCAGTAACTCCAGTAAGAGAAGGTCCTATCCATCATCTAGCAAAAATGATGGTACATCTAAGCAGGTGCAAGGCCCTAAGCAAAATTTTTGAAGATATGCTCAATGACACCATGCCGGCACCCACGTTCCTAAACTGCTTATCCTACTTCTACCAGGCATGGTTCCATATAACTATCGACAGAAGGATACTACGCATGGTGGAACTGGGATATTCTATCCATTTCCACTCTATCCCCCATCCACCCCCCCATCCCTTTCCTGGGATAAAACTCATGAAGAGCTCCTTTTATCAGAAGTGCATCAACTTCTATGATTAAGAGTGATAGAGGAGGTTCCCTTGGAAGCGAGAGGGCAAGGATTTTTTTCAAACTTTCCTAATCCTGAAGTCAAAGGAAGGTCTAAGATCTATTCTAGACCTCAGAAACTTGAACAATTTCATAAGAAAGATGAAATTCCGCATGGTATCTCTGACATCGGTCATTTCCTCCCTGGAACGTGGAGTTTGGTATGCTGCACTCAATTTGAGAGATGCTTGCTTCCACATATCAGTTATCCTGAAACACAGGAAGTTCCTAAGATTTCTGGTGAACAACAACCACTTTCAGCTTACAGCCCTGCCATTTGGCCTCTCAACAGTGCCAGACTCTTTATGAAATATATGTCAGTGGTGGCAGCATTCCCCAAGAGACGTTGGGTGCATGCCTTCCCTTTCTTGGATGATTGGCTGGTGAGGGATGCATCCACGAAGCAGGTAGTATCTCACATACAGTTGATAAGGCGCACATTCGACAATCTGGGGCTGCTCATAAAAGAAAAGAAGTCAATATTAACACCAACCCAAAGAATAGAATTCATAGGTGCCATTCTAGACTCGACTACTGCTACACCCACCCTGCCCCTCAACTGCTTCCACAACATTGTATCATTGATAAACAATCTTTCTACACACCCCATGACGACAGTTTGAAATTGCCTGCATCTGCTGAGTCACTTCACAACATGCACCCATGTAGTCCAGCACACCAGACTGCACTTAAGACCCTACCAAATGTGGTGTTAGCTTCCGTCTTCCACTCGTCCAGGGATCCCCTAGACCAGACCATTTCAGTCCCCCCCCCCCAAATTTTAAAGTGTCTAGAGTGGTGGACAGTTTGAGAAACCATCTGTGCAGGTGTACCCTATTCCAGCCCTCAGCCTGTGGCTGTGCTTGTCACGGATGTGTCAGACCTTGGATGGGGCCCATCTTGATGGAATGACTGCTCAAGGTCACTGGAGCAGCTGAGATCTCTCAGCCCATATCAATGTATGAGAATTGAGAGCAGTGAGATTGGCCTGCCAGGCCTTCAAGCATCATTTAAGAGACAAGCATGTGGCGAAAAAATAGACAGCACAGCCGCCACGTATTATATAAACAGGCAAGGGGGTGCCATTTCCCTTCCCCTCTGCCGGGAAGCAGTTGCCCTCTGGGAGTTCTGTATACGCAAGGGAATTCACCTGGAAACTTCCTATCTCTCAGGATCCCAAAACTCTCTAGTGGACTCGCTCAGCAGAGCCATCAACACTCACGAGTGGTGTCTTTGACAAGACGTGGCATGTACATTTTCCAGAAGTCGGATACTCCCCAAGTAGACCTGTTCACCACAAGCAACAATGCCAAATGCCGCACATGCTGCTCTTTTGGAGGTATCAGCAGGGGATCCCTGCTGGACACTTTCCACCTACCTTGGAGTAGAGCACAATGTATGCATTTCCACCTTTTTCCCTGATTCTCAAGGTCCTGTCAAAAGTAAAGAGAGATGTCAATAATCTTGATTGAGTCAGCGTGGTCATGCCAGGTTTGGTTTCCAATCCTCCTGGATATTCTAGTTGCAGCCCCCCTCACCCTACCTTTATACCAGGACCCCCTCACTCAGAACCGAGGTCATTTACTGCACCCGAACCTGCAGTCACTACACCTGATGGGATGGAAGCTCCATGGCTGAGCCAGGGGGAGCTGCAGTATTCTCAATAGGTGAGGGGAATATTACTGGAAAGCAGGAAACCATCAACATGACTAACTTACCAGGCCAAATGGTGGCATTTCTGCAGATGGTGTGACCAACTAGCGATCAATCCCTTGAATGCACAAAGTTTGTGTTTTCTGGACTACTTGCTCCACCTCAAGGCTGAGGGCCTGTCAGTATCAAAATACATTTAGCGGCTATATCCACCTTTCATGCACTTGTTGGGACTTCTTCGGGGTTTTCTCACCCAATAGTGAGTCGATTCATGAAAGGTCTTAGTAGGTGGTTCCCCCAGATGATTAGACCTGTCCCACAATGGGATCTGAATCTGGTTCTCTGGACTCTAACAAGGCCTCCATTCGAGCCATTGGCAGCATGTTCAGAACTATACCTCTCCTGGAAAGTTGCCTTCCTGGTGGCTATCACATCAGCCAGGAGGGTTTCTGAACTACAAGCACTCATGACGGAACCACCTTATACAGTGTTCTTTAAAGATAAAGTACGCCTATGCCCATATTCAGCTTTTTTGCCTAAGGTCATGCTCACTTTTCACTCAAATCAGGATATCTCCTGGTTTTTTACCCAAAATCCCACAGTTTGGGAACGCAGGTTACATTCACTTGATGTGAGGAGGGCATTAGCCTTTTATGTTGAAAGAACTAAACCATTCAGAAAGTCCACACAGCTCTTTGTGTCAGTAGCTACTAGGAGGAAAGGTTTCCCTGTTTCCTCACAGATTAAGTGGCTCACTTCATGCATTAAAACTTGTTAGGCGATAGCAAAGAGGCTGGCCCCTGTGATAACAGCACATTCAACACGGGCCCAGGCAACCTCTGCTGCTTTCCTGGCTCAGGTTCCTATACAGGGTGCAACCTGGACTTTAATCCATACTTTTGTGGCCAACTACGCTATCACTAGCTATGCGAGACAAGATGCCATGGTGGGCAAAGCAGTTCTGAAATCAGTGGCACGTCAAAATACCGATTCCCTCCACTGGTGAAGGCTTGGAAGTCACCTAATTGGCATCGATGCGAGCAAGCACTTGAAGGAGAAAGGCGGTTACTAACGTTTTCCATAACTGTTGTTCTCTGAGATGTGTTGCTCGCATCCACTCTAAACTCGGCCACCTACCCCTCCATTGGTTTGTTGAGAAGAAGGAACTTAGGAGTGGAGGATCAGCGAGCCCTTATAAGGAGAGGCATGGAGGCATGACTCCAGGGAGCTCTGTTGCTGACCCTTGTGGGAGGTGAGTGCTAGGGGAAAAATCTTTCTGGCAGCTGTGCGTGATGCATGCGGACACGTAATTGGAATGGATGTGAGCAACGCATCTTGGAGAACAACAGTTATGGAAAAGGTTAGTAACTGTCTTTCTTATAGCTTGGGACCAGTATCCCTATTGATCCAGCTTTGTAGTCCTCTTCACTCGGAATATATATATATAAATCTCACTAGGTTCAATGGAATCTTTTAAGATACAGAGCTACTCAGTCTAGTCTGTCTTTCCTGTCTAGTTTGCAACCTGGTATTACAATAGCTGACTATTTTTTGTTGTGCCATCAAGTTTTCACTTTTCACAACGCCATCACTCCATATTTGACCTTTCAGTTCTTGTCCTCAGAGGAAATCTACGCAACCTCAAAAGATGATCCTGGGAACTTAAATTCATATCTTTGCTAGCTATTAAAAATTGGACTTAGTAAAGACAGTGTATTTATGGCTTATTACAAGAATCTGTAGCCTTTCAGCCTTGCTTTCATATCCATGAATGCAGAAGTCATGGACTTCTGCAGAAGACACTTCACCTTGAATGGTCTTTTGTAACATGTTAATGCCTTATGTTTAATTGATTCAGCCTTGTATTTAGTTATCTCAGGCACGAAGATGAGCTCTTTGTAAGCTCAAGAGCTTGTCTCTTTCACCAACAGAAGTTGATTTAAAACAGGAGTAGTAGCTTAAACTGTCCCTCTGTAGCTCTCTCCCCATCAAGGCAGGGCAGCTCCAGCTGTCAGTACCCCATGATGCTCCATGATGCCTCACACAGTTAAGTCAGCAGCAGAGCTCCTGAGAATATGTGGATAGAGGAGCCATAGTGTGGACATGAATCGCCACAGTAATCACTGAGGTTCATGTCGACCTAACTTGTGTTGACTTAATTTTGAAGTACAGACAAAGACTCAGAATAAAGATAGACTAGGCAGAAGGCAACGGAGACTATAGTGTGCAGTCCTCCTCCATTGTTTGGGAGAGGGTACAAATTGTGATCTGATAGTTAGTTATTTCCTGCCACTGATTTCTGTGAGCTAGTTTGAGAAGCTGAGACTGTGCTTTCTTAGCTGGGCTTTAACAGCCAAATATTTATCTGCTGAATTTAATGCTTGTGAAAGTGAGAGCTGGAGACAGAAATAACTTGAGGAAGGACCTGTGCTAGTTTCCCAGACCCCCCCCCCCAGTCTTCTCTCCCATACAGTGCTGCCCAGGCAGTGCAAAGAGGACCTACAAAATCCTCTGTGGCATGGTGTTGACATTACCATACAGCTTTGACCTGTATCTCCCCTCCTTGTTCCAGTCCTGAGCCTAGCTTCTTACCAGTTTTTCCAATGGACTTTATGACCAGCAGCATCTGTGGTTAGTACAGTCCTGGGATTCCCATATAGCTATGCCAAGAAATTTCAGTCCTTCACAGCAGCAGCCCCTGATATTCTGTTCCTAGACTGTCCAAACACAGCTCTGCCACACCACACTTCAGGCTCGTCCAGAATCACTCTCTTTTCTCTCCCCCTTTCCCACTTGACTTTGTCACGTTCCTGCTCTGTTGTGAGGAATGTGCAAGGGATAAGCCATCACAGGAATGAGAACTATATGAGTGATTTGTGCTTGTAGAAAACCCATGCACATATCTTCTCTGCTTCTCCCCATGCCAGGCCTCGCAATTCATTGAACTAGCTGCTCCCTTGAAAGGAGATCAAGCGTGAAGAAAGGGGAAGAGGGGGGAATTAATGACTGCCTGGTGAAAGGGATAACTGGGGATTGCTGTGATTTTCCTCTGTTGGGGTCAGATTCCTAATCCGGAAGTGAAAAACTGTGTCTGCCCTTTCCAGGGAACAAGATGTTGGAATTTCCTTTTCACAGATTAAATCTGGTTATGTTGTTCTTTGCATCTTGGATAGTCTCTGTGTTATCTCCCTGTAGCATGGGAAGCAGAAGAAGAGTAGGTGATGCAAGCCAACATAACTTACAGTGGTTTGCATGAAGCTCAGAGAACAAGAAGAAAACCAAAAGAGGAAAAGGGATGCAATCCAGAGCACATCATGATCCATGTATTTATCGTAAGTGTCCCTGAGATGTGTATTATGGAGGTGTCTAAGATCTGAGAAAATTGGTTGGAAAATACTGATTTGACAAAGTTGAACGTTTCACAAGAACTCTCAGATTTCATAGAAATTTTCTATGAGAAATTAAATCATTTCAATCTTACTGAAACAAAATGTTTTTGGAATACGTAACTATGAAAAACATTTTAGTTCATCTCTTTGCCCCCAATCTGAACGAAATGAAATATTGGAATTTCCTGCAGAATGGAGATTCCATTTTTCAGCTGGCTCTAGGCTCTGATGGAAATAACAGTAGTTCAGCTCCTCATAGCTCAGGGCTTCAGCTGACCACAGGAGTGCCAGAGCTAGAGGTAACAGAATACCCATTCAAAGTCAATGACATCCAAATTTTTGTGACATCGGTGCCACAGACCCATCTGGCACTATTGGAAATCAAAGAAATATGATCTTTCCAATGGCTCACAGCATGATCTTCTATTTCCAAAACTGAGGTGTCATCTTTGGCCTGAATGTTTAGACAAGCACTATGTCCCAAATAAGGTTTTTATTTTAATGAAATCTTGTGCTGATGATAGGCGCTGGACTGACAGTGTTGAAGACCATTGCTTAATTCATTTCTGGAAGGTGCTCTGATATTACAGTGATGGCCATGATATGAGAACCTGAAAAAATAGATTAGAATGTTTCTATTTCAACATGAGGACACATACATCGAGGACATTAACAACCCAAGATTCCCACTGTCCTCTTGTCTCAGTCCAGCCCTGGAAGACTTCACCTTTAAGGTAGTTCATTACTAAGGGTCTGTGACTCATGCAATCCTTAGCTTGCCTGGACCTTTATTTTTGAAGGAATCTGTTGTGCTCTTTGAAGCATCTGAGGAAGTGGGATCTTCTCCCATGAAAGCTCATGCAAAAAACAAATCTGTTAGTCTTAAAGTGCCACACAACTCCTTGTTGTTTTTTCACTGGACTAGACTAACACGGCTACCCCTTTTAAAATTGACAGTTGGGGTATAGACATCTTTCCCATTAGGAAATGTCCAGAGACTTGTCGCATTTCACAATAGCTAAACCTTCAAACCTCCATGTATCTGAGCCACTCCTTCTCCATTTCCAAAGCTAACTTTTTTTGGAGGTTTTATAATCTTTCTTGAATGGATGAGCTCTTTGTTCTTCAAAGCATTCTTTTTTCTCCTTCAATGTATTTTAAATATAAAATATTTTATCAGAAGTTCGTATTGTTACAGAGAAGATGTCACTGCAGGAAATAAGGCAAGGATGAGCTCACCATGGCCTCCCACTCATTCTCTGTGATTGTTTCTGTGAATGGAGAAGGCAGATGGGTGAGTCCCCTGCTAGGAACAAGACAGGCCTTCATATACTAGTCTGCTTTTCCTGCTCAGGGCTGCTCTCAGGGAGGATAGGGGGGAGTGGTAAGATGAGAGAAGGAGGGTGGTCCCATGCAGATACCTACATAGGATACATGAGGGCTCACTAATTGTTCCATCAGCCCGTCTCATGCAGGAGTTGGGGGAGTTGAGAGGAGTGGGGGCACGACAGAACATGCCAAACCTCCTCTTTGCTCCTGCTGGAGGTAGTGTAGAAAAGAATTAATGTGCCACCAGAGATTCCAATAGTGTGAGCTTCCTCTCAGCAGTACCTGTCAAAAATCCAGAGGTGTGAGCTTCCTCACAGCAGTGCCATGTCAAAGCAAGCCAGGGACTCTGATGGCAATGCTGCAGGGGACAGTGCCAGCAGGGACTCCAGTTGGGACAAAACCGAGTGCAAGCTTGCTTCCAGGTTTGCAGCGCTGCAGGGAGAAGTACAAGTAATGGAAATTGAAATGCAAATTCTTCTGAGTGGAGAAAAGGCCCCATAAATCAAGAGTGACAAGAACACAAAGACACCATCAGGATGCATTTGCGCAATCAAAGGATATTTCATATTTCAGAGAAAACCCAAACTCAGCCTCTGCTCCTAAAATAAACCAAATCCATTTTTTCTCATCAGAGAGGCCTTTGCTGATTTTTCTCTGTTTTAAAGAGCAACAGGAAGCAGCCTGAGTTAAATTTCACCCAAACGAGGTTTGTTTACTAACCTAGACACAATGATATTTGTTATAAAAGAATCCCTTAGAGCACAAAACCTTGCAACCTTTCTTTTGTTCAAAATGGGTTTGCTGCTCCCAGCCTTAGCAGAAATCTGTCCTTTGTTACAAACACTGCCATGCAACCCATCAGTCTCTGCTCAAAGTGCACAGGATTTGGTCTGCAGGAGGTGCTGCTGGATGAGATGAAATTGGCTTGTCTACATGGGGGTGGGATTTTAATTTGATTTTAGACTGTCAAATTACAGAAGGCGAAGGCAAGTGATCATAGTAAATTACTTGCTTGGGGTCTTGCATTCCCAGTGCTCACAGTGCTTCCTCAAATGCATTCCACTGTGGGTAGTAAGTGCAGGGGTTTGTTGGGGAGGTGGTTGTCCTCCACACACTCCACCCCCCCTTCTGTTGAAAAAAAAAAAGGCAAACAGAAAAAGCTTTCCCGTGTTTTTCTGCTGCAAGCACAACAGAGAGGCACTGTGCTGTGTGCAGAGAGAGGAATTAAAGTGAAAACTTTTGGGGGCTCCAAGCAGAGTAGGAGCTATGTTGCTATGGTGTAGCAGACTGGAAAAGCAGGAAATTCAAGATTAGAGCTACCCTTTGGCTACACACTCTAAATTTGAACTGTAGATTTTAACCTCAGTGCTATGTAATTTGCAGGGGTGATGTTATCAAGTAAAGTTACAGCACCATTTAATTTGAACATACTGTCTGACACAGGCTGCAAAAGGTTGAGGTAAGCAGCATTTTTTTATTCACTGTCAATGTAGACCAGGTCTAAGGAGCCGTAAAGGGAGCATTGCCAGTCAGAAGTGACAGAGCTCGGGCAAAGGAAAATGCTTCTTCCTGTCTACATTGCAGTTGATTTCAGCTGGTGCTGTCATCCACCCCTCATTATCACAAGAACAAAATCCATGCCATTCCACTTATTTCAGTGTTTTAGACATCAGATTTGGTAAAGGCCTTTGTATCCCAGCCAGGACTGGATTGTTCCCTTCAGGACAGTTGTCTAGCATTTTGTCCAGTCTAATTTTAAGATTTTCCTAAGCAATGGGGTTTCCATCACTTTCTTTAGGCACATTTCACCACCTAATTAATTTTCTCTGTCAGAAAATTTTTGCATACATCGGGCAGTAACATAATGTTTTGAGAGAAGTAGAGAATCATCTTCGCAGAGCAGGAAGCAGAATTTACATCAGGAATGTGACATAGTGGACAAGGCTGTCCTTGGGGGGGGGGGGGGTGAGTGGGGCGAATGCCCTAGGCCCCGTGGTTTGACAGGCTCCGTGCTACCCTCCCCCTCCCCACTTGCCCCATGCTGCCTTCGGGGGGCATTTTGCACTGGACCACCCCAGGGACAAATCAGCTGGTTCAGGGGAGGGGTGGGGTGGGAGCACAGAGCCTGGCCTCTACCCCAGGGTGGCCCTGCCCCCTCCAATGCCAGCAGGGGCCCCCACAGGCTGATTGGCCCCAGGCCTGCCCACCATTTTTTCTCATCAGAGAGGCCTTTGCTAATTTTCTCTCTTTTAAAGAGCAACAGGAAGCAGCCTGAGGGACGGGACCACCATGGCCGCCGGCGGCTGGGCCCCGGATCTCCGGCCTGATTGGGCTGGAGATCCGGGCCACTGGTGCTGGGGTTCGGGGCACATGCCCTGGAGTGCCCAGTGCCAGCGATGCCCCTGCTGCCCACCCCTAGGTTGTGGACAGAGGGCTGACCTGGCTGGAGGACTAGGCTACAGAAGCAGCCATTTGGACTGGGAATGAGTCTCTCCTACTCCGTTTCTTGATGCAGAGGGGGTGCTCTGGTGGGGAGTGCACAGCATAGTAGGAATTCATAAGAATGAGCTAACACAGCTTTCCTCTTCGTAAACATTTCACACCTTTTGAAGTTTGTCTCCAGACATTGCATAGCTGGAAGTGAGCACTAAATACTGGTGGAAAAAGGGAAATCCCCCTTTTTAGTGGAGTGGCAGTTACAATGGAAAATCAGTTGCAAACCTTTAGTAGAGGGGGGTAAGTCTGATTTTAGGTTCCACTCTAAAAATCCACAAACAAAGGAATATTTGCCACAAAATTGGCAGGTTAGGCCTAGGTCTACGATAGAATTTTTCTACCAAATATGAAGAAATTGGTCCAAAAGGTTTTGTAACATGGCACCCTAACCATGGCAGTGACAACCTGAGTTCATTAAGTCATCTAATGTTTCTTTACCACTCTAGCAAAAAGGGAAAGGAGGAGGTAAAATGTAGCTCCTACAGAGGGGCTTGTGTTAACGGAGCTGACCTGAAGGAGGAACCTGGCTTACGATTCTATTTATTTTTTATTTTTACAGTGACAGTCTGGACTTTTCCTTTGTGAGGATCCTCTTGAAAATACAAACAGATCTGTACTGATTCAAAGTGATCCTGAAAGCTGAAAGGTCCAAACAGTTGAGCTTCACTTGTCATGATTCTCTTTTCAGACACCAGGACCCAACTTCGTATGTATAATGAGCCGGTTAACTCTGGGTGTGTATCCTAAACCAATGGTTCCCAACATTTTCTTTGCTGTGGCACACCTTGCTATCTTTAATTAATTTGAGGCACACCACTATATAGTTTCCAAATGAATTCATGAATATTCGTGAGCCAATGAGCCAATCCAGAGCTGTTTGAGTACTTTTGCAAAAAATTTTGTGGCACATCTGCTCAGACCTGATGGCACACCTGTGTGCTGTGGCACACTGGTTGGGAAACACTGTCCTAAACAATTGCCTTCCCAAAGTGCTGAGGCTGCCCCTGGAGTTAGCAGCATGAAGGACAATGTTTGGCTGTGTTTGCAGGGGAAGCAAAAATTCATTTACAGTCCCAAACTAGCATGCTAAGATCACATCTGCTTTTAAAAATGTTATCTCTGCCTGGGTCTAGGCCTGAGCAGCAGTTGCTTACTCAAGGCCTGGTCTAACCGTTATTGAAGTCAATAGAAAATCTTTGACTTAAGTTGGCTTCGGATCAGTCCTTCAAGGGAGCAGCCATGGCAAGGTACATCCCTCATTATGGAGGCAGTTGCTGTAAGAGGAACATTCCTTCCATGTTATCCATAAGCATCTGTGGGAGTGACTGCATGAGGTGCTCCTCTCCTGCAGATGTCAGGAAGTCGATATCAAGAGGAATGGCTCTTCAGTCCTTTTTCCTGTTCCCAAGCCCATGTTAGAACTACTTAGAAAAACTAAGGCAGTTCCTAAATACAGAAACACAAAAAAACCTTTGAAAAGTATGCTTGTTCCCCGTGAAAGTATAGATCATATGGCTATGGTCCATTTGTCACATGGTTGTTGCCTTCATGTAGTAAGGATATGATCTATTCAGAGTTGTCATGCAACAGTCTATAATGTGACCAGCATACTCTAGCATTTCAGTTTACAAATCTTCAGACAAAACCCCAAAAGGCAGCTCCAGGGGGCTAAAGGAACTAATGTGAAAGATGAGTACAGTTGTAATGGTGGGGGGAATGGATCTGTTACAAAGGTAGGGGGGTGTCCATTGAAATGATTATAAAGCACAGGGAGACAGATAAGACCTGTAAAGAGCTTTGTAATGACAACACAGTCTACATAATAATTACCGCTGTGAAATTTATAGTTCTGTAAGGCTGGAAGTGGATTTGAAAGGTCAGCAGAACTAATTATACTAGGGAAATGAAGCTGGGTTTAGACAAAAAATATAATAGAGGTCACCACAGACGTGCACTCAAATTGGTGAAAATTTGATCCCCTCCCTCCCAGTTCTTAAGGTCAGGCAGGTGGGAAAGGCAGAGTGTGGAGGACGGGGAAAAAGTCTTATCAGTCTGGTGCAATGTGCTGGGTTTTGAATGTGCGGCTGACACCAGTACTGGGCGCTAAGCAACCAGTCTGGCTTCCAGCTGTAAACCTGGCCAGCAGCTGTCGCCTTGGCAACACTTTCTCAGCTCCTGAGGTGTGTGCAGGACCTTAGCCATCTGGCCATTGGCTGGTGATTTGTCATGTTCCTTGGTGGTGAGGAGGGTTCAGATGCTGAGTTAGTTTAGGGGACAGGCTGTTCTTTCCGGGAAAGAGCTGGCAGCTCTTTGCTTTCATCCTTTAAAGATTTACTGCTGACTATTCAGTGGCTGCCTTTTCCAGTGCATGCCAAGTCACTCTTTACCACCCTGACCTGAGTGCTAACTTTGCTTTCTCTCCATGTACTGCCATAAATAATGTTAAAGGTTTTTAAATACAGTGAACTGAAATGCTTTGCACCGGTTGCCTGGAATCTGCAGATTTGATGCTGGGGGGAGACACAAAGCCCATTCCAAAGTGCACAGGGCTCCAGTTCCATTTCATCCCGCCTGCCCAAGGACTCCTTTCTAGCAGAGGTGGCAGTGCTGAAATCCAGATGGGCTTTTTCTCCTTCCATGGGGCTGCACTTATTCCAAGGGTGCACAGAAACTCAGAACTTTCTCCCTTCCACCTTCACCTGGAATTTAGTGCCTGAAGCTAAGTGAGGTAAAATATTCCTATCCTCAAACTGACTAAAACCAGAATAATGTCCCTCTCCACCTTTCACAAAACATCACGTCACAAGGCATGTAAGTTTCTTAGGCCACAAGTACACTACAAAGTCCATTAGATAATTACGTCAGCATATAGCTGTGACAGTAGTTACATTGGTTGTATGTGTTGACGTTCTATTCCTTGTGTCAGTGATGTGCATTTTCTCTAGGCACACTTGTTATCAATTGTGCTGTCGGGGTGGGACATTGTGGGATGGTTCCTGAAAGCCAGTCATGGTTGACATGAGCAACCCAGTGTTTAGACTCTGCTTCAACCTTAGTACATCAACTTTGATGTTATGGTACTTTTGGAGGTGGAGTTATTGAGTCAGCATGGTGGGGCAGTTATATTTGCAGGAGTGAAATTTAAGTGTGGATACTTCCACAGGTAGGTTGCCATACTCTGCCTTGTATTGACCTAACTCTGTAGTGTAGACCAGACCTTTGAGACAGCTAGGGAGAAAGTCTGTGGTTATGGTACATTCTAGAATCAGTGATGTATGAGAGAGGTCTTGTCTTGAAAACTCAACCTATGTTATTAGCAAGAGATCCTAATAGCGGGATCTCAACACTAGTCTTTTCCAAAATACTATCAGTTTCATGTTCTGAGTTATCTAGATCAGTAGTTTTCAACCTGTGGTACGCAAACCCCAAGGAGGTAAAGAGAGGTCTTCTAGGGGGTCCATCAACTCATCTAGATGTTTGCCTAGTTTTACAATGGGCTACTCAACAAGCACTAGAGAAGTCAATACAAACTAAAATTTCATACAGACAATGATGTATTTATAATGCTCTATATATGATATGCTGAAATGTAAGTACTATATTTATTTTCCAATTGATTTTTTATCATTATATGATAAAAATGAGAGTACGCAATTTTTCAGTAATAGTGTATTGTGACACTTTTTAAATATATTTTGCTGTCTGATTTTGTACGTAACCACTTTTTAAGTGAGGTAAAATTTGGCAGCATGCAAGGTGAATCAGACTCTTGAAAGGGGTACAGTGGTCTGGAAAGGTTGAGAATAACTGATTTTTAGACAGCAAGAATTAAATGGATAAATGAAAAGGTAGTGTAGAGAAGAGGGACCCAAGTTCTAGTAGGCACTGGTAAACATTTTGGGAAAGGAAACTCTATACTTAAGGAACAGTCTCAGGCCTGGTCTACATTGCCATTCTGGGCTGACTAGGCACTAGTCACCATATAAACCTGTCTTCTGGAGGAGGGCAAGTAGGAGAGAAAGTTCAGTTTTCACTAGAACCTCCACTATTTTTGACAAACCATTTCTGGCTGAATATTAATTTTCAATTCCTCTTCATATGTAAGTAATTTCATTCCTTTAACTGAAAGCAAAACATTGCTTGCAGTGAAAATGTATGTGGGATGGTGGTGGGGTAGGGCATGTGCTTCTTTAAACTGGGGAATTGGGAGAGAGGGAAATCTGGAGGACAATTGATTGCTGCTGAAGAGTGTTCAGCTCAGTCAGTGAAATCTGCTAGAGACAGAAGAAATTCAAATGAAACTTTGGTGCAACATACAGTAGTTAACAAGTCAGAAGATGGACTGATGGGACAATAAAGAAGAATCCAATAAGGAAAATGATGCCCATGAATTCACATAAAAATATGCACAGCTGTTAAAAATAAACACAACCAGTAGTTGTACCCCCAGTGAAACACTTGAAATCAAAAGTGAAACAGCTGCAACACTCTACATGGAGATGAGGGCTATATGTTCTGTAAAGTGATGTGTGAAAATAATCAAAGATTACCATAATCTCTGGCTACGTGGTAAAAGCAGATTCAGTTGTGGATGAGTGTGTGTCTTTCTATGAACTCTGTCAAAAGAGAACTTCTAAACTGAGGGTTCTTAGCTACAATGGTGATGGAAAAACCGCAGATAGATTGTGAGGTAGAATCTGTGTGAATACATAGAGATTGAATAGTGGTCATGTAGTGCCAGCTCCAAAGCTGAACCATGGTGATGAATGCAGAAGGAAGAAACATCGGAGAGGTAAACAACTGTAATATATTCATAATGGGTGATTTGCTGGTTGATAAACTGGTTGATTGTCATACTGGCATACAACATGCAATAATAATTTCTTTGTGAAACCTTTCTTCTGTAGAATATCATGACAATAATTTGTACTTTATATAGCACTTTCATATCTGTGCATCTCAACATACATTGGAAAGAAGGTAAGTACTTTACAGATGGAGAAACTGAGACATGTAAACTTAATTGTGCTTTGTAACTGAAGGTGGAATTTGGCAATAAGGTGCTCACTGAAGATTATATAGCAAGTCAGTGACAGATCAAGGGATGGAATACAAGCCTCTCATCTCCGAATTGTCAATATATGAGACGCCTCAATTGTGTGAGGTGAGTCTGAATGGGTAAATGGAGCACTACTTGCCTAATGTGCCCTTGCAAATGATAAAATCAAGTGCAGTACTATAAATGCGACTGACCAGTTGCAGTTGTAAAATAAAAGGTTTTATTCAACTCAAGAAATGTGCACTCAACTCCTAGCTCTGCCTCAGACTACTTCTGTGACTGTGAGCAAGTCATTTAACCTCTCTGTGCCTTGGCTTCTCACCTTCAAAATAGAGAAGGGAAGCATTGCAGTCTTCCAACCTTTGTTTGTCTTGTTCATTGAGATTCTACACTTTCTGGGCTGGCTCTGCATTCTACTATGTGTTTGTACAGTGCTCAGCAACGTGTGGTCTTGATCTCTGTTGAGGCCCTCTTGGACTTATTGAAACACAGATAATAGTGAAAATAACTAATAAAGTCTGTTTCCCCATCTGCGAAATAGGGATATGGTACATGTGTCATACGAGGTGTTGTGAGGGGTGGTTAGCGTTTGTACAGGACTTTGAAGATAGCTGTAGATGACCACGTTGTCATTGTGTGTGTCTTTTAAGCCATCTGGCCCTGTAGCTGTGGGCTATAGGGGTAGAGAGAAAGAGAGATGTAAGGGGAGAATTATTGGTATGTCGACTCAATCACCATGTGCTCCCTTCATCCTCCTCCTAATTTCCATTAAGGCAAGTTAAAATGGGTAATTTGTGTCTCTCCAGCCTGACCCTTCACATTAGCTGTTTCACTTTAAGGAAGCTGTTCTTCACCTGTTTGTGACCTAGTAGAGTCATTAGCTGCTGCAGGGAGCCTCAGTGATTATGAGTCTGCAGCAGTTTCCTATTTCCAGTTGCCTACTGAATCAGATTTGCTCAGTCATTTACAGTTGGTTCTTCTTCCAGACCTCAGGCCTATGCCCTATACTGAGGATCTCCAGTGCACAGAGCAGGAGGTGTCCCGGTGCCGTCCCCCAGCTGCCCTGCGGAGGAGGTTCTGTATTTGCAGGGGGTGGAGGACAGAGACTGGGGGGGTCGGTGAAAGCTCTTCTGCACACCCTTGCACTTAACCAATGAGCGGTGCCCACCTCTCCCTCTGCATCCTGGCACTGGCTATGATGGGGCACTTTCAACCCTCCTGCCGGGGGGGGGGGAGGTGGAGGCACTGAGGGGTATCTCTCAGCATCTCCTGTGTCCCCACCCCCTGAGAAGGGCCAGGTTGGGCGGCACCCCCAGTCTCACCGATGTATCTGTCACTTCAGCCCTGCAGCACAGCCCCTCAGATGCCACAGAGTGGCCTCCTGCTGCCTGGGGAGGGGGGCTGTGCCTGTCCTTCAGGACACACAGGGAGAGAGCTGCTAGGGGTGCCTTCATTGCCTCCTGCATCCCCCACCCCTATTTGTGAAGGGTCTTACAGCAGGCCTGGTGCCACAATGCTCCCCAGTTGCCCACAGCTCCAGCCCTGTCAGGATGGCTTCATTCCCCCCTGGCCTTTGTGGGGAGGGGCTGAGTCAGCACTCCCCTTCAGCTTGGTGCCCAAGGGCCTGCTCCCCCCTGCCCCCAGCCGCTACCTCACTGACATTGCTGTGCCAATTTCTGCAGCAAATCCTTTGGGAATAGGAGCAAAGGATTCTGGGATACAGCTGAGAAAGATCAGCTACAAACGTTAAAGCAATGGGAGACAGTGAGAAAAAAGGCTGAAATGCACATTCCTCCCCACCATGGCTAGGGAGACACATCCAAAAGGCTGAAAAATGAATCTGTTTTATTCAATTACAGTCAATAAAGAAAACCTATTGAAACAAATAGCAGAAGCTTGTACCATGCCCTTCCTGTGCCCATGCATTCAGTGTGCAATTTCTTCAAACAATGTAACTGAATACACAGCACACCCTTGACAATATTTTTCTTTACCTGATATGTTCATCCCTGTACTGTATAAGAAACTCTGTATGGAAATAATGTAGTAAGGTAGGCATTGGGCTCCAGATCCTGTGACTGTCCTCTCAGGAGGAACAGCCTTTAAGACCCAACCCAGGCTGTGGGATAGGGACAAAAGCGGCTTTATCCCAGTTGTGTACCTCCCTAGTCCTTGTCTATTACAGGGCTGAGTGTGACTGTGATGGGGTATGCATACCTCCACTCCAGCTGAGAAAGGGGTTGATCTGAGCAGGAAAACTTTATTATCCCTATCTTGTTACACCTGGAGGATGTGTCAGGGTCAAGAGGAAGTTAATAGAAATGCTTCCAGAGAAGGAGACCTAGGAGTGAGGGAGCCGCAGACTGGAGTTCCTGGGAAGGGTCTGGTAGGCGGAAAAACCAGGGGGAAGCTACCAAAATGGAGTTAACTCTTGCATTGAACTTTGGAAAAACAGCATGACTCCAGGCAGGCAGCCCTGTGGGCTGGCATTTTGTGGAAGAGCAGTGAGTCGGGGAGACCCCAGGATGGGCTAAAAGCAGAAGTTGCTTAGTTTGTATTTCTCCCAGTGTTTTGGTTTTGCTGAGGGACATCAGGGAGTAGTCCTGGGAGTGGCTGCTCTGCAAGAGAAGTTAGGCAGAAAAAGAGCCTAGGAGAGGCAGCAGACATTGTGTCAATTGCTGTTATTTAGTCCGACATTGTTTGGACCAGTGATATCTTGGAAGGGGTGGAACTGAACTGTACAGTGAGTTGCCAGTGACTTAGCTCACCACTGTATCCAACCACAAGGAGGAAGCTGAAGCAGAGTTGTTTGAACACCAAAGCTATCGTGACGGGAAAGTGAGTCTATAATAGTGGCTCTTCAACCTAAGTCAGCCCTTGAAGCTGCTCTAATTCGCACACGTCTATAGGCTGTTCTGCAGCCCCAGTCACTGGAACTGAATGTGCTGGGGCTTCACCTCCAGTCAGAGTTATGCTGAAGGCTGTATTGAAAGGCAGGAGGACACTGTCTACAATGCCCATCATGGAGACTGTGACAGCCCCTTGAAGTTGCAGAAGGGTTCAGAATCTGTCCCTGTTAGTCATTGCACTTCTCTTAAATGGACTGCACAATGGGATGGCCTTGTTACTGGGGGTGGGGAAAACCCATTCAAGCATCATGGCATTGAAGGTTCAACTTAATTCATGTTCCATTTACCTGGCGGATGGATGGAAAATAGCAGAGTAGAAAAAAATCTGATAAAAGCAAGGAGGAAGAATGGACTGAAAAGAGGGCAGAATAAATGATAAATATGGAGAGACTGGAGTAGGCAAAAAGGGGAAGAGGCAAATGTCCGATGAAGAAATAACTGTTTATGTGGCACCTGCCTGTGCCGCCCTAGTACTACTTCTAGTTCTCATGTCAGTTTCTCATTCATTTCAAGATGGTGAACCCCTATTCAGAATAAACCAAAATGTTATGACCCTCTTAATAACTACTGTAAAAACAAAAACTATCAATAACAATGAGAATGAAGTCTATACTATTTCAGTGTTTTGAGAGGCTGAGAGAACACTTGAGGTTGAAGGATAAGGGTGTATGGAGAGTAGGGGGGCAAGATTTTCTTTGGTTCAAATTGTAATAAAATTTCTTCTTCGAGTGATTTTCTCCTGTCCGTTCCCAGAATAGGTGTGCACATGCTGCGTGCATGGCTAGTCAGAGATTCTTCTATGAGTACCCATAGGTCCTGCTGTGGCGCCCCCTGGAGTGGCGCCATTACGGCACGGCATATATACACCACAGCCAACCCACGCCCCTTCAGTTCCTTCTTACCGCCCTGACAGTAGCTGGAGACTGTCTCTGCCTAGCGCAGATGCCATTAGGAGTACCTGTAGTGAGTTATCTATTTTAATAGTAGCTTTCCTCTTCCCTTGCCTGCCCCGGGATGGGGCTGGGGTATGCCCAGTTTTAAAACATGCGGGTCTTGCCGTAAACTGATGCCCTTGGACGATCCACATGGATCTTGCCTGCGGTGCCTCGGCGAGGTCCACCTGAAGGAAAAATGCAAGATTCGCAGGGGCTTTCATCCCTGGACTCAAAAGGAGAGGGAGCAAAGACTGTGTATCATAATGATGGAGGAAGCTCTCCGCCCGTCTCCTTCCCCAAGGGCAAGCTCCCACCATCGACAAGCAGCGCTCCGGCAGCTGCTCCAGGAACATCTCAACAACATAAGGACTCTTGGCGCCACGCCTCAGCACCATCCTTGGCACCAGAGCTTTCCCGCCAGCACCGCTCCGCGTCCCAGCCGAAGTGGAAGAAAGCCAGGGTGGAGCACTCTCCGAGGTGCGAGAGACCAGCACAACCTAAGAAGTCGTTGAAGCCCACAGTGCCGTCGAGTCCAGCCCCACGTAGGGGTCCGTTGACTCCGGCTACGGTGCCATCACCAACACGTGACATCTTGGAGGAGGAGATTCTCCTCCCTGCGATGCTGGAGGCATTTGAGGCGGTGTTGGACTTGTTGGGTCAGACAGTGCTGTCTGAACCCGCACTGCTGCCATCTCCGGCAACCCCCAGGTCAGTGCCGTCGAAGGGCAAACCTCCATTGGGGTCCCTGCCTTCGCCGCACTCCCCGGCACTGGCAGAGTCCAGATGCTCTGGGGATCAAGCTGGGAAGGTTCCCGATGTCACTTCGGCACTGTCCAGGCGCTGGTCACCGGTGCTGCCTGTCATTGTGGCGACAGCTGGGGCGCCCTGGTACCGCTCCCCGCTTGGAGAAAGAGAGCAGCACCGGTCTTCGTCCTTGCGACAGTGCTCTAGTGACCGCAGCCCCCGGCGCCAGGTCTCACCCCGCGGCACTGCACCCCCGTGGCCCCAAGCAGTAGGGCCTCGTCGGACTCAGACCTGCCTGAGAAGCAGTCGCCCAGACGCAGCCTGGTGTGGCACTGTGAGCCAGCACTGCAACTTCCACCGGCACCGCAGTGGCCTCCTCAGTGGCCAGGGTTTCTTCCAATGGCCATTCTGGACCCCCTGGGCTTACCACCAGGAGGAGGGCTCCAGGGCCAGCAGGGCCCACTTGGTCACCAGTCGACCTCAGTCCTCCTTCCCAGCAAGCAGGCAACAAAAAGTTGGGTACACATCAGATGTGGAGTCAGCTAGGGGCTCCCAGGTCTCAGAGATCCACAGGGCAGCCTCCCTGGTAACCTTGGTGGGAGAGGTGGTAGGCCCTAAGCCTTCGGGGGAGTAATTTTCTTCACCCCCAGATGAGCAGGTGGCAGGGGCCAAACCGGTGCCACCTCAGGAGGATGCTAGGGCTCACCAGGAGCTCCTGCACAGAGTGGCCAAGGGCCTGGGGCTACCTGCTGACGAAATAATGGAGGAAGAGGATCCAGTGGTGGACATTCTAGCTCCAGAGGGTCCGGCGAGGGTGGCTCTGCTCCTCATCCGCACCATTCAAAAGACCACAAAGGCCCTGTGGCACACACCGGCTTCCATTCCCCCGACGGCCAAGGGAATGGAGAGAAAATATTTTGTCCCGTCTAAGGGACATAAACATTTTTTTACCCACCCGCTCCAAGCTCACTGGTGGTAGCCATGGTCAGTGAACGGGAGAGACAAGGGCACCAAGGACCTATGCCCAAGTCAAAGGAGGCCAAGAAATTAGACTTGTTCAGCCGCAAAGTTTACTCCACGGGAGGCCTCCAGCTGAGAGTTGCGAATCAACAGGCTGTTCTCAGCAGATATGCCTTTAATGCCTGGTCTTCATTGGACAAGGTTACGGATATGTTAAATCAGGATGCTAGGCCAGACTTGGCGGCCGCCATTAGAGAGGGCAAGGTAGTGTCCAGAGCCCTGTTACAGTCAGCCCTGGACGCCGCCACCAGGGTGATGGCTTCAGGCGTTACCATGTGTACGAGCTCTTGGCTCCAGGCTTCAGGCCTCCCGCAGGAGGTTCAAAACACCATTCAGGACCTGCCATTTGAAGGCCTGGACCTTTTCTCTCAGCAAACGGACTCTAGGTTACAGACATTAAAGGACTCTAGAGACTTGCTGAAGTCCTTGGGGCTCCACACCCCGGCGGCACAGAGACGGCCTTTCAAGCCCCAGCCATCAGGCTGCCCCTTTTATCGGCGCCAGGAGTCTGATAGGAGACGTCAAAAAGTTGGGCACAGGAGCAACCAACGTCAGTCCAATCAGTCCCACGGCTCCACTCATTTGCCCCCGACCTCAAAGAAGACCTTTTGAGGGTGTGCCCAAGGTCAACCTACCAGCGTCCCTGGATCCATCCCTTATGTTTTCAAACCGGTTGTCCTGTTTCTTCCACATGTGGTCCAGAATAATGTCAGACGCCTGGGTCCTGCAGACTATCCAGCAGGGCTATTCCCGCCAGTTTGCCTCTTGGCCCCCCCTCCTACGTCCCTTTTCAGGGACACCTCTCACGAACAAGACCTGGCCTGGGAGGTGGCAAGCCTTCTGGAAAAGGGAGTGATAGAGGAGGTCCCGCAGGACAGGAGGGGCAGGGGGTTTTACTGCAAGTACTTTCTAATTCCCAAGGTGAAAGGGGGCCTTCGCCCCATACTGGTCCTCCGAGGCTTGATCCGTTTCCTAAAGAAGATCCGTTTCCGCATGGTATCCCTTGCGTCGCTCATCCCCTCCCTGGATCCAGGGAACTGGTATGCCGCCCTCAACCTTCAGGACGCGTACTTTCATATTGCCATCCACCCCAGGCACAGGAGGTTTCTTCGCTTTATAGCCGTGGGCAGGCACTTCCAGTCTGCGGTGTTACCCTTCGGCCTAGCAGCAACGCCCAGGGTCTTTACAAAGTGCCTGGTGGTAGTGGCAGCCTTCCTCAGATGTCAAGGGGTCCACGTGTTCCCTTACCTGGACGATTGTTTGGTATGCGGTCGATCTGCCAGCACGGTTGCCAGCCATCTGAAGCTAATCACAGACTTATTCGCCTCCTTAGGGCTAGTGATCAACCTGCAGAAGTCAACGTTGGTTCCTGCAGAATCCATAGAGTTCACAGGGGCAAGGCTGGCCTCCAGGTCAGCGAGGGCCTCGCTCCCCCAGTCCCGCTTCAAGGCCATCAAAGAGGTGGTCAGAGATTTGCAAACGCACCCTCTCACGACGGCTCGAACCTGCTTGAGACTGTTGGGTCACATGGTGGCATGTACATATGTGGTGGCCCACGCCCGCCTGCAGATGCATCTGCTCCAGCTGCGGCTGTTGTCAGTGTATCGTCCGTCCTTGCACAGCATCGACAGCCCGCTTTACGTGCCCCAGGAAGTGCTCAGCTCGATAGACTGGTGGGGCCAGGAGTCAAATGTTTGCAGCAGCCTCCTGTTCAGGACTCCCCAGCCGACAGTGTCTCTGACCACGGACGTGTTGGACGTGGGGTGGGGGGGCATATATTGGGGCCAGCAGAACTTGGGGCCTCTGGATGGGGAGGGAACTTACCCTTCACATAAATATCAAGGAGCTGAGGGCTATTCGGCTAGCATGTCAAACCTTCCTCCCTCTCATAAAAGGGAAGGTAGTGTCAGTCTGCAGAGACAGTACGGCAACCATGTACTATGTCAACAGGCAAGGAGGGGCTCGCTCCCCCACCTTGTGCCGCTAAGCTCTAGCCCTATGGGACTTCTGCATTCCCCATGGGATTCACCTCAGGGCATCCTACCTGCCAGGCTCCCAGAATAGGATTGCGGACTCCTTGAGCAGGAGATTCCTGACCTACGAATGGTCATTGAAGTGGGAGGTCCTTGAATGGATCTTGCAACGGTGGGGTTATCCCCAAGTCGACCTCTTTCTGTCGGGGTTCAACAAGAAGTGCGAGACCTTCTGCTCCTTCAAGGGCCTCAGTCAGGGCTCACTAGCCGATGCATTCAAAGTGTCGTGGACAGGCAGCCTCTGTTACGCCTTCCCGCCCATTCCGCTAATCCAGAAGGTCTTGATAAAGATCAAGCAAGACAGAGCAAGGGTCATCCTCATAGCCCCGTACTGGCCAAGACAGTTTTGGTTCTTGACGCTGCTGCGCCTGTCGACAGAGGACCCGATGACGCTTCCCTCTAGATGTGGACCTCCTCACGCAGGACCGAGGGCGTCTGGTCCACCCGAACCTGCCCTCATTGTACCTCTAAGCCTGGAACCTCAGTGGTTGACAGCGGAGGAGAGACTATGCTCTGCCAGCGTCCAGGAGGTCCCGAGCAGTAGTAGAAGGCCCTCAACCAGGGCTACATATACAGTCAAGTGGTGTCATTTTGCATCAGATAAGCAGCTGGATCCAGTCCAAGCACCCATTCCAGTAGTTCTCGACTACCTTTGGCACCTTAAGGGTCTAGGACTTGCGACTACTTCGATCAAGGTGCACTTAGCTGTGATTTCGGCCTGCCAAGAGCCCTTGGCGTCAGGTCCACTGTTCTCCAACTGATCAGTCAAGAAGTTTTTCAAGGGCCTCGATAGGCTCTTCCCACCTATGAGATGGCTGGTAGCCCAGTGGGACTTAAATCTGGTCTTACCTAAGCTTACAGGGCCCCTGTTTGAGCTGCTCGCTGTTTGCTCGCTGCTCTACCTGTCGTGGAAGGTAACATTTCTAGTCGCCATCACGTCCGCAAGGTGAGTCTCGGAAATTCGGGCGCTGGTGACGGACCCCACCTTTACAAAATTCTTCAAGGACAAGGTCCACTTGCGCCTGCATCCCACCTTCCTTCCAAAGGTCATCTCTGATTTCCACTGCAACCAAGATGTTGTCCTTCCGGTCTTCTACCCAAGACCACACACATCGAGCAGACAGAGAAGCTACACACCCTGGATCTCAGACGTGCCCTGGCCTTTTATATCAAGAGAACCAGGCCATTCCAGAAGTCACAGCAGCTCTTCGTGGCGGTAGCAGACAGGATGAAGGGTCGGCCGATCTCTTCCCAGGGGCTGTCAGCCTGGATTGTGGCTTGCATCAAAAAATACCACCGGATCGCCCAAACTCTCCCGCCAGCGATCACAGCTCATTCTACCAGAGCTCAAGCATCATCAACAGCGTTCACAGCCAGGGTGCCAATCTCAGATATATGTAGGGCAGTTACCTGGGCATCACCTCACACCTTCGTGCAGCACTACACGATTACCCAGCAAGCGCAGGCCGATGCGAGGGTAGGCCAAGCTGTCCTGCACACGGTGGAGTCCCGGTTCCAACCCACCACCTGAGGTAAAGCTAGGGACTCACCTATTCTGGGAATGGACAGGAGCAATCACTCGAAGAAGAGGAGGAGGATACCTACCTGTAACCGGGGTTCTTCGAGATGTGTTGCTCCTGGCCATTCCATTCCCTCCCACCTCCCCTCTTGGAACTTGGAAGAAGGAACTGAAGGGGCGTGGGCCAGCTGTGGTGTATATATGCAGCGCCGTAATGGCACCACTCCAGGGGGCGCCACAGCTGGCCCTACGGGTACTCATAGAAGAATCTCTGGCTAGCCATGCTCGTGGCGCGCACACACCTATTCTGGGAATGGCCAGGAGCAACACATCTTGAAGAACCCCAGTTATGGGTAGGTAACCTCCTCTTTCAATGTCATGCATTCCCCTTTTGTTGAATTTCAGAATCCACCCCAGGAGGCTGTGACCTACTGGTTGAAAAGCACTGCATTACACAGATGTTTCCCATTTGTGAGAAAGGCTTGGTGTAGGTTTTTAAGAATGGAATAATCCTGGAATAAAATGTCATATTTAAATTACAGGAGGAAAGATTCATAACTAGCTGCGAGAACCTAGGATATAAAGAGGACAGCACAACTTTAAACTCCATGAGGTTCCTCTATCTCTACTCATTAGCTCTAAAAACAACCAGGCCTCATCTAGCACAAGCTTAAAATTTATCTTCTGGGCAAAGAAGGAACATTAACTCCAATAACTAAGGAGTTGACCAGTGGTGGTAAAATTGCACATGCTGTGGAGCAGCCTTAGACATTTTGTAGACACATGACCATCTGTCATAGAGTTACCCTTTTGTGCAGGACCAGTAGTCTTGGTGCTGACCCTGTCTAGTTCCTTATGCTCTGATTTCTCTGTAATTGCCAGTCTATCTTGATAGTTCATCTCCTAGCTGAGATAAGTATCGGTGGATTCTGCAGTACTCCTCTCTCTCTATCCTAGTATGCAGCTGGTGCCCCTGTGAGTGGAGGGCGCATGAAGTTACAGGATCTCTCCTTTTCACCGTAGCACTCTGCACTGCTCTGTTGTCCATCCCTGCTGTTAGTGATGCTTGTGGTCTGTGCATTTGGCATGGACCACTGACCTTTCAATCTGCTATTACTTAGCCTCCTTCTTGCCTGTGATTTTGTTACCGTGTGCTGCTCTTTCCCACTACATGCACTTTTCTGTTTTGCTGTCCCCAAGCTGCAGGCTTCCTTATGGATGGTGGGAATTTTTCTGACATGGGGCAAGGACAAGATTTTTTTAATGATATTTAGGTGCCTGAAAATGCAGACAGGTACCAAAGTGCCTTTAAAAATCCTATTAGGTGCTTAACTACATCTTTAGGAGCATGAACACCTTTACAAATCTGTCCCTAGCTGCCTGTCTAAAGGAAGAGAAGCTTTTTCCTTTACACTGGTTCCCTGAATGCAGCTTCCTCTTGTGTTGTGAGGAAGAGAGATTTAGAAAGCAGAAGAGATTGAAGGAGAGAGGGCAGAAGAGAGATTTGTTGTGGGGGCAGGGGTGGGCAGGGAGAGAGAAGCAATTGAGTGGATGAGAAAGAGGAGGAAAAATTAGAATGAGGGGGTAAAAATGATTGTAATTTCTATCTTAGAAAATACCAAAGTAAATAATAGAGTGCCAGAAGAGAACATCTAGGCGTGGAGGTGGGGGGAGGATCAGGAGATGTGGGCTTTATTCCAGCTCTCCCACTATCCTACTGAGTGACCTTGGGCAAGACGTGTTTCCCTCTGTGCCTCTCTTTCCTCCCCATTCCCCCATTTGTCTATGTAATCTGTTGAGATTAATGTTTTGGGGGCAGACACTCTTTCTCACTATGTGTTTGTCCAGTGCCCTTCACCCTGGAGTGATGATTTTGTATGGGGCCCATGTACCTGGCTATGATACAAATAATGCACAATAATAACAAGCAGACAGGATACTAAACTTAAAGAAATGGGAACTGAAATTGTTTGGACATTGGAAATGACCTGAAAGGAAACACTATGAAACCGAAAATCCATAGAGCAGTGGTTCCCAGCCTTTTCCTGTACATGGACCATTATAACGTCATTGAAAGCTTTTGCAGACCACCACATAAGCAAGCCATTTTAAGCTTTTTTAACATAGCCTATGGCTGATGGGAATCAAACTTGTGTATCAAGGGGTATTAAAAATGCAGCTATTTCTAATAATTTATTATGCTCACTCACAAACCTATTGCACTCATCACTCTAATATTTAACTGCAGTACATTTATTTGCAGTGATTATCTTTTAAATTTTTCCAATCTACGGATCACCTGCAGTAACCTCGCAGACCACCACTGGTCCATGAACCACAATTTGGGTACTACTGCCATAGTGTCATTATGGAGGCTGATGCAAACATAATTAGTCACATTCCTGTTAAACTAGGCTGCAATCAATAGAGTTACTCCTGAGATGAATGCCAAGTTCCAAAGGCGCAGCCGTGTTAGCCTAGTCCAGCAAAACAAAGAAGGAGTCTGGTGACACTTTTAAAGACTTAACGAATTTATGTATTGCATTAACTTTCATGGGAGAGAATCTCACTTTGACAGACACCCATCTTCAAGCATCTGATGAAGTGAGATTCTGTTCCACAAAAGATCATGCGAAAAATAAATTTGTTAGTCTTCAGAAGTACCACCAGACTCCTGGTTTGTTTTCCTGAGTTGAATGTGGGCTTTCAAAAGTTCATTTTCAAAAAAAGAAGCAAAATGTAGGGAGTCCCACTCACTCATTTAGATCACCATGTGCAGTAATGTAATTGTGTCAAAATCTGTGTCCTTCTAAGGATGAAATCCGGCATAAGCAAAGCTAATAGTGGGAAACTTTGGCATGTAAAATGTCCAATAGAGGTTAAGAGGCAAAGAGAAGATTTGAAGAGCAAATAACAAAGATATTAAGACAGATAATAAGAAAACCTTTTGGTGTATTTAAAATAGGAAGCCCATACTAGAGTCAGGATTGGGTAGGCTTTCCAGGTCTACAGAGGGCAGTTGTTCATGAAGGAGATAAGCTGGTAGCAGAGAAATGAAGCGATTTTTTACATTGGTCTTCACTACTGAGAAGGATAGGAGAAATACCTCTTTTGGGATTAGTCTTTCCAGGTAATAAAACCAAGGGGAGGCCAGGAATGCAGAGATTTGTCCCCACCCACTGACTGAGTTGATTGTTCTTGTAAAGTACCTGCTGTTTCTTCCGCCAGAGGAGCTGTGCAGATCCCACAGACTAAGAATTTAAATATTGTTCCTCAGTTCTGCCCACACTCTTCTAATAATAAGTTAATAATATATTATATCCTACATTTCTGTGGCACCTTCAGCCAGAAGCATTATGCAATGTTTATATACTGTTCATGACCCACTACTGAACTGCAGTTGGCTCTGTGGTGCAATGTAGCAGTTGTTTAACAGCATTCCTACAAAATCATTTAGCACAAGAAGTGCAGAAGTATATTATATCCAACAGAAACCACATGAGAAAGTTTTTAGGCCAGCAGAAAGTAATTACCTAATTTGGGGAGGATATCAGAGCTAATATCCATATTTGTGGGAAAATAAACAGGGGTCTTCTAATGTTTTCATATAATGTGGACATTGAATGCCTGATCTGGCCACACAGCACCCCCACACTCTACTGGGACAAACAGCACCTCCAGTTGAGTCACAAATGCCACGTTCTGCAACATTCTGACTTTCTCTGGGAGCCTCCATCTAAATGCTGATCCAGTTTCATGTTATGAGATTTGATGAGGTCAAAGGAAAGTGACAGTGTGTGTTCTAAAAGCTTCTACTGAAAGGGGCTAGAGAACTACTGTATTTTTTGCCCTGCAGTGATGGGAAGGAGAAGGGATATCAGTGGAAAAGGGTTGAGCCAGGAACCCAGACTTGACCTCTGTATCTGTTGTTATGTATCTAACTTTGAACTTTATGAACTCACATCAATAGAGATAAATTGACTGCTGTGAAATCACTCTTCATATACACTGAAACCACTCGTGTGTGTGTGTGTGTGTCTGTCTGTCTGTCTGTCTGCTGGGGGACAGATGGGACGAGAACTTCTGATCTAAACATTCTCAGTATAGGGTTTAAAATCCTGGGGAATTCAGAATTAGTTGTCATGTGTCAGAGGTAGATTCGAACTATGAAATCTTGGTCTAAATCCTGCTCGGGGGTTTTCATTTCTGACCTTGCTGTAGAAGTTAGAAAATCCACTTGGAAAGGATGCTCTATTCTAGTCTGACCTCTGATGTTGCTTAGTTGGTTCTCCTGATTTTCTCTGAATTTTCTTGTCTCTCTTTTTAGTTAATAAAAATAATTATTCAATGAAAGATTCAATTTCTTCAAAATTGAAATTTTCTGCAGAGCATTTGATTTTGCCAAAGCTTTTAAATTTTCTACCAGCAAATCTGACCAAAAATCTCCCCTAATACCTAACCACATGCTGTATCGTGAAAGTCACAAGACTACATAGTTTAAACAGGGAGCCCCATCAAAGGGAGAGTTAAGGCATGAGGCACCAGGCTACAGTTTCCATAAGGCATCGTGGCATCATCAGCCCATGCAGTGTTTAGTCAAACTAAATAGAAACAGAACATTTCAATTTGTATCAACAAACTGCAACATTTCACTTTGGGAATGTTGGAACATTTCTTTTTGATCAATAGTGTTGAAAGGTTTCAATCTTTCTCATTTGAAGTTTTTGGAACTTTTTAATTCTGTGAAAATTTTTGGCTTTCTGATCTTCTTTGGGATGAAAATAAATCGTGGAAATGTTGGAATTTTCAATGGGCAGTAAATTCCAAATATCATTCTGCTTTGCTGTTGGATCAGATTTGTGATTTTAGACTTAAGGGAACAAGCTTGCTGCTGGCTTTATTACACGCTTGTCCTGTAGATAGAGGGTGGAAGAGGAAGATAAGTGAGGATCAGAAAAAAGAAGGGAGGAGACCGTGAGTAGACACCTATCCAATAGCAAGCCTGAAAAAGAAAGACGGAAGGAAAATGGGGGTGGGGTTGATGATGGCGGAAGTGGGGGTGGATGGGGGCAGGCACTGGAGAGAGAATGAATTTTCATTCCCCAAAGCTGCTGATCTGTTTAACCTTCACAACACAGGTCACTCATCCCACTATAAGTGAAATATTAACAGTCTTGCAGCAACCACAGGCATCCCACTGGCTGCCCATGATCCTACATTAAGGGCACATAGAGAGTGAGCAAGCGAAGGATGGAATGCAGCATTGCTCTCCAGTCCTGAGCAAGGCTATGTAAAAGGGCAGGAAGGAAAGTATAATCATCACAAATCTCTCTGATTAAAACGAAGTGGCTGGGAACCAAGCAAAAAGATGGAGGGAAGGGAGAGAGAAAAGCAGGAAAGGGTGGATGGTGCTAAAGTGATTCTCCTCTAGCTGGCAAAGTGCTTAAAATGCCTCTATAAAAGTCTGGGTGACAACTCTCCTGAAAGTGACTGACTGCCAGGAATTCAAAAGGAGGAGTGATAGGATTGTGTCACTACGTGATGCCTGGGATGGTTTGTGTGTTTTGGGTTGTGCATCTCCATTGGTCCTACAGCTTCCTTGTTAGTCTTTGAGTGCCACAGGAGTCTTTGCTTGTTTTGCTGAAATAAACTAACACGACTGCCTCTGAATCCAGTCTCAATATAATTCTGCCAATGCACAGCCCCCTGTTATCACTGTGGAATCCCTGCTGTCTCCTTTCGGCTGGCTTGTTCTCGCTGTAGGACCAGAAAAAATTCAGCAGCTATGGCTGTCCAGTTAAATTTATCCCTGACATAAGCCCAAGAGAGTTCCACCAAGGATGAATATGGCCCTAGCAGAAGAAGTGGTTTGTGCTGTGACGGTTAAAGAGACCAACAACTACAGGGAATGAAATTCTCCCACTCCACAGCTCCCCCCTCACCCTCCCACCTTCCTTCATGGGGATGAATAGCCCAGAAGACACACACAAGCAATCTGTCCCATGTACCACATAGTGACAGACTGGCAGAAGGTATATAACAGGAAGTGGGGTTGGAAAGTTAGCAGGATGTCACCTCTCCAGGAGCCTAGTGCTGTCCATGGAAGCCCATCTATATTTTAGATTGTCTTGGGTCTCAGTCAGTAGGAAACTTTCTGGGTTTGGTGCTCTCTCAATGAGCTATAAAGTTGACTCAGGTTCAGAGAGAACATGGCTGCAAAAGGGCACAATACTTCACTTAGTTTTGTTTTTTGATGGGGAAACAGAAGCGGTTATGGCTGCTATTAACCAATTTGAAAGGGTCTTTAATTGTGAGACACATAGTCTTTTGAGTTCTGATCTGGAAAATCCAACATGTCCAATGCTTTTTAGGAAAGATGAAGATCCTTTGATACCCAACTTAGTGTCACACACATGCTGTAGAGGAGACTTCAGCTTCCTATTTCCAACATCACTCTGATTGGTGGAGAGCAGAAGTCAAAGGATGATTAATCATTTGGCTGATTCTTCTGAAAGTGTGGGCAGTCCAGCTGTTAGGCAATTAATGGACAAGATGATGGGAAGGGAGAGGTAGATTATTGGCACTGTGAATTGTCACTGAAATTGAAAGCCAGTAAATATAGTACTAAGGAAAGAACATACTTCTTAGACCAAGCATAGTAAACTGGGATCTGGAACATATAGGGTTTTCTGCCTCCAGAGCACCCCTTTTGACCAAAGGTCACTTTGTGGCACCTTGCTTCTATTTCCTCCTTTTTAAGGCCCCTTAATCTCTTAATCTGTCCAACGGTAATTAAATCATTTTTCTTCTTGGAATTCAATTTATTTAACATAAAAATGGCCATACTGTGTCAGACCAGTGGTTCATCTAGCCTCATATCTTGTCTCCCAATAGTAGCCGATGCCAGATGCTTCAGAGGGAATGAACAGAAAATGTTATCATCAAATGACTGATCCCCTGTCGTCCACTCACAACTTCTGGCAAACAGAGGTTAGGAAAAAGTAAAAACATGTTTCTTGTGTTACTGCCCATCCTGGTTAATACCTATTGGTGGCCTACCCCCCATGAACTTATCTAGTTCTTTTTTGAATCCTCTTATAGTCTTGGCCTTCACAATATACTCTGGCAAAGAGTTCCACAGATCGTGTGTTGTATGAAGAAATACTTCCTTTTGGTCATTTTAAACCTATTGCATAGTTATTTCATTTGGCGACCCATCGTTCTTGTGTTCTGAGAAGGAATAAAAACCACTTCTTTGTTTGCTCCACAACAGGGCCATTGCTTCCCTGCAAAAAGGGTTGGCGCCTGGGCCTACACCCCACCCCCTGCTATGCAGCCCTACCCCAGGGCCTGATCCAGTGCTGGGGCCCAATCCTACCACTGGGGCTCCTGCCACTGCCAGTCAGGGCAGGCAGTCTGGGCAGGCCCAGTCCAGCCCCAGCCAGGGCCTGCTTGCCAGCAGCAAATAGCCCAGGCTTGGATCCAGCTCCTGTTGTTCACTGCTGGCTGGCAGGCAGAGGCTGAAGCCAGATGGGGCCCGCCTGAGCCACCTGCTGCTGGCTGGCAGTGGCAGGAGCTGGATCTGAGCCCGGGCTACCTGCCACTGGCCTGCTTGGATCTAGCTCCTGCCGCTGCTAGCCAGAGGCTGGTGGCTCCGACAGGCCCAGTCTGGCTCCAGCTGCTGCCCGCTGGCCAGTGGCAAACAGCAGGAGCCGGATCTGAGCCCAGGCTGTGTGCTGCTGGTCAACAGGCAGCAGCTGGAGCCAGATTGGGCTTACTAAGGCCACTAGCCAGCAGCAGCAGGAGTCGGATCTGAGCCGGTCAGCAGCAGGCAGCCCATGCTCAGATCCAGTTTCTGCTGCTAGTGGACCTGAATCAGCCCCCACCGCTGCCGTGCCTGGGCCGGAGGTGGGGAAGAGGGCTGCAGCCCCTCTGACCTTATGGCAGTGATGCCACTGCTCCATACCAGTCATGATTTTATAATCCTGTATCATATCCCCCATTAGTCATCAGTTTTACAAGCTGAAGTCCCAGTCTTACTAGTCTCTTCTCATATGTAAGTTTTTCCATACCCCTAATCTTTTCTGTTGCCCTTTTCTATATTTTTTCTAACTTCAGTGTCTTTTTTTGAGATGCGGTGACCAGATCAGCACACAATATTCAAGAAATGGACATTTCTCTCGTCTATTTATTTCCTTATGATTCCCAACATTCTGTTTGCTTTTTTCACTGCTGCTGCACACTGAGTGGGTGTTTTTGAAGAACTATCCACCACAACTTCAAGATCTTTCTTGAGGGGTGCCAGCTAACTTATATCCCATCATTTTACATATGTAGTTGGTATTATGTTTTCCAATGAGCATTATTTTTCATTTATCAACATTGAACTTTGCTATTTTGTTGCCCAGTCACCCGGTTTTATAACTCTTGTCAGTCTGCTTTGGACTTATCTAGAGTAGTTTTGTATCATCTGCAAATTTTGCCACATCATTATTTACCTCTTTCTCCAGATCATTTATGAATATGTTGAAAAGTACTGCTTTCATACAGACCCTTTGGGGACCCTGTTATTTCATTCTGTTTATCCTCAAAAACTGACCATTTGTTCCTATGCTTTCTTTCCTATCATTTAACCCAGAACATGACAAATCTCAGGCATCAGCTTGTCATGGTGCCCTGGAATTTCACCTTGGCACCGAGCTGTGCTTTGATGATTAGAAGTGGAAGGCCGCCCTGTGCCTTAAAAAAAAAAAAATCCATTAGTGCTTTCTGTGGCACTGCTGAACTGGTGCTGAAACTGGTGGCCGTGGCTGTTACTTGGTAATGGGGAGCCTTTCTGCTCTGCACTGCTGCCAGAACTGTTGACAGTAGTGGCTTCTTTTCAGCAGCAGCAAGCAGGAGTTAAAGTATAATTTGGTGGACCCTGGAAACTTCCTAAATTTCTGAGCCCCCTTCCCACAGGTCTCAGCCCCCTTCACCCATGCCAGCTACTGTCCCGCAAGTGCTTGCCCCCACCCAAGCTACTGCCCCCTAATACCTGCTCCCCACATGAGCTACTGTCCCCCAAATGCCTGCCCCACCACTCCAGCTACTGCTCCCCCACCCCACCTATTGCACCCATCTCACCACTGGTCTTCCAACCATTGCCCAACCCACTGTCATTCCATGCAGTCTTCCCCACTGCCCCAGCCCACCCCCCCCCCCCTGCTCTTTCCCCGCTGGGCCCGATCCCCGGTCCTCGAACACCCCCCCCCCACCCCAGGGCCTCCCTATCTGGCTGCCATGCAGAGTTGCCCTGGCCCAGGCTGAGGCTCCCACCCAGAGGCTGCTCTGACTGAGCATGTTCAGAGGCTCTGAGCATGCTCAGTCAGAGCAGGCTCAGGGTGGGAGATTTAAAATCTCTCAGACCAAAGCAGCTCCTTGCCCTGCTGGAATGCACCAGAATGGCATTCCAGGGCCTACTATTTTTAGGGGCTCAGCGTTCAGCAGGCCCCTAAAAATAGAAAATGGAGCTGGAATGCTGCATTCTGCTGCCAACAATTTTGAAATGGTGGGCCCTGGAATGCTGCTTTCTGGTTCCATTTTCTATTTTTAAGGGGCTCGGAAAGCTGACTGCCTAAAAATAATGGGCTCTGGAAAGCTGTTCTGGCACATTCTGGCTTATTTGACCCCCTGGCAGCGAGCATTCTGAAGTACTGCACAGCTAAGCATCTTAGATTTTGGGCTGGCTCCTAGCTAGGTGGCACATTTGTTGAGCCCTGTTTTAACCAGTTACTGATCAAGGAGGAGATTGTCTCTCTTTAGTCTTCCAGGTACCCACTGGCCTGCCTAATCCCAAACTCAGTTCAGCATCTGTCTCCCCTTCAGTAGGGAAGTGTCCATCCCTTCTTCCCAAAGCTGGATCCTAACCACAACCACTTGCAGGCTTTACCTGGATGCAGTTCAGTTTTTTGGCTCTGACTACTTAATTCCCCTTGTAGGAGCCTTTCTCACTGCTTGCTGTGTCCTGAGGTTCCCCTGTTTCTGTATCACCCTGGTCATCCATCAGGCTCCATCCAGGCTTATCACATGACTTCAGTAATCAGGGTTGAATGGACTCGGGTATCCAGCCTGTAAAGGGAAGCCATCCTCTTACAGTCAGAACCCATTGCTACAAGACAGTGCTGTGGCCGAGAGCTTAACAGGATTCTAAAAGCTGGTTAGTCATATGCCTAATGAGAGCTATCCATGGAGAGGTAGGCAGGACAAAAAAATAAATGAGAGATATAAATGCTTTTAAGTTTCATGGGATCAAGCAATCACTAACTGACAGTGGTTAGAAAGAAACTTCCCTTGAGGGCAAGTTATTACATAATTGTTCACTGCAGGTTTTCTTGCAACTCTCTCTGAAGCAGCTGTTGCTGGTCTCTGTCAGAGACTTAATGCTGGCCTAGCCGTAAAGGTGATTGGATCCATTGTGACAATGTCTGTGTCCCTGTTTTCAATTCCTAAGCCCACCTATGGCGACAAGCCCTGTTGTGAAAGTGTATTGTCACTTCTCCATCCTCGTGGAACCCAGAACTCAGAAATGACAAGGGATGCAACGCCAGGAGGGATTGGAGAAGAGAGAGAGTGACAGTCAGGAAAAAAGAGAAACGGGTGGGGGAGATAGGGGGAAGTCACTTGTAATTAGAAAATTTGAACTTCAAAAAAAGTTAATTAGTAATGAAATTTCTGACTGAATGATGCAGATTTTGAATACCAGCTTTGTCAGCAGTTGAAATTAATTACAGGTTCAGACACAAGAGAAAGGGGAGAGAGCAGAGCGGGAGGGGGGAGGCATTGCAGAAGTGAAGATTATAAACCTGGTTCTGGGCTGTTGCCGTGGTGACTGAAGACAGTCCTTGTGGCTGACAGTGGTGACACATTGAAGGCAGCAGGTAGTTATAATTACCCCCTTCCATAGACTCAAGTTGACAGTGACCCCTCCCGATTCCGGGCGGGAAATGCTCCGTTTTTCTCATGAGACTGACTTTCTCTCAACTGCAGATACAATGTGTCTTTTGGAGACCCACCTGCACGGAAAGGAAAATTCCAGAGTGACATGGATGGGAGCCTTTTTTATGTCATTTTAACTACAACAATGTCACTAGGAAACTTGGATGGCATCTACAAATTTTCAGAGTACCACTATCTAAAAAGGGGAAGAGACTCTAATATTGCCAACCCCAATCCAAAGGTCCAAAAATCAAAAGTCAGGTGATTTTAAAAAATAACTCGTTTGGAGATAGTTCTGTTTGCCTTCTGGTGTTTGAGCCTTTAGGGTTCATGATTTTAACCTTTCCTCAACATCCATGTGGGCTAGAAAATTTATTAATTATTATTTATGAAAGCTGAAATTATTATGTAGTACTTGCCTCGGGGAGGCAGGGCTTTAAGAAAACCCCTAAATACTGCAGGATCACAATAAGATAATGAGAGCTGGCAAAACAGGGGAATCTGTCTCTCTTAAGAACTTATCTGGCCCATTTAACGTACTATGGGAATGTCGCATAGTCTGTTATGTGTTTATCCTCACAGCACCCTTGTGAAATAAGGCAGTGCTGTTATCGCATTTTACAGGTGGGGAACTGAGGCACAGAGAAACTAAATGATTTACCTAAGGCCAGAGGAGGAAGCCTGTTGTAGAGCAGGAAATTGAACCCAAGCATCCTAACACCTAGATCATCCTCCTTATGCCATTATAGAGATTTAACTGTCTAATCATGGGACCAGTAATTAACCCACCTTCCCAATGGAGGGCACTGTTCTTCTGTTTAAAAGCATAAACACATGATTACCAGGATGTCAAAAATATAGTGCTCTCATTAGAATGGGTGAAAGCAAAGTTTGTGCCTCTTAGTAGCTTGGCCACACAACAGTGGGGTCAAAAGGGGGCTTCCCTCTCATTTGTCAGGGCAAACTACTGCTGACACCCCTGACAAGTGCACCCAATTCCAGCTTCTAGTGCTGTAGTCATCTACCTTTCAGCAAACCTATCCAGAGGGAACACAATGCCAGAAAGAACAATCCATCTCTTAGCAGCTGATAGAGAGGAAGGAACAAACCAGCTATAAACCCATGCTACATATGCACTTACATTATGTCCCTTGCTTCCAAAATGCCCAGATGAACCACCCAAGATCAGATAGGCAGAGACAGGTGTCATGACCAGGGATCCTAGTTTTCCTATGATGATAAAACCAAAATCTTCTGATTTAAAAAAAAAACATGAAAATATGTTTTTATGGGTTTAAAATGAAATGGTGAAGTTTAGTTTTCCTAGCCACAGCATATACAGGTATCAGCTGAACCCAATGTTTTGTTGATATGCAAGTAGAGCCTTGTTTCTCTGAGTCCAGCTCTCTGTGTGAACCCCACCATCATCTGCCTGGGGCTGACAGTGGCTGGCACTCAGGTGGTCAGCTCTGGGCCCTGGCCAGCTGGAAGCGGTCAGCTGGAGCCAACACCCTTCTTAAAATAAGAGATAGAAAGCTCTTTGCCAAGCATCCAAATTTTTGATGATCCAATCTGGCCAAATTGGATCAGATTAATACAGTTCCACTTTTAAGTCAAAGCGCATTCAAAAATCAACCACAAGAGGGGGAGGTTGCCCACTTTGAATAAGTGACACTGGTACTTCTAGTAACATTTAGTTAATACATGTTTTTATATTTTCACAAAATTTTAAAAGTAAAGATTCTCTGTAAAAATGCTAATTCTGTGTTTTTCCATGGCAAACAGATTTTTAGGATCCTCTGTTCTGACTCTTTCTGTTCTGAATGGCTGCAAGTCTGTTGTAAATGGGCCCAACTCCTGGGCCCATGTGTCTCTCAGTCATCCTCAGTGGAGGCAGTGATTGGCTATTGTTCTTAGCTGTGTGTCTCTGAGGTGCAACCGTCATGTCTCCCACATTTCTTGGGCAGTGGGATCTCGCATTCCAGTTGTCTATACCCCGCCAAGTGGTATCACAAATCTACATTGTTTAGACACATTACCTGAGATCCATCTGGTTGTGGGTGCTCTGGCTTAAGCCACATCTTTCAGAGACAATGTGGCAGGAAAATAAGGAACGCAGGCTTAGCAAAAGAATTTCCTAACCATAGCCATGCTAGTAAAGCACAGTAGAGCAGTGGTTCTCATCTAGTGTCAGGACGCATTACTGTGTCGCCACACAGTGGTACCGGTAAATGTGTTGCGGAGAGCCATGGAGATGGCTGGATTTGTCTTGGAGGGAGTGGCCTAGTGTGTCCTGTAGGTTCTGATATGCTGCCAAGTGTATCACAACTGGCAAAACCACTGCATTAGAGAGATACGGGTATATGAAAAGCAAGCTCCTGAATACAACCTCATGTGTCTGATTTCACCTGTCCTGTGAGTTTGGGTCATAGTCAGGCAGTTTTAGCCTGATCGTCTTTCATTTCACCAGGGTCTGACTTCTTGCATAGAAAAGAACCCTTGTTTTAGAACATTTTCTGTCCCCCTTTTGTGCATATACTTCAGGCAGTGAGGTTCTAGACTTTAGCTTCCTTCTCCCCATCAGCATCTGTATAGACATTCGAAGTCGATATAGCTCTACCCACAGAAAACCCATTGTTCCAACAGGGAGAGTCATTTAATATTGATGGCTTTGTCATAGCTTCTCAAACAAAGACATCCCACTAGATAGCAAGCCTCTATTACAGAATGGATCCTCTAATCCACAAAGGAGGTTGTGATAAAACATGAAGGTCAATACAAGCAGAGCCCCTGAAACAAAATAGAATTCACAAAGCAAAAGGTAGCTTTACAGTCTGACACACACACACATATCATGAGTTCCTGGTGGAGAATAGTTTAGTAGATGAGAAACAGGAAATAAATTCTCATTTCCTTGTGCATGCAGGAGCATGTTATCTTCAGGGCCATGTAGACAGAGGAAGAACAGGCAAACCGTGCCTAGGCAGGTGAATGACCAACAGTCCTTCCAACAAAGTACAAAGCAGTAACAATTGTTTCTGTCTGCTGCTAGGCTAGAGTGGGGGCAAAAATTAGGACAAGCCAACTCTTACTTAGCTCAAAGCCTGGCAACCCACAGGGGGTGAATATACAGAGTCTCCAGGCATAGCCCACTCACTAGTCAGGGGAGTAGGAAGAGAAGCAGGAACTATCCTTGAAACAAGAGGAGGGAAAGAAAGAATAAACACAGGAAATAGAGGCCACTATAAGAAGAGATGATGAGAAGAACAGAGAACAGGGATGGAGGAGTAAGGAGTGCGAGAGGGAGAAAGAAAGGAGATATTGCACTGTTAGGAAAAGGGGTTCTTTACAAAACAAAGGGAGACAAAGAGAACAGGAAGATGATGCAAAAACAAAAAAAGAAAAATGGGAGGAATAGCACTGATGCAAACCCTATCGGAATCAGTGGCTTCACTGGGCAGTCAGGTCTTTAAAGAAGTGGAAAGGGAATAAAAAACACACATGCTCACAGAGTTCTTTGGATGCGTTTATTTGATTCATGTCCATGTACTCTTTTTGCAAGATTGGTCCCAGGATATGAGAGAGAGATGGTAGAATAGGTGATGTCATATCAGGTCAGCTGTTATTGCCATTTGCCCCCTGGCAGGCTCAGAATGGAAACTAAGCTGAGATGTTTGTATGCTGATGTGAGTCAGGAAGGATAAGAGACTAGGGGCCTCCTTTGAACTAAGGCCCCATCTACACCACTGTGCCAGTGGAAAGAAACCTCAGAGTAAGTCTGCACAGCAACTAGACACCTGTTGCTGCTCCAAGCCAGTCAGCTTGGGCTCATGGGGCTTGGGCTGCAGGGCTTATTCATTGCCGTGTGGACTTTAGGGCTCAGGCCTCTCACCTCTCAAGGTCCCAGAACCGAGGCACAAGCCACAGTCTGGAAGTCTACATAATGATAAAACAGTTCCATAACCTGAGCTCCGTGAGCCTGAGCCATCTGGCACGAGCCAGCCACAGATTTTTCTTTGCTGCATATACATGTCCTTGAAGGACTGACTTGCACTTTAAGCCCCCACTGTAAAGGAGGTTTAGTATAGGTGAAGTCCAGACCCTATGTCTGTTGAGTTTGGAAATGAGAAGAATAAGGGGAGAAGGATATATACAATTCTGAAGGGTATAGAGAAAGTCATTCAAGCATTCCTGTTTAACTTGCCCCATAATATAGAAATGGAGCAGTACTTGATAAATTAAAAGACAACAAATTAAAAACAAATAGAAGGAAACCCATTTTACTGCAAAATGTATTAAACCAGTGTAACTTACTGCTGGCTATTATTGAAGCAGGTATCTTAGGAAGAGTCTAAACAAAGAATTCAACATTTTTTATGAACAAGTGTAACATCTGCAGGAACAGCAATGTAGCTAAGAAAACAATTACAAGGACTATCAATCCTCATGCTTCAGGGCATAAGCTGATTACCAGCTGGGGTCAGGAACACAGTTCTACCTTGTGCTGATAGTATAGCATGATTAGGCACATCATGGCAGTTTTATCCAGCATCGATCACTGTTGGAGGCAGAATAACAGATTAGATGGACCATTGATCTGCTCCTTTATGGCAGTCCCATTTTTTAAATTCCTATCAGAGAGAGAGAGAGAATAATGTCTAGGCTTTGAAACCTTAAGTTGTACTTCCTCCAAGAAAGATTCCTTCTTCTATGTTTCACAGGAATGTCTGTCCACTTGGTTGTGTTGGATGAACCCTGTCCTCATATGCTAGAGATCATTTTAGCTTTTGAGTTGGGGAAATGACGGGAAATCTTTTCCTATTTCACTTGCAGGGCTGGCTCAAGGGGTTGTGGTGCTCTAAGCCGGCTTTTGTGCCCCCCTTGGGGGGGCACAGAACCCTGCCTCTGCTCTGGGCCAGCTAACCCTGCCCTCAGGGCAGGGAACAGCCAGCTCAGGGGTAGAGTGGGCCAGCCAAGAGGCCAGGCTCCTCTCTCCCACCCCTCCCCAGACTGATTGTTCCACTGTATGGGCAGGGAGGGCCAGTCTAGATACAGCAGAGTTTGCCCCATGGGCTGGCCCACTCCAGCCCCAGGGGTGGAGTGGCTGGCTCAGGGGAAGGGTGGGAGCAAGGGGTCCAGCTTCTGGGCCAGCCTGCCCCACCCCACCCTGGGGTCCCCTAAGCTGCACTGCCTGGAGCCAATGTTTCACTGGCTCATTAGTAGAGCTGGCCCTGCACACTTGATTTGTAAGAATTCAGCAAACCACTGAAACAGGACATTGATTTGTGTCTGTGTTTAACAGTAGCTGCTCATTTGCATAAATAACCTACAATGCTTTGTATTACATGAATCTGTCTAGAAAATGAGTCTCAGTTTGTTTCCTTTTCATGGGATGGAATGGGCCTAGGAAGGTGAAGGACAGAGACAGAAAATATAGAGATTGATGACTTGGCTGTTGTATCACCTGGGCTCTTGTTTTAAAGGTTACTATTTTGTGATCCCAAGACCTTGGAAGCTTAATTTTGACTCTGAGTTTTCCTTGACTCTTTATTCTTCTTTGCACTTGGTTCGAGTGTGTCAGCATGATGGTGATTCTACTGAACTGTGTTACGCTTGGTATGTATCAACCCTGTGATGATATGGACTGCCTCAATGACCGGTGCAAGATCCTTCAGGTAAGCAGTCTCCTACTCCTTAATGGGAAGAAATGCACAATCAGCTGAAGAACAGCTCAGTGTACCAGTTGGATGTCTGATGTTTCCCTTCCATCTGCACTCTACTTTTTTTTTTTTCCAAAAAAAAAAGGGTTAGCAAACACCACAGCTGATGAGAGGGAGGAAATCAAGGATGGTTGCAATGGGGCCCCTGAGCGAAGGGCTGCCCCAACCCCTCAAAACTCCTGAAAAGTGTAATTAAATAAAGTGAAATGGGAGGGGGTAGAGCCCCAGCAAACATGATAGAGTGGAGGCTCACATCCCTCTCAACAAGGACATCCATAGCAACAAACTAGCTTGCTTTAAAAAAAATCACAAGAGTTTGCCAAAGAGAAAGAGAGACTGAATGTAGTCTGCTGTACTAGAATGTAGAGTATTCACTTATACTTATCCATATTAATCCATTCCTACCCATCTGCATTCATCCATCCATAGTCCACACTCACCAGTGCCTGAAATGACTCCTTTCTATTCATCCACATTTACCCAGTCATGTGCAGTGGAAACTTGCCCATCACCTCCACTGTACAGCAGAGTCAATCACTCATTTCCTTACGTGCTGAAATTCATACTTATCTGTACACTTTGAACTGTAAAAAAGAAAGGCAGTGAGTACTTGTTGAACTTAGCCTCTGTTTTCCCTTTGCTTCTTCAGGTATTTGATGATTTCATCTTCATCTTCTTTGCCATGGAGATGGTGCTGAAGATGGTGGCCCTGGGGATCTTTGGCAAGAAGTGTTACCTAGGGGATACCTGGAACCGCCTTGATTTCTTCATCGTGATGGCTGGGTAAGTTAACTATTTTCTATGTTTTCATCTCTTTAAAGTTGGAGGAATTGACTGGAATATTACATGTAGTTGGGATATTGTCCCCATCTAAGGGTCATGGAAAATGCTGGAAGAGACTAGAAGAGTTTTTTTTAAAGCACAGGGCCACATTCGACTCCCATTTACTTTAGAATAACGTCAGAGCAATTCCTGTGACGTCTGTATTGCTACTCTTGATTTTCCCTGCTGTCACTAAGAGCAAAACAAGTCTGAGGTTAGTGGCTGCATTGATTGTCAGGCATCTTCCCTGTGAAACTGGAAACGTACATGTGTTCAGTTCAGCAGGACTTGAGGAGAAACCAGAAGATAATGAGTGCAAGACCTGCAGCTAGTGGGAATGAGTATAGCTTCCTCAATACAGGGGAGCTAAGCTGAATTATATAAACTGAAGCTCTGGATCTGAAACTCAGCAATCTTTTTTAATGTAATGAGGCCAGTGAGGTGTCACCTTGCCCTGAATCAGTGCAACAGCTTTTCTTCCAGTAGCTCAGCTTTAAGATAAAAGCATTCTCCTAGAAATTGTGGATTTCTGCCTTTGCATCACATCAGTCCACCCTATAGCACCCAAGGCACAAGTTGACATTTGAGCATTTTTAACAAGAAAGTTGCTATGGTGAAGCTCTGATTTTGACTTCCCAAGTCTGCACATGCAAAGCGGAAAACCCACAAGGATTGCCACTCGATTGTGTGATGAGATTTCGCTCTTTGCACTGGTGAGTGAAATTTTACCAGTGTGATTTTAATCAAATTCCCCCATGGCAGAAATTTTGCCACTTGTGTCCAAAAATATGACTCTTTTACAGCAAACAAAACCAAACAACTCCTTTCTAGCAATATCCCCACCTCCCTTTTTTGTCCCTGCAGGGAATAACCAGCTTTCATTGTCATCTAGAACTCAGTATCATTGGTTGAACTGGCAGAGCTGTTCAAGCTTGCCCCCCACAACTGTTCCCCAGGGTGAATAATAGGACCATCTTTTACATTTGTTTTTAATACACCTGTCAGCAGCAAGGCTTGAAAGATATTTCCCTTTGGGTGTGTGGACAATTGTTTCCTTATCCACTAAACTGAGACCTTCAAACTGATTTAATTTATTGTCTGAGATATGAAGGTAGGTGCCCAGCAGCAAAATGGCCTGCACCTGAAAGAGAATGTAAGGAAATGAAAGATCCTGTGTTTCAACACTGAAAGCAACATAGTGAGATGAGAAGAACCTTCCCATATTCCAATCACTGAGCCCTGGTGTTTCAGTAACTAGGGTTTTAATGAAACAGGCCCCACATCGTGGTGTGCAGCAGTTATATGAGAGAAAATAAGTTAAAACAACTTATCATGTTGCATTCCACATCCCAGCCCACGACTCCTGAGTCCTTGTAACAAAGAGGTGCCACTGAGCATATTCAGGAAAGAATGGGAGTGGTGTGAGAAGTGATGTTGGAAGGATAGATGATATAGCTCAGACAGACTTTTTGAGTTGCAAAGGGACAATAAGTGTATTTGAAACAGGGTGGTTCAGAGCTTGTTGTATGATTCTGAATATGTTATGATCTCTCATAACCTTTCTGTCATTCAGATTCGCTATGCCTTCACTGAGAATGTTACTTCGAATTAACTTACTTCAAACTAATTAAATCGAACTAATAATGGTTACTTTGAAGTAAGTTAATTTGAAGTAACATGGTCCCACTAGAAACCCAAATCAAATTGGCATGTCCATAGACAGGACTTGCTAGTTCAATTTAGGAAGGGGGCACCATGGAAAGTGTGGTAACATGGCACCCAAGAAGAGCCATGCCCCTACTGAATATATAGAAAGAGGAAGGCATCCTGGGATGGAGAAGGTCAAACTGCATTAATTTGAACTATTGATTAGTTCGAATTAACATGGCTCCATTGGGTTAATTTGAACAAATAAGTTTGAATTAACCGTTTGAAGTTAAGGGACGCTTTATAACTTCAAAGTAAGTGTTCGTTACTTTGAACTAAGGAGTGCTTACTTCGAAGTAATGAAAGCCAGTGCAGCCATGCACAAATTTAGTTTGAATTCATCCTCGTCAATTTGAACTAAATTCCATGTGTAGACATAGCCATTGGGACTAAGACTCCATTCCAGGTAAACACAGAAATCCCATTTATTAACTTAGAGTGGGAAGACTGAGAAAAGGATGGTTTCTCCCCGTCAGATGCCAAGTTCATATTCCATTAATAAATGTCATTCACCTTTCTAAGCCATTTCCATGTCCAGTGCTAGCTCCAGAGATGGGTCTTGACTAGAACCTTTTGGTTTTGGTTTCATTTCATATTCAGAACTGGAAGGGACTTGTTTTCTGGTTCTAGTGTAACTGTTATCATGCAATATCAGCCTGTGATAGTGAAAATCTCACAAAACTTTCTCATCTCATAAAACTTCTCCCATTATAGATTGATTCCTCGCATTTACTTACATAAGCCATTATATAGTATATATATTATCTGTCATATATATAGCCATTAATGCGGTCTAAGAGCTACTTATTAATTGTTCTTATTTTATCATTTGGAATCCATTAAAACTGCTTATGCAATTTGGGTATGATCAAGCCTGCAGACAAACTCCTGTTTGCCCTCAAAATTCTGAATGCAAACTTTTATTCAGTCTCAAACCCAACTCCAGAGCCTCAGTTCTGATTCAGCTTCAAACCCAAATCCTAGGCTACAGCTGTTCAAATCCAAACCCCTTCTCTCTGGCTCATCACAGACTAGAATTGACTCCATTAGGGACCGGTTTGCTTGGGAGTCCCAGGGAAATTCTTGAAACGGGGTCCTGGTGTCTTGTATCTCTTCCTCTGTAATGGAGTCCCACAGGAACTGTGCTCTGGAGCCATTTGATGCAAAGTCAGTCAGGACTCTAGTGCTTGGAGTCAGCACTCCCCGAGTTCCCACACACCAATTCTGCCACCTCCTGAATCTGGCCTCAGAACGTTCAGCACCCTTGCTCTGCCTGAGCTTCCCCTGTGGGTCCCCCTGGATGGACTCTGGGAAACTCCTACATACCCAGTGGGGCCATGCACACCACCTTGCAATCCGAAGTGATTCACAGCCAGCATGAAAATCAGAAGGGTTTGTTCTTCTCAGGATCACGGCTTGGAAAGGCTTAGTTATCAGATTAATTAGAAATTACAGCAGTGGCCAACTAGGCAGCCTCCAAGCCCATTCTCAAACCCTTCTCCAGATCTCACTTACAGGGGGACTGGTCTTTCCAGCCACCACTCCCCAGACCTGTCCCTTTGCCCGTTCCCGGTCCTTTATCTACTTCCCTGGCAAGGTGCCCACACTTCCTTGTTTCTGGGCTTCTCTTCACTGATAGCAGTGAATTCACTCCATCAGATCAATCTCCCAGATTGACTGATCTAGGTCTGTGAAGACCAACTCAGGAGGTCAGGAAGCCGACACTAGAAGACCACCTCCACAGAAAGAGTAGTGCTGAGTTGGAGGGAAGGGGTCTCCCACCAGCTCAGGTCACTGAAGACAGTGCGGTAAGTAGAAGGTAGTCAACCAGAGGGAGGTACGCAAAGAGTTTTAAGTACCTTGTGTCTCTCCCTTCAATTGCCACTGAAATCATGGGGCAGTGTAGACCAGCTCTCTGTCTGCTGCAGCTTGTTTTAATCTGTTGCAGCTGGTTGGTCTAGGCGGGCAAGAGGAGTCTGGCTGTGTCTGTGTTTGCGTCTATGGAGAAGGCCCATCTGCTCTCTAGTGGCCTCTGCAATGATCCCACACCTGGGTCTCATCACTGAAATGCATGTGTAATGTTTGGGGGAAACTGAGGCATACACACAGCACTCAGAGAAAGCCCCAAGAATATCTCAACTTCATCAGATTACCCCATTTAACTACATCCTAAATCAATCAGTCATTCCTTTCACCTGCCCTATACTCAGGGCCATGTCCTGATCCCAATCAGTCCCATGGCAGAGCTCCCATTGACATCAGTAGAACCCAGATTTGGCCCAAAGGAAAGAATTTGTGGTATCGCGAGAGATGAAGGAACAAGGGACTATCAGGCTTTTCTCCTCAAACCAAGGGAAAAAACAACTTGCCTGCCCCAAAACAAATACCCACCCTGTCCATCAGACCGAGAGACCAGGATTTAAAGATCTCCCTGTGGCCGGAAAAGCAGAGCTAGAGCCCTGCATGGATACAAATATGTGGATCCCATCTGATCTGCAGCCACAAGAAATGGGCCATGGATTTCTATGTTGTATCCATGGATGCGGATATAATGAGGCTATCTGTGGATATCTGCATATTTGCAGGGCTCTTGCTCTGTGTAGATAAAAATATGTGGACCTGTGTCTGATCTGCATCCGCAAGAAATGATCTGGATATGCACATTGTATCTGCGGTTGCAGATATCCACAAATTTGCAAGGCTCTAAGCAGAGGAGCCATAGGCAGCTGGGGAGACTATTCTATCAGGCATTCCTGGAAGGTTTAAATTACCTCTTTGGGTCAGTTTGGAACAACAGTGTCCTTTATTTAAAAATACAGCAAAAACAAAAAGAACAGTCATGTGCTGGTATCATCCCAAAAAAGTGTTTGATTCCATAAGCATGTTTCACTTGTTCATTAGTTCAAGTCATTTATTCACTTAGTCATTCTCTCTCTCTCTTTCTCCCTCCTTCCCTCCCCCTGCCCTTTAAAAAGCCAGGAGCTACACTTTTAGTTAACTGAATTCCCTTGTCCGCCCCCTGCCCTGCTCACCCTCACTCCCCACACAATCCAGAAGCTTGAGGAGGAAGACTTCATTGTCACTAAAAATGTTCAGTTTCCATGGCAATGGGAGCTGACATCACTGGAACTTTCTCCCCCTTCTCTCCCTAGTTTTTGGAATTGATTAGAAAAAAACAAATTAAAATTAAAAGCACAAAACAGCCCTGACTAAGTTGATATTTTTCTTCTTTATTTTTCCTTTTATGACATCTGCAAGCTTCCAAAACTATGACAGCTGTTGCAGGGTTAAAGAACACACATGCCTTTGCACACATGAGTGATGAGGCTACAAATTTGGTTTGTAGATATTCCAGCCTTCAGCTAGTCACTGGCTGACAGGAGCCTTCAGGTACTCAGATGTCTAATGTGTGCTGCAGTTGTCAACAACTGTCCTAGTGGGATATCCTCCTCTCCACCTTTTGCTTTGGATTTATGTGCTTTAGATCTTTGATTTATGGCCTGTGTTTCCAAAAAATATCTAGTGGTTTTGTGGGTAAGCAGTTTGAGACACCTTAATGGGACACCGAAAACCAAGCTCTACGTGTCCAGCCCTAGGTCACCGAATTTATGGGATGGAATATTCTCTCTGTGCATGCTGATCTGGCAGATCCCTGCTTGTGAATAGTGATGTATTTCCAATCTCTCTCTCCCTCTCTGAGCGAGACTGAGAGAGAGGTGGGAGGAGATTACTGCCTGTGGTGGAATGAGGGTCACCAGTTATCTGAGATGCTATTTTCCTTGATTTGTGAGTTGATCTTGGCTAGCTCTTTTAAAACTCTTTATGAAGTATTCTGGACCTGCTGATGTTAAAATTTCTAACTTCGGTAGCTTTGGCTTAAAATTCTCTTTAATTATTGTTGGAGTGGAAAGTGTTTCACCATCATCTTATGATGTGAATATATCATTTGGATTTTACCCAAATATAAGACAGAAATACTTATTGAACATTTCTTCCACTTCTGCATTACTATTGACAATTCTATTTACCACTCCATCTATTAATAGACTAATACTATTACTCGGATTTCTTTTGTTTCTGATAGATATAAAAAACCTCATACTTTCTTGGTCACAGAGTTTGCCTTGTGTTCTTTTGCTGCCCTTATCAATTTTCTACAATGTCTAGCTTCTAACTTATATTTATTACTATTAACTACCTCTTTATCCCAATTGTGGTTTTGTTATTGCTGATTTCCTTTCCTTTCTAAGCAGGGTTTTTTTTGTTTTGTTTTGTTTTAAATCAGGGTAGACTTCCTTTTCAGTTATGGGATTGTAGCTTTTTGAGCATCTATTAAAGTGTTCTTAAAATGCTCCAAACTATCATAGAATTACTATCATAAAATTCCTTCTGCTTAAATTCTTTCTTCTTCGGGTGCTTGCTCCTGGCCATGCTATTGTAGGTGTACGTGTGCGTGTGCATGTGCATGTGCATGTGCATGTGCATGTATAGCCAGAGATTTTTCATCCAGAACACCCATAGGGTTGGCTGTGGCACCCCCGGAGTGGCGCTCTCGCGGCTCTCTATTTGAGGCACAGCCAACCCGCCCCCTCCTTAGTTCCTTCTCACTGCCATGTTGGTAGTTGGAGTAAAACTTGGCTGCCTTCGCGCAGTCCTTCAGTGCTATTATTAGAAAGTACCCATTCCTGGTGTTAGGTTTGCCGCTGGCCTCCTAGTCGGGGCATGACAGGCTTCAAAACTTGTGAAGCATGTCACAAGCCAGTGCTGCTTGATGACCCACACTGCTCCTGCTTGAGGTGTTTGCGAGAGACACACCTCAAAGATAGGTGTAAGATCTGTAAAAGCTTTAAGCTGCGCACTCATAAGGATAGGGAGCAAAGGCTGAAGCTTCTTTTGATGGAGAAAGCCCTTAGACCAGCTTCTGGAGCGAGTTTCAGCGCGGCACTGTCAGTCAGTAGTGCTCCGGGTGCACTGGGGCACCAAGGATCATCGAGCAACCTTCAGCACTGGCCCTTGGCACCAGCGGGGTCCACGGCACTGTTTGCAACGCCTTCCACCTCCAAGTCTTCAGATCATCAGCGGCACCACTCCCTCACTCTGGTGCCGCAGAAGCAGAAGAGGTCAGATATAAAGAGCTCGCCAGTGAGGTTGAGCACTTCGAAAGGGCTGCAGACTGAGGCACAGCAGCCAGCAGCACTGTCGGCATCAGCCCAGGTGAAGTGATCGGCTCCAGTACCCATGCCATCCCCGACACAAGAAATTTTGGGGAAGATATGCTGCTGCCTTCGATGCCCAAAACATTTGAGGCAGCGCATGACCTCATTGAACAGATGGCACCATCTGCCTTGGGCCTGGCTCCATTTCTGGCCTCCTGGTCGGGGGTGTTGAGAGGGAAGCCTCTGCTGGTGTGTCCAGCTTCACCGTGCTCTCCGGCACTCAGATCCCGATCACCCGTGTGCATTCAAGTGAAGGACCCTCAGGCACTATCAGCGGTGCCGTCTCAGTCAGAGTCCCTGGTACCGTCCACCATAGTCGTGGCGGTGGGTGCACCCAGGTGCCATTCACTTTTAAGGAAAAGCTGTCACCTCTCTCCTGTGCCGTCAGTGCCCAAGAACTGAAGCACTTGGCACCGCCATGGGACAGCCTCTGGTACTGCATGAGTGTGGTCCCCTCGAAGTGGCCCTCCATCGGACTTGGATGAGGCTTCTTTGGGTGTCCAGGGCCAGTAGGCACAGGAGCAAACGGATGGCTCTGTATCCTCTGCAGTGGCATTCTCAATGGCCTGTTCCTTTGCAGTGCCCTTTCTGGACTCCTTGGGCTTTCCATCAGGAGCAAGACCTCAGGATGAACAGATCCCACTTGGTGGCAAGCTCTCGCCCCCAGCCCTCCTACCCAGTTGGTGGAGACAGGGGACCTCCTAGAGGTGGAGTCCTCTGCAAGATCCCAGGCTTCTACGGATCAAGATAGTTTAGACCGGGGTGGCCAAACGTACGGAACTCAAGAGCCACACAAGTCAATTATTAAACCTTGGAGAGCCGCACTGAGACATATAACCACATATTTTTACCTACTCCAAAATTACTAAGCTTAAAATTCATTGCACACTTTAATTTTATCATAAAAATAGGGCAAATATTGATCCACTAATGTCAGATTCTAGTATTTATTTAAGATTACCATGAAACAGGCCTATATAGTAAAAATTTAGCTGTTGCTAGATGTAGAACACTACAGGCTTGTGGCAAGTTTATTTTTTTTTAAAATCTGGTCAGTAACTTTGTCAATGCAGCAGGTAAAAGCTCTGAGATGCTGATCTCTAAGTATTGCACAATGTTTTGAATTTCATTGTGGAATATGATGCTTCACAGCAGTGAGTTGTGCCAAAAATTGCAAGTAATCTACCTTCAGTTTTAAACTTTTCTCCTTTGTATTTTCATTTCTTAGTATTCTACATCATGTTTAGGACTTGTAAAACATGATTTTATTTTAACAATGAGTAAGCTGCATTAGAACCTATGAGAAAATCTAAACATGCTATGGCTTCTCTGACCATGTCACACTTCTCTCCCCCAGCCCCCGTTGCCGCTTCCCTGCCGTCTCTTACCACACTGCGGCTTCTCTGCTCTCCCCAACCATGCCGCACTTCTGCCTCCTACCCCATCCCAGCACCTACCATGCCCCTGCTTCCCTGCCAGTATTTCTGCCAGTAAACTTGTTCACTGAAATACTTATGGACAGTGAAGGCAAAAGGCTGAGGACTCAGACACAATTAATTTTAAAATGAGAGTAATAGTAAGGGAAAATACTGCTTTCATCTTAATCCTGTGAAGAGATGCACACAGGGACACCTTTTCAACTGTTCAGAATCACAACAGATCAATGAGAATTTAGGGGGACATAAAATGCAAAATCAGAGCCTGTTTCAGTAAGTGCTTTGGAGTCCATGCACAGAAGATACTATGGAAAAAATCTCATTGAGTTTATTCAGTTTGGGGTCAGGCACTGTATAAATTCTAAATATCAATATTTGGTTTTTATAATACAAAGTAAAATCTTTATTGGTGAGAGATTTTTTTTCAGAAAGTTTACAACACAATTTTCTGTCCTCAGCCCTTCACAACAATTACTCTTGTCTAATGGGCTCAGATACCCATAGAGTCATTCATGAAGACTGCACTGAAATATAAAAAGATTTTGACTATATAACAAAAAAGAATTAATACACATTGAATGCTATTTAATCAGTAGAAGTATAGTGCTGCTATTGAACTTTGCAGTGAATGTAAATTATCTTGGTAATTGACTTAGTTATATTAATTAAAATTTTATTATAAAATAAATGTGCTAGCAGTTTCTTCTGCAAACAGATGACATACTGATGTCTCAGGCACACTTGTTCAATGGACTTACGGAATTTTTTTTTTCTAAAGCCAGTTTTCTGTAGTGGTGGTCTATCCTAAGTCTAAATCATTTTGCATGCTGAAAATGAACCATGATCCATAATAAGTACTTGTAACATTCTTTAAATAGAGGGCTTTTTAAAATAACCTTTTGACAGTAGTCAGTGGTTCTGGATGTAACACTTGTGTCAATTTTCAGTCATTTCTGATGATTCTTATTTAATTCTCAAAATAGAAATACAAGAAAAATAATTTTGCACTATATTACAATATCTGGAAATGCCAGGTGGTTTTTTAAAAAAGAAAATTAATTTACAATTGCTTTTCAGGTTTAAATTGCTAATTATCATCACTTATCTGTAGTTCATTGTAGACTTGTTCTTGATCAATTTATGTTGCTACTTTTAAAAATATTTACCCAGAAAACAATATAAAAAAAGTATTTAAAAAATCATGCACTGATGTAATTCAAGACTGTATCATTATGCACACAGACAAGGAGGGTAGAATTAATACTGTGTGGGTAAACTGTAGAATCTGGCAGTTACTTGCTCTGAGTGCTTGTCTTTCCCTGCGGGCTCTCACAACGCTGCCCCTCCCCTCCCGGTTCTCACCATGCTGCTTTTTTCTGCTGGTAAGGCTCTCTCAATGTGGCCCCTCCCTTCCTTGCCCCGCTCTGACCAGGCTGCTTTTTCCCTGCAGGCTCTCATAGGGCTGCCTCTCCCCCAGCTCTGACCACGCTGCTTTTTCCTGCAGTTCTCACAATGCTGCTCCTCTGCTACCGGCTCTTACCCTGCCGCCACCTCTCTGCTGTCCCCACCAATTGCCAATTTCTTGCCCCTGTCTCCCGCCATGCTGCCCTTCCCTCCTGTGGTCTCCCGGGAGCCGCAATTTTTCTTTAAAGAGCTGCATGCAGCTTGCGAGCCGCAGTTTGGCCGCGTCTGGTTTAGACCATTGGGACGAACTAGAACCTGGGGCTGATCTCTTAGATCCATTCAGAGAATCATCATCATCCCCTCCAGATGAGATGGTTGCGAGGGCCAGGCCTGAGCCTATCCCGGATGATAGTAAAACGCATCAACATCTCCTGTGCAAAGTCACCTGGGGCTTGGGTCTGCCAACGGAGGAGATTATAGAAGAGGCAGATGCTATGGTTGACATTCTTGTGCTGGAAGGCGCCTCTTGAGTAGCCCTCCCACTTATCAAGACCATTCAGAACACCACGAAATCCATGTGGCATACCTCAACCTCTGTGCTTCCCATAGCCAAGAGAGTAGAGTAGAAATACTTTGTGCCTTTGAAGGGTTACAAGCACTTCTGCACACATTCAATGCCAGGGTCGCTTGTCGTAGCGGCGGCCAATGAGAGAGAGTGGCAGGGCCATCAAGGGCCGTCCCCTAAGTCTAAGGATGCAAAAATTTAGACTTGTTTGGAAGGAAAGTCTGCTCCATGGGTGTGGGGGGCTCCAACTCTGCATTGCTAACCAACAGGCAATTCTCAGCCACTATGCCTTTAATGTGTGGTCCTCATTGGAGAGATTCTCAGAGAAGTTGGACCAGAGCTCAAGGCCTGAGTTATTAGCTGCCATCAAAGAGGGCAAGATAGTGTCCAGAGCCCTGTTGCAGTCAGCTTTAGATGCTGCGGATGCGGAGGCCAGAGCCATGGCCTCCAGCATCACCATGCACCACAGCTCCTGGCTTTAAGCATCAGGCCTGCCCCCAGATATGCAGAATACCATCCAAGATCTTCCTTTCAAAGGCCTAGAGTTGTTTTCACAACAGACAGACACCAAGCTCCAGACTCTGAAGGATGGAAGGACCCTGCTAAAGTCACTAGGACTACGCAGCCCGGCGCCCCAAAGAAGACCCTTCAAGTCAGTACCGGTGCCCAGGTCTTCCCACTGCTCACAAAACTATAATGCTCGGCATGGCCGGAATGGCCGAAAAAGTAATTTTCATCCTGCTTCCCATTCCCAAGGAGCCACATGCCAGTCTTCAAGCTCCAAGAAGGGGTTTTGAGGGTACGCTTAAGGATGATGTACCATTACTTTTGGATCCGCACCCACCGTTTGCCAACAGACTATCCAGATTTTACCCAGCTTGGTCCTGGATCACTTCCAACACATGGGTGCTGCGCGCGGTGTTGCAGGGATACTCCCTCCAATTCTCCTCCTTTCCCCCTGGCCATCCTCCTCATTCTTTGTCCCTGTCCAGGGAGCCTTCCCACGATTACCTGTTGGAACAGGAGGTGCAGGCCTTGATGGACAAAGGGGCCGTAGAGGAGGTTCTGTGGGAGCTTTGAGGGAAGGGCTTTTATTCCTACTATTTTTTTTATCCCAAAAGTGAAAGGAGGTCTGCGTCCCATCCTCGACCTCAGAGGCCTGAACCATTAACTGTGCAAAATATCCTTTTGCATGGTTTCCCTTGCTTCGATAATCCTCTCCCTGGATCCTGGAGCCTGGTACGCTGCCCTTGATCTTCAGGAAGCGTATTTTCATATTTCTGTAATTCCCAGGCACAGGAGGTTCCTGCAGTTCACAGTGGGCGGCAGGCACCTACAGTTTTCTATCCTGACCTTTGGGTTGGCAGCTGCCCTGCGCGTTTTCACGAAGTGCCTAGTGGTGGTTGCAGCGTTCCTCAGGCATTCCAAGATCCAGGTGTATCCCTACCTGGACGACTGGTTGGTTTGCGGCCAGTTGAAGGACGAAGTCTCCCGCCATTTGGACTTAATATAGAACACCTTCCAGCACCTCAGCCTACTGATCAATGGCCAAAAATCCACCTTCATCCCGACTCAAAGGATGGAGTTTATAGGTGCCCTGTTGGACTCGAGACTAGCAAGAGCTTCCCTCCCTCGCTCTCGGTTTGAGAGCATCAGGTCCCTCATGAGGGACCTTCAGAAGTTCCTGCTCACATCAGTTTGCTCATGCCTCCAGCTGCTGGGGTTCATGGCAGTTTGCACCCATGGGGTGAGATATGCCCACTTGAGGTTGCATCCGCTACAGATGTGGCTGGCATTGGTCTACAGGTCAGCAAAAGACAATATTGATGGTATGGCCACAATTCCCACAAATGTGCTGAATTCTCTGGACTGGTGGTGCTGCGAGCAGAATGTGTATCAAGGGCTCCCCTTTCAGTGCCCCCAGCCCTTGATGTTATTGGGCATGGATGTGTCGGTTTTGGGATAGGGAGCTCATCTTGGTCACTTCACAACCCAAGGTCTTTGGAAAGGCAGCAAGTTGAGCCTCCATATCAATGTAAAGATGCTTCGAGCCATCCGCCTAGCCTGCCAGACATTTCTGCATGAGCTGAGGGGCAGAGTGGTGTCAGTGTTAACGAACAACACGCCCACTCTGTATTACATCAACAAGCAGGGAAGGACCCGCTCTGACCCGCTTTGCGGGAAAGCCCTCCGCCTATGGAGCTTCTGCATTTGTCACTTGATTCACCTGGTGGCTTAATATCTTCCCAGCCAACGCAATCTGCTAGCGGATTCGCTGAGCAGGAAATTTGCATCTCACGAATGGTCCCTCAAATGGGAAGTGTTAAGGCCCATTTTCCATCTGTGGAGCTATTCCCAAGTGGACCTTTTTGCATCCGATCAGAACAACAAGTGGGCAGTGTTTTGTTCATTCAGGGGGCAGAGCCTGGGGTCAATTGCAGCCGCTTTCGAGATATCCTGGGCAGGGAAGATCTGCTACGCATTCCCTCAGACACCGCTGATTCCAAGAGTCCTTTTGAAAGTCAAACAGGACTGGGCCTCAATCACCATGGTAGCCCCAGCATGGCCGAGGAAACATTGGCTTATGACTCTGCTGCGTCTCTGTCAGGGACCCGATAGAGTTGCCAGTGCCGCCAGACCTGCTCTTTCAGGACCAAGGGCGGTTGTGCCACCTGGACCTCAGGTTGCTACACCTCTGTGCATGGAACCTCCATGGTTGAGGGGCAGGTAGTTTCAGTGCTCGGCGCAGGTCCAGAAGGTCTTGTTCAATAGTAGGAAGCTCTCAGTGAGGGCGTTGTATAACGGCAAATAGGGCAAGTTTGTAGCTTGGTCACTTAGCAGGGATCTCGTGCCACCTCGGGCTCCAATTCAGACCATTTTAGACTTTCTCTGGGGTCTGAAGGCCCAAGGCCTGTCCTTGTCCTCGATCAAGGTCTACCTGGCGGCGATTGTGGCATTCCATGAGACAACAAGCAGAACTTCCCTCTTCACTGACCTGCTGGTGAAGCACTTTCTTAAAGGCCTGGAGAGGCTCTTCCTGGTGGGGCATTCCCTGATTGCGCAGTGGGACCTCAACGTGGTCCCCTCTAGACGCACAGGGCCCCCATTTGAGCCACTCGCCTCCTGCTCACTTCTCCTTCTCTCGTGGAAGGTAGCCTTCCTAGTGGCAATAACATCAGCCCGGAGAGTGTCAGAGATTCGGGTGTTGTTGGCCTCTCCGCCCTATACTGTCTTCTTCAAAGACAAAGTTCAACTGCGTCCTCACCCAGCATCCCATCCTAAGGTAGTTTTGCAGTTTCACTGCAATCAAGAAATCATCATGCATGTGTTTTACCCAAAGCCTCATGCCTCAGACAAAGAAAGAAGTCTTCACTCTCTGAATGTTTGCCGCGCCTTGGCCTTTTACATAGAAAGGATGAAACCCTTCAGAAAAACGTCCCAGCTGTTTGTAGCAGTGATGGATAGGAGGAAAGGGGAGCCTCTCCTCCTGGATAGCATCTTGTGTACGTGAATGCTATGTATTGGCTAAGATTAACCCGCAGGCAATCAAGGCCCATTCTTCAAGACCTCAAGCCTCCTCCATCGCTTTCTTGAGCGGAGTGCCAATTGTGGACATTTGTAAGGTGGCCATGTGGTCATCTGCGCACACCTTTACAGAGCATTATGCAATCGATCAGCAAGCTTGAGGTGACGCTGCAGTGCGTAGAGCAGTTCTGCAGTCAGTGCGCCTGTGATTCCGACCCACCACCATAGGTAAGATTAGCGAATCACCCACAATGGAATGGCCAGGAGCCAGCACTCGAAGAAGAAGAGGTTGCCTACCTGTAACTGGTGTTCTTAGAGATGTTGCTCCTGGACATTCCACATCCATCCCTCCTGCCCTTTGCGGAATAGGCCCTAAGAAGGAACTGAGGAGGGGTGGGTCGGCTGTGTAATAACGCTTGGGAAGGAAGGGGTTAACACTCTGGTCAGTGAGTCCCAGGACAGCCAATAGGAACGAACTGCAGGTTTTTGAATTGTAACAGCAGCCTGGCCTGGGCCTGTTTGGATGTAGCAGAGCTCCTGGAAGGATCAGGAGGAGGCCAGAGGGGCCTGAGGAAGAATCCAGCAACATCCTTACCAGAGATAAGCTAAGTTTGGTACTGACCAGGCGTGAGTAGAACAGGGAATGTTTATTTAGACGCGGTCAGGGTATTTTCTTTGTTTTTGGCTTGTTTCTTGGATTTCTCTGTGCTGAGCATATGTACCCCCCCCCCACTACCCTGTAACTACCTAAGTAATTCCCAGAGAAGCAACTCTCTGTGTTTATTATCTGTTCTTTTTGATTAAAGATTTTACCTTTTAATAAGTTCTGGTTCTGTTCCTGGTAGGGCAAGAGGTTTGTGTGCATGTGCCTTGGACTGCACAGGCAGCTACTAGAGGGAACCCTGTTCCAGTTCCAGCTCATACTGCAGCTGGAGTTCAGTCACTTTCCTGAAGGAGGAATAAACAGGATTGCAAGTACCTCACAGGGAGGAATTCCCAAGTGCGCCTTCCTGGGTCTCAAGAGGTTTTTTGCATTTGGGTGGTGGCAGCGATACCACTCCAAGGCCAGGAATTGGAGGCCTTGGAGACTTCTAAGAGCAGGCTTTAAGGCCAGTAGCTTTTAAGGCCTATTGCAGGCCCCCACCTTCTGCACTCAGAGTGCCAGAGTGGGGAAAAAGCCTTGACAGGCTGTGCCTTATATAGAGAGCCGTGATGGCGCCACTCTAGGGGGCGCCACAGCTGACCCTACAGGTGCTCTAGAGGAAAAATCTCTGGCTATCCGTGCATGCGTGCGTGCACCTACAATGAAATGTCCAGGAGCAACACATCTCGAAGAACACCAGTTACAGGTAGGTAACTTCTTCTCTCAGGTGATTTGGGTTATAATTGTTTTAAGAAAATGGTCCTTTTGAAGCACCTAGTATATGTATTGCTAGTTTGGACTTCATTCTGTTTGCACATAACAAATGTGATTAACTCACAATCACTTTCACCCAAGCTAACTTTTAGTTCTGTGAATAATTCTTGTATATCTATTGAGATGTCTAATATAGAATTCCTCCCTGTTGGATGCAACACTTTATGAGTTAGGAAATTGTCATCTATAATTTTTAGAATTCCAAGGATGTTTTATTACTGGTAGCATGAGAACTCCAGCTTATGCCTCTCAAACTGCACATTATAGATAGATGCCTAGGGAACAAGTTATCCTGCTCTTTTGTGTGATCTGATAGTCTATTGCAGACCCCAGTTATTACCCTGTCTTGTGACTTGTCTATAAGAACACTGATCCATAAGCATTCAGGATAATTTGCTTCTGAGTTGTCAGTGACTTGGAAAAAGGTAATGCCATTTTTGACATAGAATGCCCTTTGCCCACTCAGACCTTCCTAAATGGGTTATAATTGAGTTTAACATTCCGAATATGCAATTCTTTCTGCCAGGTTTCAATAATACTAACAAGGTGAAATATGTGCTCACAAATACATGATTCCAGTTTCTCTTGTTTATTAACTAGCCTCCTGGCACTGGTGCTCAGTCCATTAATGTTTTTCTTCTCATCCTTTGGTCCTTGATTAATTTTATTACTAACATCTTGATTTTGTGGGAAAACAGAGCTCGTGTTCCTCTTTCCACTCTTCCCTTTTGTTGCTAATGCCCTTCTGACTAACCTACAGTAGACAGTGTGTGCCATAAAGGGTCAGTTCACCTTCCCCAAGATGAGGCCATCCAAATTATACATCCCCGTCTACCCACAGAAAGTGGCCAGTACTCCATAAAACCAAACCTTTACATTATGTAACTTATCTAGGGAGCAATCAATTCTCTTCCAAAATCTTCTGTCTTACTCTGCATGTGAGACAGGAAGGATTTTGCAGAAAGATCATGTAGACATTCCTCTCTGCCTTCAGCACCTGTCTAAGTTCTCTGAAGTCATCTATAATCTATGGTTTTGGCATTGTGGGAAGCTGTACATTAGTGATTATGTGCAGCCTTAACAGGAGAATTTTGCTTGATGACTTTGGAAGCTCATCTAGTCTTGCAGTCACATTTCTTGGCTTGACTTCAGGATGGTAAAGCATGCCACCCTACTGTCTGCCTGTCCCTTGCAGAACATTCATTCCATTCTTTCTAGCACAGAGTCCCTGACCAACCTAGTCTGTCTTCTTTGGATGGTTGGGGATGTCTTTATGGGCACTCTTGGTAGACTTGCAGGTTGGACAGAGTAGCATTTCTAGCTCTATGACTATTCTTCTTAGTCCTCTTCTTGTTAGTGGTCACAGCCTGCCCCTTCTCATATACCTCAAACTATCCAGAATGCTTCCTGGTCCTCTTGCCCTCTGGTGGTTACAAGCTGCCAAGCATCTTGTCCAGTTTCCAAGTTCCAAAGGGGTAGCTGTGTTAGTCTCATCTGGCAAAACAAACAAAGAGTCTTGTGGTACTTTAAAAGACTAATTAATTTATTTATTGCATGAGCTTTTGTGGGAGAAAATCCCACTTTATCACTTTGAAGAAAGCATCTGAGGATATGTAATAAATAAATTTGTTAGTCTTTAAAAGTGCCACAAGGCTCCTTGTTTGTCTTCCAGTTTCCAGTCTCTTTGGTTCCTTGGTCACCAGTTTATTTTTGGTGGTAGAGGGGTGCATGGGATATTTCGAGAATCTGGTTTTCCAAGTACTCCTGAGCCTTTCTGATACTCTGTAGAATCAATATTTGTCCTCCTACACTACAAATCTATTTTTTCAGCAAAGCCACGAACTTTCATTTCATGCAGAGGAAGTCCCTTGTCACTTCAAACAGGAAAGAAAACATCAGTTGCTGGCATCAGGGTATTGAACATAGAACTGTACCTAGAAAGAGAGCCTCCCATGCTCCCTTTATCAGCTCCCCTGTTTGCCACTCCCAGTCATTTGGCCGTGGACTTCTACACTTCTAACTTCATCCCCTCTCTGACAAGGAGGGATTACATGCTCAGACTTCAAATGGACTAGCTGTAGCCCCAACGGCTGGCTGTAGTACTTCATTCTAGCTAGATGCCTTTCATAGGAAAGTTGTTCATCACCTCGCGAAGGATTGCCACAGAGAACCATATTTTGCTGTCAACACACTGAGTCTCAGCTATTGGCCCACTCTAGAGACAATGGTCTCTTTCCACATCAACCTACAAGAAGCAGTCAAGCATGATGGGTGGATCAGGAGCTTCTCAAGCCAGGTGTACGTTACAAACATTTATTAGCGTAGCTGTGTCAGTCAGGGGTGTGAAGAGAGGAGACGTGTCTGTGTGGGGAAAAAATTCCTGATGGAGAGCCAATATACAGGCAAAGCTGCACATGCTCTTGGATTGCCTGTTTCATTGAAGGGAGCTGGAAAAAGGTGTTATAACCAAAGTACAGTTCTGGCAGCATAAGCTATGGCTGCTATTTACTAGTACTGCATGATTAAAGAGCTTTACCAGCAAAGTGCCCATGGGCTTAGGTTATGTTTATGCTATAGCCTATGTTGGTAAAACTTACATCACTCAGGAGTATGAGTATTTCAGGTCTGAGCACCTTGAGTTACACTGGTATAAGTGTGTGCATAGTTTCTTTTCTGCCACTTGTGGAGGTGGGATATTTAAAGCTGATGGGAGAGGTTTCTCCTATTGGCACAGAGCGTTTTTACCAGACATGCTCCAGAGGTACTGTATAGAGGTGCTGTATGTATAGACCTGGTCTTAGTCTACACTGAAAGTTTTGCTGGTGTGGTTATAGGAGCTGGGAGCATTCCCCCCCCGGTGACCTAGCTGTGTGGCCAAAAGCCATTGTGTAGACACAGGAGGTCTTTTAACTGTCTAGCTTGTATTATTCAGGGAGGTGGTTTAGCAGTAGCAGCAGAAGAATCCTTTTTCAGTATAACTTTCTTCTCCACTAGGTGGGTTTGCCCTTATAGCAGCACCAGTATAGCTATGCCCATGAAGCATTTGTAGTGTTGATAAGCTTCTAGTTTAGTAGCGTTGCTAGCAGATTGAGGGATGTGATTATTCCCCTTTCTTCGGCACTGGTGAGGCTGCATCTGGAATATTTTGTCCAGTTTTGGGTTCCCCACTACAGAAAGGATGTGGACAAATTAGAGTCCAGAGGAGGGCAACCAAAATGATTGGGTGGTTAGGGAAGATTACTTACGAGGAGGGACTAACAGGGCCAGATTTTGGTGTTCGTAGGCCCTAGGCACTTTCACTCTGAAGTGTGCAAAAATAGGGGTAAACGCCAATTGAATTATGTTGATTGACATGATGTACTTTAAACTATTCTAATGCTAAACCATGTGATTTTCCTTATTTTTCTGTATTTTTTCTGCTTTTTAATTTTTTCCCTCCTTCATAGGCCCTAAACATTTCATAGGCCCTAGGCACTGTGCCTACAGTGCCTAATGGGAAATCCGGCACTGGGGACTAAGAGAACTTGGCTTATTTAGTCTGCAGAAGAGAAGACTGAGTGGGGATTTGATAACTACCTTGAACTACTTGAAAGCATGCTTCAAAGAGGAGGCAGCTAGGCTATTCTCAGTGGTGACAGAGAGCAAAACAAGGAACAGTGGTTTCAAGTTGCAGCTGGGGAGTTCGAGGTTGGATATTAGGAAAAACTTTCTCACTAGGAGGGTGGTGAAGCACTGGAATGGGTTGCCTAGGGAGGTGGTGGAATCTCCATCTTTGGAAACTTTCAAGACATGGTTGGATAAAACCCTGGCTGGGATGGTTTAGTGCAGGGGTCTCAAACACATGGTCTGCAGGCCACATGTGGTTCCTAAAGCTATTTCCTGCAGCCTGCAACAACACTATTGTTACCAATATTTGCAATATTGTTGTCATGAAAAGGTTTCAGTGGTGTGGCCCTTGGGCTAACATACTAGTCCTTATGTGGCGCTCGTGGTGATTTGAGTTTGAGACGCCTGATTTAGTGGGAGTAATCCTGCTTTTAGCAGGGGGTTGGACTAGATGATTTCATGAGGTCCCTTTCAACCCTATGATTCTATGATCATGAGCACATGGTACAGCGATGAGGGTCCTGTTTGAGAGCAGGGTTCTGCTTGATGAGATGGGGGTAATCATGGCCACATGTAAGGACTTGCAGGAGGATGAGTACAGGAGGGACCGTATGTCTCTTGAAACTCTGACAAAGCTCAGACTCACAAGAACAAGTGAGGTCTGACTAGGATGTGGTGAGTTCTGATGCAGACAGGGTCTGTCTCAGGATTTTTGTGATTTTCAAGGATCTATAATGCCTTAATATTTTAAGGGTCAAAGTGACTATGTTCTTTGCTTTCCCATGTTGCCTCCAGAAGAATTAATCTAGAAGCCCAGAGAGGCTCATCACTACCTAGGTCAAGTTTTGGAGGAACATGCCTAATCATCTTGGGGTCTCTGGAAGTCTCAGACACAGGTTTCAGGGGCCAGGGCTGCTGGATTGTGGTGTCCCATGTCCCAAGCACTGGACAGGATTTCTGAGTTTGGAAGTATGTCCTAGAGCAGAGGTCTCAAACACACAGCCTGCAGGCCGCATGTGGCCCCTAAAGCTATTTCCTGTGGCCCGCGACAGCATGATTGTCACTGATAATTGCAATATCTTTATATGAAAAGGTTTCACTGGTGCGGTCCTTGAGTTAATGTACTAGTCCTCATGGTGATATGAGACCCCTGTCCCAGAGCTAAGATATATCTGCTGGGCTATACTCAGATATAATTGACTTGGAAACACAAGTGATCCAGCATCCAACAGACTGGTGACTATGCAGAGAGCTACTGGGCCAGGTTGTAACACTCAGCACTTGTGGAAATCAAGTCATTTATATAAGTGCCTGTTTATGGATCTGTGAGCATGTTTTGTAGGTTCCTGGTTTTAAAAACCTAGACCTCATACTCTTTCTTCAGTTTCCTGAGCTATCCAGTCTCCCTTAGTTTTCTCAGCACAGAGAGGAACCTGCTTATGCCTTATATATTAGTCACAGTGTCCCCTGAACTCATAAGACATTCTGACATTTTCTGTTATTTGCAGGGAAATGTGAGCATACAGGGGTGTGAAATAATCACATCCCATGCCACTAGGGAAGTGTATCATAGACTCAGACAGCTTTCAGCAAGCCTTTGCTTGGAAAGAAATAAAAAAAAACCCTGATTAAATATAAAATTACTTAATTAACTATATCATTTTGTATAGCATGGGGGGAGAGAGTGTTTATTTTTTGTTTTTTAATAAGAAACAGATTAAAAATTCCCACCGCCAGCAAAACAGGAGGATAAAAATTACATTGTATCTCCCAGCTCTGCCACTAGTAAAAGGTTATATTTGCAGCATCATGAAATCTGATTTTAAAAGAAGTAAATAAGACTGCTTAGGCAATCAGATTGTGGTATGCAAAGAAACCTAAAGCAAACTGTCATCCCTGGCCAAGTCTCCTCTATTGTCATTTGACGGTTTCCTCAGTGGCGGGACTGGAGGATGTTATCCAGTAGCAGAGCCATAACTAGAGCAGGGCAACTGTGACTTTGCCCTGGGCGCCTGGGAGTGCCTCCATTTCTCCACTCGATCAAAGGGCAGGTTCTGTGCCACTTGCTCCAGGCACCACTCATTCTAAGGGCTTATTCCGCTCCGGATGCACCATGGGTGCTGAAATTCCTCATTCTGGTGCTGTCCAACAGTTTCCTCAGCAGTTTTGCTTGACACTTTAGGCCACATATTCAAGCCAGGCCACATAAGTTGTGATTGCAAAATGTGTGCAAGAGCCTTTAAACCTCATTGTCTGAATGTGTGTCTGGATATGCAGCGTGTGATGCTGCTAATCAATAGCTGGTGAGAGCTGATAGTGTGCTCGGTGTTGCAGAGCCCGACTGGTACCCAAGGGACCCAGCTACAAACAGTGGCGTTGGCTTGCATCAAGCAGGCAGACAGCTCGGCACTCTCCAGCTTGGTCAGATATGGGCTCAGTTCAGGTAGCTGGAGCCTCCACTGCTGGGAACATGAGCTCTTATCCTGCCCCAGTTTGGAGGATGGGGATGGGGATGGATCCTGGTTTCAGCTCCTTGCTAGCCAGCACTGCAGTGTCTTGTTTAGGCCTGTGAGGGCTAGTGAGACACTGTCTGGGAGCAGGCTGTATTATCAGTGCCACCTCCCCACTCCACCAATCCACCGTTGGCCACACAGGAAACAACAGCAATGTTGGCTTGGGCCAGAGCATAGTGTGGAGTGAGCCAGGCCCTGATCCCTGTCCGAGGCCAGTCCAGACTAGACATACGGAGCTGACTCTTGCTGCTCATCTAGGAGGCATGCTCATCAATCTGGCCACCTGTGAGATACCCCCTTCCCCTGCGTGCTGTTCCCTGTGCCCCCCCAAGTCTTGTCATAGAAGATGCCAGATCTTGGCAAGGTGGTAGGTCCCAACTTCAAGTATCAGATTTGGGTTAGGTGAGAGAACAACTGGACAGGATTGGGTTGGGTTCAATTTGGCTGTAATCTAGAGTGGTTCAGGTTGACCTTTAAAATTAGGTCTGAGTAGACGTCTAGGCCTCAAGGCCACATGGTTCCTGCTCCCAGCATCTTATTTTGTCAGGAATGAATCAAAAGCAACAGACGAGATACAGACGCTGAGGCAGGTAGGAGAGAAAGCTGATATGGAGCAGGAAAGAAATTTTTATTTGTTAAAATTTGTACTTGTTTAGCAAACTGGCAAAGTGTGTGTCACATTCCTCTGTAGCTGGGCAACTGGAGGAGAATGGGTTAATACTACTTCCAGCATGTGGAGATGCTTCCTTCACTCAGCTGGTAGATGACTATGCTTTGGTTCTGAAGGTCTTAGGTTAAGATCCTGCCGATGGCCTGTACTGAGGGTTATTATGCCTGTAAGTTAAATGTACATAAAGCCACAAAACTCCCGTGTCCCTGTGCAAAATGAGTGTGCACGTGGGGTAAAGAGAGGTGTGCAGGGCTCCTCAGCTTCTTCCCCACCTATGCAGAGGTTCCTCATGTTAGATTGTTATTGCTTCAGGGAAGGGACTGTGTATACCTGTTTTTGCTGTGTGTAACAAAATGGGGGATGAAATGGTCTCTGATTAAGGTCTGAGGGCTACTGTAATATAAATATTAAATAATTATGGCACCATAGATGAGACGGTCTTCTGCTTACTATTACACACATACTCTTCTTTGTGAGGCTCCATGAGTGAGATGGCCCCCCATCCTTACCCCAACACACACGCATTCTCTCTCTCTCTCATTCTCTGAATGAGGAAGCCAGGAAGGAGAGCCACTGCACAGCTTTGCAAACAGGAATAGTTTTCAGTTTCTGGAGTAGTTCTCTGGAGCCTGAATCACAGGGCCATGGATGGGGAACAGAGGATAGTGCTCTAGCTGGCAGACTGGGTATGCAGAAGTGATGCAGGACTTTTAGGCACACACAGGCCCTTTATGGCCACACAGAGTCCTAGAGCCATTATTGGTGTCACAAACAAACAAGGAATTTGGGTGTGTGGGTGCGGTATACTTTGAACATCTGCAGATGCGTGCAGATCTTATGGTGGCAAATTAGGTGTCAGAGCAGAAAACACACTCTTCTCAATATATGTGATAATGGATGTAGAGGCCCTGTTGCTGTCTCCTGACACCTGCTCTGATGTCTCAGAACTGGTTTGTGAATGTTTGGATTCATCCATCAATGGTGCCATGCTTTCAGGACTCTCTCTGTCTCTTTCTCCCTGCAGATAAGCTAGGGCACATACTTTACGAACGAGGTCTGATGGCAGGTGTCTTTCATGACACACTATCCACTTAAGCAATTTAGCTTCTTGTTTGCTCTCTTGCCTGCCCTGCTCTTGCTCTGCCATTACTGTGGTTAGTGTTAATGGGCTACACTAACCAGACAGTAATTGGCTTTTTACATGCTTCGAAGCTGGTTTGTTCAGCGGTTTCTGCCCCTTTTTCACCCAGTTATTTGGGGTAGCTGTTGGAAGAGGGTCTGGGGTATTGTCTACAGCGGTTGCCTGTGACTCTTGGCAATGAACTGTATGAAGGAATATGCCTATCTGAGGTGACAGGTAGAGGATTTTTAATATCCTTGAATGAATGGAGGCAGGCAAGGTATATAATGCAAGGGAGACACTAAGATAATACTAGACAATGAAAGGATTAACCATGGGGCTGGATGTTGGAATATTGCTCCCACATCACTCCAAGCCCATGGAGTTCTAAGAAGAAGGTTAGCCCTCTCTCCATCCCTGTTACAATATGGACATAGAAATTTTCAGGCCTGACTAACCCAGCCCCTCTTACGTATTGAAGAGTCTGCCCTTTTTCTCAGCTATTAACTCACTTTCACCAGGTTCCTTAGCTGGGGGAAATCTAAAATAATGCTGATGGGTAACTAAAATGACTCCTAGTGCTTATTTAAGAAGAGAAGACTCGTGGTTGAATGGAGTCATTGCCCCTGGAACAAAGAATCACAATTGGCGTGCAAGTCTGAATGCACAGCTGACTGTGCAGACTGAAAGAGACAATGCCATGCTTCTCACAGGAGAAAGAACTATATCAGCATTCCCCTGGCTTTGCTCTTGTCAGCCTCGATACCATGTTTGTCTGTTTCTCCCAAAACTGTATGTGACACACAGCTCTCTCTTCCTTTGCCAGTCTGGTCTGCAAGGGACCACCTTCTCATTCCATTTGCAAATCTCATTTCTGCTGTGATACCCACAAGAAGTCACCCATAATATTTTACATGCTGAAAAAAATGAAAAACCCACCTTGCTGCGCAGCCTTCACTGAGTGACATAGTCTAATTGTTGTTCCTCCCTTCCTCCTCCTCCAGCCATTCCCTACTGTTCTGTCACCTCTCCTTGCATCATGATTGTAAGCTCTTTGGAATATGGGCCATGGCTGCTTTTTTCTATTGTAAAACAGCAGACACACTCTTATAGGCTGCATAATAATGAATGTCTTTTCCACATCCCTTCTGTGCTTAGTTCATTTGCCTCTCCCATCTTTTCTGTTCTTGTCAGGTGTATTCTGTGCATGCTCATAGGAAGAGACTTCTCCTGCCCCCAAAGATTTTACAATAGAATCTAAGGCTATATCTGTAATATAAGCCAGGGGTGTAATTCACAGCTTGTGTGCACATATTTGTACTAACTCAATGAATATAAATAGGAGCATAGCACAGACAGGTACTTAGCATGTGTACTTAGTCAGGCCAAGTACACATCCACAGGTTTCAGGCAGCTTTGCACTCAGCATGGCCAAACCATATTGCTACTGTTCTTGCTACCAGAGGTCCACTACTATATGTACTGCCAGTAGCTCTCATTGGGTACCTGAGCTGGGAATCACACCCATAGCTCATAGCTTAGAATAGCCAAGAACAGAAGCAAGGTGAAGGGTGGGTGAAAGGAAATAGCATCAAGAGGTTATGTGACTTGTTCAAAGACACAAAGAAGGTCTGCATTAGAGATGGGAAACTAACCTTGTTCTTGAGATGCAGTCTAGTGTCTTAGCTACCAAATCAGCTTTTCTCTCCATGCTATAATGGTTCTATAATCATGTGGTATAGCTCACATATTTTGCTGTACCCGTTGCCAGGGTTCTTTTGTTTCCATTGCACATAACTTTTCCATCCCTTATGTGCTTACTTTCTGTTGCCTTCTGTATGTCACATGTCCCCTTTATTTCAGTGCTCCTCTCATGCCCCTTTTGTATCCATTCTGTGTGGCATTTGTATGCAAGGAGTCCAGCTCATTTGGAAGGAAGAAAATCTAGAATGGGGCTATCAAAGGTCACTTGTTCGTGACTGCTTCTTGTCACCTGGGTTGTCAATTTAGCTGAGTTCTTTTGTTTCTGCTCAGGTGCTTAACATCATTTGTCTTTCCAGAGCGTACAGGGAAGAGGAGCAAAAGAAATGCAAAGTTGTGGCTAGTTTTGAAGCATTTGGCCTGGGCTCAGATCTCATGATCACAGTCCCTCTTCCTATTTGCTTGTTCTCTTACTGCTTCGATGATTGGCATGAGTTGAAGGTGTCCCAGACCAGACCCTCTTGGGGCCAGGATTAGCAGTGTGCTAATATAAAGGTTCTCAACCACAGTGTCAGTACACATTACTGTGTTGCCACACGGTGGTAGGGGTGTCACAGAGAGCCAAGGAGATGACTGGATTTGGCCTGGGGTGGGTGAGCTAGTGTATCCTGTAGGGTTGCAATATTCTGCCAAGTGTGTCATGACCTGTGAAAGGTTGAGAATCACTGTGCTAATAGAATCATAGAATCATAGGGTTGGAAGGGACCTTCTGAGGCCACCTAGTCCAACCCCCTGCTAAAAACAGCACTACTCCCTCTAAATCATCCCAGCCAGCATTTTGTCCAGCCAAGCCTTAAATATCTCCAAAGATAGAGATTCCACCACCTCCCTAGGTAACCCATTCCACTGCTTCTCCTTTGAATAGTGTCCCTGTGGGTGCTCCATCTTAGGTGTTGGAGTGGCCAAAGTACATGGCTCGGAGGCTGCAAAGCAGTGCTTGTGTGGCCGAAACCAGTTCATGCCAGTTTTTGGTGCCATTTTGGTGGCTGCGTGGCCAAGCCACCCTTCAGTTCCCTCTTTACCACTGTGGACAAAGGATGGAGTTTCCAGCTCCTCCTACTTGCTCATCTCTTGCTTACCTTCCTTTGCCCATCCAATTTCCCAGGACCTTCTTCCTCTTCTTCTTCTCCTTGAACCCTTAAAAAAAAAAAAAGAAATAATTATCCATCACCCCAATAATGCCCGGATCCCCAGGGTTCAAACGCTGTTTGACATGCAGTGATGCTATGCCAGCTTCGGGTGGCCATTCAGCATGCATCAAATGTCTTGGTAGGCTAACATCTCCCAGAAGTGTTCCCACTGTCAAAAGCTGAGTGCCAGAGCTAGGCGTGATCTCAATCTCTGCCTGAAGCTCTTACTAATAGAGAGGTCACTGCACCCCGCTTCTGATCCAGGCCAGACCTTGGGGTCTCCTCCATGCCCCTCCAATAGGCGCCTTACACCCCCTCATTCTAAGACTAAGAGAAAGAGATTTTGTTCTCTGGAAAGAACACGTACCAAAGAGGCTCCAGGCTCCTCACGTACACCATTATCGTTTTCTAAGTCCCTGAAAACGCATGAAACTAAGTCCCACAGGGAAAAAAGGCGACATCTGAATGGGTCAGACTCCACGGCACTGAGTCACCCTCTGCCAGTTGCATCCTCAGAACCGCCAGCAATGGAACCATCAGCCTCTCCAGTGCCGCCAGCTGAGCCCATGCCATCAGCACCATCCACACTGATGGTCACCCCAGCACCGATACCCCTGCTACTGCTACTTTCTTGCTTCCATTCATCCGCTTTTGCAGTTCAGCACCGAGACATCACCCGCCTTAAGAACATCTTTGAGAGCAGGTTCTCCAGCAGCTTCTTCTTTCTCAGAAACAGAGGAAGAGTGCCACCATGGCCCTCCTCCCCCTCCAGGGCCACAATACTACCAACATCCATCCTATCCTTATCAATGGTGTCAACCACCACCTTGCTGCTCACATCAATGGCTGGATTGGGACACTCGTTCCCACCCCTCCTCACAGCCTTCCAGATGCTCTACTTCTTGGCACCGTAAACAAGACATGCTACCTCCCTCACCACCACGCAATACAGAGCCAGATAAGAACTCAGACAGTGGATCAACAGTAATCAGATCAGCCCCTCACCACTCATCGTCTTCTCCAGACGAGACTATTATTCTATCCACTTCCTCGACCGCAGGTGACTTCTACCCGTTTCAGGAGCTATTCCATAGAGTGTCAGAGACGTTAGAAATTCCCCTACTGGATGTTCCCGAGTCCCAACATAAAATTCTAAAAATATTTCAGGCAAAAACCCCTTCCAAGGTTGCTTTACCTATTAATTCAGCTTTATTCAAACCGGCCACAGAGCTTTGGCAGATACCAGCATCTGTCACCCCAACCTCCAGTCGGTCTAATACTTTGCACCCAGCAAAGATTTGGACTATCTCTTTAACCATCCTCCTCCTTAACTCACTTGTGGTTGAAGCAGCCAACCATCTCTGCAAACAACACTATAACCGCTCTACCCCTCAGGACAGGGGTGCCAAAAAACCAGACCTTCTTGGCAGGAAGGTCTATACCTTGGCCTCTCTACCGTTCAGAGTAGCAAACTATATGGCTCTCTGAGCTAATTACAATCATGACAACTACTTGAGACCAATGTTCCCTCTAAGCTGCATTGGCACGCTGCAGCGCAGCCTGCCACAGCTGCCAGCGCGGAGAAGGCTGCCGGCAGTGCATGGCCGGCAGCCAGAGTCCCTATATAGAGCTCCTGGGGAGCAGGGAGTTTTCAAAACTCCCGCCCAGAGAAGCTCTAATAGAGCATGCCCAGAAAATCTGAGCACCCTCCATAGAGCTTCTCTGGCCCCAGGAGCTGTGGCTGGGCAGTGCGGCTCCAGCCACAAGGTAAGTTTGTGGGGGCGGCCGGGCGGCGGGGAGCGGGCCCACGGGGGGGCAGCCGGGAGTGGGCCCACAGGGGTGGAGGGGCTGGCGGGGGCAGGGAGCGGGGGGGGCGGCCAGGAGTGAGGGGGCAGCTGGGAGTGGGTCCGCGGAGGCAGTGGGGGTGGCCGGGAGCGGGCCCGCGGGGGCTGCCAGGAGCGAGGGGGTGGCTGGAGCGGGCCTGCGGGGGGGGGGCGCAGCGTGGCAAGCAACATGAGTTGCTCAGCTGCCAGCGCCTCTTAGAGGGAACATTGCTTGAGACTGGCAGATTTCATTGATAATAGCCTGCCGGAGAAAAGATCGGCCTTCCACGCCATCATCAAGGAGGGCCAACTTTTTTCTTCCTACAAGTGGCCTTAGACGTTGGCAATACAGCTGCCCACATGATGTGCCTCGGGTATTGTTTTACAGTGCTATGCCTGGCTACATTTAGCTGACCTTCTGTGTCAGTTAGAATCAGTCATTGAAGACCTACCGTTTGACAAGAAAGCTCTTTTTTCTGAAAAGACTGATCAGTTAATGCACAGTTCAAAAGAGTCCAAGGCTACTCTCTGCACTTTTGGTATTTACGCGCCTGTTATCTGCCACCGCACCTACAGATATCAACCCCACAACTCGAGGTATCACTATCCACGTCTCATCTGCTCCCAGTTAAAGAGGCAGGACTTTAAGCCAGGACCCAGACAGTGCCCTTAGAGGTGCAGACAGTCCTCCTCCCAGCCTGGTAGCAACAACCACCCACCTCCCTCCACACCAAGGTTTTGAGAAAGGTATCAAAGGACAGCCAATCATCACTCTCTCACTAGAGCCATCTCCACCAGTTGTGTTCAGAGGCCACCTCCTTCAATTGTACCATGTATGGTCACACCTCACATTGGATAAATGAGTCCTCGGCACTATTAAAGCTGGCTACACCATTGCCTTCACCAAGAAACTGCCTCACCATCCCCCTTCCCTGTCCCTCTCCAGCGACACCTCTCACATACATTTACTTCATCAAGAAATCTCCCATCTCCTACTCATTGGAGCAATTGAGGAAGTCCCCCCACAGTTTAGGGGAAAAGGCTTCTATCACTAGAGCCCTGCAAATCCGCGGGTATCCGCATCCACCAGTGCGGGTACGGATAACCACAGACCCATTGCTGCGGATCAACTCATGGATGCAGCTTCTATTGTTACCTTATCATGGTGCGATCCATTGCCAAAGCTGCTGCACAGGGGAACCAGGAAGCACTCTGGCCAATCCTAGATTGTGATCTGCCAGCCAATCAGAGTCTCAAGGTGGGACTTGGAGACTCACTGCTGGCCTTTGTTTGGCTCATTCCCCTGCCCACTTCTTCCTTTTCTTGCTTCCAGTTGGCAAGCCATTGGTGTCAATCAGAGATTTCATAGGTGGGCAAAGAAATCTGATTGATAGCACAACATGCAAACCACAAACGAAGGAAAAGGTGGGTGGAACCCATATGGGGAATGAACCAATCAAAGTCTGAATAGTTGTATGTGAGCCCAAGCTCGGTTGCAGCTGTGGTTACAGATGCAGCTAAATCCTGGCATGCAGATTTCGGATCGGATTAATTTTATCACTGAGTGGATGCGGATCAGATGCGATTCCACATTTTTGTATCTGCGGAAGGCTCTATCTATCACCTTATTTCCTAACACAAAAGAAATCAGGGGGATGGCGTCCCATTCTGGACCTAAGGAGGTTAAATAAATTCGCTATGTACGATAAATTTAAAATGGTGTCTCTTAACACGATCATTCCAGCTCTGCAAAGGCATGATTGGGTCTCATCCCTGGACGTACAAGACGCATATTTCCATATCCCAATCCATCCGTTAGGGGCATCGCTGACCCGGGGAGGGACCTGGGGCACGGCCCCAGGCCACGCCCCCTGGCCGTGGGCCATGGCCCCTGGCTGGGGACAGGACTGGAAGCTGCTGCATGCTGCCACAGGCAGCTGGGCCCCGCATCCCCGGCTGGGGAGGGTGCTGTGGCGGCTGCAGGTGGCTGGGCCCCAGATTCCCCACCAGGGATGGAACTGCTGTGGCCACAGCCGCGGGCAGCTGGGCCCCGGATCCCTGGCTAGGGATGGGGCCAGGAGCAGCCTCCGTGGTCGAGCGCCGGATCCCCAGTTGGGGATGGGGCTGCCACAGCCACAGGCGGCTGGGCCCTGGAGATTGGGCTGGAGACTGGGGGGGCTCGCCAAACCCGGGGCACCGGTGCTGGGATTCGGAGCATGTGCTCTGAGTGCCCAGCACCAGCGACGTCTCTGCCATCCATTCCATAAGAAATGTCTGCGGTTTATGGTCAATGTTTCCAACTATCAATACTCTCTTCTTCTCTTTGGTTTCTCTACAGCGCCCCAGGTTTTCTCCAAGGTACTCACTGTAGCAGCCACCCACCTTCACAAAAATGGTGTGTCCATCTTTCCATACCTAGACGACTGCCTGCTCAGAGCTTCTTCCCAAGATCTCATGAAGCAAGCAATTCATACCATAGCAGACCTCCTGCAAAGTCTTGGGTTCCTCATCAACCCAAAAAAGTCAGTCCTCGCCCAAACACAAAACATCACATGCATTGGTGCCCATTTGGATTCTGTAGCGGCCCAAGCCTTCCTTCCTGAGGACAAGGCTCTCAAGATGAGACAGCTAGTCCATTCGGCCATATTGGCCCTCATGCTGTCAGCCAGGGCTTGCCTCCAGATCCTGGGGCACATGGCAGCCACCATCTCATGGTTATTCCACACAAGGCTGCAGATGAGACCCTTTCAACCATGGTTCACCCGAAGGTTCAGACCACATCTCCATCGCCTAAGCAAAATTCTCTCTATTCCAGCATTGATAAAACAAGCCCTGGCATGGTGGATGATTGATCAAAACCTCTGCCAGGGTGTTCCTCTCACGCAATGGGAACCCACCTTAGTTCTTACCACAGACACCTCGAGGACACGCTGAGGCACTGACCTTCTCCACCATACCACTCAGGGGAGATGGTCACCCCACGAAGCCTCCCTCCATATAGATGTCCTAGAACTTCATGCAGTTCAGTATGCCTGCATGCATTTTCAAGGACTAATTGCAAACCAGCATATCAGGATCATGACAGACAATACCTCGTGCATGGTTTACATAAATAGGCAGGGGGGAGCAAGATCCATCCTGCTGTGCTCAGAGGCCATGAGACTATGGGAGTGGTGTATCGACAACACCACCATCATCTTGGCCTCTTTCCTACTGGGAGCCCAAAACATGACCGTGGACCATCTCAGCTGCTCCTTCACTCCCAACCACAAATGGGAAATGAATGAAAGTATTCTCCAGGAGATCTTTGCATGCTGGGGTCACTCAGAGGGAGATCTCTTCTCCTCGTACCACAACCTCAAATGCAACAAATACTACTCCAGAGGTGGGAGGGGCCCAAACTCACTGGGAGACACATTTCTTTTGCCCTGGACGAACCCACTCTTCTACACCTTCCCGCCCATTCCGTTGATTCCCCAATTGTACAGAAGATAAGACGGGATGTGACATTGATCATTCTTATTGCACCCTCATTGCCCAGACGACCATGGTTCTCCGACCTAATACAGTTATCCACGAGAACTCCAATCACTCTCCCATTAGTCCCCAATCTACTCTCCCAACACCAGGGTTGCCTCCTGCACCCAGACCTCAGGAGACTCCATCTAACAGCTTAGTTCCTTGTTGGCTCACCAAGGAAGCGTTAATGTGCCTGGACTCCATCCAGTTTATTCTAGTCAACACCTGGAAGCCATCCACCAGGAGGACCTATCTTCAAAATACCGCAGATTCCAGCTTTGGTTTTCAAAAAATAACGACTCATGCCAGACGCTAACCCTACCCATGGTTCTTCGTTGCCTTCTATATTTCAAAAACCAAAATGTTTCCCTGAGTGCACTGAAAGTCCACCGTGCAGCAATATCTGCGCTATTGTAGTCCTCAGGTCATGACTCTCTCTTTGCCAATCCAATTGTGAAGAGGTTTCTTAAGGGAATCCAAAACCTGTACCCAGAAGTCCCACCTCCAGCCTGTTCCACTTCCAGCCTGGGACCTGAACCTAGTACTTAAAAGCTGCACCAGGCCTCCCTTCAAGCCACTAGCAACGTGTTCATTGCTACACTTATCAATGAAAGTGGTCTTCCTCATGGCCATTGCGTCTGCCCGCAGAGTCAGTGAACTATCAGCGCTCATGGCAATGTCGTCCTACACAACTTTTCAGAAGGACAGGGTCTCCCTCAGACCACATCTTAGACTCTGACCAAAGGTTTCATCCTCATTTCACCTCAATCAAACCATTCACTTACCAGTCTTCATGCCGAAGCTGCATTCCACTCCTCTCGAGGCTACAGTTCACAAGTTAGACATCTGCAGGGCCTTGGCCTTTTACCTGCAATGGACGAGTAACATCAGATCCACGAATAAACTCTTCATTACTATAGCAAACAAGAATTGCGGGCAGCCCATATCCAAACAACTTCTGTCCAAATGGATATCCAGCTGTATGCGATGATGCTATGAGGCTTCCAACATCTTGTTACCAGACCGTGTCCAGTCACGCTCCACCAGAGCGGTATCCACGACCACGGCCTTTCTCCACAACGTGCCCATCACTGACATATGCAGGGCTGCCACTTGGGCCTCTGTTCACACTTTCACTAAACATTATGCCATTGACCAGGTGTCTCGCTCCGATGCTGCTGTAGGCTTATCGGTACTTACCTCAGTTACTGATCGCAGCTCTGAAACTCACCATCCTTTGAAGGGGTACTGCTTTGGAGTCACCTAAGGTGGAGCACCCATGGGGACACTACTCAAAGGAGAAAGAATTACCCACCTTGTGCGGTAACTGGAGTTCTTCGAGATGTGTGTCCTCAGGGGGTGCTCCATCACCCGCTCTCCTCCCCTCTCTGCTTCAGAGCCTGTGCCTGCTCCACGGCTGAGAGGGAGCTGAAGGGGCTCAGCCGTGCAGCTGCCGAAATGGCACCGAAAACCGGTGCTCCTAAGATGGAGCACCCACGGGGACACTTAAGATGGAGCACACATGGGGACACACATCTCGAAGAACTCCAGCTGCCGCACAAGGTGGGTAACCCTTCTTTCATCACTCTCCTAGTGAGAAAGATTTTCCTAATATCCAACCTTGACCACCCCAGCTGTAACTTCAAACCATTGCTCCTTGTTCTGTCCTCTGTTACTACTGAGAACAGCGTGGCTCCATCCTCCTTGGGGCACTCCTTCAAGTAGTTGAAGGTTGCTATCAAATCCCCCCTCAGTATTCTCTTCTGCAGGCTAAATAAACCTAGTTCCTTCAGTCTTTCCTCAAGTCATGTGCCGCAGCTCCTTAATCATTTTGGTTGCCCTCCTCTGGACTCTTTCTAATGTGTCCACATCCTTCCTGTAGTGGGGAGCCCAAAACTGGACACAGTATTCCAGATGCGGCCTCACCAGTGCTGAATAGAGGGCAATAATCACTTCCCTCTATCTGCTGGTGACAGTCCTACTGATGCAGCGCAATATGCCACTGGCCTTTCTTGGCAACAAGAGCACACTTGACTCATATCCAGCTTCCCATCCACCATAACCCTAGGTCCTTTTCTACAGTGCTGCTACTTAGCCAGTCTCTCCCCAGTGTGTAGCAATGCATGGGGTTTTTCCATCCTGAGTGCAGAACTTTGTGCTTGTCCTTGTTGAGCCTCATGAGATTTCTTTTGGCCCACTGTTCCAATTTGTCTAAGTCTCCCTGGATCCTGTCCCTGCCCTCCAGCATGTCTACTATTCCCCCCAGCTTGGTGTCATACATGAACTTACTGAGTGTGCAGTCTATCCCATCATCCAGATCATTAATGAAGATGTTGAATAAAACCAGCCCCAGAACCGACCCCTGGGGCTCTTGACTTGTTACTCGTTGCCAGCTAGACATGAGCTATTGATTCCTACCCACTGAAACTGTTGATCTAGTTGGTTTTCTATCCACCTTACAGTCCATTCATCCAACCCATACTTTCTTAACTTGGTGATGAGAAAGCTGTGGGAAACTGTATCAAAAGCCTTGCTAAGGTCAAACTTAAAAAAGTGGGGGAGGGGAGTTCCCAGCCTGTTGCCCCTCATAGAAGACTCAGGGGTGGCTGTTTGCTGTACAAAGCTCCCCCACTGCCTCAGCTATGGCTCCAGCAGGCAACAGCCACCCCGCATGCCTACTGTGCTCAGAGACCACTGAATCCTCCTCACCCCCCTTTTATGCAGGGCATAGCTCTCAGCCCAGCAATGGCATAAGGGAACCCCAGCCTATTCTGTGGGTGGCATTAATAGCTTGATCAGCAGACAAGTGACTGGGATTGTTTTTCCTCATAACTCAGCGTCTCTTGTATATGGAGCCAAACAGACTTGCCAAGGCACAGGGTAGCAATTACCATCAAAATAGAGAAGAAAGAAGGAAGAGGGAGAAGAGGAAGGAATAAGAACAGAGAGAAAGGAAAGGGGAAGTAGAAAGAGAATAGAAGGAAAAGAGGAGAGTGAGTTATGGAAGTGGAAAATAAAAAGGACATGAAGGTTGGAAGGTGAATGGGGAAAAAGATTTGAAGGGGCATGAAACAGGCAAATGGAGAGAAAGTAACACAGAGATAAGAAGGGGAGAAAACTGGAGCAAGGGGGGTTTGAGGCAGAGCCACAGTGGAGAGAATATCTGAAACTCCAGATACCTTTAACGTTAGCAAATATCATATTGATTCTGACAGCTGAAATGCACAGGACAAGAACTGTGTCTCACCTCTGCTCACTGTTCCCTTTTTCTGTTTTCACCCTTCATTGCCCCCTCTGCTTCTCAAAATGACTAAATGGCCTCTTCCGGCACATATAAAACATAGGAAGAATTGAAGTAACTTCCCTTGACGAGAGCCGCTGGCCCTGCCTTGGAGATGTCACAACGGATTTTTTACGCACCACCCCAAACTCCCACTAATTAATGCTGCATGTCTGAGAAGTCATGTCAACTACTTTCTGGATAGGGATCTGAAAGCCAGTCTCAGCAAGAAGGGGGTGGTGTCAGACAGTCCTTTGCATAAGGGCAGCTTTCCTGTCTTAACTCTGTTCATTCCCACTGTTCTAGGAACTTGGAGTTCCCTTTGGGGCAGCATTTCCATCCCCCATAACCCCTATAGTAACCCCTTCCCACCTGCCAGTGCTTCTGCCTCATTCCCTACAACAACCTCCTGCCACATTCCCTACAGTGACTTCCTCCACAGGTGGCACTTCTGCCCCAGTCTCTAGAGCGACTCCTACCCTGTTCCCAACAGTGATCTCCCCCACAGCTAGCACTCCCACTCCAGTTACTACAGTGACTCCCCCTCATAGTTGGTTCTCCCATCCCATTACCTCCAGTAATCCCTGCACCCAGCTTCCACCCCTGGACTACTTGAGCCAGAACTCCTGTCCCATTCCTTCCAGCAACTCTTCTTGCAACCAGCACTCCCACCTGTTCCCTCCAGTGACTCCTCAATAGCTGGCAGTCTTGCTGCATTCCTGACAGCAACTCCTTCCACAGCCAGCACTCTTACCCTGTTCCCTTTGGTGACTGCACCTCCAGCCAGCACTCTCACTGCATTCCCTCTAGCATCCCCCTGTCAGCTGGCACTCCCATCTTGTTCCCTCCAGTGACTCCACCCCATAGTCGATGCTCCTACTCTGTTCCCTACAGTGTCTCCCTTCACAGGCAGTACCCCGTCTCTACAGTGATTCCTGATGAGAGAGGTTTGAATTGGAAGTGGTTATGACTTCCAATTTCTTGAGCACTCCTCTACCATTCCCCACACTGACCTTTCACTACTCTTTTGCCCTCCTATATCTACCTAGGACAATAATCAGACAATAACTTTTACCTACTAAGCACAAAAATTGGCAATAACATACCTACTTTAGGACAATAATCAGACAATAACTTGTATCTGCCTAGGACAATAATAGGACAATAACTTTCAGAAAAGTTTCTTATGCAAAACCTTGAAGCAGAATGTAGTCACTGGGTGGAGAGGAATTACAGTATAAATTCAATTATCTTGACGGCTCTCTGCATAAACCCTTTCACAGCTCAGGGGTTTCCCACTGATTTAGTAGTAGTTCCAGCTCCCTAATCCCTTCCTGCACTCACCCACCCACAACCAAAGGCCAAGTAACATCTGGTCACTGTGAAGGGGAGCTTCTATTTACTTGACGATGATGGAGGGGGGAGAGTATTCAAATCCTCCTACAGGTTTTGTTGGGCCATGAGCTTTGCTTGATTGCCCCTGGGCATGAAGACACCAGTAGCAATTACAATAAAACGTCATGCAGAGAGCAAGATGCTGAGAGGAGCTAAACTGGAATATATGGTCAGGTCTTGTCAAGCTGGGCTGTGACAGGGGCTGGCCTAGGGAGAAGGTGGTGGGTGTCTTGGTTGGCCTTAATGTGGCCCTGCTCTAGTTAGATTGTAACACCTACAGTGTATTGTGATCAAATGGGTTCCTGAATACTTTCTTATAGATGGTGCCAAGTGATGGGTGCACGCCCAAACTTCCCTTTGTTCAGATCCAAACTCTTATCACTAACAGTGGGGTTCTGATCCAGGTTCAGATGTCAAACTTCTCTCCAAATGCATAGAAGCCATTGGATCCAGGATAATTGTTCTGGTTCATTATAGAGGTGGTGATTTGAATTCAAATGTCATAGCTGGCCCCCTTCCCCTGAAGTTTGGTCTAGTGAACTCTGCTGTCAGGTGAACTCATGGGTCAGCCATGAAATCCTGATCTTTGAGTGGGTCAGGCTTACCACTGGTAGCATGTGGATGCTCAGTGAACCAGGAACTTGAAGGCATATGTTACAAGAGCTCCAAACACTTGTGTGGCAAACATGATCCTGGTTTCCTGACTGTTGGCCTGTTCCTGGCTACTCATTCTCTGTGACTTCCCAGTGTCTTCATGTTAACCCAATTGCTCTTTTCAGTGTCATCTGGCACTGTGACGGGCTCTTCTAGGATCTTTCAGCCAAACGGAACTAGTAACAAATCCAGAGCCACTTGAGACTTCACATGCTAACACTGTGGCCACAGGGAATTTGGCACCTAGCAGGCCCCTCTTGCCCCAAACATACAAGCCCATATCACTTCAGTTAGAGGATCTCTGATCTGATTCTGTCCAGTTCAGGGAAGTAGAGTGCATGTACACAGAAGCCTTTCTGCTGTGCTTATGCAGTGCGAGGGCAGCTCTAGCTGGAGCTTTGATGTGGGGACTTGTAGTTCAACAGAGGCCCTCTTTCCAAATTACAAGGTTTTACATTAGGATCATTTGCTTGGGTGATATCCACTTGAGAGAATTCATTTCAGATTATTCTGCTGTTGGTCAAACAGGAACCTGCTTGTTTTCACAGCTCTCACTCCCATCTATTACCCATATCTCTGGCGTGGATATACCTGACAGTATCCTCATGTTTGCTGTGTTATTGTAACTGTGTTGGTCCCAGAACATGAAAGGGGAAGGTGACCAATTTCTGTTGGTGAAAGAGACAGACTTTTGAGTGACAAGAAGAGCAGTGCGTCAGCTTGAAAGCTTCTCTCTCTCACCAACAGAAGTTGGTCCAAAAAAAGACATTACCTCACCTTACCCACTTTGTCTTTCTACTCTTTGAAAGTAGGAGAGAACATTTATAAGTTTATAATTCTATATATGACGGTGGAGGTCCAAGTCTTTGTCTGCATGGATTACATGTCTACATTCTCATATGTAAGTGTGTGTATTGCTGTGGACCCTTGCCCAACTGATGTTCACATCGTCAATCACTGTACATTTGTTCATCACTCACGCTTTCTGTGGGCAGCCCGTGTCTCTCTCTCTCTCTCTCTCTTTTTTTTTTTTTTATATGAGCATGAATATTTTGATTATCTGCACAAAATCCCTTTTCTCTCTCACTCTCATTGTTCACTGTGTGTGGAGCTGACAGCTCCGGCGGGATAGATCAACACCGCTGCATTTCAGGAAAAGAATTATTTCACTCAATTACTCTAAAAGTGTGAGAGAGAACAGAGTGGTAAGAAGGGGAGAGGGGGAGAGAAAAAATAATCACAACACCTCGACAGGTTTACCCCATTGTGTCTGAAAATCTATCATTCCAACAAGTCCCTTTGTGAAAGGTTTAGATAGACAACTAGACACATGCTCTTCATGTCCTTTGAGGGGGAGAGTGAGGTGATGGGTTGTAGGGATCAGTCCTTGGACTCCAGGGCCCAGAGGGCTTGAGGGGTCACAGTGCTGAAAAGAACTGAGATGGAGCAACTTGTTATTTAATACAAGATGGATTTGGTGCTGATGGAAGGTGATGAATAGACTGCCCCATGAACCAAAGGCCTCTATATATGACAAGGGCAGCATATTAAGCAAACATTTCTGGTTTTGGAATAGACACAGCAGCAATGGAAAGGAGAAATATCTCCTCTCCCTCTTCTGTGCACCCCAGAACGGGAAGAGAATATATATATTTTTTTTTCATGGCTTTGTAGTTAGTGTCAAGGAGAGCGATTCCAATTTGGGGTCCATTCCTGACTCAGCCACTAACTCAGTGTGCAGCCTGAGGCAGGTCAAGTCACTGCTCTGTGCCTCAGTTTCTCTTGGTGTAAATGAGGATAACAATACTTGCCTATTGCCCAGAGGTATCATGAGCAAAAATTCATTAATTTGTAAAAGTGCTTAGAGAGCCTCATTCTTTAGGTGCTTTATAAAGGCCAATATTCCTCTCCTCCCTGCTTTTTTTTTTTTAAAGAAATGCTTTCTTATTTTTTATTTGACTGGCTGGGGTGAGTTAAAGCCATTGCATTACTCATAACTGCTCCATTCTCAAGGTTATTTGGGGAGGTTCTCACTATGTAGGCTGCAAGATTAAAAACCCCACACCCTCTATGAATCAGAAAATAAGGATATTCCCCCTACAATGGTATCCAACAGGAACAACATACAGCTGAAATGTGATGACTCCTGATGCTCGTGAGCCCTACATGGTACTATAAGGTTCTCGAATTAGATCCATGCTAGAGCAACCCAAGGATGTGTATGCTACTGTAAGGCCCCAGCTGGTACAGCTGAAGAATGCTCCAGAGTTTTCAGCTGCCAGTTGAGTCTTGCCCATCTCTGTCTGCAGGGGTCACCTGTGGGGTATGTACTGTTCTGCCATCATCACCCTTTCCATTCTTACATGGCTCTTTTGTGACAGTTGCCACATGTATGTGCCAGGCTGGGGTCATCACAGCCTGCTGAGTTGGATCCTGATGGCTTGTCACTGCTGCTCTCTCTCATTTCCATTCCAAATGTAGGATTGTAGGGCTGAATTTTCAACCCTGGATTTCTGGGGACTTGAATTCTGTTCTTGAAGGGCACCTTGGGACTCTAGCTCTGTTCTTGTGACTCCCAGAGACTCAAGCTCCAGCTCTTCAATAGAAATTCATCTGGGGATTTGTAAAGCGACGGTTGTCATTCATTTCTTCTGTCTGTCGTCTAGCCTCAGTGAGCAGCACATTAGCATGATGTGCATTAGTATATCATGATGCAGGGGGCTTATCAGTGTCCCTTGTTTTTAATGCTTTCCTCACAAGCCTAATGGCAAAGCACTGTGATTTGAAAAGTTTTTTCACTTCACTGTGGGTGTGAACAGGGCTACTATCTCGTATCAGGCACCCCTCACTTCGCCTTCCTTGTGTCAAACCTGTCTTTCAGACTAGGTCCTAGGTTGTTTTAAATTCATTCTCTGTCTCTCCTTTTGCAGGATGGTGGAATATTCCCTGGATCTCCAAAACATTAACTTGTCTGCGATCCGTACTGTCCGTGTCCTGAGGCCCCTCAAAGCCATCAACCGTGTGCCAAGTAAGTTAATCTTCCCTCTCACAGGTACCTACTTATTCCTCCCCCTCACAGGAGCCCCAAATCATCTGTGCTTCACCTTGGTCTGTGCCATTTTTGTCTATCACTTTGCTGCTGTGTCTGAAATCTCTTTCCTCATCGATTGTCCCACGGAGTCCCCATATCTCCAGTAGCTGGATTCTCATGAGGTCCCTTCCAACTCTATGATTCTATTCTATTCTATTCTATTCTATTCTATTCTATTCTAAACCTTTTAGCCTATCAGACATGTATGTACCTTTTAGCCTATAAGACATGTATTTTACCTATGACCTTTTAGCCTATAAGACATGTATGTAGGTCTGTGTACATGTGGATCACCAAAACATTCCAGTCCCAGCTGGATGTCTCAAGAACTTGGAGGTAGATTTGGGGTACTTGGCTATGATTACTCAGAGATAGAGGACTAATCTGGCTCCAGTTTGTTCATGGGTGCCAAATAGCTCAGGGATGTTAGGAGAATGAGATACAGAGCCACTAGATCCAATCGAGGTGTAGGCTATGTTCCTAAGTTCCTCAGATTCTCAGCCTGGCTGTTCATTTTGTCAACTCCTCTCTGCCCTTCTCTCCTAAAAACCTCTTCTCAAAGGGTCGTGCAAAGACTACTCATCTGAGTTGTAGGGAGTGTTTAAACAGTAAGGCTATTCTGTCTCTAGTGCCCACTTGATGACCAATATGCTGAAGCTGGGAGATGGCAATAAACGAGATATTTCTCTTTCCCATAAAACTATGGAAGGTATGAGACTGCTTGTAGAGTCATGGAGAGGTGTATAGTGGTAGTGGGGGGTGAGCAGTGAGATCAGATGGGAGCAGGAGGGAGTGAGGGTTGATTCTAGATGATTTTTCAATTTCCTCTCATTTAAAAATATACGAGTCCAGCTCTGTGTGGGGGTGGACAACAATGGCCATATTTTATCTATTCCACACTGCACACTTTCTCCTTCCACTCTTGTCCCGGTTCCCACCTCTGCAGCTCTGTGTATATGCAGCATGTATGAGTCAGGGTTGGGAGCTCCACTGGGGATTGAACTGTCAGAATCTGATGGGCTGAGCCTGAACCTGGTGGTACAAACACCTCTCTACAGCTCCCTGGCCAGCTAAATGGTTTGCCTGCTGGTTTGGCTCAGATTTGAGAAACAGATCCATCTTCGTCTTTTCAATGTGGAGGGAAGGGGGTGAGGAGGTGCACTGTACACAGAAGCCATCCACTTATCTGCAATGTTCATACCTCTCTCTTTCCTTCTTTCCCCTGTAAGAGCAGACACTGCAATCAGTGCACACTGACCCATGCCCTCTGACGGGGGTATAATCTTTTGTAACTTTGCCCCTTCCCATGTGGCAGAGGCTGGCAAACAGAGATGACTCTCTTTCCTGCGTGTCTGTCCTTTATTACTCTCCCCCTCTCTTTCTTTCCCCTTTCCCTCTTCTTCTGTATCTTCTCTTTTGCAATTCCGTTTTGATAATTCTAGAGCACAATAAAGTAGACAGGGATTGCCAGTGTCACCGCAGGAAGGATCTCATGTATCACTGTGGTAGAAACTGGGGAGAAGACTTTATGGAGTGGGCCAATTTCATGCCATTGAAGTCAGTGGAGTTACACCAGCAAGTAATCGGCTCACTGTGTTTGGTACTGTTTTGGTTATGCCCTACTCAGAGAAAATAGCTGCCATGTAAGGCATTGTGACACTTTCAGGACTTCTTCCATTTCTCCCAAACTTTTATACTAAGTTTTTCTTCCTTACCACATAACAGAAAGTCTCATTCCTCTTCCCCCTTTGATGTCCCCTCCTTCCATTTTTATCAGGCTATCTGCTATGACCAAGATCTCTTCAGACACTTTCACTTTGCTGAGGCCAATCCCATTCCATACCTCAGCAGCTTCATTCCTTGGCCTCCCCAGAGCTGAGGGGAAGTTTACCAGAGGTGGGAACAGGCTAGAACAGGAGTGTAAAACATAGGGCCTGTGGGCCACATGCGGCCCCTGAAGCTATTTCCTGCGGCCCGCAATGACACTTTTGTTACCGATATTTGAAATATCGTTGTATGAAGAGGTTTCAGTGGTGCGGCCCTCAGGCTAACATACTAGTCCTCATGCAGCCGTCATGGTGATTTGAGTTTGAGCCCTGGACTAGGAGCTAAATGAAATAAACCAGGCTGACTCAGTTGTCTGCCAGAGAATGTGTGCCATGAAAATTTTAATTATCAGGACCCAACAGTAGAAACAAAGCTAGGTAGATCAAAATGAAGTCATGCCCTTTTATCTCCTTTTCACCAGGTTAAATCAGGGGAAACTTGATTAAAATCAAAACAGTTACACCTGGGGAAAAAAACAGTGTGAGGTCAGAATCAGGCCCACAAAGAAATCTGTTAGTCTTAAAGTGCCACACGACTCCTTGGTTTTTTTTTTGCTAGATTTTTAAAGCCAGAAGGGACCATTGTGATCATCTAATCTGACCTTTTGCATAACACAGGCCACTTTCCCCTTGATAGAGCTCAGTGACTTGCCATACAGCCCCCTCTAGGCATTTCTTCCCAACATTGGTTCCTCTTCTAAATTCTACTTTTCTCCACTATAGCAGTGTCTGTGTAGAGCTAATATTATTTTAGTTTTTATTTTGCTATTGTATGTTTATATCTCTGTCTGGCCACACAGATAAATGGAGCTGTGTGCATCAGTTCTGGATGAAGAGACACTTTCATTATTAAATGAAAAAATAATTTCCCCTGGATAGGAACACTGTCCTGTGGACTGAAAAGTGGCTGAAAGGCTGTAAACAAAGGCTAATGATGAATGGGGATGTGCTGAGCTGGAAGCAAGTGTCTAGTGAGGTACAGCACATATTGCCGATACACTCCCTTGTCAGAAATCACATTGAATATCTTTTTAAAATTCTTCATTAATGATCTGGAAGAAGGAGCAAAGCACATGAAGGAGATTTGCAGATGATAGTAAAACTAAAAGGGTTGCAGATGCTAGGTAGGTTAGAGAAAGAATACAAAGAGATGCAGCAAGAGTAGAAACCTGTGCAAAAAATAACAAAGGGAGAAAACGGGGGGTGGGGGGTGAAGAAGGCAGATCTGAAAAACCAGTATTCAGTGTAAGGGTAGAGGATGCTGAGGGACAACAATAGTGAGGTAGACACTGGGCCACGCTTTCAGAAGACTTAGCGCCAAATGTAGGCTGCTAAATAGGAGCCAGACTTTCAAAAGAGCTGGGCATCCACTGTGCACCTAGTGGGCTGAGCTCTTTTGAAAATCTGGCCATGTATTTTGGTGCCTCCCAGAGAGCCAAGTTCTTCTGAAACTCTCTTCCTAGTCATGGGTGCTGCGCTCCTCTGAAAAACCCTGACCACAGGAGTGAGAGCAGGTAGTAAATACAATATGAATTTGTAATGTGTAAGGGCAGCAGATAAGGTAGTAGTAACTTCAGAGGCAAAGGTCACAACAGTGTAGGAAGGTAGTGTGAGTAGAAATTGGCCATGAGTAAATCTAGGTAGGAAATTAGAAGGTTTCTAACCATCAAAGAAATAAGATTCAGGACCAGCCCTCCAGAAGGAGTACTGGGCCAAGCAACTTAACCAGTCATAAAATGGATCTTGATATATTTGTGAATGGCATTGTATGGTGGGGTTGCCTGCAACAGTCTCAGTGACCTAGGAGGTCCTTTTCAGTTCTGTGTTCCTAATATTCCCTCTCTACATCGCCTTATCCAGAAAATTGTTGTCAAACCATGGCACTATATTACCAGAATGTATTGGAAGGAATTCATAGAAGAGCAATCATAATGATCAAGAAGCTGGAAGGATTTGATGGATGAGGGAAGATTTTTGAAAAAAAGTTTAATAGGTCTAGCTCACCTAAACAGTATCTAAAAGAGACAGATTTTAATAACAACCCACAAATAGCACATGCAGGTGAGCATAAGAAATGAATTTTTGTGTGTGCTATGCAGGCTATAATTTAGAGTAATGGGAAAAAATTACTAAAGAGGAAATTTATAATGAGTAATAGGAAGAAAGATCTTTCTTGTACTGAGATCTGGTGAGCCATGGAATGAATAATCTCTCAAGGAAGGCAGTGGAAGTCCTATTGGTTGTACGTGACAGAGGGATGTATATAAAATAAAGAATCAGACAGACAAGGTAGATTGGGAGCTTCTCTTCTCCCTGGATGTTAACACAAGAATGGGGGCAATTCAGTGAGATTAAAAGGATTTACTTTTTTCACACATCATCTAATTAGAGCATGGAATTCACTGCCATAGAAAGTCATTGAGACCAAAACTTAGCAAGGTACAAAAGGAGCTAAGACATTTGCACGGATGTCAGGAGTATCCAGTTATCATAGTTAGTGCTAACATAAGTTTTGGAAGAGATGTTAAGTTTCTTGTACTTTCCTCTAAAATGTCTTGGTGATGGCCACTGTCAGAGACAGGGTGCTGAACTAGATGGACCCAGGGTCACATCCAGTCTGGCACCTCCTATGTTATTTTTCAGTTAGACTGGATAGAATACTAAGAGCCCCATTTTTATAACACTGTATGTCTCACCCATGCATTAGCATTAATGCTTATCTCTTACATTCCTGCCTTTAGTCTCGTGAGTGCTGCCTTTCAGGGTTTTGTCTGCAGGTGCATGAAACAGGAATGATAAACTATTGCGGTCCTATAATCATTCAATTTAATTCAATAGCTCTGTTGGCATGACAGACTACTCAAGCTGCCAATGTGTGAGAAAGGCCCTTCAGGTCTCTGCCAAAGGTTGTTACAATCTGCTCATGGACAGTCTTCACATTGGGTTTTGGGTGTTCTTCCACATCCTTGTGTTATTTTTATCTGTTTCTGATTCAGTGATAGGTTGCTATATAAAATGTTGTCTTTGCCATCTCTTTTCTTCTCATCCTCTCACAGTAGTGCAGTTTTCCTCATTGCTTTTTAATAGAAAGTCTTTAATCATTTCCGATAATTTCAGGAAATACCGGTTACTTTATCTTTATTTTTTCTTTTTTTAACATTGGAGAACAAAATGACTCTTCATTTCACACTCTCTTCTGTCACTTTGGTTGCCTAGTCCTTTTGCACTGTACTTTGTGTCTTCCAGTCTCCACCTCACATTTATGGTCACTGTTTCTTAATTTGGAAGGAGTCGTCATAGACTGCACAGAGGTGAGGGAATTTGCTAATATGAAGCTTCTGTGAAAGCATTTGTATTAGACTGTTGCATAGTAACTTTGTTGAATAGCAAGTGTATGTGTCTATTAGTATATAGTATATGAGAATAGGAGTATGTTGTGGGGAGCTCCATATACATGGGAAATACAGTGGCCTGTAATTGTTTAGAGTTGTGCGGGAACAAGAATTTCCATTTCATGGGAAATTCTGTGCTTTCTAGGTTTGTTTCAATCTGAACTAGAAGAAAAACAAAAATTTAATAAACAACAGAAGCTCTGTGACACCTTAAAGACTTACAAATTTCTTCAGGCATAAGCTTTTGTCTGCTGCAACCCACTTCATCAGGTGCAACTGATGAAGATGCAACTTCTATCTGACAAAGTGGGTTGCAGCCCACGAAAGCCGAAGAAATTTGTTAGTCTTTAAGGTGACACAGGACTTTAGTTGTTTTTTTCTATACACAGATTAACACAGCTGCTTCGGGGGGGGGGGGGGAATCATGTTTTCCCTTGGAAAAAGAAAATCTTTCCTTTCCCCCTCCTCCAAAAGAAAATCATGTTATGTCAATCAAAATGTTTCATTTTGATTATGACATCGATCCATTTTTTTAGGCACACTACAATAAAAGAAATTTTGAAATGAAAAATGAAGAGGTTTAGAAAATATTGAAACAATGTTTTGACCTTACTGAAACTTTTTCCCCCCCAAAATTTTCCAAAGTGAAATTCCACTGAAATTGGTATAGTCCTATGGGAAGTGTTGGGTTTTTGATGAAATGGTATTAAAATAGCCCACTAGAAAAATTTCCACCAGTTCTGATTTGGTTGTTGTTACTATTATTCATTTATACTGAAGTAGTGCCAAGAATACAGCCAGGTCAGATTCCTATGCTTTTCAATTGGCAATCTCAGAAAGCTTTCCAAAAGTTCACTAGCATCATCATCTTTGTACAGCATGGGTGACTGAGGCACAGTGAGTCACTAGCAGAGTCAGGAATAGAACTGACATCTCCTGATTCGCAGTCGTGTGTCCAACCCACTAGACCAAAATAATAATATAAAAATAATCTAAAGCAGATGAATGCTGGGATGGCCAGAACAATGCAGTTCAATATTTACTTGCTTGCCTTATGTCTGTATTCCACACCTAGATGTTCAGTGTCACATCAGTGCCTTGGAGAGAGAAATTTATGTGGATGTAAACCCCACTTGTGGGACAGTGGAGAAATGACAGCATTTGATGTCTCTCCAGCGTATTTTTGAGGAACTAATTTCATCAGAGAGTGTATGCGAAATTAGCTTCTGATAGGAGGAAGTATTAAACTGTGGAACCATCAGTTTTCAAACTAAATTCGGCAGAAGACCGGAATCTGTCCTGCTGGGAGCAGTCCTGCCCTGGCAATAGGATTTAATAGGTCTTTTCCATCTCTAACTTCTAAAATTCCACTATAAGTCCCTTGTTTGAGATAATGTACTTTTATCTCTCTTTAAAAAATCACTTATTTGTCCTCTGCCCAATGATGACTTATTTTTGGAAAATCTAGAATTGCATTTGACTATTTTTGAATTGTATTTTCATATTTCACATGGCTTTTTGTGCAGCAACAACTCAAAGCCAGATTTTTTTTCCCCAAAAATGTTGAAGTTGCCATGCGCTAAGTTTTCTGTTGTTGTGAATAAATATTTCTGGAGTACCACATGTGTATGTGCTCCATACACACATGAAAAATAGCTTTTCATCAGTAGATCTCAACGCAAATAAAAATAAAAGTAAGGCATTGCCCTGAGGAGCTTACAAGCAAAGAACACTGTTATCATTTGCTTTCTGTGCCTATGCAATAAAGGTTGGGTGTGTAAGAGTCCTCTTTATTTCTCTGTATGGGCTACCTGCATCTCCAGTCTATAATCAAAGGAGAGAACAGGCTTGATGGAGTTGTGATTCTGTACTCCGTGGAGTTGGGTGGGGAATTAGTGAAGACAAGAGAGGAAAACACAGAGCCTTAGCTTTACTCACCCACTCCCCCCCAAGATGCTAGTCAGTGGAACTGAGGCAGAGCAGAGGGGACAAAATCAGTGCTTGTTATGGACCAGTAGAAGATAGCTCTCCTTTGAAATCAAACAGAGATCAGGAAAGGAATTGTAACTCAGAATCACAATTCCTACCATAGCTTGATCCTGGGCAACATAGCCCTTTGTCACCCTTTTCTGTGACTGAGGAACAATGCCTTAATTCAGAGGTAGACAAAATTGGCTCACAGCTAGGCACCAGCCAGAGGGTGCTTCTCCATTATATTTTTACAGTGGAGCTAGGTGACAGGCTAATAAAACTGATTGCCCTGGTGACCAGAAACATAGATTTGTTGATGCCTACCTTAATGCACCGCATAATCAGACAAGCATGTACAGCATATGGGAGAATACTACAAAGAGAAGATGGAGAGTTTGCAGAGCAGTGTAAAATTCAGTGCTGGTAAGTGGAGTGAAAAAGATGCATCAGAAACAAATATTCCTGTGAGAATAGTGGATGTGATTGGCAGACAAGAAGTGAGAGGCCATTCCTGTCGTAAAGGTGATGTGACAGGAGATGTGATATTGATCTTGGACAAGGTGTGGGAGGAAGGGGAATTACTGGAGGTGATGATTGGGAGGAAGAGAAATGCAAGCAGGGATGGGCGCAAGTGCCAGTAGGAAGAAAGTTCATTTATAATCAAAAAACTAAATGAGAAGGATTTGGAAATCAATATTTACTACTGTCTTTTTAATGAACTTATCACAGTGTAGTGTTCTAGATGCACATATGGATTCATGAATCCCGCATTGAAATAAATGCAGCTCTTTGTCTAATCCTGGTGCTTTTGTCCTGATACATTCAGATAAAAATGTAAAGCATGGGCATTTATTTAAATGAGTGATCCATCAAAATATTTCTTTTAAACAAAAATTAAATTGAACAGGAATGGGGTCCCCCAGTAACTGGCAGGGGCACAGATCTCCTGAAGGCCTAGGGGCCATGATGGGAGCACAGAGCTCCTCTGGCTTGGGGCCATGGTAGAGGCACAGAACATGCCACTACAAAAGTGGTTACATTTAAATTCCTGCACAAGTACATGATGAGCATAGGTTTATGCTGCAGTCAAAGTATGACTGCAGGATATATACAAAATAGAAGAGTCCTGTGGCACTTTTAAAGACTAACACATTATTTGTCGCATAAGCTTCTGTGGTATAATCCCACTTCATCAGATGCATGAATGGAAACTGTAGTATGTTAGTTGTAGATAGACCTGCAGAGAAGAAGGGTGAGCCACTAGCTCAATTCAAACAGTTCAGGAGGTATAGTCTAGTAGTCTATTTAAGCAAATTAAACAAATTGCTGTGATTCAAACAATGTGGATATGGGCTTTTGAGAAAAATAGATGCGAAAGTGATGATGTTAAAAAGGGAAATTACCTTTGTAATGAGTTAACCATCCTAAATCCCTATTCAGACCCAATCTGATGAGTCAAATTTGCATATGAAATCCAACTCTGCAGTTTCATGTTGAAGTATGGTTTTGAAGTTCTTTTTTTCCTACCTCTTGACATACTGTGACTTTAATGTCTTTTACAGAATGTCCAGGGAAATTGAAGTGTCCATCTACTGGTTTTTGAATATTACCATTCTTGATGTCTGCTTTCTGTCCATTTATTCTTTCATGCAGAGACAGTCCAGCTTGACCAATGTATAAGGCAGAGGGGCACTGTTGGCACATGACGGCATATTCCACATTGGCAGACATGCAGATGAACAATCCCCTGATGGATTGGCTGATTTGGCTAAGTTCTATATTGGTGTCATTTCAGTATATACGTAGGCAGAGTTGGCAGTGGGGTTTGTTGCAGGGGTAGATACTTGGTTTAGTGTTCCTGTTTTATGGTATGTATTTCCTTAAGGTTGGGGAGCTGTCTGTGTGAGGACTGGCCTACTTCCCAAGGCTTGTGGGAGTGAAAGAGTGAGGGATCATCTTCCAGGATAGGTTGTAGACCCTTGATGATGTGTTGGAGAGGTTTTACTTGAAGACTCTAGGTCAGTGGTTCTCAACCTTTTCCAGGTTGCGACCAGGGGTTAAAGTAAGCCAGAATGCACCAGAATGCAGTTCTGCGGCCTACAGATTTGAGGGGCCAGATTTCCGAAAAATAGAAAAATTGGGTGGAACACATGTTCTGCCCTGCCCTGGCCCAGTAGCTGCAGCCAGGCTGGGGGAGTTTTCAAATCTCCCACCCTGAGCATGCTCAGATGCCTACTCAGGGCAGGAGCAGCCTGGCCAGGGAGCAGCTCCGGCTAGGTAAGTGGGAGCAAAAGGCAGGGGGTCGGGGAGTCAGTGGGGGGCCCAGAGGTTAGGAGTGTTCTGGGGCCCATCAAATTATACTTTAACCCCTGGTCATGACACAGTTGGCAGTGGGATGTGACCCTACAGGACACACCAGCGCACCTCCCCCAAGATGAATCTAGCCATATCCCTGGCTCTCTGCGACACACTTACTGCTGTGTGGCGACACAGTAATGTGTCTCAACACTGTAAATGAGAACCACTACTCTAGGTGATGACCACTGGGTATTCACTCGTGTTCCTGTGAATCATTACTATTGTTATTCAAACTAACTAGATCAAAGCAGGTGCTGAAGTCACACCTCTGATTACCACATAGATATACCTTGAGTTAAAGAAAAATCAGGCCCTGAGTGCACCAAGATCAAGAAATTCAAAGTTATGGTTGCAGCTTGCTCCTCCCCCCAGTAACTTGTATTACTGTACATTGCATTATTTCTGCACCACTTGGTTATCTTTATCACACATATTGCCATGGTGTTCAACACTCTGTGGGTCCTATAAATCAGATTTTCCAAACATTTCAGCACCCTTTTAGGGTGCAAAGTCAACAGTCAGTTTTTCAAGAGACCTCAGCATGTTAGGTAATTAGCTTTTCTCAAAAATCTGGCCAACAGTGTCACAATGGGAGCAGCTGTGTTTTGAGCACTTTAGAAAATCTTGCCCATCACATGGCTGATTTGGTCATCATGGCTTTACAAGGAAAAGGGAAGATCAGTTAAGGCCCCTTCACATCCCTTTCTTCAAGGATTTCCTTATTTCCAAAAACAAAACCCAACTCCACAGTGCTTCTGACTTGTGATTTTATTGCAAGTCTTGTGGTATTTGGTGTAAAGCCCCTGCCTTGCAAATACAGGACCAAAAAAAAAGGAAAAAAAAGAGGCTTTTAGTTCTAATGGTTGCAAAGAAAAGGTAAAAACAAGACTCAGCTCCAAAGGTTCACAAACCATACTGGGGAAAAAACAAACAAACAAACAAACCACCACTGTTACTCTTTCCTGAAAACTCTCATAATTATTAAGCCAATCTCATGACTTTTGAGAGCATGACTTTTGAATGCCAGTTTGTCAAAGTTTCAAAGTGCTCTGGGGTGCATTTGGATGAGAGGTGCTATGTAAATGTAGGTTTATGATCATTGAACCTTCAGTCAGGGCCGTCCAAGCTATGGAGGGTGGGGCCGGCCCCCCGAAAGCCAGGCTCTGCATTTCCACCCCTCCCTGCTTGCCGCCAAAGGCAGTGGAGCGGGGGTGGGGAGCAGCCCAGCAATGAAGGTGCAGCAGTGGGGCCTGCAGAACCACAGGGCCTGGGATGGTTGCCCCCCTTTCCCCTTCCCTGTAAAGATGGGTCTGCCTTCAGTTCTTGGCCTTTCCCTGCTTGGCCTGTATTACTCGAAGCCAGAGTCTCTGCAGTTGGTCCCCTGCAGAACACACTGACAATGACACTGCACCCTGCAAAATACTCAGGCTGCACTATGCTGCCAGTCACTCTCACAGCCCAGGGTAACCTCTGAGCGCCAGCACCTCTTGGTGCAGAGCTAGGACTGAGCTGGGTCTACAATGATATGGTGTATTAATGCTGGCCCAGAATCAATGCCAGTGCATGCCAACACTTTGCCCTGGCTACAGTGAAGCTTTCCCACCAAGCTCCTTACCCGCTTGCCCCATTGTGGATGTTTCTGAGGACTAGGTAGTGTGAAGCCATCTCCTCGTGCTTCAGCTGTCTCTAAAGGCTTGTGTGGCCTTCTTGTTCCCATGCACTGCAGCAGAAATGAAGAGGTGGTAAGTTGCATGACTGAAATGACTGGGGAGAGAAGCGTGTAGTGGGCAGTAGAGGCCAACTCGGGAGAGAAGTGAAAAAAAGAAAAAACAAAACTGAAGACCTATCTGCTTCTCCTGGGAATCTCATACCACTTCCTCATAGCTAGCCCCATTCCTTTCCCTGATTTAAATCCCTGCCCAGTGGGCAACCTCCCCTGGCTCACTATGGAAATGGGTCCTGCCCAGTTGCCTTTAGGGCTCAGCTCTGGCTTCCCACAATCCCCAGCCTTTGCTTTCCCATCTTGGAAGCATCTAAGTTTGCTGTCCACTACCCAGTACTGAGGACCACCATCTCCTGTAGGCTTTTGAAGAAGGAAGCAGGTAGACCAGACTCATGGAGAAGTGGCATCACAATGTGCTTTCTGGTCTGCACAGTGAGTGGACAGGGCAGATGGATGTTACTGCAGCCTATGAGGAGAAGGCAGGCGAGACCAGGGAGCAATGAAGAACTGAAGGAGAAAGACAGAAAGGTTCATGAACAGGAAGGTGGTCATTTGCAAGAGACTGGAAATTCAGAGAGGAGGGTCACTAGAACCATCAAGTCAGGTTGCAGGTGAGCAGAAGGTGGGGGTGGAGGGACAGCTGTATATATATGAAGGCAGAGGGGAGTGGCCAGGACATAAATGGATAGAAAGCTGACACTCAGAGGAGCATACAGCACTAATACTTGTTTTCTTCATATTAAGATACTGTTTTTGTAGTGCCATATCACTGGAGAATCTGACCACCTTTCCTCAGGAGACCATTGTGACTAACAGGAAGGTAAAAGGATTAGCAGGGCAGCAGTTACAGTTTGGGCTATGAGAGGATACTGGAACATTGTAAAGAATGAATTTTGAAAAGTCTTGGGAAACGGATTCTTTGGTGTATGCCTCTCCAGCTGCTTCCTGTCCTGTTCATTTAATTTTTTGCTGCTAGTTTCTCTCCCCATTTACTTTTGTCTCATTGTATTTTTTTCCCCCAGTTCTCTGTACCATTCTCTCTTTTGCTGCTCTCACCAGGTCTGTGTCTCTCTCTCCCCCTCTCTCCTTGTCTGACTCTCCCTCCCTCTCATCTGTTGTCTTTTCCCCCATCTCCATTTGTCCTTTACCATTGGCAGAGCAGAAGCCACACTGGCTCACAGCTAGGAGTGAATATAAAAGGGACAATGACCTTTTCTGAGGAAGCCTTTGAAAAACAGCTGTTCCCTGGGAAGAGAAAGGAAGAGGGGCTGGGCAGCCCAGAGAATAAGGGGGAAGGGAGGGCATTAATGAAGCAACATTCAGCAACCAAACAGGTTTCCAGAGCATCAAATATGAAAAGGTTTGCTCTTCAAGAGGAAGAAAAGCAAGGAGCATGAAATATTTATGAGTGCCAGGTGTGGGCTATGAAAGGCGTCTTTCCCTCCCCAATCACCCTCTCAGGGAGACTGGAGGGACACAGCTATATCTGCTGCAGGCACCCAAGGGAGGATTCTAGCTGTCTAATTTTCTCTAGAAGATGGACTCTGTGAAATGTTAGATAATGCCCTTCTTCCACCACCCACTCATGCACAGGTCTCTGAACACACACAAAGGGTGGAGAGTGGAAGAGCATGCCTGGTGGGTGTTCACCAACTGGAGCTACTCTTAGGGGGATATGGACCCTGACTATGGGCAGATCATTTCAAACATCTTAACAACTTGAAACATGGGCAGTGCTCCATCAGACCCAGCAGGATATTATGCCATGAGAAGAGGGGGTAGGTGGAGAGCAGTGGGGTTAACAGCAAAAGAAGGAACTATTCAAGAAAACAAAATAAAAATCCACTGACAAGAATCAATATTTTGGGAAAGTAGCTTAATTCCCTCTTGGATTTGGGCAGAGCAACTCTGCTCCTTGCTCCAGAGGTGCCTCAGGGCCCTTTCTGACAAGTTTCTGTCAACTTCAAAGAGTCCATGGTTCCCTCCAGACAGTTCCTGTCAACCCCAATTAGCTTGGTAGTCATAGCAGAAACCTTCTTGAGCAGAAACACCTGGTATGTGCCAGCCCTTGGGAAAGCAGAACCATGGTGTGTGATCTAGAAAGAGAAAAGCAGGGGGCGTATGCTGCAATTTGCATGCTAATCTAACAGAGCATGTGCAGAAGAGACTTCGTGCCCTTAAAACCAAGCAACTAAAGCCCAGTACATTTCTTTCCATGGCACTCATTATTTCAGGACCAACACTGATGGAGGTCACGGGACTGGTGGAAAAATTCTTTAACTCAGGTTCTTATTCCTTTCCCATCACCGTGGTATCTGAGCACCTTCCAGTAGTGCATGAATGGACATGACTATCATCTGTAAAAATCAAAAGGAGATGCAAGGTTTAAAGCAAGAGAGCCTTCTGTATGTTCAGTATCCACAAGTTCAAACAAACTGGCTGAAGGGAGTATGATTTTCAGTACTCAACACTTTGATGGGTTGAACTACCAGTTTTAATTTTTGCTGAAGCCAAAGCAAATATCTTCCCCATCAGCATTTGGGGCACAATGATCTGCAGGGCCCTGGGATACCTAATGTTGTTGATTCCAATTTCAATTGCAAAATCTGAGGTATAATTCTGTCCCTCATCCAGGCAATATGTCTTAGCTGAATTAGCTCAAGTGTTTCCTTCTTCCTTGCCCCAGCATGCATAGCGATTACCAGAGATGTCAGTGGACTGACTGGATTTTTCTGTGGTCTGATCTTTTGTGGGAATTTTCAGAAACTGGCAACTAGATATAGAAGCAGGCAGTATCAGGTTAGACAGATGCAGAGAAAGGAAGAGAGCTGCACCTTTTCTTGAGCCATCCCCTGTGACTGAACCAGCATCCCTGTCTCCACGTATAGTGCAACCTCACTCTCCTGATTCAAACCCTGCCTCAAAACTTGCATCTTTCCTTGCCTGTTCTCAGCCTTCATTTTGCATGCTGCCCTCAAATTTTAACAGGTTAAATTAATTTAAATCAATCCAAAGAGGCTCTGAGCTGTGTATGTAACATCACAAATGCATGACAAAACCAATACTATATACCTGAGTACATAGATGATATTTTCATCTTCTTAACAGACAAACTAAATTCCCTTGTAGTTTTGCACCATGGCTTAAACAATTCCCCCTTTGCATTCAGCTATCTTGCCACACCAACATCAGCTGGAACCCACATGGGGTATCATTAAATAACTACAACCCATACTCAATAGGGACCTGATTCTGAAAAAAATCTTTCCTGATCCACCTGTTCTAGCCTTCAGATAATCCCCCAGCCTTTCCAAGCTCATCATCAGAAACAAGCTCGCCACAGACCAGGACACACCAACTCAAAGTAGCATCAGACCCTCCAGAACAAGAGATGCAAAACCTGCGGACATCTCCACTGCTACAGTGACCAACAGCTCCCACAACACACCCTTTTGTGTCCACGTGTCTTCATGTCACAACATATGGGGTACCTCATCCAGTGCCATATGGGTACATTGACACAGGGATAAAAGCCCCATGGTGCAGTTCTCTGTCGTCACAAGTTCCCAGGGCTCAAGCTCCATTCCGGGTCTGCAGGCCTACACAGCAGTCATTCAGCTCAAAAAGCCATGCCCCACAAGCCTGAGTCAGCTGACATAGGCCAGCCACTGTTTTTTTTTTAACCACATGCAGACATACCTGAAATGCCCCAATACCAACTTTACAGGTTAAATCAGACAATCTCTATACTCTTGAATGAACTCACACAGAAATATATAAAAGATAAAAACACCCCATCATCTGTGGATGAATGCTTTGCACAAAAGAATCCCTTTATAGCTGACCCTTCAGTCCTTGTCGTCAAGGGTGACACACACAGCCATTTTGAAAGAGGAGACTGGGAGCTTAAATTTGTAACTTTGCTAAAGACTAAAGCCCATGGGTTGAACAGATACTGTGTTTATGGCTTATTATAACTATCTGTAAACCTCTAACACTTTCCCCTCCCCAACTGCCTATCCCCTCACCTTCATTTTTCCCCTGTGACCAGAGGGGTGTCATTGGGCCAGTTCCATTTGAACAGTCCCTTGAAATGTGTTTTAACCATTTTTGTGAGACAATTATTCCACCTTGTATTTAGCTGTGATACTTTGAGGCTATGTCCACACGTAGCTAGTTATTTCAAAATAAGTTATTCCAAAATAACTTATTTTGAAATAAAATCTTTATTTCAAAATGAAATAAAAAAAATTTTAATTTGAAATAAGGGAAACCCTGAAAGCAAAATAGGATGCCATGCATGTGGACATGCTATTTTGCTTCAGGAGAGGGGCAGCATGGGAGGTGTAGCAACATGGCCCCCTGGCAGGGCCATGTTGCCAATCAGTCCCCTGCCTGGCTCTCCCATGGAGAGCCAGGCAGGGGAACACTGCCCCCAGAGCAGAAATCCTGCTGCCCTGACTCCCCTGCTGCTCTTGTTGCAGCAAAATTGTGAAATTGAATGCAGGCTACAGAACCTGTGAGGGGCTGGGGGAACCGGCATCCCCTCTCCCGCCACTTACAAGCAGCCAGGGGCCCCCCAAGCAGGCATCTTCCCTGGCCACTTCCAGGGGGCCATGGGCTGGGGGAGCGGGGCGCCCCCACCACCCCACTACCCAGTGGAGTAGCCACCCAAACCGTCTGGGGTGCCCGCCACCCCCCCTGCGCTTGGCAAGGGGGAGCAGCTGGCTTCACCTGCCGCTTCCCTTGCTGAGGGCAGGGGGGGCAGGGGGCGCCCTAGCCGGCTTCACCTGCCACTTCCCCTTGCCAGGGGCGGCGGGTGCCCAAGCCAGCTTTGCGCACCACTTCCCCTTGCTAGGGGCGGGGGGCGCCCCAGCTGGCTTCGCCAGCCACTTCCCCTTGCTGGGGATGGGGGGGGTGGCGGGCACCGGAGCTGGCTTTGCCCACTGCTTCCCCTTGCCGGGGGGGGGGGGGCAGCAAAACGGGCTGGGGCATCCACCCCCCTGCCCCCACCCCCCTGCCCCCGGCAAGGGGAAGCCACAGGCAAAGCTGTCTCGGGCACCTGCTGCCCCCCTGCATCTCCCATTAGCGCCCTGGCCCTGCATGGCACCCTGGGAGGAAGGTCCAGTGTTATATCGATATGTGTTCCATAGTGATATAACACAGCCAGACGGGGTTATTTTGAAACCACAGTTTCGAAATAACCCTCATTTTGATACAAAATTAGGTTTTATTGTATCAAAATGATTTTTCTTATTTCAAAATAAGGGAGCTCCTTATCTCAAAATGAGGAAACGTCTGGACCTGCCAAGTTTTATTTCGAAACAACGGCTGTTGTTTCAAAATAAAACTCTCATGTGGACACAGCTTGAGGGATGTGTACACTTAAAATGCTGCCATGGCCTAGCTGCATCAGTGCATCACTTTAATGAAGATGCCCTGAGCTGCAGGGAGGGAGTAGTGTGGTTAATCCATCTCTTCCAGAGGCTGTAGCTATATTGGCAAGCAAGGTTGTATAAAGAAATTTAAATCTGACCCCTTTCAGGGGGGAATGTGCTGTCTCCAGGGTTGTAACTAGGTCAGGGCAAATGGGGCAAAGCTCTGGGTGCTGACTTTCAAAGAGCTTTTGTGGGAGAAAATCCCACTTCATCAGACAAAGTGGGATTTTCTCCCACAAAAGCTCATGCGAAAAATAAATCTGTTAGTCTTAAAGTGCCACACGACTCTTTGTTTTTTTTGCTGGATTAGACTAACATGGCTATCCCTTTGGAAATTTTCAAGGGGCGCCAGACCCACCCCTACCTGGCCCAGAAGAGGAATGTGCCTTTGCCAAAGGCACATTCCTCTGGGAGCCAGGCTGGGGTAGATAATTGCCTGCCCTAAGCCAGAGCTCTGCTGGCTGGAGGAAGACACCCCCCCAAACCCCTGCCCAGCTGTGACTGTGATCGGCCAGCCCTACAGAGGGGGGATGCAACCCCCTGCCGGGCCCTGGCTACACTTGCTGTTGGGGGGAAAGGCAACCCCCCCAGCTGTGGCCGCAATTGGCCAGCCAGAGGCGGGTGAAAGCACCCTCCTCTGTCCCATGGTGGCTGCATTTGCCAGACGGTAGGGGAAGGCACCCCCTATCCAGTGCTAGTTGGGCTGCTCTGGAGGGGCAGAGGAAGGTACCCCCTGCCCAGTGCTGGCTGCAGCATCCCCCCTGCCCGACCAGGGGACATGGGATGGATTGGGCCCCAATCCAAATTGATTCCTGAGTTGGGGGGTGTACCTTTGGGGCTGCTTGCCCCGGGTACCAGCAGACCACATTATGGTCCTGGCTGTCTTCTCCCCTCCTGGCCCCAGGAGGAACACACTGTGCCCCCCACCTGGCTTCAGCCTGAGCTTGCTCATCCCTCCCATTCACCACAAGCTCTGAGCCCAGCCCCCAGGACCTCATTCCCCACCCCCCTGCACAGGAGCTCTCTTTTCCCTCCCTCCCTTGCTCTTTCCTGCCCCCATGACCCCAGTGCTGGAGAAGTTCTGTGCCCCAGATGATTGCTGGGTGGCCCATGCTCCTACTTGCTTCCCTCGACCACATCCTTGTTGACAGGAAAAGTTCTGCCATTGACACAGCACTGTCTATGGCAGGAGGATTGGGTCAGTATGACTGTTGCTCAGAGGCATGGATTTTTCACATCCCTGAGTGATGCACTTGTATCAATATAGGTCTGTACTGTAGACCTGAGGTTCTCAGGCTGGGGATCAGCATGGAATGTATTCTCTGGGGGCATGAGAAGCTTTAGGAAATAAGTACTGCACATATTTTACCCACAGCAAGCCTGATTCCTCCAGACACATCAGGTCCTCAGAGAGCACTGTGTTGGACTCTAGATCAGTAGTTTTCAAACTTTTTGGACCCATTTTGTAGAGTTTTAAGGGAGATTATAATCCAATAAGAAGGACAGCATATTCAGAGCTGTATAAGAAGTCTTTATTGAAAGAGAACTGAGAGAGAGAGAGAGGAGACAGACAGGTTTTCCTAGCACCTAAATGACTCTCCCATTTATCACTATGGCAACCCCAATGACCCTAGATAGTCCAAAACACCACATATTCCTCCGCCTCTAATGAACACCCCCCCCCCCAGAATAAAGCCCTCCCCCCCTGAAAGAATAAGAACTAAACTAGGAGATGAGGGTAGACTGCCCCATCTCCGGCGAACCCCCGGGGAATTATTCTGCCCTATGAAGAGGGGGTCACCACTAGCTAAAGATCCAGCCGATTAGGAGGCCTTCTGTCGTGAGGTGGATTACGGCGAACTTCTGGCGTGCCCACCCCACAAGGTGGTATTGGTGGTGGTGGGATCACAGGCACTGGGGAAGTAGCCGGAACCGGAGAGGATGTTGTGTTCGGTTGGTCCAGGGAGGCTGAAGGCGTTGAAGGGGTGGCTGGAGCAGGAGAGACAGAAATAGTAGTTTCATGCTTTGATGTTGTATCATCAGTAAGGGTGAAGTCAGATATGTCTGCTGGAGATGCATCTTCTGGGTGGATATGACAGAGAAGCAGCTGATCTACATGCCGTCACCAAACTAGACCACTCGCTGTCTGGACAGAGTAGGAAACAGGTCCTGTCTGGGCAATGACCGTTGCTGGGACCCATTTAGCTCCTGAAGCATAGTTTCGTGCAAGAACTGGCTGTCCAATACTGAAGGTGCGGCCCTTTGTTCTTGGTGAATTTCTGCTGACCTGGTCTTGCTGTTGGCGTTGAACCATTTGCCGTGCGTCTCGTGGTTTCAACAAATCAAAGCAAGAGCACAATTGCCATCCCATTGTGAGAAAAGCTGGAGATGCCTTAGTTGTAGCCTGTGGAGTGTTTCTGTAGGACAATAAGAAGTTGTCCAGACGCTTATGAAGAGGTGAACGTCCCTTTGCAGATTTTAGAGCTTGCTTCATAGTCTGTGCAAACCTTTCAGCAAGTCCATTGGAAGGTGGAAGGATGATACGGTGCTGACCTGATGTGATGTATTCCATTGGCCTTCATAAAAGTTTCAAAATCCTGAGAAACGAATTGCGGTCCATTGTCACTCACCAGCTGTTCTGGAAGACCGTAATGACTAAAAAAGCCACGCAGGGTCTGAATAGTGGCTTCTGTAGTAGTGGACTGCATTACCGAGACTTCTGGCCATTTTGAATGGGCATCCACAGCAATTAACAACATACATCCTTCAAATGGGCCAGTAAAATCAACATGCATACGTTGCCATGGCCTTTTGGGCCAATCCCATGGGTGAAGAGGTGCCAACTGAGGTGCGTTCCGGACGCTCTGGCATGAGGTACAAGCTCTAGCCGTTTCTTCAATGGCCCTGTCTAAGCTCGGCCACCAGAAATAGCTCCGTGCAATTTCTTTCATGCGCACTATGCCGCAGTGACTTGAATGGAGCTGTTCCAACAAACGTGGTCTTAATGAAGGTGGGATAATGACACGCATACCCCACAACAAACACCCAGATTGGGTCGATAACTCTGTCCTCCTAGACACGTAGGGGCGGAGGTCAGGAGAGACCTGAGAGTCAGGTAAGAACGTTCCATGCATCACGAAATCCATAACTCGTGAGAGTACTGAGTCAACCCGTGTTGCTTTCTTCACTTGAGAAGTCGTGACGGGTGTGTTTTCCACCTGTTCAAAGTAAAAGATTCCTTCCTGGCCCAGATCCTGACGGTGTGCCGGTAAGGGTAGCCTTGAAAGGCCATCAGCATTGCAATGCAAAGAGGATTGCCTGTACTTGATTTCATATGTGTATCCAGAAAGTATCAATGCCTATCGTTGCATCCGACTAGCAGCCAAATGTGGGTTGCCTGTGTGTGGCCCCAAAATTGATGTCAGGGGTCGATGGTCAGTGAGAAGTGTGAACTTCTTTCCCCACAGGTACTGGTGAAATTTCCGAATGCCAAAAACAATGCCCAGTGCTTCACGTTCAATTTGGGCATAATTAGTTTCTGCCTTAGTCAAGGAGCGTGAAGCAAAAGCAATCAGCCTGTCTTCACCAGAAGGCATAATATGTGACAATACAGCCCCAACTCCATAAGGGGAGGCATCACAAGCCAACTGTAGGGGCAAGGATGGGTCAAAATGTGTCAGAACCTTAGAGTTTACCAGTGAGCATTTAGCTTCATTAAATGCAACATCACAGGCTTCAGTCCAGTTCCAGGCCTTTTTCGGCCCCAGAAGCTCATGTAGGGGTTTCAGGAGCATCGCTAATTGTGGAATAAACTTGCCATAATAGTTTAATAAGCCTAAAAAAGAGCGAAGTTGGCTTACATTCTGAGGTAGCGGAGCATCCACAATAGTCTTAACCTTGGCTGGAGACTTATGGAGACCATCAGCATCAATTATATGTCCTAAATATTCAACTGAGAGCTGGAAAAACTTACATTTGTCTCTGTGAACACGTAGACCATACTCTTCCAGTCTTTGCAGAGTAGCTTCCAAGTTCATAAGGTGTTCCTCCTCATTTTTGCCCGTGATCAGGATGTCATCCAGATAGCACTGTACTCCTGATAAACCACTCAAAATCTGATCCATTGCCCTTTGGAACAAAGCTGGGGCTGAAGTAATGCCGAAAGGTAAACGACAGTATCTGTACAACCCCTTATGTGTTACGATTGTCCACAATTCTTGAGATTCTTCTTCAACATGCATCTGTAAGTACACTTGACTCAGATCAATCTTGCTAAATTTTTGTCCTCCAGCCAAACCTACAAAGATGTCCTCAATGCAGGGAAGAGGATATTGTTCTGCACATAACACTGGGTTGACAGTGACCTTGAAATCTCCACAAATCCGAATGGAGCCATCCTTCTTCACTATTGGGACAATGGGTGTCACCCACTGGCTGTGAGTAACTGGCACCAAGACTCCCTCTTTGACTAACCGCTCCAAGTTTTCTTCCACCTTGGGTCTGATGGCAAATGGCACCATCCTGGCCTTCAAACATTTTGGTTGGCAATCAGGCTTTATATTTTAATTTCACAGTGATTCCCTCCATACTGCCTAAGTCTTCACCGAAAACAGCAGCATGTGTCGTTAGTACCGCTGCTAGATTCATTTCTTCTTTAGTCGATTGCTGCACTTGTGACCAATCGAGTTGGATTTTCCTGATCCAAGATCTTCCCATTAGGGCTGGGTAATTCCCCTTTACCACAAACAGTGGTAGCTTTATGGTCTGTCCATTGAGTTCTACTTTCACATCAATAGTACCCAATAGGGGAACAGTCTCTCCAGTATATGTCTTCAAAACGACTACTGTCGGCTTAAGTGGCAGATGTCTAAAGTCCTTCTCATACACAATGTTAGAAACTAATGAAACTGCTGCGCCAGTATCCAGTTCCATGCATGTAGGTTTGCCTTCCAACACAGGTGTTACCCAGAATTTACGTGGGCCAGCTGTTATAGACAAAACATGGAGGGAATCTTCATCTTCCAATTGGGTGTCACTATGATCACCTGTATTCTGCTCTACTGCATGCAGAACTTCCCTCTTAGTCCGCCAAACCAACGGCCCATTTTTCTCAGGTCTGCCTCTTCTGTTTGGCTCACCCTTCCTTTGTTTGCAGGCACGTTCAGTGTGCGCTCTCTTACCACATTGTCGACACTGTAGTTCCTTAAACCAGCACTCAGATGCGAGGTGGTCCTGCTTCCCACACCGGTAACATTCTTGTCTCCCCGGTGCCCTGGGGGCAGGTTGTAGGGATACTTTACGGACACTGACCCCGATCTGTTGCATGTCTTGGGTGACGCGTTCCATGGAGACTGCAATTTCCACAGCCTTCTGCAAGGTGAGTTGACCTTCAGTCAATAGGCATTTTCGTGTTGATTCACTGTGCAGGCCACACACCAGCCTGTCACACAGCATTTCCTCTAACATGTTCTTGAAGTCACAGTGTGCTGCCAGCTTCTGCAGAGCTGCTACAAATTGTACAACTGATTCACCTTCCTCTTGGCTCCTTTGGTAGAACCTATACCTCTCGGCAATTACTAGTGGCTTTGGGGAAAAATGTGCTCCCAGAACTTCCACTAGGTCCCCGTAAGGTTTCTGCTCTGGCTTCTCTGGATAAAGCAAATCACATAGCAAATTATAAGTCTTAACTCCAATGACCGTTAGAAAAACTGGTAACTTCTTCTCATCAGTTATGTCATTTGCTATTACAAAATTTTGAAATCGGGCTGTATATGTCTTCCAGGAAGCTGCCAAATGATCATATGCTTCAAAGGTTGTAGTGAGTAAAGCCATGATGCCCTCTTGTGGTTATTGTTTGTCTCTTCTCTTAACAGCAGGCAGATCAGCTTTCAGAATAGCCAGCCAGCCTTATCTCTTCCTTGTGCTTAGCAACAGGCAGATCAGCTTTCAGAATAGCCAGCTAGCCCTTAGGCAAACAACTCAGCTTTCACAGCTACAACCCAACCCCCATGCAAGCAGTAAAATACAGTTTTGCTTCTTACATTGTATTCTGGTTTTCCAGAGTTGCCAGGATTGTTGAGGATAGCCACTCCATCACATATCCCATCCTCTGTTGCCAGATGTAGAGTTTTAAGGGAGATTATAATCCAATAAGGAGGACAGCATATTCAGAGCTGTATAAGAAGTCTTTATTGAAAGAGAACTGAGAGAGAGAGAGGAGACAGACAGGTTTTCCTAGCACCTAAACGACTCTCCCATTTATCACTATGGCAACCCCAATGACCCTAGGTAGTCCAAAACAGCACACATTTGAAAAAAAATCAGTTTTGCTTACCACCCAACAATTGCATCTTTGAGCAAAGGATTTCAGTTCTTCAGTGGAGGCTGAGGCAACAGGGGGTGCCACAACCCAGTACTTATGGGTCTGCAACCCACTATTGCCTCCCAACCCATGGGTTGGAAATCACTGCTCTAGATGGTGCTAGGCATTTTGGCACCTTGCATAGCTTTCTAAAATATTGCTGCCAGCTATATAGTAATCCATTTGCTTTACGGACGTTGACCACAATTGCAGTTTTGCTTTTGCTCTTATTGCAATGGATCTCTTGCTTCATTTGAATCAAAGCTTGTTTTTAATCTTTTGTGAGAGCTGCATGTTGATTTATTTTTATTAATATATGTAACTGTGTGGTGGTGGGGAAAGGGCATAAGCTCCTACAGACATAAAGGGAGGGGAAGAGGATCAAATAAGTTTGAAAACCACAGACACCAGATTTGAGTATGGATCTCTGAGAAGGCTTGTCTCTCTCACTGATAGAAGTCGGTCCAGCAAAAGATACTACCTGACTGCCTTGTTTCTCTAACACTTCACTTAACTTTTCACTGCTCCACCTCTAACCCAGCAAGCTTTTTCTATTATTTCTTTCTGTGTTAAGTTTACACTTTGACCTGGAGCTGTGATTCCCAGCTTTTTCAGGAGCTGGCAGGAAGCTATACCAGTGTCTCCACGAAAGGCAGGTAGGTTTTGGAATCTGCCAGTGTTCCACTGGAATGCCAGCCAAACTGCACAATCTGCAAAACACTTCAGTTTCAGCCAATCAACAAATTCTGATAAAACAATGTTTCCCTGAATTTTTCTGACCTGATGACCTCATGTTTATGTCTGATCTGAAGAGAGTGCCCTCCCCTAAGCACCAGGCTGGATCATTGGTTTAGCAGTGACTCAGTGAAAAGACAAACAAGGAGCCCTGCTGCACTTTTAAAGACTACCAAATTTATTTATTGCATGAGCTTTCCTGGGAGAAAATCCCACTTCGTCAGATGCTTTCAAACTTTTTTCCCTCAGGACCTAGAAAAATAATTTGTGCGCATGACCCAACAATCATGTCTTTGAGCAATGCATTCTCATTTTTTGGCAGCAGCAGCAGCAGCAGCAGCAGAGGGTGCCACGACCCAGTGCCTGAGGGTCTGCGACCCAGTACTGGGTCCCGACCCTATGTTTGAAAACCACTGATCTAGTCTGATCTCCTGCACAATGCAGCCCTCAAAATCTCATCCACCCACTCCTGCAATAAGCCTCTAACCTCTGACTGAGTTATTACAGTCCTCAAATCATGATTCAAAGACTTTAAGATACAGAGAATTCACCAGCAGGTGAGCAGCGCCCTATGCTACAGAGGGAGGAGAAAAACCCCCAGAGCCCTAGCAAATCTGCTCTGGGGAAAAATTCCCTCCCAGTCTCAAATATGGCAGTCAGTTAAACCCTGAGCGTGTGGGCAAGTCTCACCAGCCACTCACCCAAGAAAATTCTCTGTAATAGCTCAGAACCCACCCCATCTACCCTCCCTTCTTAGGCCACAGGCATGTCCACTACCAGGAGTCAAAGATCAGTCAATTTCCAAGGGAGGTCATTCCATCATACTATCCCCTGCATAAACTTATCAAGGTCAGTTTTGAAAGCAATTATAGTTTTTGCCCCCGCAGCTCCCCTTGGAAGGCTATTCCAGAATGTTACTCCTTTGGTGGTTAGAAACTTGCATCTAATTTGAGGCCTAAATTTCCAGATGGACAGTTCATATTAATTTGTTCTTGTGTCCACAGTGATTCTTTACTCAAATAATTTCTCTGCCTCCCTGGTATTTATCCCTCTGATTTATTTATAGAGAGCAATCATATCACCCCTCAGCCTTCTTTTGGTAAGGCTAAACAAGCCAAGTTCATCAAGTCTCCTCTCACAAATCAGGTTTTTCATTCGACGGACCATCCTTGTAGCAATTCTCAGTACCTGTTCCAATTTGAATTCATCTTTTTTAAATATGGGAAACCAGAACTGCATGCAGTATTCCAGACGGGGCCTCACCAGTGCCTTGTAAAGAGGCACTAACACCTCCCCATCTCTACTTGAAATATCTCTCCTGATACACCCTAGAACCACATTTAATTTTTTCACAGCCACATCACACTTGTGGCTCATTGTCATCCTGTGATCAACCAGTACTCCCAGATCCTTCTCCTCTTCAGTCTGTTCCAATTGATGCATACCCAACTCATAGGAAAAATTCTTATTTGTCCCTAAATGCATGACCTTGCACTTCCAATTATTAAATTTCATCCTATTCCTGATAACTCTAGTTTACAAAATCATCTAGATCTTTTTGTATGGTATCCTGATCCTTCTCTGTATTGGCAACACCTCCCAACTTGGTGTCATCCTCAAACTTAATCAGCACATTCCCACTTTTTGTGCCAATGTCAGTAACAAAAAGATTAAATGAGATTGGTCCCAAGACCAATCTCTGAGGGACTCCACTAGTATCCTCCCTCCAGCTTGACAGTTCACCTTTCAGTATGACCCACTGTAGCCTTCCTTTTAACCGGTTCCTTATCCACCTTATTATATTCATATTAATCCCCATCTTTGGTAACTTAACTAATAATTCCCTATGTGAAACTGTATCAAATGCCGTGCTGAAATCTAAGTAAATTAGGTCTCCCACATTCCTTTTATCTAAAAAATCTGTTATCCTTTCAAAAAGGGACATCAGGTTGGTCTGGCAAGATCTACCTTTCTGTAAAGCCATGTTGTATTTTATCCCAGTTACTGTTAACATTGACATCCTTTAGTACTTTTTCCTTCAAATTTTTTCCAAGACCTTGCATACCACTGACGTCAAACTAACAGGCCTATAGTTACCTGGATCCCTTTTATTTGCTTTCTTGAAAATAGGAACTATATTAGCGATTCTCCAGTCATATGCGACAACCCTGAGTTTACAGATTCATTAAAGATCCTTGCTAATGGGCTGGCAATTTCATCAGCCAGTTGCTTTAATATCCTCAAATGGAGATTATCTGCCCCCCCCCCCCCCCGATTTAGTCCCATCAAGCAGCTTGAGTTTGGCTTCTACCTCAGGTATGGTAATTTCCACTTTTATGACCTCATTCTCATTAGCTCCCCTAACTCTGTCCCCATGCTTGTCATCACCTGCATTGAAAATAGAGGCAAAGTGCTTATTTAGATATTCAGCCGTGTCTAGATTATCCTTGACCTCCACCCCATCCTCAGTGGTTAGTGGACTTGCTTCTTCCCTCTTTGCTTGCTTCTTCTTTATATGGCTAAAGAACCTTTTACTATTAGTTTTAATTCACTTTGCAAGGTCCAGCTCTACGTGACTTTTTGCCTTTCTCACTTTCTCTCTACATGTTCTGGCCTCCAAGAGAGAGCTTTCCTTGCTCATCCCTCTAATCTTCTACTTCTTGTAGGTGCTGTGCTTCTTCCTAATAACCTGTCCAAGATGGTTGCTCATCACTTGGTCTACAGCTCTTGCTTATGAATTTTTCCCCTTCCTTGGAATGCAGGTTTCAGATTGTTCCTGAAACTTTGACTTGAAGTGATTCCAAGCCTCTTTCACCTTTACATTCATGACTTCTTCAGTCCAGTCCACTTCCCCAACTAATTCCCTTCATTTCGTAAAGTTAGTCCTTTTAAAGTCAAAGACTTTAGCCACAGATTTATTTTTGTTTATCCTTCCAATTAGTTTGAACTGAATTAGCTCGTGGTCACTCCAACCTAAGGTGTCCAGTACAAGCAGTTCCTTTATGAGGTCCTCGCTACTCACCAATACCAAATCTAAAATGGCATCCCCTCTTGTTGGTTCGGTAACAGTTTGGAGAAGGAATTCATCAGTTATCACATTTCAGGAAAATCTGGGTCCTTTTATTAGTACTACTACATGTCCTCCACTCTATATTTGGGAAGTTAAAGTCTCCCATAATCACACAGTTCCCAGCAGTATTTACTTCCTTAAATGCCTTAAAAAGGTCCCTGTCCATGTCTAAATCAGATCCTGGCAGTCTGTAACACACCCGAAGCACTACCCGAAGTGAAACTGTGGTAGCTTTCTTCCCCAATGGAACATCTAGGCAAGTAAGAAGGCTTATGGCACAACCAGGCAGGCAAGAGACGGGCTTAGCGTTCACCCCAAGACTTATGCTTGTTAAGTGTAGAAGGGACAGTTCAAGGATTCTTTCATTAATTCTTCAGAGCATGCATACACAGCTCTTCCACTCTCTCCAGCAGTGGAACTAGGAGGAAACGAAATTCACACTCAGAACCCCCTGTGGTGGCTTGGACCCCCATGGATAGTAAGGCTGGAACACACACTTTCTGAACAGAAAATATATATACCCCTAACATCCATACCCTCTTGTAGCGTAGCTACACAAATACCTGTCTTCCCCACGTACATCACTCCCACTATCTCCACACCTTCTCACCCTACAAATACACTTGTCTGTCCTCCCATACCCCTATCTTCTTACTCAAGTATAATAAACATCTTCACCTGTACAAATACAACTGAATCCTCATCCACCTTCATTGCCCACATGCACACTTCTCTACATGCCCAATGACCTTTCCCCCACAGTAGCAATGAAGAACCACAGAAAAACGAGACAGTATAAAGTACAACTTGATGTAGCTTACTTGACAATGTGTATAAAAGAGGGATTAACTGGTGCCTTCAGGGGCTGTCACTGAATCCTAATCTTATCTTTCCCTCCCCCTTCCCCTTCCCTGCCGTCTGAAGTAATGAACTGGTTATAAATTTCTAATTAGCTAATTATATACTGGCCTACATGGAGTATCTTGCATGATGGAATTCCCTGGACCCCTGGAGGAGGGTGTCTCAGTGGAAGAGGAGGTAGGCGTGCATGCATGAATGTGTGTGAGGAGTGGGGGGGCAGTGGAGGGAGAAAAAGCTTGGCTAATACGCCAAGTGATTTCTAGAATTTCTGCATCCTTGGAGAATGGAGGAAATGTAATTAATTTAACAGTGGCAGGAATATGGCCTGACCCTGTCGGTCTGTCCCTTGGCACCATGAAGCATGGAGTTAGATGAAAACAAAACCACCGAAATTCTTCCCACAATAGTTTAAATATAAAATTGTTTTGTTACAAACATTTTAGCACTGGTTAGAAGTGCTGTAAAGGCAGCCCTGTTTGAGAACAGGTTTAACATGGACAGCAACAGTGAAAACAATACCCTCCACCAGTGTCCTTCAGCCCTCTTATTGAGGGATCACTAGAGAGGAGAATGGAGTTTGATCCCCAGGAGCTCTCTCTGTCTCAAAAGCTCAGCTCTCTTAGCAATGGAAGTTGGTCCTATAAACAATATTACCTCACCCATCTTATCTCTTTGGTGATCCTGTTATTTTGTTGTGGGACGTTCTTTATGATCAGTGTGAAGTTACCAGTGAGCTGTGGTACGCCCAACTGGCAGGTCAGTAAAATTTAATGTATAAGGATTTCTGAAACAGTTAGTTCTCTACAAAGGCAACAATTAACTACAATGTATCACACTCACTAGATAAACAGATGTGTGCTTACTCAAGAGGCTGTGTGCAGGAACGGCTTGCTTCAGGAACCCTGCCAGGAGATCAGTCCGACAGCATCTGTGGCAGAGCTAGGCAGGGATGTAATGCACCCCTTTGGTTGGGTGGTGGCTTTTTATATTTATATTTATTTTATATTTTTCTGTACCTATTGTTCTTCTGTTTGCTTATCTTGAGGGACATTCTTATGCTGTTCACTTTCTCTGTGCTTCATTGTGAATACTAACTACGTGTTTATGTTGTTACCATGATCAGTGGAGTAAAACAACATCTGGTAGTTGAAGAGGTGGTGGGAAAGAACACACCTTAATGTAAAATGTGTAAACTCTTGCCCTTGTCCAACTTTATCTATATACAATATAAACTAACAAACTATTTTCTCTGAGGTGGCAACCCCCCCACTAATTACTCTCTGCTGTGCTGTACAGAAACTGAGATAGCACACCAGCACTCTTATCAGTCTCTGCTAAAAAACCAGGCAGGCTGCTGTGGTTAACCCTCACATAGTGGTCAAGCAAATTCAGACTAAGCTAGGCCTCTAACAATTGGAGAGGGCCAGTCTGTGCCAGTTTGATCAGAGGCTTTGTGAGATGTGCACTCTCATCCAATGAGGAGCTGGATTGGGCTCAGTTTTCAGAGGTCTAGCAGTTTTGACTTTCAGTCCCTCACTGCCAGCCATGGCTGGAGTTGTAGAGCCGTTTGGATTGTAGACTGTTGTTTTCACTCCATCACCCTTTTATAGGAAAGGAAGACAAAAGAATATCATATAAAATTATGATTGTGCCAAAACCCTCAAGCCACCCAGACACGGATTTGTCATTATTCTTCCTTCTTGAGGCCTTCAGGGATGCTAATGTGATGCCTGGGGTTAAGAGGGTGCTGAACAGCAGTGGCTTCCCCCCCCCCCCCATCTGTCAGCTGGGAGTGGGACCAGGGTTTGGGGAACAGGAAGGAACAGTGACCATAAACCCAGCCTGATTTAGACAATATTGAATTTCTAGTCAGTTTCCAAAGGGATAGCCATGTTAGTCTAGTCCAGCAAAAAAACCCAAGGAGTTGTGTGGCACTTTAAGACTAACAGATTTATTTTTCACATGAGCTTCCATGGGAGAAAATCCCACTTCATCAGATGTTTCGAAGATGGGTGAACTTACAAAATGGAATGAAAATAAATGCGAGGGGGTGTAAAACATAAGATCAGGTCATACAGTAACAGCAAATCAGAGCAGTTGTTAGGTTCAAACCATGGGAAGTCTGAAGTCAAATTACCTTTTGTAATGGGATAAGAACCCATAGTCTCGATTAAGTCCTGCTTTCACAGAATTTAGCTTGCATATTAATTCGAGTTCAGCTGTTTCTTGCCTCTGTTTTATTTTCATTTAATTTTACCTCTTCCTTTCTTTTACTGTTCTCTCCTTCTGCTTTTGATGCCATTTCCTAAAACATTCTTGTCAGCCAGTTAAGGAAGTATGGTTTCAGCGAACGGACCATTAAGTTAAATAGAAAGCTGACTAGCTCATAAGGCTCAGCAGGTAGAGATCAATGGCTCAGTGTCTATTTGGCAACCACTAATTAGTGGAGTGTGCCAGGGGTCGGTCCTGGGGCCAGTTCTGTTCAACATCTTCATTAATGATCTGGATGATGGGATGGATTGCATGCTCAGTAAATTCGGGGACGACACCAAGCTACGGAGACTGGTAGACATGCTGGAGGGCAGGAATAGGGTTCAGGGAGACCTAGACAAATGGGAGCATTGAGCCAAATGAAATCTCATGAGATTCAGCAAGGACAAGTGCGAAGTACTACACTTAGGACAGGCTAGGGACTGACCGGCTAAGTAGCAACTCTGTAGAAAAGAACCTGTGGGTTATGGCGGATGGCAAGCTGGATATGAGTCAACAGTGTGCTTTTGTTGCCAAAAAGGCGAACGGCATACTGGGCTACATCAGTAAGAGTGTTATCAGCAGATCGAGGGATGTGCTTATTCTCCTCTATTCAGAAATGGTGAGGCTGCATCTGGAATACTGTGTCCAGTTTTGGGCTCCCGACTACAGAAAGGATGTAGACAAATTAGAAAGAGTCCAGCAGAGGGCAACGAGAATGATTGGGGGGACTGGGCACATGACTTACGAGGAGAGTGAAGGATCTTGGCTTATTTATTCTGCAGAAGAAGAGACTGAGGGGAGATTTGATAGCTACCTTCAACAACTTGAAGGGGTGCTCCAAAGAGGAGGGAGTAGGCTGTTCTCAGGCATAACAGAGGACAGAACAAGGAGCAATAGTTTCAAGCTGCAGCTGGGGTGCTCAACATTGGTTATTAGGAATAACTTTCTCACTAGGAGGGTGGGGAAGCATTGGAATGGGTTACCTAGGGAGGTGGTAGAATCTCCATCTCTGGAAACATTTAAGCCCTGTTTAGACAAAACCCTGGGTGGGATGATTTAGTGGGAGTAGTCCTGTTTTTAGCAGGGGATTGGACTAGATCACCTCATGAGGTCCCTTCCAGCCTTAATATTCTATGATTCTATGGTTCTCCCTCTCTTAACCTCCACTTCAATGCCCTCCTCCACTTCTTCCTTACCTGCAGGTATGCGGATCCTGGTGAATTTGCTCCTGGACACCCTGCCCATGTTGGGGAATGTTCTGCTTCTCTGCTTCTTTGTCTTCTTCATCTTTGGTATCATTGGAGTGCAGCTGTGGGCTGGTCTGCTCAGGAACCGCTGTTTCATGGAGGAGAACTTCACAATGTGAGTGCATAGGAGATGGGTGCCTCTTGTCCTGCCTGCTGGAGATTCTTTCTTTCCCTTCCCTGCTCTTTACTGCTTTCTCCTTTCTCTCTCACTGAAGATTTCAGAGGCTATACCAAGGGAGGGTTGCTAAAGAGTCTAGCCCTTCCCCCATTTCCGCTCTGTCCCCCATCCATAAAGGCTCCAGATTCCTTGTGCACAGGTAGTTTCTGAAAACTACCTCTGCCTGTGGAAGGGACCTGCCAAAGCATTGCTTTTGTTTTCCATCCCCTGGGTTTCACTAAATCAGCTTGAATGGTCCCAATTAGAAGGATCTTATCTCTACAGCCAAGAGGCCCCATCATCCATTGCCTTGCATAGTCATTTCCACCTGTGCAAAAGGGATATGGAGAATGCCTTGACCTTGACATTGATCTGCATTCTGCATAAATCAGAAGGGGAAAGAGGGCAAAGATGCCTGTATGCCATCTTTCCAGCTGCCAGACCCTTGGGTTTGCTGGGGACTAATCCAGCCCTAATTATGTCTGACTGCCCACAGCCTCAATAAGTCATTCCAGTTGCCAGGAATATCTATGAGAATAATTAAAGAATTAGAAGATATGACTTATTGTGAAAGATCCAAGGAACTCAATGCATTTAGCGTAACAAAGAGTATGTTAAACATGGTTTGGTCACTGTCTGTGAGTACCTACATGGGGAACAAATATTTGATAACAGGCTTTTCAGTCTGGCAGACAAAGCTCTAGGCAGGGGCGTCACTGGCGTTGGGCATGCCGGGGCACGTGCCCTGGGTCCCAACGCCAGTGCCCCGGATCTCCGGCCCAATCGGGCCGGGGATCCGGGGCCCCATCCCTGGCCGGCCGCAGTGGCCCCGGCCCTGCCCAGGGACCCGGGGCCCGGCTGACTGCCCAGCAGGCCCCGCCCCTGGCCAGGGATAGGGCCAGAGGGAGGCCGTGCCACCATGGGCAGCTAGGCCACGGTGAGGCCGGGCCCGTGCCTGCGGCTACAGGCGGCCAGGCCTCCAGTGGCCGCTTCTGGCCGGGCTGCACTGTGGCCTAGCTGCCTGCGGCGGTGCGGCCCCCCCTCAGCCCTATCCCTGGTGGGGGGGGGTCCAGCTGGGTGCGGGACCTTCCGGCTGGGGGAAGGGGTTGGGCCCATGCCCCCAGTCCCTCCCCACCCTAGCACTGCTTCTGGCTCTAGGGCAGCAGTTCTCAACCACTGTGTTGGGACACATTACTGTGTCACGGCACACTGGTAAGTGTGTCGCAGAAAGTTGGGTGGGGCGCTGAATGCCTGTGAGGAGTGGGCTGGTGTGTTTTGTAGAGTCACACGTGATGCCAAGCATGTCATGACCCATGAAAGGTTGAGAACCACTGCTCTAGGATGTAAGTGGAATGTCTGACAGGATCTCTGTGTTCCATGGCACATAGTGAAGAGTGCTCAAGGTATTCTGCCCGAAAAAAGGAAGGACGGTTCAGTGGCTAGGGCCCTGTCTTAGAACATGGGAGGCCAAGCTTCCCATGTGACATCGAGTAAGTTGCTTAGTCTGTCTGTCTGCCTCAGTTCCCCCTCTGTGCAATGTGGATAACAGTACTTCCCTGCCTCGCAAGATGTGGTGAGGAGAAATGCCCCTGGGAGAAAAACCAACAGATTTTGAATAATTTTGAGAGCTATTGATGAAAAATGCTAAATAAGACATAGGCATCATTAATATTATTGTTACCTGGAGTCAGACTGAACACGTAGGCATTGTTTACTTCTTTCAATAACAGGTTCAACCAGGAAAACCTTGGTTGGAAATCAGCATTTGGGTCACCTTGCATGGGAGAGCAGAGCACCAGTGCCAGACAACAGCAGTTCCTCCAACCATTCACTGTCCTTTTTGCAGCTTAAACTTACCCAAGGTTTTAAAGTGTCTTAGCCCCTTAAATAGATCTAAGGTGTTCTATCAGTTTCAATCACTTAAAGATCTAAAATGTTAAATCAGTTCAAATTGTTTAATCAATTTTAAGTTCTTAGATCATCTTAGACTGAAAAGAAATATTGCAAAAACACAATTTAGGGGACGGAAAAGGAACTGGAGAACTGACCAGCAGGTGGAAGCTGCTTAAAGCTACTGTATTTTAAATAATGGTTCTCATCTAGAGAAATGCAAAGATCTTCCAGGACTTTACATCTACTCATCTAGATATTTGACTTCTTTTACAACAGGCTGCATAAAGAGCACTAAGGAAGTCAGTACAAGCTAAAATTTCATACAATGACTTGTTTAGTGCTCTACATGCTAGACACTGAAATGTAAGTATGATATTTATATTCCAATCGATTTGTTTTATAGTTGTATAGTAAACATGAGAAAGCCAGCAATTTTTCAGCAATAGCGTGCTTTTTCTGCTGTATTTTTATGTCTGATTTTGCAAGCAAGTCATTTTTAAGTGAGGTGAAACCTGGTGGTACACAAGACAAATCAGACTCCTGAAAGGGGTATAATAGTCTGGAAAGATTGAGAGCCACTATCTTAAATTGTGCATTTATAAGGATATGTACATGCCTTGGGAGAACTTGCATAAGTAGGACCTTATTCTTCTCTCATGTGCACCAGTGTAAATTAGGAGTAATGTCGATAAATCAGGGTTATTACACCAGTGCAGAACTCCTGTAGTTACAAGGTGAATCAGGCCATGAGTCTGCACAATCATCATATGCTAATTAATCTTTGGCCGACCATTGTGGGCTCAGTCAGGGACTCAGTTTTACTAATAATATTAATATGCCCTGATATGCTTTTATAGATTAGTGTATGTTAGTTATAAAATTAGCAACTTTTTTTCTTTGGACACTTTCCTGCTCACCACAATATTTAATGGAAAAAAAGCTATAGTAATGCAACATTCAGGTTGTTGTGTATTGTAGCACTGTGAAGACTGGAAATGCACAAGGTAACGTTGAATGCAAAATCCCGAATCTTCCCCCTTTCGTTTGCTCTTTATTATCTGACCTTAAATTAGATGAACACAGATTATTTTAGATACATGTGCATTTGGAAGGTTGTAGAACAAATTATGTTACTGCAGAAATATCATGTGACCTTGACATTAAAAAGTGCTCTGTAATATATACATGTAAAGTGTTTGAGTTAAGGTTGTTCATTCAGTTTTAAAGTCTTCAGTTACTGACTCCTGGGAGCTTAAGTGTGCAACTTTAACTTTGCATTAACTAGAAGTTTGTACTTTATTATCAAAAGTTTGCTGCCAAATGTTACAAAGGGATGGTCAGGTTCACAGGCACTTCACAGTATAGCCCAGTACATTTGCTTTACGCTACAATATCATGGGCTTTGTTGCCAGCAATGCGGGAGAGCTAACTGCAAAAGTCACCCCTCTTTCTTGAGAAAATGAAAGCTTTTCTTTTGGCAGCTAAAAAAATCTTATTCCTGTCTTCCAAATCTACTGATGGTCAAATTTGCCTTGGGATTGTGCAATCTGATCTTGAACAGGGCTCTGCAAAACTTATGACCAACTCAAGCAACTACCCATGTCTCCTCCCAGCCCTTCACCAAAGTAAATCTGCAGCCCCTTTGTAAGCAGATTTCATGAACCAAGGAGGTAGTTCCTGTTTCCACAAATGTCACTAAAGTGAATGTGTGTGCCAGTAACTTCATTAGCATGTTTTTCCTCTTCCTAGACAAGGTGACATCATTCTCCCTCCCTACTACCAACCCGAAGAGGATGATGAGATGCCCTTCATCTGCTCGCTGTCAGGAGACAATGGCATCATGGGGTGTGATGAGATCCCCCCACTGAAGGAGAGAGGCCATGAGTGCTGCCTGGACAAAGAAGACTATTATTACTACAGTTCTGTCCGTCAAGAGTTCAATGTCAGTGGCATGTGTGTCAACTGGAACCAGTATTACAATATATGCCGCACAGGCAATGCCAACCCACATAAGGGTGCCATCAATTTTGACAATATCGGCTATGCCTGGATTGTTATATTTCAGGTAAAATAAGGTTGGGTGCCTTGCCTCAATCCAGGCTTTTCACCTGATCCTTCTCTTGTCCCCATACTTTTCTTAACTGCTAACTGAAATGTGTTACCAGTAGGCATTGCTTTCCAAGTCTTGTTGAGTTTGTCCCTCCTGCAGCAATCTGGCTTGAAAAGGAAGCTAAATTTGTAACCCAGATCTAGGTTACAAGAACCCACTCCAGGTGGGAACTGAAATCCAGATGGTCACCCTATTCCAGAGGCTATATTCAAAGTCCAATCCCTGGGGTAAAGAAATCTGGTTCTGGTTTTCTTCCTCTTTGTTCTGGGAAAATAAACTATTTGAATGGATATATCAATTGGTGACTGTGTTAATCTGAGTTAGCTCAGATCCTAGAGCTGTGCACATGTGTCAACAAAGTCAAGCTCTGCAAGTACTTACCCCGGGCTCTGGGTGAGTTTGTATAGCCTGCACTGAAGCTGATAAAGCCTCAGCTTCAGTGCTCTGGTAACTTGCTAGCATGGCTATGTATACGTGGGCTGCAATTGTCCCCATGGGTATATAGATGTACCCTTTGCACGTCTCTTGACCCAGCAGAATCACACCGAGATTCCAGACTGGAAATTTGGCCTCCTTGGAAGGGAATCAGTTTCTCACCTTTGTTGAGGTTTGAGTCTTCCCCTTTACTTATCAGTGTCAGCTGGTGTCATGTGTAGAAATGAATATTCCAACTGTTGAATGAAGCCAGAAATCTCACATCCCTGCTATTTCTTTTTCTCTGTCTTCTTTTTGCAGGTGATCACCCTGGAAGGGTGGGTGGAGATCATGTATTATGTGATGGACGCTCATTCGTTCTACAACTTTATCTACTTCATCTTGCTAATAATCGTGAGTACAGAGTGGCTTTTCACCATTGGAAATATTTTATGACCAAGAGTGTTTCTGCTTTCCAAGCCGAGGGTCTGACAAAAGACATCTGTTCTGTAAACAAAAAGTATTGGATGGCAAGGAACTGTGATCTAATCTATTCCAGGGAGGTGAAGAGTCCAAGGTTCTTGTCTTCCTGATGGCTGCATCCAGATTCCATGCCAAGGCATATAAATGCAAGTCAGGTTCTTCTCTTTCTTCTAGAGGGATACACCCAGAACTTGTTCCAGCAAGCATAGACACCCAGTTCAGGATTTTCTGCTTTTCCTAGGGATCCACACTCTAAGTCCATTCCAAGGGAATCTAGAATCCAGAACAGCTTCTTCTACCTGTTGCTTCATCTAGATTCCATTTCAAGGGCACAGAAATCCATTTCCACCTGTTTTTCTCTAGATTCTGTTTTCACATTTGGCAGTTTTCAGTAGCTCCTCCTATGGCTACTGCATTTTTTCCTCTTCTAGCAGTACCCAAAAGCCCCTGTCACAATCAGAGACTTACTGTGTTCAGTGACATACTCACCTAAAACAAAAAATAGTCTTTGCTTCAAAGATCTTACAGTCTAACTGGAGGCAGAATATAACAAACTGGTATATACATAAGGCATGGAGGGGAAGGAGGAAGAGAAGTGTGAGATGAATAGAAAAATAAGATTGTTTATATCAGTTAAATGTACAGTTCAGAAGCTTCATAGATATTTGTGTCTTTTTGTTTTAAGTAAATGATGAAGTGCTCTTAGAGTCACTAACAAGGTGGACTTAATCTCTTTCAGGGTCATACATGGAGAAGCTCTGTCTATCTTGACATCTATACCACAGTCATCACAGTGGTATCTGGTTCTGGATATCTTCTGGTTTCCACGTTACTGTCCACATGGAGAATGAGGAGACAAAAAGAGAAGCAATAAAGGCTAATGGAAAGGGAAGAGGAGGGAATATTTTTAAACATAGCTAGACAAAGCATGATTGAAGAGCTTCACTGTAGCTAACAGCAGAAAGTGTTTCTTCTCCTTAGCTGAACTTGGTTCTGGTCTCTCTCTCTTTGCGCTGTGATCACTTTTTTTCTTCTCTTTCCCTTTATTGCTTGAGAAATGCCTCTGATCCTTCTCTCTGCTTGTGTATGAAAGAGCAGAAGTATTACATACCTAAGTGAGATGATGCCTGGAAATCTATGCTTCTTTCATCCCAAAGGACCTCCAGGCATGAGCACTCCTCCTCTTGCTCCTCCTCCATAAGGATATTCTGTTTTTGTTTTCTTTTCAAAAACTAGCCTGGATGCTGGCTAAACAAGAACTAGACCCAAGAATAGAAGGGATGTCCTAAAATGGGTTATGGTACAAGATGTACCTGGGAAGGTGCAGTCTCACTTCCTCTTTCAGGACCTTAGCCTACACCTTTCAAGTGATAGGGTACATCTGTACTTTGAGCTTAAAGTGTAATTTTCAGCTAAGATGGACAGAGGCTTGCTTCCTGTGATTGACTTAGCACACTATACACAGGAATGAAACTGCAGCAGCATGAACATTATGATGGGCTACCCACCAGAAATAAGAACGTAGGGCCCTGGCAAAGTCATGTTCAGGTAGTTAGGCCATTCAAGCACTCTCACTACTGTAGCTACACTTCTGCTTTTAGCATGCTAACTCAGTTAAAGCTAGGAGACCAAGCTGGAAGGAGCACCTCCAGTTGAAGGTAAAGACATACCCTACGTGGATGTGGAGTAGACACAAGAGAGACCTAACCAAGAACCTATTTTGCACAGTCATTTGAGCTTGTGAATCCTCTTGCCCCTCATTCCTGCAGGGAAATAGGATCTCAGTAATGTAATATTCTTCAAGTCTATCCCTAGTGGCTTTCTCCTTATACACCTGCCTAGCGCATCATCAGATTCAGAATAAAGTGTTTCCACCTGGTGAGTTACCAAGCCTGGGGCTAAGGGAGATCTCCATTGTTTTCTCTTTCAAAACATTCCTCTTTGTTTTCTGGCCTGTTGACTCCATTACACACCCACTAGAAACAGTGTCTCCAGTGAGAGAAGAGGGAAATGGAGAGGGACTGCCACATTCTTCTTTGAGCACGGCTCACATCATTCAGTTCTAGGTGTCTATGTGCTGCAGTGCATGATTGGCTGGAAGATTTTTGCCCTAGCCTATCACAGCAGGATCAGTGGCCAACACCCCCTCTGGCCGCTCCTGCAGCTATATATATGGCCCCAACCTGATCCACATCAGTTCTTTTTTCTGCCTTCAGCGATGGTTATGGAACAGCTCATTCCTTGCGTTTGTGCAAATGCCTATCTATTCCATTCTGTTTTTGAATCATCTGTTCACGTTAGAAGACCTGTTTGTGGACATCGTCCTGCTGTGACCCAGTGTTTTCACTGAATCATCGCAACAGGAGTCCGATCACCACTCCTATCCACCGCCCATCATGCCGGGGTTCAAGCCCTGTGTGAGTTGCAGCAAGGCCTTCCCAAGGGATGACCCCCGCGAGAAGTGCCTTAAATGCCTCGGTGAATCTTACCAGGCAAACAAATGTTCAATCTGTCAGGCCTTCATACCAAGGACCTTGAAAGACAGAGAGCAGAGCCATCATGCTCTGGCTATGGATCAAGCACTGGAGCCTACCCCCAGTACATTGGGGACTTCTGTAAAGCTGCTGGCACTGCATGCCAAATTGGCATCGGGGCCCCTCGGCACTGCTCCCCAGCAGAACACAGGAAACTGCGCTTGGCCTTGACCTTGGCACTGAAGCGCCGGTGCCACTCTGGCTCTCCGCAGCCAACCCCCTCTCGGGGACAAGGCCCAGAGCTCATCCAAGTGCTATCAACACCAGAGGACTTCGAAGCCATTAAGGTCCTTCTGCTCCTGCCCATGCCCATGCCTCCCAGGCCCCCGAAACTGAAGGGGAAGCCCACCTTCCTCAGGGATGTGGGCTGTTCTGGAGTAAGGCTGGTCACTGGCTACCCCAGCACTGCAAAGCATCTCCACACTACAGGGCACCGGAGCACGAAGAGATCTGGGGATCTTCTCTGTTCCCAGAGACCTTGCCCTTCCCCAGCGCTGAGCTGGGGCACAGGCAACCCATTCCCTCCCTGGCACCAGGGGAGCCGCAGCAGAAGCACTCCCTTAGGTGCTCCTCTTCACCGCCTCAATGCCTTAGTGTCTCCCCGGTCCCATTCACCCTGGCACTGGCTTTAACAAGACCAGCCTCCATGGCGCCAACTATACCTACCCAGCACTGCAGGAGAGGCCGTTCCCCAAGTCACAGGCCTAAAGTGGGACTATCCTGCCCATGAGGGGCCACCGGTACCAGGCTCCCCCTGACACTGCCCTCACAGCTGGTCCCTCTCACCCGGGGCAACTGAGGAGGAGCCCTCCCACAACACCATTGAGCTGAGGGATAGCAGCCTGAGATCCCTCTTGTCCTTGTCCCTGGATGAGGCAGTGAATCCTCAGCCATGGGCTTATAGGGAGGACCCCAGCACCCACTATGACGTCCTCTGCCGGATGGCAGTGCACTTGGGCATGGTGGTTGAACCCCTCAGGAGGGACCCTAGATCCCCTCTTCGAGCTTGGATTTGCAGCTCCCCCAGCTACAGTCTTGGTGCTACTCCATGATAGCATGCATGAGCTTGCTAGGGCGTGCTGGCAGACCACAGCTTCTATCCCACCAGTCTCCAAAGTTGCCAGCCACAAATACCACACTCGCACAAAGAAGTTCCCATTCCTAGTGAACCACCCGGCACCGAGCTCTCAGGTGGTAGAAGCTGCCCACAGACAGGAGAGGCACGACTGACCAGCCCCCTCTCCAAGGTCCTAGGAGGCTAGACCTCCTGGAGAAAAAGGCTTACTCAACCTCCACCTTCCAGCTCTGCATTGCCAACCACCAGGTACTGGTTGACCAATATACCCTTGACCTATGGAAGTCCATGTGGTGCTTCCAAGACCTTCTCCCCCAGAAACACTTGGAAGATTACTACTCAGCTATAGAAGAGGGCATGCTGGCCTTCCATGATGCCCTCATGGCAGCCTGGGACACCTCTGACATGACTAGCTGTGGGATCACCTCAGCCATTATCATGCGGCGAGCAGCATGTCTCCAAGAGTCAGGCTTGCCCCAGGGCATGCAACAGGCAATACAAGACTTCTTCGAAGGGCAGTCACTCTTTGCAAGAACCACTGACTCTATGTTGCACAGTATGAGGGACCCTAGAGCCACCCTTATGTCCCTGGCATCCACTCGTCTCAAGTGCCCAGATGACCCCCCCCCAGCCCTTAGTAGCTCCTCCAGCAATCGGTACAGCGGGTCCATGAGGGATCCTCCCTGCACAGCGACAATGGAGGTCAGGGTGAAAGGGGATCTAGATCTCCTTTGCCTTCCGGGGCCCCCTGCTAGAGAGTGGAGGACCCTTCCGCGCCCTGAACCAGTTCTCCCAGAGCAGGACACCAGCTCTCTTCAACCTGCACCTCTCTGGATAATTAGCCCTCTCTTATACCCACGGGTCCCCATCGCATCAGCTCTTGGGCCCACAGGACCAGTACCCAGAGACCAGAAGCCTTAAACAGCCCCCTCGTCAGACAGTCTTGGGATCCCTAACCTCTCCTATAGGGCAGTGCCAATCTGTTAACTTTCATCAGACGTAACACCCTAAGGGGAATAATGTCAAAAGGTTGCTAATGGAATAGAAAATAGTGACTTATATCTACACACACACATATATATGTGTATAAATTCTAAGACCCTAGGAATGGAAGACCAAAAGGGAAAGGGATGAAGGAGGAGGCCTGCCAATACCTCCTCCTTAACCCACAAACTGCATGCCCGAGGATCTCTCCCAGACAGGAAACCAACTGGGGTGCACAGGGGAGGTGGGAGCAGGCCAGCAGTACCCTCCAACCCCAAACCACCTTAGAGCCTGTGGTTGGGTCGGCAGTACCACCCTAGAAAGTTGATGCCGAGCAAGCATACACCCATCAGATGGCCTTTCCTATGTTGTGATGGATAAGAAAGCAGCTACCTTTACCCCTCTCACTTAATGAAGAGAATGAGGGGAGGATTACAGCTCCCCTCTAGCCTCAGCCTTAAGGGGAAGGACCTCAGGGCAATTGTGACAGCATACACAGAGCTGTATGCAGATGCAGCCAGCCTCATGCTTACCTTTTCTTTATGGCTCCTCTTGAAGATTCTGTGGAGCCCCACTGAGGTCTAGAAGGGGAGAGAGCTACCTTCCTTCCCTTTCCCCGTGATAACCATTCTTCCCCCATAAGCAATACAGTCAACTAATGGCTCACCGATCCCTGGCCTACAGGATGCGTTGATTCCTACTGGTCCGACAACTGGGCAGAAGGGGGCTTTCCCCTTTCTCTTCCTGACAGCTCAGCCTGCCGCTGTCTTACCCCCTCTATCCATTCCTGATCAGGGCCCCTGGTTCCCCAATGGGAGGTCTGATGAGAACTCTGGCCCCATAAGAGAAGGATCCCCCTTAGAGTCCTCATGGCCATGAGCAGCTCTGGCTGATGCCTAGACGAGGAGCTAGAGTATCACCTTCCCAGGGGATTCCCAAACCCAATGGCATGACTTACCTCCGCATGTTAGGAAGCTAGCTAACATGGGGGGGCCCTCCTCTCCCCCTCCCCTTCTATGTGGAGGAGGTGGAGCCCGTCCAAGTTCGGGTCAAGTGGGACAAGTTATGTCCCATACGGTCTGCCCTAGGGGTACCTACTCCTCTGCATTGCCCAGTGGGGACATTCTCAGACTTTGGGATGTGGTCTGAAGTCCTTTTCCAGCCCAGATGAGACTAGTCTACTGTTGGTAGCACATCCAATGATGGGATCCACCAACACTTCTTGCTTCGTTCCTCCCAATGGACACAGGTGAATGGTGTCGTACATCCACAAGGGGAGCACCATGTCTCGGGGTCTCCTCGCATCATTTTCAATACAGGACTACCCCTTTTCTGACCTATTAGCAAAGCACACAGTAGGACTCTTCAATTGAGACCACCACCTTCCTATGGAAGAAGGGACGCGTAACTCCCCCAAACACCCCTTGACCCTTGGAATCCTTGATAATTATAAGGGTGAGTACAGGTTTCGTACTGCTGGTCTGAGATCAGTTCAAGCAGATGATACCTGACACTGCAAACCCCTTTCTCCAGCTCTAATCCACCACCTCCAACATGAGGCGGCTAACCTGGTGCAACAAATGCTTTCTGCCTTACCATTTGTAGGTCGGGGCAGGGAACCAACATTCAGTCATATAGGAGCTTTGTGTTTATTGAGCACACCTCAACTGAGGGCAATGGGTATGAACCGATAACCCTCTGCCAGACCAGTGCCTTAAGGTAGTCTGTTTTCCCCTTTGTTTCCATTTCGTAGGAAGGGAAAAGAAAAAGACAGAGGGGAAACCTGCGGCTAGCCACCCAATCTACGTGACTATTTGCTAGGACCTAGGATAGGGGATCCTTTTATCTCGCTATCTAACACATATCCATCCTCGTGCCTGACTGCAGGAGGTGCAGCAAAGCGGGGTTGTTTTCACTGCCCTCTGCCTTTCCTCTCATCTTCCCTCTCACCCCACCTGCCTTGTCCCCCCCCCTTCTTTTTTTCCAAAGGGGGCTGAAGGAGTCTTTTTTCAGAACTCAGGATGGGAATTGCTTGAGGGGCACCTTCACCCCCTGTCACAATGTTTAGTAGGATGGGCTATTTTGCTAAGTGCAGCCCACCTGGAGGCCTCTCCCCCAACCTTCTCTCTTCTGATAGGCATGACCAGTTGGGCTCCTTCAGATGGCTGAAGGTCCCTCCAGCCAGGTCTTACCAAGGCAAACGGATCTCAAATCAGAGACTTCCCCCTTCAGATACCTATAGGTTAGGCGAAGGCGTCTCTCTGTAAGGAGCCACCCCTCCCTTCTCAGTGGGGGTCTTACCCACACGTCCTTCCCTACTAGATCAGGACACCCATCTCTTGAGTGCATCTTACCAGAATCCGGGTACAGAGAACCTAACCACAATATCACATGCTAGAGGTTATTAAATCCAGACTAATTGTGATGGAGAGACCGCATCCTCCTTTCAGGACACTGCGACCTTTTGCCACATTTGCAGGATAGTGGAATGTTGCTGATGACAAAGATTCCTTTGCAGGCCCAGTTAATGATTGATAGTGAGGCCCACTATGACGGATCAAGGTCACCCTCTTAAAATAAAATAGCAGATAATCTCTTTGGCGTCCCTTGTGCAGGTCTCCTTCAAAGGAAGATCTTCCGGTTAATAGCGTGATCATCAGTGCAGGCTTGATGATGCACCACTCTATCACCCAACCATGATTGTGGGGATGCCGCTTTGAGCATAGCCATGTTGATGGTGGGGGGAGATAAACTCCACCCACCATCTAAGGTATGGCTAGTAGTCATCTAGAACCGAATGATGCGAGCAGCACACGAAGAACGGTGGGTTACCTGTGTAACTGTTCTTCTTTGAGATGGGCTGCTCACATACATTCAGGTCTCTCTCTCTGTCCCTGCTACTTGGAGTTAGCAAAAAGAAGGTACTGATCAGGGTCAGGGCCATATATATAGCTGCGGGACCGGCCAGAGGGGGCATTGACCACTGACCCTGGTCTGACAGGCTAGGGCAAAAGTTTTCTGGCCAGTCATGCTCTGTGGCACGTAGACACCTAGAACTAAATGTACGAGAGCAGCCCATCTTAAAGAAGGACGGTTACGCAGGTAACCCACCATTTTCAACAAAAAGAAAACAGAAGACTGTCCCTTTTCTCAGTGACATTGTATGCTGATGAGCTAAAACATGAACTAGGGAAAAGCATGGATAGCAGGGAGGGATTTTTCCTTTCAGGGCTCTGTTCAGGGTTAGAGGAAGGAGAAATCAAAGGGTGGGTGGAAGTTCATCACCCTTTTCAGATTTAGTAGACTTTTAAAAATCTAGAGGTATAATCTTTTAAAATGATGAGACAGCCCCTTCCCCACCTACAATGGAAGGTTGCTCTTCATGATTCAACCCTAGCATCCTTGAATGAAATTCCCATCACAAGAACCAGAGATATTGTGTCTGAAGCAGTTTGTCCAAGAACCAACTCCTGAGTGGTGAATTGAATACCAAATTTTTTTAGGGATTTGAAAAACTTTTCTTTCACTTACAATTTACTCATTTCCCTACCGGAACAGGAGTTTTGGACCCTGTTTGTGGAGTGTAACCAAGGTCCAAGCATAATTTTTTTCAGGCCCAGTACAAATGTGTAACACAGGCTCCCTGGTAATGGGGATTGCAGCCTGGGTACCTTTCACCACCCACCCCATGTGGAGGCCCTGGGTATAACTAAGGAAAGAATTTAGCCTCATGTCCACAATTCCCAGTGAAGTCAGCAGGAGCTGTGCTTGCCTTTCTAAAGGAAGTGTTTAACCTTTTAAATGTGGGGGCAGTGTCCTCTGAGTACATTCAAATACTTCCAAACCACATTGATGCTACAGGTGAACAAACTTTCTGACTTTGAATGAGGGGGTCGGGGGATAGCCTGCTAATTCAAGCTTAACTCACATGGGTTCCCAGTGATTTGAACTTTGTCTTTGCAGTTGTACAGTCACCTGAAACCCTCAATTAAACACTCAGCCTGATATGGTACAGCTGAGTGCCATTGATTTTTTTTTTCTAAACACACCCCACTTCCCTGCAGCAGAGCCTTAGTTGGTGGAGGAGGCATGGCAGCAAAAGAACTGCTAGTGAGCGCTGATCAGAACAGACACCAAAGGCCAGATTAATGTCTGGGGCAATTCTGTGGCCTTTAGTGGCGCTACACCAGGGATGCACTTGCTCTGTTGTCATCACCTTTGCTTGTATAGGGTATCCTATAGCAGTGGTTCCCAACATTTTCTCTACTGTGGCACACCTTGCTACCTTTAATTAATTTGATGCACACCACCATATAGTTTCCAAATGAAGCCATGAATATTCGTGAGCCAATGAGCCAATCCAGAGCACTCTGAGTAGTTTTTCAAAAAAAATTTTGGCACACCTGCTTAGACCTGATGACATACTTGCGTGCCATGGCACACTGGTTTGGAAACACTGCCCTATAGCAAGGGAGTAGTTCCAGCATACATCACCTCACCGCATGCCACTCCATTTCATTGCCCTCTTTTGGGTCTCCATTCTATTCACACTCAGAAGTTTTAATAACATTCCGTTTTTTAGTGTCTAATTTATTAAGACCTCACAAAACAAATTTAGTTCCTCTGGCCCTTCCAGGCTCAAGCCCTTCCTTCTTTGGGTCTTCAGGACCCAGCTTTCTCTCCCTCTGAATAGGAAAGTTCTGCAAGTGCCACTCCAGCCCATGGGTGCTTTGGGAGACCTCCATCCAGATAATTCTTTCCTAGCCCTTGACCTGGACTCAAATTCCATCTCTTGGGATGGGGTCTCCTCAGCACAGCCCATCGTGAGGCTATGTTATAATTTAGGCAGGCTCCCCTAACCTACCCTCATCCTAATTTTACCATGAGAACTTTCTTTTCCTCCTCACATAAGTCACAGATGACTCCAGTCCCACTTGACAGAGCTAGGAGCACTGCACTCCTGGCTGAGATACCAGGAGTGGTTCCCATCTTGATCTAGTGAGCCACCTCAGGACCATCTGTTCTTAAAGGGGACGTGTCTTGGGACAGGGTTGACTGATCCTCTTCCAGCCCACACTGCCCTTAAAAGAGGCAGATAACTCTCTTAAATATACCATTCGCAGTCAGTAAATAATAAATGCCAGCATCCTTGCCAAAGGCCTTGTGGACAATATGTGGGTGGTGAATTAGGCACTTAACAGAAAAAAAGATCCCAGGTTCTTGATGCCTGAAACAGCATGTCTGGAAGTCAGAGAGGAACTCATCACATCCTTTCACTCTTCCCCTGTGCGTCTGGGGACTTCTCTGTTGTCCTAGGAAAAAAACAAATACATGTGCTCATATTTTAATGATTTTGTCTGAGTGGTTCATGAGCTGGAAGTCCAGTAGTTGTAGCCAGTCCTCCTCCCCCTCACCCCTCCTCATGATCCCAGGTGAGCTCATGGAGGAAGGACTGCCTTGTGGCACAGAGTTAGGCGACAGGAGGTCAAGACTGATGCAGTCATATTTTGTGACCTGGCAAGGCACTTCACTTTTCTGTAATATGGGGGTAAATCTTCTCATCCCCACCTGTTAGCTGTGAATTTTAATTCATAAACATTTGCGAGGTTGCTAAACAGTACAGTGAGAAATGCCTTAGAAATGCCAATTAAAAAATGAAAAAACCTCTTCACAAACCCCACGTTCTAGTTGACGCTATATGAATGAGGAAGACAACATAAATGGCAACGTGTATGTGTGGTGGGGGCCATGTCTGAAGAAGATTTGGACTCCCACTTACTCTTCAATGAAAACAAGATGAAAGCATGAAGAATAGCCCAGAATCTTCTCGTGGGGGGGGGCAGCACGGGAGGGAGGGAGTTATCTGAACCAAACAGCAGTTTCCTTCCCCCCCCTTCTGAAATGTGGATGGGCTTAAATGTGGGCAGGCCCTGTGGATGAAGGGTATTGGATTTAGAACAGCTTTGAAGGGCAGTGAGGGGGTGGGGAGAAACACTTTATTTTGAAACAGCATATATTGTCCTAATGCAGATCTGCCCAGGAATTGCATTGTTTTTCAAAGGCTTATTTGTATGTCAGCAGAAACGTCTCCCCTTTGAAACAGTGAAAGCAAGTGGATTGATTCTCATGATGGACCCTCTAGGCACCTGTGTGTGAGAGAGAGAGAGTGTTTGTGTGTTGTGGGTGGGGCTGTCTAGGCATGGGTAATGGAGGGGGGGTGTCATAAATAATCTCCACTGTTTCCTTGCCTGGCTCAGGGAGATAGTGGAGTTGGAGTGGAGGCTCTTTCCACCCACCTGCTCACTCAGCTTTCTTTGGGAGGCTGTAGGAGTGTGTGACCACCCCTCCCTGTCAATCTGTGAAGGGGCCACATCCCCTCACTGTCACATCTGTCAAGGTGAGCTCAAATAGGGCAATTGGCTGTCTAGCAAGGAGTCTAGGGGGCTCTGATCATCAAGCAGCACAGAGCACCAAACAGTCTATGGCCTCTGTTCCCATATATAGCAGGGCCCCACAACAGCCTGTAAACTTAGACCCTCCTGCAGGGCAGAAGACCAAACTGTGTAAGGGAGTTATGACCTGCAATCGAGGCAGAGCAGTCAAGAGTCTAGGTACCAAGGCTCTCTGGCAAGGTGGGGCCCCAAACACAGGCTTCCTGACCTAATATGGGGATGTTGCCGCCCTAGGGGTGAGGCAGCAGGGATAGAGGACTCAAGCCCACATTTCTCTACCAGGTCCCAGTCTAGAGTCCTATCAGTGGCAGACACATCTGCCACTGGGTCAATGACATCCCATCCAAAACTGACATATCTCCAGGCCACAACTGAACCAGACTATAATCTAGTTCTCTTGGGCTACTTCCTAAATCCCTGAAGTTTGATACTTCATCCTGTACGTGTCCTTCTTTCTGGGGTAGATGGTCAGCAGTAGCCCCACCAGCAGCCAGTCAGCTGATAACTCTAGCAGGTCCTCAGTATGGTGTAGATCTCTGCAAGGGCCAGAAGCAGGTAAGATACATCTGTTTCCCTTGGCAGCTTCAGTACAATAAGCTGGAGGGCCTACCTCTTACACTACTGGTTTCTGTCCCATCCTTCTGCTTCTGGGGGTGTGTGTTTGGCCTGCCTGGTTCTGCCCCCAGATGGGTGGGTTGTGATCCCTCCTGGTCAACCTCTGAGGGAGACCACTCCCCCCACTATATAACCCCTCACCCCTCCTGAAGCCCAGCTCCCCATCTTTAATGTTGGTCAGGTACCCATCTCTCAATTTTGACAGCACATCTGTGTTGCCCTGCTTCTTTCCTGCCTGATGTTGTACCATGAAGACAAGGGGTTGAAGAGCTAGGTAGTGGCACATCAACCAGGTGCTGGTGTCTTTAATCTGTTGAAGCCACTTCATGGGGACACGGTTTGTCACCAGCACAAAGAGGTTCCCAACGAGATAGTAACATGGGGCTCCTAAGGTCCATTGGACAGCTAAGGTTTCCTTTTCAGTCATGGAATAGTTACCCTCCTTTGGGAAAAACTTTTGGCTAATGTATAGTACTGGGTGCTCTTCACTGTCATGTCCTGCAAAAAGAAGGTCCCAAGCTCCACTGCTGAAGCATCGGTTTGGATGAGGAAGCTGCAAGTAAAGTTAGGGCTATAGAGGATGGGCTGTTGACATAAATCACATTGCAGATCCTGAAAGGCTATTTAGCCATTGAGTATCTATTGTACTTGCAGTGGTTGCTCTTTCATGAGCAACCCAGTTAAGGGGTAGCAGTGGTTTCAAAGTCTGGAATGAAATACCAATAGTAGCCCACCAGTCCTAGAAATTGCTGGACTTGCTTTTTAGTAATTGGGGCCAGGTGGTCATGAATCACTTGGATTTTCACAACAAGGGGGCACAGCTTGCCTCATCCCAGGGTGTACCCCAGGTACATTTTCTCCTGGCATCTAATCTGGAATATTTTGGGGTTCATGGTGAGATCAGACTCCCAGAGGGTCCTCAAGATGGCCACTACCTGATTTAGGTTGTCATTCGTGTGATGTTTGTATATTACTACATTGTTCAGATAAGTGAATGTGTACTCAGTGGGGTAGCAGGAGAAGGTCCATCAGCCTCTGGAAGGTTGCAAGGGCCTCATGGAGACCAAAGGGCATTCATGTAAAATGGTAGAGCCCACAGAGGGCCATGAAGGATCTGCCAGTGTCCCTTTGTTAAACTGAGGGTGATGATATATTGAACTGCTTGACTGACTGGGAGTGGTCCATCTAGCCAGGACATCAGTTATGCATCAAAGCAGGAGATTGCGTTGACCCTCCAGAAATTGATACAACGCCAGCAGGTTCCATCTGGTTTGGGCACAGGTACATCAGGGCTCCACCTCTAACTCGTGGCTCCCTTGATTTCCCTAACTTGCAAAGTGCCCTGAACCTCTTGTTCCACTATATCCCTCATATGGTGCAGGAGTGCATAACTTCTCCAAGGGTCACGGAGATGGTGTGGCAGATTTGGGTGGTCTGCCCAGGCATGGCAGTGAACACCTTAGCAGTGAGATGGCAGAGATAGAGGTACCCAGGCCTACCTACTTCATTGGATCCCAGCCCAGGGTCCTATCGGAGGTGGTGGAGGTTCCATCACTGGGTCATCAGGATCACAGCTGAAACTCACTGATATATATCCAGGCCACAACTCAACCAGACTATAGTCTACTTCCCTGGGTAGCTAGCTGTGTCCCCTGGGTTCGATACTCCACGCTGTAGGTATCCTCTGTTTTCCTGGCTAAATAGCTATCAGTAACCCCAGCAGCATCTCAGTGCCTCAGTCAGCCGGCAGCTCTGGCAGCTCCTCAGGATAGTGGGGATCATCCAGAGGATCCAGCAGCAGCCACAATGTGGCTGTCTCCCTCGGTGGCTCCAGGACAGCTGAGCTGGAGTGCTAGCCTTCTTATACTTCCTGTCCTGCCCTTTTGCTTCTGAGCATGGCCTTTCTGGCTTCACCCAAGGGGCTGAGTCATGATCCTCCTAGATTGTGGTCAATCTCTGAGGGAGATCAAGCCCATTTATACAAAGGATTATGCTTTTAGTGACCTGGGAGAAGAGTTGCCATACCCGATGAGAAGGAAGATATTGGGCACACCTCTGTTGTAGTTCATAGCTGCGCTTGAGACACCACCCTGGCAAGGAGGGACTAATAGTTCTGCTAGTGGTCCTAAATCTAAAAAGGTATGTCATGGAAACCCTGTGCTTCAGAAATCCTTCCTTTGGGGCATGGTAATTCAGTTCAGGTTTTTCTCCTCCTCCTCAGAGTGCTGCAGCCAGAGTCCTTTGCAGGGGCACAGCAATCCAGTTCAGTTTCTTTCCTTTCCTTCCTCCCAGTGGGCTGCATCCAGAGTCCATTCCAAGGTCTCACTATAGGAATCAAGCTGAGTTTTCTCCAGTTTGCACCCAAATGAGCACAAAAATGCAGTCAGAGTTTTAAAACAGTACCTTTGCTTAGCACTGGCTTGTCACATTTCACAGCTCTTTTAAAAGGAGATGTCAGCCATGTTGTAACAGTGTTCAAAATTGGTTTTAAACATGGTTAAGAGTCCTAGTGTGGACTGAATTTGCATTCCTGTTGAATTTCTAGCCTCATCCCTGCAGTAAGATATTGATCTCACAATGGAAATACTTGAAACTGATATATTGATTTTTATCCTTACATGTCCAAGCAGTCAGCATTGTTTCCCTTTTACAGATGGGAAAACTGAGACTTGGGCAAGTTTAAAGGTGATCTGCAAATGAATAAAATAGAGCTTTTGCACTTTGGACTTCTGTAGGATGGATAATGAAGGCCTGAAACATTTTAATTACAAAATGAAGGGTTCTGCTTGTTTTTTACATTAATGGTAGAACCCTTCTAGACTGAAAGTCTCTGGTGACTTGGGGGCTGATATCACAAAAGCATGAAAGCTGAGGAAGGAAGGGATTTTTAGTCAGACTGTTTAATACCACTTTAAATGAGTTTTTGTAAATATTTCTTTGACTTTGATGCCTAGTTAATATTTTGGAGAAGAGCCATTTTTGTTAAAGATTCAGCATTCTCATCCTTTCAATTAAGGTGTGAGATTTAGAGTCAAATATGCTCTGAGGCCATCAAAAAGTCCTTCAAAAGAACAAGGGAATAGCAGGGATGCCATTTCTGATTTTTCTAATGTTAAAAAAATAAAAGCAGGAAAAGAAAACCAAACCAAAGCAGATCTCATTCCAGTGCATGAGGCACTGGGCAATGTGGTGAAAATCATATCAAGGTAGTTGTCCTTGGAAACAAGGTGAGCCAGGCAAGGTTTCCTTTGAAGTCCCACCTTCTTGTGCAGAATATTAGCATCCCTATTTTTTCCTTCTCTCTCTGTTTTATTTTCTCCTTCCTCTTTATTTTTCGTCTCTTTTTATTCTTTGCTTCTATACCTTCCTCCCTCCCCCACGCTCTCACTGTTTTTATCTTCCTCTGTTGGTTGTAGGTGGGTTCTTTCTTCATGATCAATCTGTGCCTGGTGGTCATAGCCACTCAGTTCTCTGAGACCAAGCAGCGGGAACACCAACTGATGCAGGAACAGCGGGCACGGTACTTGTCCTCCAGCACTGTGGCCAGCTATACAGAACCAGGAGACTGCTACGAGGAGATCTTCCAGTATGTCTGCCACATCGTGCGCAAAGCCAAGCGTCGTGCACTTAGCCTCTACAACAGCCTGCAAGACCGACGCCAGAGCCGGATGGAGCCAGGCAGTGCCAAGCTTGGTGTGAATGGGAAAGGACAGAGACACTATAGTAAGAATTGCACAGGCAAAGCTGGGAATGCCAGTAGAAGAAGTGCAACAGGAGCTGGGAACTTCACCATGTTTTCACCTCGCAAAGGTCCCTTATCCCAAAAGCACAGAATTCAGAGTTAATATTAGATGCTAGGAATTGGACAGGAGCATTTAGGGAAGCAGGCAATGCCCTGAAATAGCAGTAGGTGTTACAGGCAGGAATTTGGTTCACTGGCCAAACTATGAGAAGCTCAAATTGAGCATAGGGGTAACTGACTGTTAGGACTGAGAGGCATCAACATGTGCTTGTAAAGGACTCCAGATCTGGAACAGTAGATGACATTGCAAATTGGGTTGAGGTGCATTAGCAGAGTAGGACAGAGGCGAATTGAGATGCTTAAGCAGACTCTCTAGGGGCAGCAGGAGTACAAAAAGGTGGCGGCAGACCAGGGTTGAGATGTTTTCACAGTGCAGTGGCAGAGTTGTCCTAGGACTGAAGTAGAAAGGCATGCTCAAATGCACAGTTTGGAGGTGTGGGGAGGAGAGATCAGAAGGAAAAGGAGCTTAATTTTTGAAGGGCCAAGGGAGGCATTTTTTGAGTGTGTAAAATTAGATGGGAGGTACATCTGTATAATTTAAATTGCAGTTCTAGTCTGAAGAGTGACAGTAAAAATGGCTTTACAGGTTATATGTTGATTGTCTCTCAAAGGCTTCTGTACCTGTGGTGTTTATGCTATGGGTGAAAAGATAGAATTTCCAACAGTCAGCCTTGCAGACTCAGCTTTTCACATTTGTGCATGTTCACTAATGATAAAGATTCTGCTACTGACGCTTTGTCATTACGATAGACTCTGACTCACCCTAGCATTGACTCTTAAAGGCCGGCAGGACAAAAGAGGAATAGAAACTTAGTTGTATCACAAAAATCAACAGATTTGATCTCATACGTGCAGTGTATTGCAGGAGCGTGGCTGGCCCCAGGCAAAGACCTGGGACTCAGGCGCTGAGACTTGGGGCTCACACGCCACTGCGGGTGGTGCAGCAGAAGTCCCGGGGCTTGGGCACTGGTACTCGGGGCTCAAGCCCTGTAAGCCTGGTGCCAGTGATGCCCCCGGTGTACTGTAATGTATAAGGAAATGCCATTTTCAATGTTACCTTTCTGGCTTTTTAAGATACTGCTAAAATGTGCATTCTTAAAATCAGGGAGCCCAGCTCTGCCTTGAGGTACTCGGTAAGCCCTCATCCATTTTAAGGCCAGAAGTGTTCCTTGTGGCTATTTTGTCTGACATCCTGTGTAACATGGGCCATAAAATTTCACCCACTGATTCATGCAGTGGAGGAAATAATTCTTTCCTACTGTGTAAGTGAATTGAGCCTAATCACTTGTGGCTGAACTGGGGTGTATGTGTTACAGAGGCATCCAATCTCAATTTAAAGACTCCAAATGATGATTAATTTACTTCTTCCCTCCATAAGCTGCTCTAGTCTTTAATTACCCTCACTGTTAAAAAGCCAGGCTATCTCCACTTTAGGGGTCTTGATGCTATTTAAATACCCAGATGGTGTGCTGATCTGTATGGCTTACTTGAAAATTAAACCCTGCTCCTTTAAACTTAATTATTTCTTTTCTCAGGACGTTGCCCAAAGCACAAGTCTCTTGACTACACTCCTCATGCCCTTGTTCAGCCCATTGCTGTGACACTGACGTCTGACCCCAGCAATTGCCCCAGATGTCACAGGGTGCAGCGTGAAGCAGCCCGGAGGCTCTCCATCCTGAACAGTGCTGATTCAGACCAGGAGGAAGGAGGGGCCAGCGAAGAGCAGGGAGAAGGAAGAAGGGGAAGTGAGGGTGACGCAGAACTGGAGAAGGAGGAGGAAGAAGGGGAAGAAGGCGGATGGCTGAGTCTCTGCAGTGATATCTGGCGGGAAGTGAGGGTCAAACTAAGGGGGATTGTGGACAGCAAGTATTTCAACCGTGGGATCATGATAGCCATCCTAGTAAACACCATTAGCATGGGCATTGAGCACCATGAACAGGTAATACACCTTTTGAGGAACTGGGCATCTTAACCTCTCTCAGTCATGATATCAGGCAACTTAGAATGGGTGGGCTCTAACACTGTGGGGCTGGAGAGTTGCCTGAGGTATGATTAGGTAGCATGTGGCTGCTTAACCACACGGTCTAGAACTGAGCTGCATAAAATGGTGGGTCGCCTTTGGCAGCATCCAAAGTTGAATGACCCACTGAGGATCTGATGAGAGGTTCTTGGGTCACTTCCACTTGTCATTAAATCTTCTCCCTTCTTACTGAGTGCCAACAGTGCACCTGGTGTTGTATAAACCTCTTAAGGCAACACAAACCCTGCCCCAAGATGCTCTGCAACCTAGTGGAAGTGGAGACAAAACAGTTTGGACGTGCAGTAGATCATGAGGTCCCAGCATGGGTTTGAAATGGAGTAAGGATGGTGCAGGGGCTTTCCTGTGCCTGCTTCTGCACTCAGTCACTTTGGCCACTGGCATCTTTTTTCCTTTCATTTCCTTTGTTCCTTTTATTTCTCACTCATCTGTTTCATCCCCTACTTCTCTTTCTCCCCTTGTGTCCTCTGTCCCTCTCTTTTCCTTTATCTCTTCCGCTCCCCCATCTCTCTCTCTCATTTCTCTCTTCATTAGCTGACTGAATCCTTAGTCTATTTGGTTTAGTTTAATGTGGTCTCTGGGGATGTCACAGACTCTTCACCAACATCTCAATTCAAATCCATCAGCTAGCTAGCCTGTCTAGCTTAATTAAGAGATGCGCAAGCGCAGCCTATCTGTGGAGAAGGACTGAGGAAAGTTGGAGAGCCTTTTGGTTACTACAGCCAAGAATCTTGGGGGAGGTGGGTCAATGCCCCTCATTAGGTCTGACAGCATCAACTGACAGATTGATGAAGATACAGAAAGGTACATATGTGGCTGTCATCAGTGTAGTCCCCAAGCACCTGACAATCATTAATGGATTATCTCCCCCTTACAGATGGGGAACTGAAGCACAGGGTAGGATAAGTGCCCTAAGCTAAAACCATGCATGAAGTCTGTGGATGACCCAGGAACTGGCCTCCAAGTTTTCTCAGTCTTAGTTCAATATACTATCTACTAGCCTGTGTTATCTACCCAAACCAGTCTCTGAAAAGAATAGGGGTAGCCCCAGTTTGATCACAGAGTAAAAACTGGGCAGGCCCCCTCAGTCCCAAAAAAAACCTGCTGTTGAGTTGAAGGGAGCTGAGAGCCAGAGAGCGATACAAATGATCAGGAGACTGGTGGGACTGAATCATGAAGAGAGATTAAAAGAGCGAAATCTATATTACTTAGCTACACCATGACTAAGGGATGAGGCTGCATGATCAGGACTATGTGATCACTGCCCACAGGTCTTCAAAAGATGTTAAGACCATTCAGGGACATGAACTGTGCATAGGGTCATTGAAGAGGGTGTGGCTAGGAGCCATGGAATGAAATTTAGGAGAAGAGAAATCTGAGGTGGAGATAAAGAATTTCTGAGATTCTTGGGTTATAAAATCCTCATGACCATATTTTCCTGTATATTTGTACAGCACTTGACAGTGGTCTCTGGGAGCTACCATAATATAAATAATAAATGCTATTAATAAAGTGGCATTTATTAAACTATTGACCATGGGTGTCACTGGCACCGGGCTCACGGGTCTTGAGCCCTGAGTCCCAGCGCCAGAGCCCGGGGTCCACCACGGTGGTGACTGCAGCAGCAGTGTGCTTAAAGTACACAAGTCCTGAGTCCCAGCACCTAAGCCCCAGGTTATTTTCCAGGCCAGGGGTGACCCTGCTATTGACTGATTTATACAGGTACTGATGGAGGCCAGTCAAAGTCAAAGTGTTGTGAAGTCCCTAGTTGGTTGTAGGATGGAGACCATTGTATGCATTATAGGGGTTCTTGCAGCTCCTTCTGAAGTACCTGCTGCTGGTCCAAGTCAGAGAAAGAATACTGGATTAGATGGACCCCATGTTCTTATCCAGAATAGTAATTCCTGTATTTAAATAAGGAAGTTGGAGAGGTTAGTCAGGATGAAACTGCTTCTTCTTCTTCAAGCGCTGTTCGGATACATTCAGTAATAGGTGTACATGCCTCAGCGCACTATTGGTCAGAAACCTTTTAGCCCTAGCCTGTCAAAACGGGGCTGGCAGCCAATGCCCCCTGACCACCCTGTGGCTATATATATGGCCACAGCCCTTCCCTTCCTCAATTCCATTTTTCCGCCCTCAGCGACGGTGTCAGAACAGCCTGCCCCTTGCGATCACGCAAGCAGCCAGTCGTTTGCCTTGTTTATGAGCCACTCACTCAGTTGGAAGAACCTCTTTGTGGACGTCATTCCACCAGAAAGCGCTCCCATACGGTGCTAGGCTACAGAGCAGGAACACCACTCCTCCCTGCTGCCTGCCATGCCAGGGTTCAAACCTTGTGCTGTCTGCAGCAAGGCCTTCCCGTGGGACAATCCCCATGGGAAGTGCCTCCAATGCCTGGGCAAGGCCCATCTCTTCACCAAATGCTCTATCTGTTGGTCCTTTAAACCTAGGACCATATAAGACAGAGAGCAAAGGTGCTGTGCGTTGGCCTTGGAGCAAGTGCAGCAGCCTATCCCTGAAGCTTCAGGGCTACATTTGGCACCGCGTGCCAGTTCGGCACCAGAACCATCCCGGTGCTGCTCTCCCTGAGAGCAAAAGACACACTCAATAGCAGCATCGGTACTGAAGCATCGGCGCTGCTCCACATCTGTCCAGGACCAGCAGGAATCTGTACCGGTTCCATCCATCCCAGAGGCCTTTGAGGTGGCAAAGGAGTTTCTCCTTTTGCCAACGCCTCCAACCCTAGTACCACCCAGAAAGAGGGGCAAACCGGCTTTCCTTTCAGGTGCCTGGTCACTCCAAAAAAGGCTCTGATCTCCCTCCCTGGTCTTGGTACTGAGCTCCCTGGTACCAGAAACAGGTGCCCAGGAAGAGGGCCCCGGTACCATTAGGGGACAAAGACCAAGAGCCTCCCTTCAGGGCTGTACCACATTGTCCGCACTGGCACCGCCATCTAAAGCTCTCCCTATGGTGCCGAAGCTGAGCCCGACATTGCTCCAGGAGCCGTCTCGATCCCTGAGTCCCAAGGAGTGGGTCTCCAGAGGGAGCAAATGGCCCACCCACGGTCCTCAATACTGACACCTTACAGGTACTGACCCCATGAGTGGTCTCCTTAGGAGACCCTGTCACCCTCCCGCAACACCAATCGGCCTAGTCCGGCATCTGACACAGCCCTGAACCCCAGGCCCTGCTCCTATAGAGGGGACCTTAGGGCACATTTTGATTTCCTCCTCCATGTGTGTGCTCATGTGGGGTTGGAGACTCATTCCTTTACGGGACCTAGTGACACTCTATTTAGCCCTGGGCTCATGTCACCTTCTGAGCTCATAACAGCTCCCCTGCACCCTAGCATGCAGGAGATTGCCATAGCACGATGGCAAACTCCTGGGTCCATCGTCCCGGTCTCCAATACTGCGGGACAAAAGTACCAGGTGCGTCAGGGAGGGAAAAGAAGGGTCGGGAATAGTGCCAGTTATCATTTGGTCACCCCAATGTGAACCAAAAGGTTTGTAGAAGTGCCATGTAAGGTCACAGTCTCAAGCACCTATAGTACTTCCCAGAGGGATAGCGTTACCGCTCTGCTGTGCCAGTGGGTGCCAAGGAAAAACTCCTCAATACAGGGATATCCCGAGAACCCCAATGCCGGGGGAGGTTCATTTCCTACCAGCTAGGAAGTGAATCCACCACAGGGTGGCAACTGCAGTATTTCAAGGGTACTCTGGGATTAGAGGACTGAACAAAGCATTTTCCCCAAGCAGGAAGTCAGAAGGTGATCTGAGGGAGTACAATCCCCAGTTTCCTGGATATTGCAGGAAATAGGCTCTAGCTTGATTCCCTCTGACTGTCACACCAGTGAGTGGGCAGTGTATGTAAACGGATCCTCAAGAGTTGAGGAGGACCAGCAGTACTATTGGGCGCCACCAACACAGATGGGGGTAATCCCGCGGTAGAGTTATAGGTCTGCAATCAGATGTAGTGGGAAGGCCCCAAGAAACCAAAGGGCGGGGGGGGCATGCCCTGCCTGGATACAAGACCAAGAGGCAGAAAAGGCAGCTACAAATCCCTTGGGAAGGATCCCCTCTGCCTCCACGTGGTCTTCTGCCCTGTATGACGGCTGGTGACGCGGAGGAGGGTGCTGATGAGAGAAGGCCCAATAGGGTGACCCCCTCGCTGTTCCCTTACGTGGAGATGCGACTAAGTGTCCTCTAGGTTCCCTGCCTGGGAGTTCGAGGAAGGTACACCTGGCCCGTGCTTATGGGCAAAGGCATAAGGAGAATAGACCACCACGATAGGGAGGCGGACTGAGGACAAGGATTCCTAGGGTGGGAGCCGTGGTCGTCACTTAAATCACCACAAGGTGAGGATGTGGAGCCGTAGTTCCCATAAGGAAGGGAAATGGTTTGGGGTGGGCCATTCACCTTGGCCCCCTCAGGGGTTACGATCCACCCTGGCTAAGTGGATGTGTCCCCTTCGGTGAGCAGGAGATATTCCTATTGAATTGGGGTCGGGGTCGCAAAGGCTGGTGCTCATTGAGCCGATGGTATGTGACCAGAGGTATCCCCCGTCCCCTTGACCCAGACTTGAGGAGGCCTACTTGAGGGAGGCATCAGGGTCAGAGGCACAGTTCTGTTTGTGGGTAGGCTTCGAATATGTGTGTCTCGGAGCCTCTGTAACGGGGCTGGGGCTACAACGAGACGCTCCTCTTGTCCCCAGCAATGGTGTTGGCATGGGAGATGCACGGTAGAGGGATGTCCGGGAAGGGGAAGAAGGAGAGAGGGAAAAGGGGCGGTTTTCCATGCGTCTTCGGAGGAGTCGCTGCTTAAGGGATGTGGGGAGTAGACCATGGTACTTGGGTACCATCGATACAGGCAGGCGCATCGTTATAATATCGGGGCCATGTCGCCCCAGATCTGAGGTCTGCCAGTGCAGCAGCGAATGGGAAAAAGGGGGGGGAATGGTTCCCACCAAATCCTGATTCCTTTCGAGGGGAAAGGGGGTGTGGTGACCATCTGCAATGCTGATGCCCTGATGCCTTTATGCCCGAGGATTGAAGTGGGGTGGCGGCGAGTAGTGAGACCCTCCCTGTGGGAGAAGGGGCAAAGACCCAGCCTTCGCAGCAGGTAAAGCGGTGGAAGGAAACTCCCCTGTGGTCCCTTTCTAGGAGAAGATGGAGAATTCGAGGGTGGGGGTAGGAAAACTAAGTTGGGGTGGTGTGTCCGTGGGGAAGCAGGCCAAAGTACTTGGCCTCTCCCTGAGGATCTCAGGCGGTGCCCACCACCAAGAGGGTTTCAGGGAGAAATAAAATGTCCCCCTCAAAAGGCAGGTTGAGGAACGCCTGCTGTGCATTAGGGAGCGCTCTAGCCTCCCTAAGCCATGCCACCCTGCAGATGGTAACTGCCGAGGCCACGGTGCGAGCAGCTGTGTCTACCGCATCACGTGCCTAGGTTGCCTTTCTCCAGAAAGGCATCATACTTCTCTTTAGCCTCAGGTGGGAGCAGGCTTCTAAATTTTCCAAGTGACTCCCACACATCCAGCAAGTACCTGCTGGTTATAGCCTGGCTGTTTGCCACTCGTAGTTGGCAGGCTGATGAGGAGTAGACCTTACGGCCTAGCAGGTCCAGTTCCCTGGTTTCCCTGGAGGATGGAAGGGGGTCACTGGGGGGCTCCCTGTGGCCCATCGCCATCTGGACTACTTCCCTCAGGGGGACCAGGTGGCTGACAAAGGAGGGGTAGTCCAATTCGGACACCCAATACGCTTGCCGTATCCGAAACCGGAGGAATGGAACTTTGGGCTCTTCGACTGGGAGCGTGCGAGGTCCCATAAGCTCGGGTGGGGCGGGACTGCTAAGGGTGCCATAGAGGCAAAGGCTGGCCTGAAGAGGGTATCGGGGGGGGGGGCCAAGGGCTGCACCTCCATGCCTAAATGGGCCGTAGCCTGGCACAACAAATCAAAATGTGCCAGTAGGTTTCCCATGTAAGACCCTGGTGCCGGAGAGAGAGCAGTACCTGGAGCTCGCCGTGGTGAGGAGGGAGTTCCTTGGGTGGACCATTCCTGCGGCCTAAAACGGAAAGGTGATGGAGCCAATGTGTGGCACCGAGGCCATTTGGAACCCCTGGAAGGTCCTTCCTCCGGGCTGGAAGCAGGGGAAGGGAACCGAGACTCCTGAGCTGGTACCGGCGAGGGCAGGGTGGTGCCAGCCCCCACTGGAGTGGACAATGGTGGGCTGTGTGGAGAGGGTGAACGCCCCGGATGAACCCAGGCCTTTGATATGAAGGCCGGTTTGCCCCTTCTGGTTGGGAGTGGGGCAAGGGGTGTTGGGAGTAGCAGGAGGGCTCGTGCTGCCTCCACCGCTTCTGGGATGGATGGAACGAGGAGTGACTCCATTTTGCCTGGTGCCGAGTCCTCGCCCAGGGAGGGAGGACTGCCTGGGTGGGAGGACTCACGCTCCTGTGGCACCGGGCTACAGTGGGCCTGCAGTGCCGAGGGTGAAATTGGCCAGTGCCAAGGTGAGCTTGGCACCGGCGAGGCCAGAGTGTAGCGGGCCATCAGCGCCGGAGATGTTGTGGAGTGGCACCGAGGCGATCCCGGTACCGTTGGTGCCAGGCTATCTGACGGTGACCTCGAGCAGTGCCGAGGTGCCGGGGCGCCAGGTAGGCGCTGGGATGCCGGAGTCGGCACTGAGGTTATGCGGCAGCAGTGGCTACCAGTGGTGCAGTGCCGGGTAGGCTCCGGTGCCGAGCTGGGTCTCGGTGCCAAGCATGAATCCGAAGCCTCAGGTGAAGGGTGCCGGGCCTCCACGCAGGCTAGGGCGTGATGTCACTGTTCCCTCTCCTTGATCGTTCTGGTTTTAAAGGAGAGACAGATGAAACAAGCCAAGACCATCTGGTCTTTGCCCAAAGGCACTTCCCGTGGGGGTCGTCCCAGGGGAAGGCCTTGCCACACTTGGCACAGGGTTTGAACCCTGGCATGGTTGACGAGATGTTCCAGTCCAGTCGCGGGAACTCTTGTAGTGGAATTAAATCCACAAAGAGATGCTCCCAGCCGGACAGCAAGCTGAAGAAAAGGACAGGCTGCTTGCAGTTTGCAAGGAGCGGATGTTCCAGTTCTGACGCGCAAGGCGGAAGAAATGAAACTGAGGAGGGGTTGGGAGGCGGCCGTATATATAGCCACGGGGTGGCGCGAGGGGCGGAGGCCGCCTCCCCTCTCCTGACAGGCTAGAACAAGATTTTTCCGACCAATCCGGCGCTCCAGCATGGAGACAATTACTGAATGCATCCAAGCAACACTGGAAGAAGAAGGATTAGTTTCCTTTCAAACTCTGCCTCTCCATCAAATTAACTCTTCCTTTGTCAGAGAAAACTTTCCTCTTCCCCTGCTTCCCCCTTGCATTCTCTCTATCTCCCAGCCATCAGCTTTGTCATCTGTCAGTCACGGTTAAAACGGTCCCGGATGTTATGGAAATTTCCTTGGAGGATGGTGACCTCGTTGGGGCCTCTAGCTCCATCAACTGGACTTTGGGCTCAAGACTGATAGTTCTTTTCATTCTGACTAATTATGTCTCTCCAGAAATGGCTGCAGTGCAGAATCGGTCCTTGCTCTAGCAGTGTGTTCTTCTTCGAGCGCTGATCGGATGCATTCAGTAATAGGTGTCCCCATGCCGGAGTGCTGGATTGTTCGGAAAAAACTTGTCCTAGCCTGTCAGAAGAGGGGAGGTGGCCACTGCCCCTCGTGCCACCCGTGGCTATATATAAGACTGCCTCCCCGCTGCCTCCTCAGTTTCATTTCTTCCGCCTTGTGTGTCAGAATTGGAACGTCCGCTCCTTGCAACTCGCAAGCAGCCTGTCTCTTGGCCTTCTACTCACTGTCCGGCAGGGCACATCTCTTTGAGAATTTAACTCCATCGCAAGAGTCCCAACACCGGACTGGAACATCTCATCGATGATGCCGGGGTTTAAACCCTGCACCAAGCGTGGCAAGGCCTTCCCCCAGGACGACCCCCCACGGGAAGTGCCTTAGGTGCCTGGGCAAAGACCACATGGTCTTGGCATGTTCCATCTGTCTTTCCTTTAGACCAAGAACAATTAAGGAGAGGGAACAGTGACGCTGCACTCTAGCCTCAGAGGAGGCTTGGCACCCTTCACCCGAGGCTTCGGGTTTGAGCCCAGCACTGAGACCCAGCTCGGCGCCGGAGCCTACGCGGCACCATGCCACAGGTGGCTGCCACCGTCGCCACACCACCTCAGTGCCGACTCCAGCACCGCAGCGCCTACCCAGCGCCTCGGCACCGATTGAGGTCACCCTCTGTCAGCCCAGCACCGTTGGCACGGGGCTCGCCTTGGCACCGCGCCGTATCATATCCGGTGTCGACGACACGGTACCACCCGGCCTTACCAGTGCTGACCTCACCCCGGCACCAGCTGACTCCACCCGCGGCACCTCAGAGCCCAGTGTCGCAGGAACAGGAGCCTTTCGGCCTGAGCAGTCCTCCCTTCCCCAGTAAGGACTTGCCTGCGATTCATGTGGAGTCGCTTCACGTCCTGTTCACCCCGGAAGCGGTGGAGGCAGCATGAGCCCTGCTGCTCCTCCTGACTCCCTCTGCCTCACCTCCAGTCAGAAGGGGCAAACTGGCCCATCTCGAAAGCCTGGGTTCTTCCGGGATGCTCACCCTCACCTTCCAGCAGGGGCATCACTGTGGCAGGGAGGGACCTGGGGCATGGGCGCAGGCCCCATCCTTAGCCAGGATGCCCTGCCCCCTGGCCAGAGATAGGGCCAGGCGGGGCTGCGGGCAGCTAGGCCGCAGCGGGGCTGGGCCAGAAGCGGCCCCAGGAGGCCAGGCCCATGCCCAAGCTGCCGTGGCTGCGGGCAGCCAGGCCCCCGATCCCCAGCCGGGGACAGGGCCACCACGGCTGCGGGCAGCCAGGCCCGGATCCCCAGTGGGGGATGCGGCTGCCGCGGCCGGCCAAGCCCCGTCCCCCGCTGGGGATCCGGGGGCCTGGCCACCCACGGCCACAGCAGTGCGAGGCCTGGCCTCCTGCAGCCGCTTCTGGCCTGGCCTAGCCACAACTTAGCCGCCCGCCACCTGGCCGGATTGAGCCGGAGATCCGGGACACTGGCGCTGGGACTCCGGGCACGTGCCCTGGGGTGCCCAGCGCCAGCGACGCCGCTGCCTTCCAGCCCCCTGTCTTCCATCCCAGCAGGGGCCGACACCATTCCACCGCCGGCACAGGGCTGGGAATCTCAATTCCCTTCCCCTGTCTCCGGCCTGGAAGAGGGACCTTCTAGGGGCTCCAAACAGCCCCGGTGCCGCACATCAGCCCCGTTACCCTTCCATTTTCAGCCACAAGAATGGTCCCCTGAGGGAACTCCCTCCCCTCCGCGGCGGACCCCCAGTGCCATGCTGTCCCCGGAACCGGAGTCCTTTACGGGAAACCTTTTGGCGCACTTTGACCTGTTGCACCGGGCCACAGCCCATTTAGGTATGGAGGTAGAGCCCCTGAGTCTCCCCCCACCCCAACACCCTGTTCGGACCAGCATTTGCCTCCACGGCGCCCTTAGCAACCCTGCCCCACCCGAGCATATGGGGCCTCGCATGCTCCCGGTGGCAGATTCCAAGCTCCGTCCCCCCAGTTTTGGATATGGTGAGCATGAGGTATCGGGTACCTGCATCAGACTACCCCTCACTCGCTGGCCACCCAGTTCCCCCTAGGGATGTGGTCCAGATGGCAATGGGGGCTGGAGAACCCCCCAGGGACCCCCTCCCCCCATCCAGAGAAACGAGGGAGCTGGATCTGTTAAGCCGTAAGGTGTATTCTTCATCAGCCTTTCAATTACGAGTGGCAAACAACCAGGCCATAACCAGCAGGTACTTGCTGGATGTCTGGGAGTCGCTCAGGAAATTTAGAAACATGCTTCTGCCTGAGGCCAGGGACGAATATGATGCCTTCCTGGAGGAGGGCAGCATAATCTCTCAAAACCTCCTTCTTTCAGCCCGTGATGTGGTGGACACAGCTGCCTGCACCATGGCCTCAGCGGTTACCCTCCATAGGGTAGCATGGCTTAGGGAGGCTAGAGCGCCCCCTAACGCACAGCAAGCGGTCCTTGACCTGCCCTTTGAGGGGAATGTCCTGTTTCCTCCTGAAACCCTCTCTGTGGTGGGCACAGCCCGGGATCCTCAGGTAGATGCCAAATATTTCGGCCTTCTCCCTCCCGGACCCACACCCCCGACTTAGCTCCCCACTTCCCCGGAGGGGACAACCCCTTTTCCTTTCCGCCTCACTTAGGGTGGGAAGAGGGCCTTCACCCACCCCTCTCCAAGGAGGGGCCCCTCTGATCACTGCTACACTCTTTACCCTTAGGGTGCCGGGGCCCTAGGACATCACTGCCACAGACAGCAAATCCCCCCTCTGTAGGGAAGGCGGGTCCAGTGGGAATCATCCCGGTCCTTCCTCATTCTTCCTCTTCCCCAACCGCGAGAGCAAGAATTAGATCAGGACGCCAGGGGCTGACAATATGATGATGCCCACCTATTGTACCGGTTCCCCAATACCGTAGCTACCACCCTCCTCCCCTCACCCCTTTAGCAGCGACTTCCCCGAGGATGGAAACTGCCCCACTCCTATTCCTAACAGCCTTCCTTCCCGAATATTCCCCGCCACATTTCCCCACCCTAACCCCTTGCCGAGAGATGGAGGCTCGTCTCATAGCCCCAGCTGCAGCGGGGCTCTGAGACGTGCACATCCAAAGCCTACTGGCAGCAGGACTGTGCTTGTGGCCATGACGCATGTCCCAGGTAGGCCCCCTCGTTCCAGGTCAGGGGAAGGGGGAGGGCACCCCTGGTCGCATCATAGTATTCTGCACTGTGTCCCCAACCCCCTTTCAACAGGAATTCCTCCTGTGCACTAAGGGGACACATCTGTGTAGCAATACAGCTACCTGATAGCTATTTCATTGGGAAGGTATCTCTAGAGCGGGTTTTACCCCTGCACGGGCCCTAGGTACGGCCCACTTCTCCCCTTTTCCCACCCTCGCACCATTCCTCGTCTCTACCCTCTGGTCATTTAGTGGGAACCAGGGCCCACCTCAGGAACCCTCACCATGGTCTACCATCTCCGAGGTAGCCCACGCTTCCCCAGCCTCACCAAAGCACGGCCAGGGGCACCCCTTTAAAACCCTGAGGGAGAACATCTTGTTGTGTACCATATGTTGGGAAGCTGTGAAAGATCTATCCCTTCGAGTGCCCTCCTGCATATAGTTCCCGCCTTGGTATCCACTGCCTTCTGGACAGCTGTCTACGTCAGACAGAAGGTTCCCTACTTCCGGGGCATTTGCGTAATCCTTTGCCCTAAGGTCATATTCCCAGGCAGGACACAACCAACCTCCCTTTTTCCGCCCTGCCTCCCCGCGGGACCGACCCGCTATGCCACACATAGCCCGTTAGTGCTACTGCGGTTTTTTCCCCATGTGCGTTGGCAGCACCTGGCAATTCTGCGGTCCCCTCTTTCCTTTCTGAAGGACCTGTTAGCACCCACTGCCATTCCGATGGCGCGATACACAAAGAACCCATTCTATACAACATATAACAGTTTGGGATGTGTGCCCCTTTTATTCGCCCTCTGTCTCCCTACAGGGAGAAAACTTCATTTGGTTCTCTGATCCTGGGATGCCCTTCAGATGCAGTAGCTGCCATCTTGTTGCAGTACCATTCTCTAAGCTAAGGAGGATCCTTCTTTGGCAGCGGAGTTCTTCAATATCCATGTATTGAAGAGTTTTTCCCCCTTGGCAGCCCTGGCATGGCAAAGTGGTAGCATTATCCCTCCAGCAAGCACCATAGGTACTGAGTCTGTGGCCTTTCATGGTCCTCCTTCGATTCTTCAGTTGCCGAGGGGCTGACTAGACGGTAGTAAGAGCTCTCTTCCGTCCCTCTCCTTCCCCCTCACTCTGGCTATGTTCACACAGGGTATGCTTGTTTCGAAACAAGACGTTTCGAAACAAGCTGTTTCAAATTAACATATTATTTCGAAACAACTTATTTCGAGGACAAAAAACTTTGTCCTCGAAATAAGGCAGCAAAATAGCAGGTCCACAGTGTGGACCTGCTATTTCGCCAGGGGAGGGGATTCTAGGCACCCTAAGGGTAAAGCGCGGCTGGGCTCTTTACCCCGCGGGTGCCTGCAGGGACTACAGACACCCTCCAAGTGAGGCGCTGCAGGGCGCCTCACCGGGGGGGCTTTAAAGCCCCCGC
>ML681994.1:23503102-23586359 GCA_007922195.1 Podocnemis expansa
GACTCTATACACCGCGGCTAGTGTCTCGTGGTCTTCTCAGTCGCCCTTGAGCCCATCTCATGACCTTGTATCCTCATTTCTCTCTTTTAACCAGATGGCTTGCTGGGCCGCATCCTAGATAAGGGGCATTGTTATCCCCCTTAGTTCTCCCTGTGTACTCAGTACTCGCCAGATCAGTCCATGACTACATGGCTCCTGCAAAGCCCTCGGGTGCTCTATGCCTACCCTTTCTTGTTCTCATGCGAGATGCGCCCATATGGCTAGTCTCATTTGCTAGCTTTTAGTGTTCTTCTTCAAGTCCACCTGACACGGCCTAGGCCAGACATTGTAGTCTGTCGGGTACTTTTCACATTTTCCTCCTAGGCAGGGCACCTGCACAACCCGTTTTCTTAGGTTGCATCCTTTTCTCCAGCTCAGGTGACCTTGCCGACCTGCGTATGTGTTTTGCCTTGGTGAGTTCAGTTTTGCCCTGTTCTGGTTGACCCTCAGTTCTTGCTGCTTCTGGGCCCGTCAAGGCCCGTCTGCCTCTTGTCTTTGGGGAGCATCTTGCTGTGGGGCCTCTACCTTACAGGTTTTGTTGCTGTGCTGAAGGCAGAAGTACCAACTCCACCCACCATCCATCAGCATCGCTAGTAGTCACCTATTACTGAACACATCTGCGCAGCGCTAGAAGAAAAATGGTGGGTTACTCACCAGTAACCGTCCTTCTTTGAGATGGGCTGCTTGGATCCATTCAGGTCCCTCCCTCCATCCCCGCTTCTGGAGTTGGCAGCTCTAAGGAACTGAGGAGGAGGCGGGAAGGCAGTGGCCACCTCCCCTCTTCTGACAGGATAGGACAAGTTTTTTCCGACCAATCCGGCGCTCCAGCACGGAGACACCTATTACTGAATGGATCCGAGCAGCCCGTCTCAAAGAAGGACAGTTACTGGTGAGTAACCCACCATTGCCTGTCAGTTCTCCTGGATCCAGCCGACTCCTCTCCCTCCCTTTATTTCCTTCGTTTATTCTGTCTCCACTTATCCTTTACTCTTTCTCTGTATCACTCATTCTCTTCTCTGTCCTCTCTCCTCCTTTTCTCTCTTGTTTCTTCATCTCTCTGTCTTCCTTTTGGAGGCCCGTGGCTATCTAGTTTTTTTCTCTTTCTTTTTCTTCCCTATTCCCTTCCTCTCTTTCCCTTTCTGCTTCTCCTCCACTGTGAAGAATGCTTGGGGGCAAGAAGGGGGTGATTGATGGCCCATTAGAAAAAGATTAAGAAGTGTGGGCTTGACTAGAGAAACAGATGTCAGGGAGGGAAGGCGTGCTGGGGAGAACAGGTGACCTTTTTCATAAGAGAGATGCAAGCATGACTTTTAAAACCTCAGTTGCTCCCTACAAGACAATGAGAGAGCAAATGCATGGAAAGCAAAGAGAAGGCTAAGCCACCATTACACCCTGTCGTCTTTTTACATTCTTCATCCTCGCTGACATAATCCTTTGATTCATGCTGAAATTGGCATCTCTGTTTATCCCTGCTACTGTCATTACTGCCTGGTTTTGAGGTTATCTTCATCTCTCTCCTCTCTGTGTTCTCTCTCTCCTGTTTTCAGGATTCGTTTTGTTAGTCAAATGTAATTATGTATGGAACTTGAGGCTCTCCCCTTCTGCTTTTATTTTGATTTTAGAGAAGCTGCCAATGTATAAAATTCAGTGGCATGGGAGGGGCCTGCAATTTCCCCTTCTCCCAGCCAGAGTGAAGTCAAAACCAGGTCTATGATCCTAGTGAAGAGGAGGAAAGGTTGGGATGCTAAGGAGAGAAAGGGCTAAATGAAGATTTGGTTTAGGTCAGAATCTGTCCAATGCTGTAATGCTGTACAGGTATATGGATGTTTTGGGGGTGGGTGCTGGCATCAGTAATTGGAATGAATTTCAGTTGGAAAAGGACACAGAGGGTACAGTAACTTGGGGGCAGGTTCCAGTCCATTCATTTCTGTGTGAGAAAAACAGTTGGAGTTGTGTGCCCCCTGGAAGAGACTCTTAAGTGCAGCCAATAGAGGAGAGGAAGAACCTGAAGGGGGTTGCTTTGTAGCACCCCTCCCACCAATATACTGCTGGTACTACCTGCGGGGAGAGGAGGAGAGCCCATTATTTTCTTAATATAAGCACCTTTCCTTCCTTTAAAAGGCCCTTGCCATCATCAAGAAAAAAGATGAGCCAATGAACCTCCTCCGCAATGAGCACCATGGGGCAGTGAGTGCTGACTTCACTGGAGAAAGCTTACATAGGCTTGGTTGGAGTCCCTTTCTCCATTCCTAATGGACACTCCTAAAGTCACAGTGCTGTCCTCTCTTATCATCTCCAGTGGGCTCCAGATGTCCCTCTGGCGCTAACTTAATGTTACATGAGGAGTGTGACTTGGCATTTATAGACGGCTCAGCCCCACATGAATACAATGGATAGCCACGCAATTCTGTGATGGACACCCAACATGTGGGTGCCCATGCGCAACAGAGTGTGTGAATAATGCTGCAGCTCCCTAGCGGATAGATTGTTAGACATGTTCTTGTTAAGTTCCAGAGGAGTAGCCAAGTTAGTCTATTCCAGCAAAATAAGGTGTCCTGTGGCACTTTTAAAGGCTAGCAAATTTATTTATCACTTAAGCTTTCATGTGTAAATTCCCATATCATCAGACACGTGGGATTTTCCTCTGGGATCCCAGATGAAGTGGGGTTTTACCCACGAAAGCTCATGCGATAAATAAACGTGTTAGTCTTTAAAAGTGCCACAGAAGTCCGTCTTTTTTGCACTCTTGTCAGTTCCCTCTGTGGCAGAACTAGGAGAGCTGCTGCTTTAAGGATGGAAGGGAGAGGGTGTGGGGGTGACACAGGAGATCAGACTTCAGATATGTAACCTTATCCTGAGTGGACTGTACTCTGACATGTACATGAGGTATCTGACTTTCCTTTCACTTTAGGTGACGCTTTTGTAGCTTGTCATTCCATTAACGTCTCATGGAATCTGTGTGTGTGTGTGTGAGAGAGAGAGAGAGAGAGAGAGCACCTGCCCCCTAATGACAGGAGTGTGTCACACATTATTAAATTTATTTCCATGCCCTTTGCCAGCTAACTAGTGTTGTTCCAACACAGCCAGTGAGTGGAGCCAGTAAACTCTTACACATGTAAGTGAGTCCATCACATTCAGCTAGAGGGAGGGCACCTCCATCAGCCCTGTAGAGCAGGAGTCTCAAACATGCGGCCCCAGGGCTGTATGCAGCCCCTAAATCTCCTGCGGCCTGCAACAACACCATCTTTCCTGATATTTGCAATATTGTATGGAAAGGTTTCAGTGGTGCGGCCCTCAGGCTAACGTACTAGGTCCACATGTGACCCTCTACTAGTCCTCATGTGGTCCTCGTGGTGATTTGAGTTTGAGACCCCTGCTGTAAAGGATGTAAAGAATCTGTCATCAATAGTGTCACTGCAGCCCCCATCATAAAAGCCACTTCATCCTTCCTGAGCAAATAGCCTGACTGCTGGACCCCTTCCCAGCCTTGTCAGAGGGGCCTCCAAGAACTGAACACTGCAAAGAAACATCCATTAAGTCTGAAAACAAAAGGAGGAGTAATTTAATTTGTTCAGGCTTGTTCAACCGATTGAGTCATTAAAGCTCTCTCTCTTTTTCTGTCTCACACACACCACCCTTTGGCTGCAAGAAGCTGAATTACCTGTCGCAAAAGGTTTCACAGATTCAGTAGATGCAAATGTCCTGGACTGAACCACTTATTTTCTTTTGCTGACAATTTTATCCTGGATGACTTCTTGGGAATTTCTCCCTTTGTCACTCCAGTTTCCTTTTTCTTTTGTCATAGACCATATCCCTCTATTTCTTATTCCCTCCTGCTCTCTCTGTCCCTTGCTGTTAGACATTAACAGGCTACTCCTCATTGCTGATGTGTTATTCATGTGCTCTGATATTCCCTTGGGTAATTACTTAGACCACTGCAAAGAGGAAGGTATGAGAAAAGATTGCCAGAGCAGGTCCAGCAAATGAATGCTGGCAAGGAAAAGAAGGGAAGAGGAAAATGGATTAGAAAAAAGAAAAAACAGGGAAAAGAATGACAGAGATGGGGACGGAGAAAGAAGGGAAGCAGGGAGAAGATTGGGAACGAGCTGAGGAATGGCCATGTGAATGGAAACAAGAAAAAGAGCTGGTCTACACTCGAAAATTAGGTCAGCATAACTATGTTGCTGAGGAGTGTGAAGAATCTACACCCTTGAGCAGGTAGCTACGTTAACCTAAACCCACTAGGTTGATTGAACTTTTTTTTCTGTCAAACTAGCTGCCACCTCTCAGCGAGGTGAATTATCTCCACCAATGGGAGACCCCCCTACCGCCAGCATGGGAATCATCCACACTTAAGTGCTGCCATGGCACAATTGTGTCACTGTAGCATTTTAGGTGTAGACAAGTTGAAAGATGGCACCATTGGTTCCCTCTGTAATTAGCTCTGTCCTCCTTCAGATCTCCAGCATGACTCCCATCCATGCAGAAACATGTGTCCTATGAGAATGGTTTTGTTTGGTTCTGATATCATGTTTTTAGGACTGGATCAGTTCTGATCCTTGCTTTTGCCACTTTTGCAGCCAGAAGAACTGACCAACATCTTGGAGATCAGCAATGTTGTGTTCACCAGCATGTTTGCCCTGGAGATGATCCTGAAACTTGCTGCCTTTGGCCTCTTTGATTACCTCCGCAATCCCTACAACATCTTTGACAGCATCATTGTCATCATCAGGTGATGATCCTGGAAGAGGGAGGCCAAGCTGAGATACAGAGCATGCTTATAGAGAAGCAGACCAGTGCCTGGACTATGTACTGTGCCAGACCTGGTTCAGCTTTTTAATCAGCTAAAATATGAGACAAAGCATGATTATGGCACAAAGCAAAGAATCAGATCTAGATTTAATTCCCAGCTCTAATACTAACTCACTGATTGACTTTAGACACGTTACATAACTGTTCTGTGCCTCAGTTTTCCCCTCTGTAAAATGGGCGAAACAATACTTATCTACCTCAGGTGTTTGTGAGGGGTAATTAACTGGTGCATGGCATTTTGAGATACTTGGATGAAAAATGCTGTAGAGATGCCAAGTATTATAAAGGCACTTTCCATCCTCCGTCTTTATAATGCAGCATTTGCACACACCTGAGTAGCTGAGCAGTGCTTCAATTTTCCCAAGCAAGAAAGGCAGCTTCACAGATGTATACACTGCATACGCACACTTGATTCAGATTCTTTCTCTTACACATACAGATATGATTCACACAGATTCTCCGTTTTTACACACACACACAGTTTCTCTTTTATGCTGTCTCGGTTCACAGAGATTCTCTTTTACACACACATCTGCTGTAACAGCAAAGAGGTAATAACCTGAATTAATATTATTGCTCTCTTTCTGTCTCTACCCTGTTTTTCTACTGCTCTCTTTTTTTATCCCTTTCTGTCTGCGGCTCTTCCTGTCAAACTCTTTCTCTCCTTATTTTTCTCTGGGCCACAGCATCTGGGAGATCATTGGCCAGTCAGATGGGGGGCTGTCTGTGCTGAGAACTTTCCGCCTCCTGCGTGTGCTGAAGCTTGTGCGTTTCATGCCCGCCCTGCGACGCCAGCTAGTGGTGCTGATGAAGACCATGGACAATGTGGCCACCTTCTGTATGCTCCTTATGCTCTTCATCTTTATTTTCAGGTGAGGAGATGTTGTCTTCAGAGCAATATGAGGAGGCATCTCATGGTATATATAAACCCTGGCAGCAACTTGTGTGCAACTCATCTCCCCATAGCTTTACTTTAGACATCAAGAGGAACTTCATTCATTCTTCAGAGCGAGATCCTCAGTTGGTGTAAATTGTCTGTATCAGCTGAGCATCTGGACCTCAAGTATTTCAAAAGTAGGGGCTTAAGGAGTAGTGAAATTTTGCCAGCCATAGAGTGTCCAGATCTTGGTTTCCGTTAGAAAGGAAAAATTCTATCAGTGACCCGATGTTTACTGTAAGGAATAGCCAGAATCCCCAACCCCCTAACAGACACAACACATTAACTGTCAGAGAAGTGTGATGTGGCACACCTGGTAGTATTTCAAAGCATACCATACAGATAAGCTAAAAGTGGATGGGGAAGGGAGAACAGAGCAAGAGAGAGGTGGAGACAGCAAGTGTGGAAGCAGGATGGGATGAAATAGCCAGAAGCTGAGGGTCTTGGTGGTGGAGGTGTGCAGGAAAAGAAAGGGTGCAATAAGAGATATAGTCTGAACAGTGTCTTGCCATTCTTCATGGGTAGGTCTTGATGGGCTAGCTGTATTTTTATATCCCTGGTAACAAATGGCAGCAGATTGGGTTGTGAAAGAAGAAAAGGGGGAACTGCTCTAACAAGTTCATTTTGGTGGCAGAGATATTTAAATAGGACACCATCTCCTCTTCCCTACCCAACAGCATCCTGGGAATGCACATCTTTGGGTGCAAATTCAGTCTTCGAACAGACACCGGAGACACCGTCCCTGACCGGAAGAATTTCGACTCCTTGCTCTGGGCCATCGTCACTGTGTTCCAGGTGAGTCAACACCACTTCTGTGGGCAGGCCGGATAAGAGACAGGGTTGGAGGGGGATCTTCAAGTGAATTGGACCAGTAGTTAGTTATAAGTTTGTTTGTATGATTGAATGTCACACTCGTTCCTGATGGCGCAAAAATCAACACCCAAGGCTCCAGCATGTGATGCTGAGGGAGAAGCATCAGACTCACACCATAACCAAGAGGCTGACATCTTTGTGACCTCTAAGGAGCAAGGAAACAATGGAAGGATGCAGCATTTATATAGGTCAGCTCTGTTGTGACAACTCCTGCATTAATGTCGTCATCACTGCTGCACACACACTGTGCTCACGTTTGTTCATCTCTTCCCATTCGCTGGAGTCTCTTCAGCTAATGCCATGGAGACAGCATGACAGATGGGCAGTGTTCAGTGATGGCAGTCATTAGGTACCTGATATGGGATGTGGGGAGAAGATAAGAGAGTCTCGCTCTGGAACAGGCATATGGTGATCAGATGCTTTTCCTCTCGCTGCTCATTAATGCAGCCCCCTTTCTCTACACCCCTGCCATGCTCACATTGCTCTGATGGCCCTCAAATGGCCTTTCTTTTGCGTTGTAGATCCTGACCCAGGAGGACTGGAACGTTGTGCTTTATAATGGCATGGCCTCTACCTCACCATGGGCGTCCCTTTACTTTGTGGCCCTCATGACCTTTGGCAACTATGTCCTCTTCAATCTGCTGGTGGCTATCCTGGTGGAGGGCTTCCAGGCAGAGGTGAGTAGATATTGCCCAGAGGTGAGATGCCCAGGAGGAAGACCTGCCTGAGGGAACAGGAGGGGGTTCCAAGGTAGAACATCCACTTGTCCCCCTCTTCAGGTTCAGGAGGATGGTTTTTAAAAACATGAGCTTAACCCTTTCCTGGGGGTGTCAAACCACTGATATGGAGGAGGGAGTTAATGATTTCCACCCATCTCTAATGTGCCCTGCAAGGGAAATTCAGTCCTCCACCATGGGCCACAAGTTCAACAACTAAGCACTTGCAGAACACACAGGAATTCCTCTACCATCTCTGGCAACAAACAGTCAGAGGAAATAGAGTCCTTTGCCCTGAATCATAGACCTTTGCTTGGATTTTTCCATTCCAGGGTGATGCCAACCGGTCGTATTCAGATGAAGATCAGAATTCATCGAACATGGAGGACTTTGACAAGTTCCAGGACAGCCAGGATGACTCAGGTACATGGATTCTCCCCCCTCGTTTGCTTTTGTCCCGCCAGCAGCTGGGTGAAAAACCTAAATGTGCAAATCTCCCTGAAATCTCACTCTTTCCATGGATGGACCACAGTGCTCTGGCCCTGCCTAAAAGCATTTTCAGGGTAATGCTCTTTTACACAGTTTTCTTTGTGACACATTGTCAGCTTGCAAGGTCACTTGCAAAAATTAGAGCTATCACAAAATTCTATAATACTGTAGCTAAAAGAGCAAATGTGATCCTTGGCTATCTAAGCAGGTAGGAGCTATTACATCAAGTAGTTGCAGGGAGTCTGTGCTATGTCTATGTACACCATTGGTGAGATCACTGCTGGAATTTTGTATCCAGTTCTGGTGCCCACATATCCAAAAGAATTTTGAAATGTTGGAGAGGATTCAGAAAAGAGCTACAAAAATTATTTGAGGCCTAGAAAACATGCTTCAGAGTGACAAACAAAACAAGCTGAGTAATTTAGTTTAGCCAAGAGGAGGTTAAGAGGTGACTTGATCCTTGTACACAAGCTCCTACACAGGAGAAGATTTCTGATTGTAGGTAGATGACACAATCTAGCAGAAAAAAGCATTATGAGGTCCAGTGATTGGAAACTGAAACTATGGGCAAATTCAGATTAGAAATAAGGGCACGTTTTTAATTGTGGTTAATTAGCCATCGGATTAAGTTACCCAGACACTTCACTTGAAGTCTTTAAATCAAGACTGAGTATCTCTCTAAGAGCTGTGCCATAACTCAAACAGAACATAAGTATCTGAAATAGGAATTATGGGTGAGGGTCCATGGCCTGTGCTATGCAGGAGGTCAAACTAGGCAATTACAATGGTCCCTTCTGGCTTTCATGAATTTAATAGAAAATAGCAACATATTTAAGAATATTTTGACTTTTTCGTCCCCCCATCTGTTCAGATGCCAGTGCCTCTTCCTGGCACCCCACAGGAGCAAATTCAAGCAGGTTTGCTGGCTTGTTAGGTTCTGCGAACAGTAGTCTGAGGGGCTCCAGTACAGCAGTGGGTCAGTAAGAATTCAAAGCAGACTGGAAGGAGGATTGTGCACATGGAAATCTTTGCCTGGCCTTAAGCAGAGCTCCACTGAGGGAACACTCCCTCCTCTGGGTAGAGAGAATGAGGAGCTGAGCAAGTGGACTCAGCAGTGTGAAAGCTGTTGTATCAGCTGCAGTCATGAAACATCCTTCCCCCTCCAAAGCAAGAAGAAAGGAAATACTGTCAGGAATGCCTCATGGAGCAGGGAGATGGGACAAGGAAGAGAAGATGCTAGGGATGGGTAGAGAGGAAGACAAGTGCAAAGGACTCTAGGAAATCAGTGCACCAAGTACTTGAGGCAGGGACATGGCCTCAAATCCATCACTGTCCTGACTCATCTGTTCCACACAATGCAAAGGCACCAGGAAGTAGTTTTGAAGTCTAACAGTGCTAAACAAACGGGACATTAAAACATTCAGTGAATGGTGCAAGAGAAAAACCTAGAAGGGAAAGGAATGTCTTTTTCTCTCTTTCTTTTTCTCTGTGTTTTTCTGCTCAGATCCCAGGCTTTGTGCAATTCCCATGACCCCAAACGGACACCTGGACCCCACCCCACCTTCTTTAAACCAGCCAGTGGCAGCTAGTGGGGTCACAAGTTCTGCCCAGAACTCCCTGCAGCCAGACCAGGTCCTCATTGCTTTGGGTTCCAGGAAAAGCAGTGTGATGTCACTGGGGAGAATGACCTATGACCAAAGGTCACTGGTGAGTGAGTAGAACTGTGAGTAGCATACGTCTTCTGAAATCCAGGGGATCCACTGACTTACTGCCACCATCTTGGAATCACCATTGGGGGTTCTACCCCTACTGGTAACTTGCTAACAGAAGCTTATTGCCTGTTTTAGCCTGGGGAGGTTCCAATTTCCCATTTCTTGATCCATATTCCATTATGATACGATGTAGGATTCAACTGCTTTGTTTTCTATCTTCCAGTCTCCCCTGCAGAATAAAATGTGCATTGACCTCTTAGCTCTCCTCAGCAGTTCTGGAGCACAGAGCATGGAATTATGGTGCCTTGTGTTCTTGATAACATAAAAAACTTATGGAGAGCTTATCACAGTAGGAAAGAATGGGTAATATGAGACTTACAGGCCCCCTACCAGGTAGGTTTCTGGAGCCTCAGGCAAAAATCAAAACCTTGACCTACAGCACCTTTCATATCCTAGGCCTGCTCATCTTTTCTCCTCCACAAAACCATTGTTTCTCTTAGTTCTATCGGTGCACCCTGTGCTTGCCTGCCTTCTAGTGCCCTGTTAGTTCATTCCTTCAGCACTTCACTCCGCTGACACAGACAGTTTTACTGGTGCACCTCAGCTGTAATGCACAGCATACCCTGTTAATCCAGTCATTTGTTTCTCCTGAGCAGAGATGGATGATGATAACAGTCAGTTACAATTGTGATTTGGTGACATGGAGGACTAGGCTGAGACCATTTCTATGACTTTCTCTTCTCATTTAGACTGCAAGCTCTGTGAGGCAAAGTCAGTGGGCTGGCTTATGCATCACACTGCTCCTTGGGCAAAGCAAGCACAAAAGGCTATCTGTCTGATTTTGCAGGGCGTTAGGCCTATTTTCCACTGGTGTAAATGACTACACAAGCTACGAGGCAGAGGAGAGTCTGATCCTTTGCTTTCTTGTTCAACCTATCTGCAAGGGTTAAAGTAAGAGGGAAAGCATCGGAATGCCATTCTGGGGCCCACAAATTTTAAGGGCCAGCATTCCAGGGCCAGTGGTTAAAGTATAATTTGGCAGGCCCTGGAACCCTCCTAATCGGCAGGCCCTCTTCCTGTATTGTCCATGCCCTCTTCCTGTATTGTCCGGGCCCCAGCCCAAGTAGGATGAGGGAACAGGATGTGGAGGGAGGGATGAGGAGGAATGGAAGAGGGACACGAGGTGGGGGTGTTGCAGGCGTGGCTGGAGGCAGGGGCAGGAGATAGTAGCAGAGAAGGTGAGGGCGGGAGGCAGGAGGTGTCGGGGGGTGAAGGTGGGCACGGGCAGGAGATGGGGCAGAGAGGGGGTAGGTCACGGCTGAGAAGGGTGGGTGGAGGCTGGCAGAGGGGGCAGGAGATGGGGGCTGAGAAGGGTGGGTGGGGGCAGGAGGTGGGAGGCTGGAGCAGAGAATTGTTGAAGCAGGGGAGTTGGGGGGCTGGGGCAATATGTGGAGGGGACTCTGGGCTGCTTGCCCGGCCAGTGCCGCTCTGTGGCTGCAGGGAGCTTGGGAACCACAGTCAGGGCCGGCTTGGCAGGAGCAAGTCCACCCTGTCTCTCCCCGCCCAGCCCCAGCCCCGGCGCACCTTGCTGCCTGCAGAGCCAGAGCAGCCTCAGCACAGCGCTGTGCTGCTGATCCTGGCTCCAGCTCCGGCCCCAGCCCTGGGTGGCTGGAGAAGGCCCAGCTCCCACTCCTTCTTTGGGTCTAGCCCAGGCCTGTCCCTGAGCCCCCTTACCTGGCCACCAGAGCTGAGTGATGAGGAGCAGAGCAGCCATACCATAGGCTGGGCTGGGCTTCCCACCCCCGAGCATGCTCTAAACATGCTCAGGGTGGGAGTTCTTAAAGCGCCATCTGGAGTGTCTTCCGGACCACAGGGAGCTTCCCCCAGGCTGGGAGTTTTAAAATTGCTGCAAAGGTGGTAGGTGGAACACACCAGAACACTGCATTATGCCCCGTAATTCTGTTTTTAGGAGCCCCGTAACAGCTGACCCCCTTCAAATGATGGACGGCGGAACGGCATTCTGGTGCATTCCGCCTTACTTTGACCCCTGCTGGGGCCCCTAAAAACAGAATAACAGGGTGAAATGCAGCGTTCCGGTGTGTCCCACCTCACTTTAAGCCCCCACTACCTTATGCTTTCCCTGCAGGCTCTCAGACTCTCCGAGTGGTAGGGCAAGCAGCAGTGCGACCAGGAGCAGTGATTGCGAGGTGGTGGTGGGTGGAGAGCACGTGGCGCAGGCTGTCAGGTTGTCTGGGAGTGGAGCGAGCGGGGCTGACACTTGATCCCCCCACTCACTCCACTCCCAGCCAATCTGGTAGCCCCACACCAAGTGCTTTCCACCTGCCGCTGCCTTGCAGTTGCTGCTCCTGGGCATGCTGCTGCTGCTGCTTGCCCCGCTGCTCTGGGAGTCCAAGAGACAAAGGGGAAGCACAAGGCGCTGCACCAGTGGGAGGTGGTAGACCTGGTGAGCTGGAGACTGGGGGTGGGAATGGAGGGGTCCGGAGCAACACAAGTTGCTGGAGCAAGGGGTTGGGATGGGGCTGGGGAGAAATGGAGGGAGTTGAGGGGCTCGGGAGGGGTGGAGGGCGGCATGGGTCAAGGAGACTGGGTAGGGGCTGGTGGGGGCTGGGTAGTGGTGGAGGGGACTATGAAGGTCTGGAGTGGGGACCGGGTGGGGGGCTGGGTAGGTGTGGAGGAGGTTACAGGCTGAAGAGGGTTGGAGTGGGGGAATGGGGACAAGGGACAGAGGGGGCTTGAGAGGTGTGGAGGGGGCAGGGGGCTGAAGGGGTTGGAGTGGAAGACAGGAGATGGAGGGTTAGGAGGGTTGGAGTGGGGACTTGGGGGCATTGAGCTTAGGGAATGGGGATGGGAGCTGAGGAGGACATGGAGAAAGAGGGGTCTGATGTGGGCACTAGTGGACTAGGTTGGCGTGATGTTGTGGATTTGAGGCTGTGCTTCATTTGTGAGGAAAGAGCTTGTGAGGCTCAAGCAATTTGTTTTGCACTCCTATTATAACTAGGGCCCACACCTGCTTGATGGGGGCCTGGACAATACAGAAGGGGGCCCAAAGATTGGGAGTGTTGGAGAGCATAGTATTGGGAGATTTAGGGCCCCTGGGGTGACTCTTTGATCTAGATGACCAATGCCCCATCTTCCCCTGTCACCCGAGTCACTGAATCCCTGTCTCCTTCTCTTACAGTCTAGTTCTCGCAGTTCTCACTATGGTGCCTGGGGACACAGTGGGGCCTGGGGGAGCCGCCGCTCCAGCTGGAACAGCCTGGCTCGGGGACACAGCCTAAAACACAAGCCTCCATCTGCTGAGCATGAATCTCTGCTGTCCGGGGAAAGGCACAGGGTGGCAGATGGGGAACGAGAGGGGATGGGAAGGGCCCTTCATCATCGGCGGACACTCTCCCTGGACACCAAAGATTCCTGTGACCTGGTGGAGTTGACGTCATCAGTCCCATCCACTCACAGGGCAGCGCGGAAGGTGGGTGTGGCTCTGGGGGCCAGTGAGCATCAGGACTGCAACGGCAAAATGCCCAGTATCGCTAAGGAGATCTTCCCAAAGATGAACAACCGCAAGGAGCGTGGCGAGGATGAGGATGAGATAGACTATGTGAGTATGGGGAGGTTTGCTAAGGGAGCACAAAGGGCTTGCAGGGGAGAGAGCAATCACAAGAGATGGGAGGTGGCCCAGGAGACATCAGAGCTCAAAGCAAGAGCAGATTAGAGAATCCTATGGGCTAGCCTGAGATCTCTCAGAAGATGACCAGAATGCTGCTTTTTAGCCAGCCTCTGAGGCTCCAGTGCCCAGAATCAAAGGGGTTACTGTGACGCAATAGTGGAGTTGGGAAGTGGGATGTTAGTAGATGTTTTCACTGTACAAAATGACGTCCCTAGGACTTAACTTAGTAGAAGAAAATGCCAGTAGATGCCCTAGGCTCATCAGCTAGGCTGTGATCGCAGCACTCTAGCTCCACTTTTGCTGAGATATATGATCAGTCCTGGTACAAAGTTCCAGTGAGTGCAGGGCAGTGCTAGCATTCCACTCCAGAGGGGCAAGAATCAATTTCCATTTTAAGGAATCAGAAGTGACTCCTGATGCTCTTCTTTCTGGGAGGAAAACAGGCTCCAGGCATAGCAGCCCCAATTAATTTTCCACCTGCCTCATCGCCCTTAGTGAGTGTGATGTCAGCTTACTTCCTTTTCTTGTGTGGGGTCAGGGTGGAGAGGGTAAAAGGAGGGGAATCTGTGGGGGTAATATATCCAAGTTACTGGTATTTTAGGTTTAAAATAAAAAAAACCAGGAGCTAGATGGCACTTCTCAGAGAAGTGAGAAGGTGACCTATGACATCCTAATCCATTGTGTCCTACAGAGCCTGTGTTTCCGTATCCGGAAGATGATGGAGGTCTACAAACCAGACTGGTGTGAAATACGGGAGGATTGGTCCATCTACCTTTTCTCCCCACAAAACAGGTTCGTCCATTTTTGTAAGTGGGGGTTTGGGTTAGTGTGATCCCGTTGCAGCAGCTATGTATATAGGTCGGATGCAGAGTCTGCAGCTTTAAATTTTTAAGATGAAAATAATTTTTTTGCTTCCAGTCACAGCGTCTCTGGCCAACCAACATTCAAGAATTCTCATTTGCTCCCTGAGGTGGTGGTAGAAAAACAAAATCCTGAATTCAGCTGTTGCTTTTCTTCTATTTGTCTTTCGTGTAATATAAAACAAATATTTGTAGCAAAGCAGTGCAGAGAATACTAACTCTGATCAGGGAAAATAAAGAATGTTTTATTAACTAATCTGTGCCATCGGTAAGTCTCTTATTGGGAACGGTGGCCCCTATTGCATTAGAGGCCACAAAGTTGACTTATTAACAATCCTATCACACTGTTTGTGCAAAGTTAGTATTCTCTCCACTTAACAAAATAAACATTAGAACAACTCCTCATTCCAGTGGGAGGACACAGGGCTTTTCACCAGCCATCAGCATACTACTCCATAGGATAATGGCTCATGGAGACAAGAGGGTTTCATCATAACTATTGGATGATGAACCTTGGCTGCACATGCTGATTCTCTACCTATTGTAATGTTATGGTGGCTTTTAGAGAAGCTGGAGGGCTGATTCCTTTGGCAACAGAACTAGTCACCTATTGGTACAGCAGTGACTCTTCATCAGCCTACAGAACAAGAGAATGTGATGTCTAGAACACACTGTTAACCCCAGTATAAACATATTGTGACAGGAAGTTCTAAACTGCGGGGCAGAGAAGGGCAGGTTGGAGATGGTGACTTATTGTCACCTTGTGGGAGCCGGGCTTAGAAGGGAAAGATGACACAGTGCTTTGGGCACTTCTTGTGGGCTTGGGAGGGACAAATTCAATTCCTTGTTCCACCACAGACTTCTTCTGTGACCTTGGGTAAGTCACTTAAGCTTTACTTGTACCAGCATTTTTGTCAGAAAAAATCTTGTTGGTCTGGGGCGTGAAAAAAAATACACCCCAATCAACCTAAGTTTCACTGACAAAAGCACTAGTGTGGACTAGTGGGAGACAGCATCCCATTGACGTAGCTACCACGGCTTGTTGGGGGTGCTTTAATTATGCCAGCAGGAGAACTGTCTCCCATCCGCATTGAGCGGCCACAGGGAAACCTTAGAGTTGTGCTGCTGAGATCTGTAGTGTAGCCATAGCCTGCCCTGTGGGTGGTTTCTCAGCAGAAATTCACTTGAGAATTATAATTATATTACTATTTGCATTGAGGTAAGTTCAGTCATGGACCAGGACCCCGCTGTGCTAGGTGCTGTGCAAATACAGGACAAAAATGAACAAATATGTCTCCTTTCCCATCTGGTAGTGTACACAGCAGGGCAGTTATTTTACTCTAGAGAGTATTAAATTTCAAGCACTGCCCTCTTCCTCCCTCCTGCCACCTGCAAAACTAAATTTAATTTATCCCCAGGCACATGTGTCCTTTTGGAACTCTTTTGCAGGTTTCGCATCCTCTGTCAAACCATCATTACTCACAAGCTCTTTGACTATGTTGTTCTGGCCTTCATCTTCTTGAACTGCATCACTATTGCACTGGAGAGACCGCAGATCGAGCATCGCAGCACAGTGAGCAAGCTTGCACCCACAACCCCTTTTTGGTTGAGCACAACTCCTGGATGGGTGTGATGTACAAGGCTGATTAATTCTCTGAATCTTGGCATAGACCCTGGATACCCCCACCACTGGAGACTAATCCCTGTCTCAAACACATGCACTGTTATTTTTCTGTATGGAAAAAGCAGCCTGCTTGCCTCCCTTTCAAGGCCTTAAAATGGTCCAATCCTTCTTTCTCAGGAGTAACTTCCTTGGTGGTAGAAGGCAGACGGGTCCCTCAAGCCCCTCATGGTTGAACAATGTCTTGCCAATATGAGTCAAAGAGCCAAGGACCATGAAACTAGAAAGGGAAGGTAACCTATGTATGTAGCAGTTTCCCAATGGGAAACTTGGCAGGCTAGAATTCACATGTGTTATTTCTGCATTGGCTGTGAATGTGGATCAGGGTGCCACCATCAGGGAGAGTCTGGTGTGCTTCAGTGGATGAATGTATTCTCATTTCTCCTCAATTCATTCTTGACTGAGGTCATAGCTGAAATAGCCTTTTGAGCACCTCTGCAGAGTCCACATCACCAAACACCACCACAGTCAGGCATAGTCTGGCAATTCTGTGAGCAGGAGAGGTCCAAGGAGCAGTGTGGCAGGGCAGGGCTGCCAATCTGGATTGTGTTGTATTGGCAGAGCTGTGTGAAGGAGGTCTCCCTCCATAGCTGGGTTAGCAGCATATGCTGCGGATCACGACTGCAGTGCATTAGCAGAGCTGTGTGGGCGGCGTTGCAAGATTGGAGTGGCAGGGAACACTGAAGGTCAGGGCTGAGCTGCATTAGCTGAGCCGGATGGGATGAACGTTGCTCAGCACATGCCGCTGGCTGTAGCCAGCACTCTCACTCCCACCTTCATGGGAAAGTGAAATTTGTCAGGTCCATAACAAAGGATTTTGTAAACTCACAGAATTGTGGAAATGTCTCTCAGTGTTGTTTAGGGGCTTTTTTCTTTTCTTTCCAGGAGAGGATCTTTCTCACCGTATCCAACTACATTTTCACAGCAATATTTGTAGCTGAAATGACGCTAAAGGTAAGGCACTTGGAGACAGCTGCTCAGCCTTTATACATGTGTCATGGGCCCAACACATCTCTCTTCTACTTGTCATCTTTCCTCAGTCCATTCATCCATCCTATCAGTCTTCCAGAGAGGTCAAACGCTGTTCGTAAATGCTGTCTCTGTAGGGTTTGCCCAGCCTTTGGGTTTGAATGTCCGAGGGTGTGGTATGGAAGGAGAATTTATTCTGGGTGGTAAATCAAGATGACTTGCATCTGAAAGAAGTAGGCTAGAGTCCAGATATGCCCAGGCTTTCATAAAAACAGTGAGCTGCTCCCTCCAGAACAGGGAAGAAGGAAATTATAATAAGCTCCTGGTTGCAATTATTATTTTTCCATTGGTTTCAAATCACTTTACAATAGCAGATTAGTGTCGTTTCCCCCAGTTTGCAGATGGTGAAACTAAGGCACTAAGCAATTAAGGTCAGATTTAGAAGCATGACATTTAACACCTTAAATCCTTATTTAGACATTGAAAGAAGGAGCCTGGCTTTCAGAGATGATGCGCAATCACAGATCTCATTGACTTCAGTAGATCTGCTGGTGTTCAGCACTTCTGAAAAGCAAACCGCTTATCTAAGTGTCTGAATATGGATTTAGTTGCTTAATTTTACATACTCCAGTTTGAAAAATTTGGATTAAGTGGTTTACCCAAAGTCACTAGAAGGGTGTAGACTGGAAGCCATGTCTTCTGATTCCATGTTCCATGTCCTAGCCACTGTACATCACTGTTTCCCCTTCAGTGCAGTAGAGCTCTGGGGAGTGGAGGAGATATTGATGAGAGAATTCATCAAGACTTTGATGGGTCTTTGTTAATTTTTCAGAGCATTTTCACTCTAGTATTTGAATTCTGTGCTGCCAGTTTCACACAAAAGACTATGGGTCTTCTGAGCAAAGTGATAAACATCATGGAAGGAAGAAAAATAGGTTCTCATTGCTTCTTCACCTCTTGCCACTGAGTTATTAAGTAGCCTCTCCTCTGGATGAGGGAACAGTTTAACTTCCCATGCTTTCGCTTTCTCCTCTCCTGTAGGTGGTCTCTCTAGGCCTATATTTTGGGGATCAGGCCTATCTCCGCAGCAGCTGGAATATCCTAGATGGTTTCTTGGTCTTTGTGTCCCTTATTGATATTGTGGTCTCAGTGGCCTCTGCTGGAGGAGCTAAAATTTTGGGAGTGCTTCGGGTCCTTCGACTGCTGCGCACCTTACGCCCTCTCAGGTGAGAACCACATGGGTAAATTTCTACAGTTTTCCAGCCTGTCTTTCACGGTGTGCCCCTTCCTCTACCCACTCAGGAATGGCTCCTTGACAGATGCAATACTCTTGGGTTAACTGCCCCCCCCCAACATGTGCATCTTAGCATCCATTGGGCTGTGCAACTGTACCCTACTAGAGATGGAACATTATCTAGTGTCCTCTCCATAGGGAGGTTTCTCTTAACTGTGGAGCTTCTCCTCCAGCCCCTAAGATACATCACTGCAGTAGCATTATTAGGTGATGAGCCCAAGTCCTACTTTGAGTGACTCAAACCCATTTGGGTCCAGCGGAGAGCATGTTCCCCACTGAATGATAGCTGCACGAGGATATCAGATGCTAGTGTTGTCTGTTTTGGAAAACATCAGGGAAGAAAGAACTCCTCTGTCTTATTTCTATGTCACCCACTTCCTCTCCTTCCCTTGCAGGGTTATCAGCCGAGCCCCAGGCCTGAAGCTGGTGGTGGAGACACTCATCTCATCCCTCAAGCCCATTGGGAACATTGTCCTCATTTGCTGTGCCTTCTTCATCATCTTTGGCATCCTGGGTGTACAGGTAGTGTTGTTACTGCCTGTCACGCATCCACAGCATCCTTGGCACTGTACTGCTAGGGGGGAAATGTAATGCAGACACAATTAAGTAGGTGGAGGTGTGTCAGGGGGAAGACATCCCAGGAGATCTTCCATATCCCTTTCCCTGCTCTGTCCTCTTTTGGGGGGTCTCATCATAATGACCCTTAAGCCTTTGGCTGTGACAGGGGAATCAGTGCTGAGGCTTTTCAGTGCTAGAGACTGATGTTCACCGCATTCACAGAGCTGTAGAGAGGGCCCCAAAGTGGAGTAGCCACTGGCTGTGCTGCGGGTTATGCCAGTAGTGCAGAGACAGAGCAGCAGCACCAGGGCTGCTCTCACTTGACTCTAGTCCTTTCTCTCCCCTTCACTCCCAGTGCTAAATCCACACAATGTGGAGTTATTTGGAGGGGAGGAGGCTAATCCTCTTTATTTTAGGCTTGTGCTGTAGAGGAGCACAGGAATAGGTGTTACTGGCATCTCAGAGAATGCACTATACTTAGTCTGTAGGTAGACTGTACTGATGAGTCTGTACAAATGCACATCCTGTATCCTCCATATGGAGAAGGAGCCTTGGGCAGAAGAACCATATCGGCGTCACTTTATTTAAAAATATTGGAGAAGCAGGCGATGTTTTTCTGGTTCTTAACTCTCACAAGAGATCTTTTCCCCTTCATTACACTAAGGGCTTGTCTACACATGCAGTGCTGCAGCTGCTCCCCTGCAGTCCATCTGGTGAAAATGCTCTTTGCTGAGCATTATGAGTGAGAGTTCTCCTGCGAACCTTGCGCTGTCCACACAAGTGCTTAATTCAGTGTAGTATAAGTCGCTTGGAGGGGAGAGGGGTTTATTTGCACCCCTGAACAACGTAAATTATGCTGACATAAACTGTGGTATAGGCACAGCCTTTAATAACCATTTGAGGGAGTGAGGGGTTCTGGGAGACTGGACCTGGGCATTTCATCTCTAGATAACTGGTTCCAGTCCAGCCCCAGGAAGCATCACATGGCTGTCAGAGCAGGAGGACATTCAGTCACTGCTGACCTCAGGCAGGGTTATCAGTGACTGCTAATGGGTGAAAGACTCCATGTGACACTGCTCATCTGAGGAGCCTCATACTGCTTTGTCCCCTCACACTGGAAAAGCTGGAATGAGACTCTCTGACCAAGTTGCTTCCATCTTATAGCTCTTCAAGGGGAAGTTCTACCACTGCCTAGGGGTTGACATCCGTAACATCACCAACAGGTCTGACTGTGTAGCTGCCAACTACAAGTGGGTACACCACAAGTACAACTTTGACAACCTAGGACAGGTACGTGCAGGAACCTCCAAACCCTTTCATTATAGGTGACCCTGGGCTGTGCATTGCCCCTCTGGGTACCTCCTGTCACTCACTCTGAGGGGTAGGATGGGGTGTTTCAGAACACACTCTGGGCCAGGTATGGCGGTTGTAGGAACAGGGTGGAAACTTGTTGGAAATGGGTGTCCATATTGAAGAAGGGAGAGGGCCAAAAAAGGATGTAACAGGTCAAGCAACACACGAGTGTAATCTAAAGACAGCTGTGGTGAGGGGGGCCAGGAGGGAAGGCTGCTTTTCCATACACTCTTCTAGTAATGTCTCTGCTCACTAGCTCCTGGCCTCACTCCACATATAACACCCAGTTCCTGAATCATGCTTAAGGGAAAATCCTGCCTTCATTTGCATAGGAGCCCCTGCTACTGCCTTCACTGTGAGTGTGGCATGTGTACAGAGTTGAGCCCCTAAGGCCAGCTTCTCTGAGGAGGGTGTGACTCAAGGGTAACGCCGCTGATATCCATGCAGTTAGAAACAGTGAAAGGAGAATTGGGCCCTTCATATGAAACAAATTTATACCACTGGTGAATTTGATCAAAGATATCTGTGCATTCAGCATGTCTGTAGTCCCCTGAGGCTTCACCAATGAAACATCTACAGGATTTCAAAAATCCTTCATTCCTTTCCATGCCTCCTTATCAGTCCTGTCTGTGAAGCACTTCCTTCTAAGGTCATGAGCCAGGCTAAGCTCTCTGGTTTCTGAGTGCATGCAAGTGGAGAGGGTTCCTAGGTAGGGGTGGCTGGTGGGTGTTTCTGATTGGCCAGATCTGCCATGGCTCCCGTAGATTTCACCATTTCACTGGTATTTATGTGTATTTTCACAAACAAGCCACCGGCATACTGTGCTGGAGTTTTTGGTGTTTTAATTCATCAGCCTGATTCAATTGTGGCTGACAAGTTCCAAAGGGACAGCCATGTTAGGCTAGTTCAGCAAAACAAGCAAGGAGTCCTGTGGCACTTAAAGACTGACAAATTTATTAATCGCATGAGCTTTTGTGGGAGAAAATCCCACTTTGTCAGATGCTTTGATTTTACTTAAGCATCTGACAAAGTGGGATTTTCTCCCACGAAAGCTCACACAATAAATAAATTTGTTAGTGTTTAAGTGCCACAGGACTCCTTGTTTGTAATTGTGGTTGAGTTCATTTTCCTCTGGGGAGGGGAAACCTTTTACTTTGCTACTTCAGCAAGTCAGACTTGCGTAGTGGACCATCTCTGCTGGCAGGCCAGTCTTCCCTCAGTTTACAATCTCTTTGTAGTTATGCAAACAACAGTGCTAGGAGGTTGCCACCTTGCATTTTATTTCTGTTTTGTGCATAAAAACTTAAAACCTGAGCCTTTCTCACCCCACTGCACAGAGCTGTTCAGTGTCTGACACATTTCTGTTGTATTTCAGGCCCTGATGTCCCTCTTCGTTCTGGCCTCCAAAGATGGTTGGGTCAATATTATGTATAATGGATTAGATGCTGTGGCTGTTGACCAGCAGGTATAAAGACTTCCTTCCAAACAGCCCATGTCATCTAAACCTCCTTCAGGCAGGACAGTGGAAATATGCTGTATCAGCTCTTAGTACTTCCCCTCCAACCAACAGCATTTTATAGCATCGTTCTGATCCCTCCCCTCTGCAAGCCCCTTTTGTCACTTTTATTGTTACTGGTAGGTGGGTCACATGGCACTGTGTACGTAGGGAGGCAAGTTTGAAGATATTTAGCATACCGGCCTTCATTCTAGCTATTGTCCTTTATTCCACAGGGCAAGCTGTGCAGGCTGGTTTCTTGTTTATCCTGTGATATCTATGCAACAGCAGTTCATATCTTTCTTGATATATTGCGCCCACCTGATTTACAGTTGGCTACTCTAATTGCCTATAAGTAGGAATTCTCTGTCCCTTCAACTAAGTCCCAAAGGTGTCCCAATTAAAATCAACACAAAAACTCACACTGACTTAAGCAATGCAGAGTCAGGCTCCATGCAAATGCTGCAGCAGCAGAGGACTGAATGGCCATGAAGACATTACTCTTGCCATCTGTTCTCAGCGCTAGAAGTGCTGGTGGTTTTTTAAAACAATCTGTGGGCTGCTTGGTCTTTGTGTCCCTCAGGAACACTGTGGATCTCAGTGGCCTCTGATGAAGGAGCTAAAGTTTTTGTAAGAAGATTTAGTTTATCTCAAGCCCTCCTTTCTCCTTAAGCCTGACTGACACCTGTTTTCAGGCCCCCCTTACCTTTTAGGGATTCCCATGTTGCACCTCAAATATGGAGTTTATCTCCTACTTCCAGCCCAACGTGCCCTTATGTCAGGTATCTTTAGTGTCTGATGTTTTAATTGTCCATTTGTTCTGTTGTTGTGATTGTATTTGAATTGTAGATGCAGCATCCTGAGTGTTTCATCATCATCATCATCATCATCATTGTCTTGTCCTTGACTTCCAGACACCCAGTCAACTTGTTGCACTTCCTCTTGGTTTTGAATCCTTTCCCAACCAGCCAATCACATTCAGCTGATCTCTCTCATTTTCACAATCCTGCCACTACCTACAACCAATCACAGCCTGCTGCTCTCTTTCCTTTTTACAATCCCATCCCTGATTTCCAACTGGCCAGTCACAACCTCCATCATTTTCATAATCCCACCTCTGACTCCCAGCCAGCTAATCACAGCTTTTCTTTTCTTTTCTCCAGCCAGTCACCAACAACAACCCCTGGATGCTCCTTTACTTCATCTCTTTCCTCCTCATTGTCAGCTTCTTCGTACTCAACATGTTTGTAGGGGTGGTAGTGGAGAACTTCCACAAGTGCCGGCAGCATCAGGAAGCAGAGGAGGCACGCCGGCGGGAAGAGAAGCGCCTGAGGCGCCTGGAGAAGAAGCGCAGGAGTAAGGCACAGCCTAAGTGTTTGGTTGGTTCGTAGGCCAAGGTTTTCTGAGATAAACCTCCTCCTCTTCTCTTTTTTTCATTTTTTGACTTATTAGTTTCTCTATAACAATGCATATATGTCAAAGCTCTCAGCACTGATCTCCTCTTGGTGTTGCCATGTTCTTATATGCGCCACCATCCTTGATACCCCAAACCAGCTTCCTTGAGTCGGACTGCCGGCAACAGAGGAAATAGATGATAAGGTGCCTGATGGCAACCTGGGGGGTGTTGACAAAGGAGTCCGTTATCAAGATACTTTGCCCTTAGAAAATAACACACTTACAAAGAAGAGTGTATTGTCAGCAACAAGGAACCTCCACCCGAACACACACACCTCCAGCCCTTTGGGATGTAGACACCCCTTTGGAGAGCCTTGTTGCCCCAGCCAGTGCTATTGGGTGGATCCCTACATTAATTCCTTCCTGTTTAATCTGAAATGAGGCAGGGGGAAGAGGAAGAAATCTGTGCTGTGTTCCTGGGCCTTTTAATTCCTGTAGCAGTTTCACTCTTTGGGTTCCCAGGCTTCCTTGGAACCAAGAGAGTTTCCCCCCACCTCATGTGGTTCCCATATGTCTATTCTGCATGATCTGATGAGAGACACCTCACAAATGCACCTTGGACCTGGACAATCACCCCTGCTCCTTCCTATCCCTACCCTGGAGATCCTGTCTGATTACATGCCTCCTTTCCAAGCCCATGGGCATCCATTTTCCTTCCTCTTCTTCCAGTTTTCCTCTCCCTCGTGCCACCTCTGGGTCTCTCCTGGAGCCATTTGCTCCCTTTTATCATTTGTGATCTTAATTTGCTGAGGCATGAAATGCAGATTTAGTGCCATTCCCACAGACATAGGACTAACAGATTCTTTCTATCGCTCCCACCTGCCCTCTCTTGTCTCTCCCTGCCTCCTTCTTCCTTTTACACTCACTTTTCCCTCATCATTTCTGTTTTTTCTCTGTACTCTTTATTTTTGTCTGATTTCTCAACTTTTTCCTTCTCCATTCCTGTTCCTGTCTCTCCTTTTCTGTTTCTATTCTTTTCCCCATTTTCCTTCTTCATTCCCTTTGTTTCTCTTCCTTCTTCTTCTCTCTTTCTCTTTTCCCCCCTCCCATTGAAGAGGCGCAGCGCTTGCCGTACTATGCCACCTACTGCTCTGTCCGCCTCCTCATCCATTCGGTCTGCACCAGCCACTACTTGGACATCTTCATCACCTTCATCATCTGCCTCAACGTCGTCACCATGTCCCTGGAGCACTACAACCAGCCACTGGTGAGTGAGTTCAAGGGACCAAAACCTGCCCCTACCTCCCTCTCTTTCTTTCCCCCACATCTCATTTTCCATAACTAAAGAGACCTGACACTTTCCCTTCCAAGCAGTCAATCACATAAGGGGGTCACACATTTATAAGTAAAATTTAGCTGCCGTTAGAGCTTGACTTGGATGATCAACATCTTCCAGCATGCTTGGCAGAGAGGGTCAAATTGCAATCCCAAGGAAATCTTCGTATTCTCTATACTTTTCTAACTGCTGTCTTCATCAAGCCTATCGTCTCTGCAGTGCCTCCTGCCTACTCCTTATACTAGCAAGAACCCTGCTCAGAATGCTAGCCAGCGATGGTGTATCATGCAGTTTCACTGCCACTGTGCTGATCTGTCATGTCAGATAGAAGCTGGCCCATGAGAAAACTGGTGCACAAGTTCTGTGAGAATTAACTCAGCTGGGTGATAGAGGCAGTTAGTTCTTTCTACTGTCATATGGATGACCCAAGTTTAGCCTTGAGGTCTCCCACCCTTTGTAGTTTCCCAAGGGGCCCTGGAGGGGTGGGGTAATGTTTCTGGGAACTAGTCCTTCGCACTGCCGTATGGATCAGATTTCAGTTTTTCAATAGCAACTTGTGTAGCTCAGTGGAGTGAGATGGGAGTTGTACACCCAGTCCTTGGATAGGTGAGGAGAGCGCCTCACCCATTCACCATCCTGCCACAAGATAAGAAACATGGACAGACTCTATAGAGAATCCTACCTAGCTTCCTCCAGGTTGAAGTAGGGTGATCACAAGAGAAGACCTTGCAGATTGTGAAAGATCAGTATTTGGGGTGAGGGAGATTGGGAAATCCTCAACATTCTCTGCAGAGTTACATACATGTTGGGGGGAGAAATATGTGCTGCAGTTATAGAGAAGAGACTTTTTCTTGTTTTTCCCACACTCACTGCCATGTATGTCCAGACCCATGCAGTTCCAGGGAACCTTCTTTCCATCTCTGAGAGGCCTTTGGTGGAATCCTCAAGGGACTGAGGTGACAACTCTAATTTCATTGTAGGAGCTGGTTCTGTTAGAAGTCACCACAGCTGTGACTTGTCTATCATTACTTAGATTCACTGCCAAGTTTTCTTTCCAGGTCCAAGTTATCTTTCTGTTGGCTTATTTAATTTTGTTCCTGTATACCTTGTGTTCCAGAACTGCCCCTCACGCCCAGATTCCTCTCAGAGTTCCCTATATACTCTATTTTATTCTGCAAAAATTAGCATCCTTTATCCCTTCTTACCCACACATCACACCCTTGATCTTGGGCAATTGATTTATCTTCTCTGTTCCTCAGATTCCACATCTGTGCAATAGGTATAAACATACCCCTTTCCTCACAGGCATGTGGTGAGGCTTCACTAATCAATTCTTACAAAGGGATTTTAGATTTTCACATGGAAGCAGGCTTGTAACTAGGGCAGGGCACCATATTTTAGAGAGTGATTTCAGTCCAGCGACTCGGTTTCACTGCTTGATTTAAGGGCGCGTTCCGTGCTGCTTGTCGCGGGTATGCCCTGGGCACCAAAATACCTAGTTCTGGCATTGGATGGAAGGTACTGTCAAAGTACTATGGATAATTAATAGAAGCCTTTTGCTGACAGTGACACCAATTCAGATATTCTAGGGGCGGGGCTAGTTCCAGTCCCTTCCCCTTTCAGCGAGGACCCCAAGTCCTTTTCAGCCACGGAGTCTCCCTTCTCTGTGCAAAGAGGCATCCAGGCCACATTTCAGTGGTGGTGTTGTGACCACACATCTGCTGTTACACTCCAGACTGTTTCAGCAGCTGCCATATGGATAGCCTATGGAACCACCACTTCAAAGTGGTCAGGGTCAGGCCGTGGCCTGTGGAACGATGAGCAAATCTTAAAACCTTGGGGGGAGTGGTAGTCACCCCCACAGCCCTCCATAATTGTTGCCACTGTTTGGTTGAGAACAGGGACCTCACACCAGAGAAGCAGGACAGGAACTTGCTAAATCCCAGCTCAGTCCCCAGTTAGAGCCAGGGTTTCCCCGGCGAGCATTCAGCAGTAGGTTATTTGCTCTGAAGCACCCTCCCTGCCTCAGGCATTTCCTCTAGATTTAGCAAACCCATTTTAGGGTAACATCTGACTGCAGCTGCATGACTCAGAGCTGCTGGCTGATAATGCTTTGTTTGCACACCAGTGCTCTTCCCCAGGTCTGCCCATTCTGCTGAGCAGAGCCTGAGACAGAGGAGCAGCTGCCCCGAGAGCCATTTGAAATGGGAACACAGTGTGATGTCTGCCCTTGGTATGTTTGGCCCAGCATTCACAGAGTTGCAATCCAGGATTTGGCAGCCCCCTTCTGCCCCCACCTCTTGTGATTTCCTGACCAGTCAAACAGGCTGGAACTCAATGATTTCACAAGCAGGTCTGTCATTAATGCCTCTCATGTTCCACCTCTCTCAGCCTCTTTTTCCATCCACAGTCTCTTGAGACCGCCCTGAAGTACTGCAACTACATGTTCACCACAGTCTTTGTGCTGGAGGCAGTTCTGAAGCTGGTGGCATTTGGATTACGGCGATTCTTCAAAGACAGGTGAGCTGTAGGTCATGCCGGTCCTCCTGTGAAGCAATGAAGTTTAGGAGGGATTATATCAGCAGTGAAATCCTACTGCATGGGGTGCCTGAGCTTCTTGTTCTGGTTAACAAGGATCCCACTAGCTTCACCTTAACCACACCGGAGTGACAACTAATAAGTAAAAGTTATCCTGTGCTGCCTTTTCTTGGAGGCTGCAGATTGGTCCAGGAGACTGAGTAGTTGGGATTAGAATAAGTGGCACCCAGTCATACTAGACTCTAACTATCACAGTGGGGACTATCATTCACTGAAAGGGGGGGTATTTTACTTTATATTTTAAATGTAAAAAATTCACATTCCCCTGTGAGTCAAATGGAATAGCTCCATTCTCCCTTATTCTTTTTATTTAAGGTGGAACCAGCTAGACTTGGCCATTGTGCTGCTATCTGTCATGGGCATCACGCTGGAAGAGATTGAAATCAATGCTGCTCTCCCTATCAACCCCACTATCATCCGCATCATGAGGGTGCTGCGCATTGCCCGGGGTGAGAGAGAGACTGAAGGGAGACCTGGGGCACAGAAATCCTTGGGTGGGACAAAATGCACTGGGTGCTGCTTTTGGTACCATTTCACCAACTTACTTCTCATGTCTAATCTTGGATGGCCACAGAACCCAGGGATTGTCTACACAAGCAGGTATTCTGGAATAGCTGTTCCTGATTAGAATAGAATAGAGTCATAGGGTTGGAAGGGACCTCATGATTGCAGGTGTGAATGCTCTTATTCCAAATTAAGAGTACCTTATTCTAAATTATCTTAATCCACTTTGGAATTAAGATAATTCAGAACAAAGTAGTTTTATTCTGGAATAAAGCTTGCGTACATGGAGTTTATTCAGGAATAGTTAACCCACCATTTTATTCTGGATTAATTTTCATGTGTAAACAATCCCTTGGGCTGGCTCCTGGTTGCCCTCAATTTGACATTTAGATGTATGCATCTTTGCCCAGGAAAAGCCGTGGTGGCATTCACTTTGTGAGAGAGACCAAAGTGATAGGCAGATTTTGTGAGAATCTTTTCTCATCTCTTGTACTGTAAATGTTGCTGTAGTTTTTACACAAAGGGCCAAGGGTTTATATGCTTTGTACTAGGAAGGACAGATTTACAATCATGACAGCAAATACTTGCCAGTTGCATTTGGAAGAGGGAGCAGGAGGAGAGAATGAAGGGGGTGAAGGAGGGTCTGGAAGTGGAGTAGGAGAGACTGGTGATGTGTGATGTTTGGGAGAAGGAAGGCCCATGTGCTAGACACAGACGGGTGGGATGGAAGGGACCATGGTGGGAATGGAATGAGAGAGAAGAGGCAGCTGGTATGCAGAGGAAGGATTGGAATGGAAGGGATCATGCTTGGAGAAGTGGGTGGTGGGAAGACATTGGCCAGTTGGAGAAGGACTGAGAGGTTGGTGGGTCAGTTTTACTGCGGAGGCAAGCAGCAGAATACCCACTGTGGTGTGCTCTTTCCAGTTTCCCTGCCATATTGGAAGCAGGTTCCTTTCCCTCCTGTCCCAACATCAAGTAACACTTTTGCCTTCATTCTGATGCCAGTGTTGAAGCTGCTGAAGATGGCTACGGGGATGCGGGCGTTACTGGACACTGTTGTGCAAGCTCTGCCACAGGTAAAAGAAACCAGCTGCTCCAAAGGACATCCCTTCTGTACACCAGTTTTTTCCCACTAGCTCATTTCCCTGGTCGCACCTAGAATCAGAGAAACTACATCTGCTGAGTCTTTGTGTTAGTGGCAAGGCGTCCTAGACACTCATGCTCACATTGAGATGTTGACTGCATGGCTATATTCACTTCTTTTTGGGCTTCGCTGCTCATGACTTTGTCCTCAGTGATGTTACTGAATAAAGAAATGCTCAGTTTCTGAGTGAGAGCTGCTTCTCTACCTTGTTTCTGGCTGCCAACTCCCCCTTGCTGCTGTCCACCTGTCACTTTTCTCACACTCATTTGCCATGAGGAAGGAATGTGAACGGTGGCCATTTTAGGGAGAAAAGTAGACATTCAAGTTTCTCTTCTTTGTCGCTCTCATTCTTTCCCTTTCCACTTCCCTCTTTTACGCTGTGCTTCTCTCACTTCTGCCACTGCTTGCTTGCCTGCTTGTCATTTGCCTTCTTTTCCTCCCTGGTTCAGGAGTGATTTTGAGCCTCTCATCCTATGAGAGGCAATGACACTGCCTGTTGTGGCTTGCAGAAGATGCAACTAAATGCCTTCTGACAGACAGCTATATGGAAGAGTTTCACAAGTTGAAAGAGGCAGTTGTTTTCTAAGGAGTTATTGATGCGCTGCCTCACACCCACCAAGGGAATCCCCCGTGATGGAGTGCAGCTAGCGAGATGCTTCTCTTTTCTTTTGGATCTTTGAAAGGGAAGTGTTAAGGAAGCAATAATGGCATCAAGTAGTTCTATTCATCATAACTCAGATCATTCTCCCATCAGGCCCAGAGCAGACAGTTAACTTATAAGATATTGAAATGCACAGGCATTTGTCAACTGACTTATCAGGCAATATGCCTGTGTTTGTGAATGAGGCAGGCAGGACTGAAAATCAATCTGAGGACAGCACGAGCAGTTACCTAAGTAACTTACTTCTGATATTTGTGTCACTAAACTGCATCCATCTGAATTATTGGGAATCACCTGGCACAAGAATGAGATGGAACTGCAGGCTTCATTTGATCTCCATTTATTTACTATTGTTCTTGATTTATCACAGCAGCGGTGAGGACCCCCTGGCTGAGATTAGGGCAGTGGCTCCCAACTGGTGTGCCACAGCACACTGATGTGCCACGGCAACACCATAAGTGTGCCGCAAGAATCCCCGGGAGCTGGGGTCATTTCAAATCTCCCTCCCTGCTCAGCCCATCCACATGGGCTGTGCAGCGGAGGAAGCCTGCAGCAGATTTTGCTCCTGCTGCCTGGAGGTAAGTGTGGGCTGGGGAAAAGAGGGGAGGGTTAAGAGGTTGGGGGGCTTAGGGGCTGAGGGATTGCTAGAGAAGCTGGGGAGAGGTGCAGAGAGCTGCCGCTGGCCCCATTCCAGCCCTGGCCACCCAGGGCCATCCAACCGCATTGGCGGGCAGGGCTGGCCGGCCTAGGGGAGGGGCAGACCCCTGTGCTGTCCCCCCCATGCTGGGGACTGGGCGAGTGGCCAAAAAGGCAGCTCAGTGCAGCACTTCTGGTCCACCTCCCTCTCCCCCAGCCACGCGCGCTGCCCGTGCTGGAGCAGCGGGCAGGGGGCAGGAGGCAGCGTGGAGCCGATATTGCTGCCCCCCTGCTCCAACCACGCTGTCTCCTGCCCCCTCCCCTCTATTCCAGCATGGAGCTCGGAGCAGCGCACATGGCCGGGGCGGGCGGACAGGCAGCGCTGCACCGGGCCGCCCTTTTGGCCACTCACCCGGTCTCTGGCATGGGGGGGGGGCAGCAGTGCTGCCACGCAGGCACCCCAAAGCATGGGGCTCTGGGTGGCCGCCCCACCCTAGGGACAGCCCTGCAGGTTCCCAGAACTGGTGGCGGCAGCCATGGCCCCAGTCTGGCTAGAGTTACCAGATGTCAGGCAAGAGGAGGACATGTCCTCCTTTTTACCTTCATGTTCTCTGTCTGGCAGGTATATTAAAATACATGATTTTGTCTGGCTTTTTACTTACAAGGGTTAAAATATGCTGGAATGCCCTGGAAATACTTTTCAGGGAAGGCATTCCAGAGCCCCCTAAAAACAGAAGACTATTACATTGATACTACAAGGGGATAGGGTCGGCAGAGCCACAGCAAAGCCTGTTGGGAACCACTTGTCTAGGTTTACTTGGCCCTCAGTCAATGCAGGGGACTGGACTGAACTAGATGATCTCTCAAGGTCTCTTTAGCCCTGCATCTCTATGCTTCTAATATAACATCTAGCAAAATAAGGCCCTAATCCAGTGGTTCCCAACCTTTTCTCTGCTTGATACCTTGATACCTTTATTTTTTTTGAGGCACACCACCATTAAAAAAACCTATGAATATTCAAATTAACTCAAAATAATATGAATATTCATGAACCTCAGCACACTGGTTGGGAAGGGTTGCTATGTGGGGTGGTAGGGCTAGCACGGCAGGGCAGGGGTGGCAAGAGAGGACAAGGATAGCCATGTGGGGAGCAGCACAAAGGTGGCAAAAGAGGGGAAGGGAGAACAGTAGTGGCTTTGTGGGGTGGCAGGGGGAATCTGGGGAATGGGAGGGTAGGGCAGGGGACCCTGGCATAGCACCCATTTCCTCCCTTCTCCCTCGTGGTTTCTTGCCACCCAGGGCAGACCCTCACCCCACAGTAGCTCCCTCCCACCCAAGTGGGTCCCATCCTGTCCCCCAACAGCCCGCTGCTTGCCATGATGGACCCTGCCATCACTGCAGGGGCCAGAGCTAGACCCTCAGGCCCCATCTCATCAAGCCCTCACCAGCCACCACAGAGTTCTCACCAGGGCCCCTGCAGGCCTTGCTGTGGCCCCGCTGACCTTATCCTGTTGCCCCTGCCAGGGCCCCCATCATCATCCCCCACCCATGGGTAGATTTTTAAGCTGCCCCTGGGAGAGGCAGCTAGAAAAATTCACCCCTGGCCCCCAGCTGAAATAGCTCCAGTCACTGGTGCCAGGGCCAGATCCTTCTACATGCACCTCAGGGTCCCTGGCTGGGTCTGGATCCTGCCACCACTGGTGTTTCTGGGAGGGATACACCACATCAGGGCTGCTGCCTGGCCCCTCTGAGGCCCCCCGGCCAGGACTGGAATGGGGCTGCTGGTGCCTCTGGGGACCCTTGGCAAGGGAAGCTGGGGCTGCCACCGCTGCCAGCTATGTGGACCCCCAGACAGAGCGAGGGCCAATGGCTCCAGGGACTGCAGAGCAGAGCCATGGCCACTGGGGACACCCTGGAGCAGGGCCAGACTTAGGGCTACCAGATACCAAAGCACGGAAAGGAGGACAGGGAAGTACAAAAAGGAGGATGTGGAGGACACATGGAGAAAATGTAGTATCAATGTAATAGTCTTCTGTTTTTAGGGGGCTCTGGAATGCCTTCTCCTAAAAGTATTTCTGGGGCATTCCAGCACACTTTAACCCCTGTAAGTAATAAGCCAGACAAAATCATGTATTTTAAAATACCCGCCAGACAGAGGACGTGAAGGTAAAAAGGAGGAGATGTCCTCCTTTCGCCTGACATCTGGTAACCCTAGCCAGACTGGGGCCATGGCTGCTGCCACCAGTTCCAGGGACCCGCAGGGCCATCCCTAGGGTGGGGCAGCCAGCCAGTGCCCCACACTTTGGGGTGCCTGAGCGGCAGCATTGCTGCCTCCCCATGTCGGAGAACAGGTGAGTGGCCAAAAGGGTGGCCCGATGCAGTGCTGCTGGTCCACCCGGCCATGCATGCTGATCTGAGCTCCATGCTGGAGCAGTGGGGAGGGGGTGGGAGGCAGCACGGTCAGAGTGGGAGGGCAGCAATACCAGCTCCACGCTGCCTCCTGCCCTTTCCCTGCTACTCCAGCACAGAGCCCGGAGCAGCATGTGTGGCCGGGGGGGGCGGGTGGACTGGCAGGGCAGCACTTGTCCGGGCCCTGGCATGAGGGGGGCAGTGCAGGGTTCTGCCCCTCCCCTGGGCCAGCCGGCCCCGTCCCCCACAATGCAGTGGGATGGTCCTGGGTGGCCAGGGCTGGAATGGGGCCAGTGGCAGCTCTCTGCACCCCTCCCCACCTTCCCTAGTAATTCCCGAGCCCCAAAGTCCCCCTCAAGCTCTTAACCCCCCCTTCCCCAGCCCGCACTTACCTGCAGCCAGCAGGAGCAAAATCTGCTGCAGGCTTCCTCCCTGGCACGGCCCATGTGGCTGGGCTGAGCAGAGAGGGAGATTTAAAATGACCCCAGCTCCCTGGGATCTCATGGCACAATTATGGTGTTGCCGCAGCACACCGGATGGGAACCACTGACAGACCATGCCTGGCAGGGTTTGTCCAACCTGCTCTTAAAACCTGCCAGTGATGTGGATTCTGCAACCGCCCTTGGAAACCTGTTACCAGACTTAATTGCCCTCACACTTAAAAAGGATTTCCTATTATCTAGTCTAAATCCCCCAGCTGCAGATTAATCTGATTGCGTTCGGAGGGCATGGAGAACAACTGGTTACCATTTCTTTATAACAGCCCTTTACATTTTTGAAGATTCTTATTCCCCCTTAATCTTTTCTGAAGGCTAAGTATGACACTTTTAAAATCTTTCCTCACAAGCCAGATTTTCTAAGCTAATACTCAGAGTGAGACGGCCCTTGCCTGAAAGAGTTTACAGTCTAAATAGACTGTCAGTGCTATTTTCCCCATTTTACAGATGGGGAACTGAGGCACAGAGATGAAGTAAGTTGCCTAGGGTCACCTAGAGCAGTAGTTGTCAAACTTTTTTTTTTGGGACCCAACTCTGGGTCCCTCTGCCATGTGGCGACCCCTCCACTGTGGGGTGGGGGTGGGCCGTAGCCTTCTGCCCCCTGATAAGTGCCAGCCGGCAGGGGAGCGAGGGGCAGCTGCCCCTCTCCCAGGTGCAGCATGGGTCCACTGCTGAAAAGAGCTGCCTCACTCTGGCATCCACAGCTCCCTCCCAGCTCCTGGCACAGCATGAGTGGTTTGGCTCAGCTCTGCACCTCCAGCATGTCAGCTGCCCAGTGTCCTGCAGGGTTGAGCTACATTCCAGAGGCTGGGACGGCTCAGAGGCAGCTGGAAACCTTGCCACGCATGTGCCTGAGCCGCCCCACTCCCTGCATGATGATTAGCACCGCTCTGCCCTGCCTGCTGCTCATCCCTGCTGCCACTGCCAAGTGGACAGGACACACAGGGCAGAGGGAGCAGGGTGGGCATCAGGCACGCGTGTGGCAAGGGCTCCAGCTGCCTCCAAGCAGTCCCAGCCCTTGGAACACAGCTCGACCCTGCAAGACACTGGGCAGCCGACACTCCAGAAGTGTGGAACCAAGCAGAGCCATTCACGCTTCACTGGCAGCCGGGAAGGAGCTGTGGGTGCCAGAGCAAGGCAGCTCTTTATGGCAGCGGCAGTGACCAGCGATCTCCCCAGGGTGGCAGCAGGGCTGGGGGGCAGAGCAAGTCTGTAGCTACCAGGGAAGAAAGCCAGATGCTGCTGGGGGAGGCTGCCCCTGGATGGTGGCCGCTCAGAGCTCCAGCTCCCACCATTTCCTCTCTCCCGCTCCCCCTCACTCCCCCGTAGTGCCAGAGTGCCACGACCCAGTAACCACGGGTCTGTGGCCCAGTACTGGGTTGCAGCCCATGGTTTGACAACCACTGACCTCGAGAGTCTGGTGCAGAGCTGAGAATTTAACCCAGGTCTTCTGAATCCCAGTGAGTGCCTGAGTCACAAGGTCATCATTCTTCTGTGCTTGATAAATCCTGGGTCCCTCACATTACTCCGTTATAGAACCTCAAAGCTAAACAAGAATACCCCATCCTCTGGTGGTTCTTAATATCTGCCACTGCACACGTACAAACAACTATTAAAAGAAGGTTCCCTCTTGTAAAAGTTACTGTGTTGAGGAATTTCTGATATTTTAATTCCTCCAAAACTGAAGGTCTGTATAGTAAAGACCTTCTAGTCTGATGGTCTTTGGTTCTGTAACAAGAAAAGATTGACTTTATTTAATAAAGGTACATTACAGAGGCATCAGAAATGACTCCACACTCAAAATTGTATTTAAAATATGCTCTTAAGGCAATACTAAAACTCCTATCTTCCACATCTAAATGATTGAATTTCGTCTCCATATTTTATACACTAACTCTTCAGGGGACAACTGAATTACCCATAATACTATTTTTCTTCAAGATGTATTAACATTGGCAGAAGTAGTATTTTTAAACAATCTCTCCTTTCCCTGGTGTTATCTTTTCCTCTAGACCTTTCTATTTATATTACTAAATCAGAGAGACATCAATGATTTTGACTTGCTAATGGCATGGAAAGTTTCTCTCTGGTAGTCCTGTTTGAATCCCTTGTCTGCCTTTGTTACTCTGCAACATTTTTTAATAGTGAATAAAGATGTAATTTTTAAAAAAATCCCTGTTTGAAATTTATCCCTGAGAATCTCGGTTTTTTTAAGGTCCCTTTAGCTAGCGACCCCGGTCAATGCATATGCACACGTGTTCACACCTGTCCGTGCAAACATGTATATGTGCCGACATCGTCTAGCAAAAAGGCTGCTTTTCAAATTTTTAATGCAACCCAAAGTTATTCCCCACCTTCATCAGCACCTCACCTAGCTCTGCCAACCATGGCCAACAGAGCTACCAGCTGCCATCAACTACTGCCCAGTCTGTCTTCTGAACACATTGTTCTGTTCCTCATCACCTCCATTTTCATGATTTTGGGGACTCTGGGAGGCAGACAGGGGAGCAGGGAAGGTAAGGATAAGACTTTGTCACAGAGGTCACAGAATTCATGGATTCCAGAGAAGTCCATGACTTCTAGAGACCTCCATGAAATTGTTTTTTTCAGGGCTGCAGAGCATTCTGGCAGTCCCAGAGCTTTCATGGGGCGGGGACGGACAGCAACTTTCAGTGCCTGTGGGGACCACCAGCTGCATGCCACCACTGGGGGCTCTGTTGCTGTGAGCCTGGGCAGGTGGTGGTGACCCCTTATCTCTGAGCCCTGGTGGCAGAAGCAACCACTTGGCTACAACCCACTGGCCATGCTGTTGTCAGCGGGGTGGGTGACAGGGGACCCCATCTCTGAGCCATCACCGCTGGTGGCTGGGAATCTGGCTTGGAGCTGGGGATGGGGGTGTTGCTTTGAGCTGCTCTTGCAGGGGAGCTTGGTGCTCTGAGCTGAGACCCTGCAGCTCCCAGCCAGGACAGGCGGGGGGGGACGGGACCTGGAGCTCCCTTCTGCCACAGGCATGGGGGAAATCTAGAGCTCTGAAGTGGGACCCCTGCAGCTCCCAACCACTACAGGCAGATGAGGGGACTCTGGGGCTCCAAGTCTCTGTGAGTAGCAGTGGAGAGACCCAGGGTTCCAAGATGCTCAGCTCCCTGCTGCCATGGTCAGAAGGGAAGCCCAGAGCTCTGCTGGCCCCACAGATCCCAGGCAGGGGGCCCTTGCAGCTCTGAGCTGCTGTGAGGGGCAAGTGACACCCACAGTGGAGCTTCTTACCTCCAGGGCATGGGGTGCTGGACCCCATCCCCTTCTCTTCCTGTCCTACAGTAGGGCTTGGGCTCTTATCCCCAGCAGCCCCATTTTGTCATGGTTATTTTTACTAAAAGTCTGGGATAGGCCACAGTTCCATGAATTTTTGTTTAGTGCCCAGGACCTATCAGTGACTTTTACTAAAATAACTATGACAAAAATCTTAACCTTGCCTTCAGGATCTCTATCAAGCATTCTTAAAACTACAATACCCATCTAAGGAAGTTAGGAAACAGATTGACAGAACCAGACAGGTATCTAGAAGTCAACTACTCCAGGACAAGCCCAAGAAAGAAAATAACAGAACACCACTGGTCATCACTTATGTCCCCCAGGTCAAACCTCTTCAACACATCATCAAGGATCTACAGCCTCTGCTTCAAGACAATCCCTACTCTCTTTAGCCTTGGAGGCAGCACTTTCCTTGTTTACAGATAGCCCCCCAACCTTGAATGGATATTCACTGGCAACGTCACACCATACAACAGAAACGCTAAGGCAGGCACATATCACTGCAACAAACCCCAATGCCAACTCTGCCCACAAATCTACACTAATGACACCATTATAGGACCCAATCAAACGCTGATGCCACCTCTGCCCACACTACCACTTTGGAACTTACTTTCCGCTGTTACAAGTGACATGGGGCACCAGACAGCAGCTCCATGGGAAAAGTCTCCTAGCGTCAGTAGCTGGGGACATAGAAACTGAGCTGGCTCCCACACACTACCTGTTCCTTCCATTCCAAACTCCATCATGCATGGCCCAAGTTTCCCACTTGATTCCAACAGTTTCTCCTTTCTCTTGTTCACCTCCCACCACACACATCAGTAGGGCCTGGTTCATTCCTTACTCTTGCCAGGTGGCCCCTGATAGCCCTGCTTTTGCCATCTTCAGCCCCCAAATTTGACTAACACCTTGACTCTCACAAAACACTAGGCCTTTGCACCATGGTGGAGCTGGACAGCTTTATGGGGGGGGCTCTCTGGTATAAATTTTTACTCAACCATCATACCTGGTCATTTACAAAACACACATGATAGGCTTCACCACTCCATATATGCTTAAATGTGATTATCTGCATCGTTCTGTGCTTGTAGTTCAAGAGGTGGGACTGCAAGGAAGCGGATGAACACATTGTGACTGGCTATAGGCTACAAATGAAAGGTGTTGTGGCAGTTACGAGTGGCTTTGAGTGTTACAGTGTTTAAGCAGGAAGACATGGGAAGTTGAAGTTGGTATGAGCATGACCAGTGGCTTCAGTGGTGACTTCCTGGGTTCTGAGCAATTGTGTGCAGGGAGTCGCTAAAGATTTTGGAGTGGAAATATTTGATGATGGTCTGTTACTGCTTCTTTGAATGGTGTTAGCTGGCTTGGCCCGGTGTGATTCACTCTCACCTGGCTTGACTTGCTTTGGCTTGGGTTAGTCTGACATAGTATGGTTTGGTTTGGTTTCAGGTGGGGAACCTCGGGCTGCTCTTCATGCTCCTCTTTTTCATCTACGCTGCTCTAGGAGTGGAGCTCTTTGGGAAGCTGGGTGAGTTTCAAGCACACGATGACCTGAGAGCCATAGATTTGCACAAGAATGGCAGTTTCCAGCAGGAGAGTTGCTGCCCTGGGAAGGGACCCGGGGCACCAGCCCAGGCCCCCCCAACCCCGGCCCGCAGGCCATGCCCCCTGGCCAGGGACAAGGCCGGAAGTGGCCGCGAGTGGCTGGGCCCAGCATCCCTGATTGGGGACAGGGACAGAGCGGCCACCGCTGCTGCGGGTGGCTGAGCCCTGGATCTCCGGCCAGGATAGGTGGGGCCCTACCCACCCCGGGGCACTGGCACTGGGATTCGGGGCATGGGCCCCGTGTGCCCGGCACCAGCGACACCCCTGGTTTCCAGTATTGCTGCAGGCTAAGCTCTAGAGAGCTAGGCATTCTAATCTGATAATCTTTCCCTTCCTCTCTGGGTATTTGCCATGACAGGATTTTTCTCCTTTCCAAAAAGCCTGTCAGAAGGAGAGAAGTGGATGGTTTTCCCTTTTCCCTAAGTGTTTGCTATGCATGCACTTCCTTAGGAAATCAGCTCCTGTCTGTCCCAGTGCCATCCAAAGGGCTACAGAGAAGACTCAGGGGATGTCCATACATTCCTGTTGTTCATGCTGACGTGCTAATGGGCAAAACTTTCAGACAAGTACATAAAGAGAGGCAGAAAGTCTCCTTTCACACCAAGATGATTAGGCCCTTGATCAAGTAACTACCACTGGGTGTCTGGGGGTAGAATTTTACCTCTCTTACCAGCATGTTGAGTATGTCTGACTCAAATGCACTTACTGTGTTCCTGATTGTGACAAGTACATGCTCAAAACCCATCCATTTTAATGGGTGGTACTAGCCCAGCAAGCTTGCAGGAGAGCATCAGCAGGGGGGTAAGGGAGAACTATGTTTTGGATTACTAAGCATCTTGTGAGACATCACTAGAAAATGAGTTAACTGTTTGATACCCTGGGGTTGTGGTGAGTGTTCTTATACTGCTAGATGATCTCCAACCATTGCTCATTACTGTCAAGGACCCAGCCCAAGGGACAATAGGCTGAAGTTGCTGAGTGCTGACTTTTGGATGTAAATCCAATAATCTCAAAGTGGAATGGCCACAGGGAGTCTTATTCTGGGTCCCTGGCACAATTGGAGATCTAGAAATGCTTCCTTTGCATCATAATAAATCCCTTTTTTCAGTATGCAATGACGAGAACCCCTGTGAGGGCATGAGTCGCCATGCCACCTTTGAGAACTTTGGGATGGCCTTCCTCACGCTCTTCCAGGTCTCCACTGGTGACAACTGGAATGGAATCATGAAGGTAACATGGGCCCCAGATCAGGAAACATCTGTGCTTCAGTAAAGGAGGGATGCTATGCTGGAGTGGGAGGGATCAGCACTGCTTTGAACTTACAGGGACTGTGACAGGGTTGGCTGTGCCTAGTGGCTAGAGCAAGCATCAGAACCAAAGTCCAAGACCCAATGCCAGAGCCAGGAATCACAGCCACGGTTAGGGATCAGAGCCCAGAGTCAGAACTGGAGTGAGGAGAGGTAGGAGCAGGGTTGGATCCAAGACAGAAGCTATCACAGCCATGGATAAATACTTAAAACAGCTAGGGAGCTGCTCAGCTTAAGAGTCAGTCTGCTGATTTCTTTAGTCAATCAGGCCATGTAACTTAATAGGCAGCCTACTACAGGCCAATGCATTCATTAGGATGCCAAAAGACTGCATCTGTTGCAGCCCTTGTTTTTCGACAGGAACTGTGTCTTCACAGGAGCTCTACAATGGGACAATGTAGATGCTGGCTCACCAGATCAGATCACTGGGCCATCTAGTGCAGTATTCTACTTCTCATCATGCTAGATCAAACTATTTGTGCATCTAGTGTTGCAGGCAGCTAGCTGAAAGAAGTGGAAAACTCTCCCCAAGGAGCAGGAGAACTGTGTGGCCATGCTTGGGGGGTAGATTCACTGCCCCCATCATCACAGCCTCTTCTCCCAGACTGAGTGGGGAGGGGTAGGCATTTGGCGCGAGACACACCTGGAGCTCCAACAGGAGAGGCTTGTGATTTAAAAACCTCAGACAGATAAGTTTTCTCCCCCACGTTCAAGCCATATTGCTCCGAAGTAGATAGCTGAAAGGATTCAAGGGGGAAAATGGACAATTCTTTGAACTTCACTTGTGTCCTTGAAGGATGAGGGGTATTAGGCACCAAGCTGCAGTGATTCTTGCTCACAAATACCCGATGAAAATTATGATTACATTTGGGGTTCTAGAAGGAATTTTTCTCCTTCGGTCATGGGGAAGATGGCTCCAGCTTCTGGAACATTGAGTATAGATTGTCAAATGTGATGGACTTCCTGTGACTGCAGGGGGCACAAGCCATTGAGGATCCCTTATTCTTGGGCAGCATAGGGTATTGGAAGATCTTGGTCCCACCTGGCATTGGATTCTGTGTTTTTTGACTGAGGGAGCAAACAAATCTAAGTTCTGGCACTAGCCCTTCCCTCCTCTTTCCCATTGCTTCCTCTCACACCTGCCCTTTCCTCAAGGATACACTGCGTGACTGCACCCATGATGACCGGAGTTGCCTCAGCAACCTGCAGTTCATCTCACCGCTCTACTTTGTCAGTTTTGTGCTCACGGCCCAGTTTGTCCTTATCAATGTGGTGGTAGCTGTGCTCATGAAACACCTCGATGACAGCAACAAGGAGGCACAGGAAGATGCGGAAATGGATGCTGAAATTGAGCTTGAGATGGCACATGGGCTCTGCCCCCGCAGTGCAGGCTCCCCAGGCTCAGGACAGGGAGGAGGAGGTGGGAGAGTGGACCCTGAAGGACGTCTGTGTATGAGATGTTACTCTCCAGCACAGGTAGGTGGAACTTTGTGTTTACCAGCAAGACTGCAGCAGGCTGGAGTGGGAAGAAGGAGGGCAGGTTAGATGATCTAGGTTTTAGTAAAGGGATACTAAGATTGGTGACTGGTTTGCATTCAGCTCTAGCTTGGGTGAACTGGGCTGTTGCTGTGCACTAGTGGAGTTTGTGGGGACAGGACTGAGGTAGCCAGAGGTACTGCAGGACAGGTTAGAGGTATGTTGGCAGAGCTGTAGAAGAAGCTCAAGATTACAATAGGAGGGGTGCTGTAGGTCAAGTTTAGGGTGCATTTGCAGAGTATTTTGTGTGGGGAACTCAGGACTGGAATAGCAGGAGATGCTGCAGTACAGGAGTTAGGTTGATTGGCAGAGCTGGAAGGGAAGCTTACACAGTGCCTGTCTGCAGTGGCAACTAGTGATATTAGTCCCTCCATTTTACATAAACATTAAGGTCTGGTCTAACTAAAAAGTTAGGTCACCCCAACTACATTGCTCTGGGGTGTGAGAGTTCCACACCCTGGAGCAATGTGGCTAGGATGGCCTAACCCTTGGTGTAGGCAATGCTAAATTGATGGAAGAATTCTTCCATGGACCTAACTACCCCCTCCCACAGAGGTGGATTAAGCCACACTGATGGGAGAACTCCTTCTGTCTGTCAGCACAGGCAATGTCTACACATAGACACGTTACAGCATCACCTCTGCAGTGTTTCAAGTGCAGACAAGCCGTAAGTGCTGGATTCTGCCACATCATTCACCTTAAGTGACACTTAGCTCCTTGACCAGCCAGACTGACTTCAGTGAGGCTGCTCACAGAGTTAAGTGCTAGCCTATCTGAGTAACAGTGGCAATATCTGCCCCTAAATTCACACACAACATTTCAGCAAAAAACTTTGGGTTCTTTAAATAATTTCTCCCATCCTCCCCCTTTCTTGTCCCCTAGGAGAACTTATGGCTGGACAGTGTCTCTTTAATTATTAAGGACTCGTTCGACGGGGAGTTAATGATCATCGATAACCTGTCGGGCTCCGTCTTCCATCATTACTCCTCGCCAGCCATGTGCGAGAAGTGTAACCATGACAAGCAAGAGGTAACCTGCATGCGAGGATGGGGAGGGAACCCCTCAAATACACAGACCCACTCACACACACATACGTTTTAGGTTTCCCTGTTGAGTGCTGCATCAATTGTCTAGACAGGAGTGTTGACCTCTGTTTGTTACTACAGTGAATTTCTGATGCTGACCTGTCCTCCTAAGCAATGTTTGTGCTGGTAGAGAGCAGGAAGGACAAGCAGATATATCAAGAAGCATAGCAGGAGAGAATAAACTGAAGATGGAAGTATCATTGTGGAGGCACAGTAGCTTCTCCAGTTGCATTCAGTTTTGCGCTTAAAGCAGAAGTTTGTTGTGGAAGGGCAAAGTGTATCTTCTCCAAATTCTCAGCACCCAGTGCTTTAATTATCAGAGGATTTAAGCCTGTGCTTAACTTCAAATGTGCTTTCTGATGTCAGTGGGCGTAAGCACATGGCTAAATGCTTTGATTGATTGGGGCCATAATCTGTGAGGAAAGAATGGATTTTCACATAAATCTGGTCATTAGAGTTAATATTAATCAAAATGGGCTCTTTGAGGATGTTTGTCTCTTTTTTAGAGGGGTCCTTTTAATGGAAAATGACTTCTTATTAAGGATAGGGGTTTCAAAATCACATACCAACTTAGGGACAACATCCATTGACTTCTCATGAGACTTGTGCTTTGGAAAGTCTCTCCCTAAACCTTTAAAATTTCCATTAAAACTCATTGAAAACTCAGGAACAGGTTATGTTGAAAGGAAGTAGGTTATAATTAAGTGAGCATTTTAATGGTTGTTGAATCTAATGGTTATGATTGTGGCTGTAGTTGTGTGACTAACTCAGGGAATTCTTATGTATTGTCAATGTGATGTCGGAAATAACATGACCAATCATCACCATTCCTGTCCAGTTAATTTGCATGTTAATTTTATTGATTGAAGTGATATAACAAAGTTAGGGGGTCAAGAGTTGTCCTTGGTACATCACTCTGTCCTCTGTACATACAGCAATGGATGGGTTCATTCCTCTGGGTCCAAGGCATCAGGACTTCTCCTCCCAGGTGAATCCTTCTCTGTGAATACTCTTCAGAGGCAACATAATGCAGGGGCTGCTTATTCTTCTCCAGCTGCTGAGTCTCAAGCCTGCTCCCACAGGGAGCATGGTAGGATAGCCAAGATTTTCATAAATGACTAGTGATTTGGGAGTGCCTGCATTTTGGGTGCCCAACTCAAAGTCCTTCAAGGAACCTGATCGTCAGAGGATGAGTACTCAGCACTTTCTGTTAATTGGACCATTTAAGGTACCCCAGGCTGGGCACCAAAAAGTGAGGCACCCAAAATCACTTGTTGCTTTTCAAAATCTTGAACATAATCTTCAGAATCATGCATGTGGAGGCAGGTGGCTGCAGAATTTTCCCACCCTCTCATGCAGAAGGGTAGACAGCAAAATCACCACACCACCAGCCCGGGGTAGGATAGCAGTATTTTCACAAGCACAAATCTCAGCCACACTTACAGTGGCATCCTCCCCCATGGTGACAAAACTTTAGAACCCAAGTCAAGGGAAGGGGAAAGCAACAGGGCTAAAGAGAAGGATGAAAAATGATGGACATTTATGAGTATCATTACTAAGCACATCCTGCTGTATGCAGCTGAATTACAGGGAGGTAATGACAAGCAGCAGCCTTTAGCACTGTTGTTAATTCCAGTGACATCCTGGGTCCCCACAGTTTCCTTCACCTACCTCAGCTCAGCCTATCTACAAAGCTTTTGAGCTCAACAAAATTTGTCTGGTCCCCATTTGAGTCCTTCTTTAAGTCATCTGCTCCCTACTTCCCAGCTCAACTTTTTGCAGTCTGTAGGATGTGCTTGGCACATTAGTAGATTCCACATTGGGACTATGGTTCCTGCAGATCTGCTTAAGGTGTGCAGTAGGTTCTATGGACTTCAGAAAGTCCACACAGGTGCAAAGCTGGGAGAAGCAGGAATCAAGATTTGGAGCATGGGAAAGCAGAGGAGGCTGATGAATAGTGGGAAGCTGACTTCCAAGGACAGTTGGAGACAAAGGAGATGCAGAGATTCTAAGCATCGCAGAGTTCCTCAAACCCTGGCTCCTTGTGGTTACCAGTGCCATACAGTTCTTCTTGCCTTATCTGGTCCTATTTTCTACCACAGTATAGGGAATTTAACAGGTTTCTTCCTCTCTGCCTATCTTGTTCCCTGTGTATGTCATAACAATGTCAAACTGTTAAGAAAACAAAGGAAATCTCCAGACAAAACCTTTGTTAAGTTGTAGTTAAAGATAAGAAGATATAAGTGAAGACACAAGAGTGCATAGAACAGAAAAAGGATTAAAAAGCCAACAAGAAAAAGTATTCTGAAATATTAAAGAAAAGAAAACAGAAAGTTTATAAAGAGCAGCAGACAATCACAGTTGGCCAGAATGAAGACAACAATTTATATAAATTTATTTTTAAAATTACATTAAAAGAAAAATAGGAGCCAGAGTTGTGCTAAAATCATAAACGTGGAAAATGTGAAAGAATTAATTTGTAATTTTAAAAAGTTTCCAATTACCATTTTAGAATTATACATTATTTTACAAACTTGGTATTTTTTGGTATACATACTAGGTGAAGCAGGCAACCGCCTATGGCCCCCAAGCATCAAGGGGCCCCTTCGCTTATCCCAAAAGCAGTGTCTCCCTCCCACCCTGCCAGAACACATGGCAAGGGGCCAGGACCAGGGCCAGGGATGGCAGTGGGGCCGGGGCTTTGTGGGGGGGCGAAGCCCAGGCCAATCAGGCTGGGAGCCCTGGTGCTGGGGGAGCGAGTGGGGAGGGTGTGCTGTCCGAGAGGTAGGGCTCCCACCCTGCCCCTGGGCCAGCTGCTCCACCCCCAAGGGCAGGGTGGACCGGCCCAGGTCTGTCCTCCTGCCCAGCACCTTCCCTTTGGCAGTGTGTGGGGGGCATTGGGGCCCCCGGCAGGGCACTGCTGCTATTTTTGGGGGCCCTGGCAGAGTGCCAGGGCCATGGAGGGAGCTGGCCACAGGAAGAAGGAACTGTGAGGGGCTTGGGCCCTTGGCAGGACACTGGGGCTTCAGGGGGAACCGGGACACCAGGGCTGCAGGGGGGTTTTGGGGCCTCTGGTGAAAGAAAGAGGCTGGCTCTGGGGAGCCAGAGCCATGAGGGGGACACAGCGGGTGGGCTGGGGGCTAGCACTGGGGAGCTGGGGTCTTAGGGGAGGTGTGTGGAGGGGAGTCGGGGCCAGCGGGGGAGAGCTGGGGCTGTAGAGGGGGGGCTGGTGATGTGGAGCTAGAGCTGCAGAGGGGGGTTGTGGGGGCCTATGGGGCCTATTTGCCTAGGATCCCCAGTTGCCTAAGGCCACTTCTGCTTGGGCTTGATCTTGCGGTGTGCTGAGCTCACTGGCTCAGTCTAGCCAAAACACTACACTCACTTAAAGTTATGATGTCTGTGTTAAGTGATCTGCTGTGTCAAGCAAAGAGCTAGAGCTATGCAGATAGTGAATTTTCAGGCTGCGGGAAATTCCAAAAAAATTGTTTTGGAGAGACCCAAAACAACAACAACAAAAAAATCAGCAAATTGGAAAGTAAAAGCAATCAAACAAAAAAATCAGATTGAAGGAAATTTTTTTTTTGGATTTCAAACAGTTTGTAAAATGTCTTTGCATTTCTAAACAATTTAAATTGAAGGAAATTTCTAAACCAGCCATTTTGACTGAAAAACTAAAAAATGCAAAAAGGAAATGTTTCAATTTTAGGGGAATTTGATGGGGGGATTTTTTTAAACAAACGGTAAGGTGAAGCAGAAACAAATTGTTTTGGTGTTTCCAAATATGCAATTAAAAGAAAAGAACCCACACCAAACAAAAAAGTTGGGTGAAAGATTTCTTTCAGCTCTACTCAGCATCTTGCAGGACTGAGTCCCTGGAGTCTTGTTTTCAAAACAGTTATTCACACAAAGTTTCTCATGATTGGTTCCCTGTTTTTAAAGGGATAATTTGATAGCCCCTTCTGGTCTCAGAGTTATGGCTGTATGATTTATTATGTCTGGATCTAGTCATTTTTCTAAGGAATATAGAAAGTTCACTGACTATACATATGACCATCTTTGAATTTTTAAACCAATGTACTGAACTGTCCATTGCCATCATTTCATGTTTACTTTGTCATCTTTATTCAGAAGACTTCTAAGTAGTCTGTAGTCTATGGAAGTTGTAATATTAAAATATCAGGGGACACGTACTCACCACTATCCTGTTCTCTTTCCATGTCATTTCTATAATTTCATTTTCTGTCTTTGAGCTCTGCATGCACCCTAGCAATGTGTTTTTGTGGTCCATGGAGTGTTTAATCAGCAGACCAGTATTCATCAATGAACAACAGTGTTGAGCCTACTATTTGTGTATCAATATGTTAAGTACGTTTTCTTGTGTAGACTGCAAGGGAGACAGAATTTGCACAATATGAACTCAACAAAGAATAAAGTATTCTAGTGTTGGATCTCACTGATGATTTGAAATGCTTTCGTATGGATGTAGGAGGTAGTCTCAGACTTCTTCCTGTTTTATGCTTGTGTGTCTGCAGGGACAGAGTTCAGGTTGTTTTGGTGGAATGTTCACTGATGAATATCATCAATGAGCGCACATAAATGGGGTTGGATTAAGATTGTGCTTTCTAGACATAAATTGTTGTTTGCTGGTTAGTAAGTAGCATGTTTGATGTAATGCAGTTGTGGATTTCCAAGTTTGCTAATGCTCTGAATTGGTGGTATTTGTACTTGCAAGCTGGACAGTTATGCAACATAGTGTTCTTGTTTTGGAACAATCTAATGGCTATGGACTTCAATCAGGGCTCTCTCAAATCTAGCTTGATTTCCTTTTGTTCATTCCAAGTGAATTATCACATTGACGGAGTCCTCTTCCAATCACTGCCACTGCCACAGATGGCTAAACTTCCAGCCTGAAGGAGCTATCTCACCATAGCATCATCATCTTGTTATTTGCATAATACCACGGGTGTACACAATGCTGTTCAAACATATACGAAGACATGATCACAGTCCTGAGGAGCACGCAGTCTGAAATAAGACAGATAAAATGTAAAGATAAAGGATCAAGTTCAGGAATAGGAGCTAGTTTTGCTCTAGAGATCAGTGATAGAAGGCTGAGTAGAGGAAGTATATTTGGAGGAGGAGAGAGAACCTGTTTGGCATACAGGAAAAAGGAGAAGCTTTCCAAGTGTAGAGGAGAGAGTCCAGTGGGAGAAGACAAAGGAAGCACTATGAACAGAAGGTTAGGAACGGGAGTGTAGAGTGAAAAATGTGGTAGATGTAAGCAGGAGCAGAGCTGTGCAGAGCCTGCAAGCTGAGCGTGTTACATCTGTTGAAGGAAAAGAGAGGAAGTCATTGAAGAGAATGGAGAAGAGGTGACATAGATGGAGCAACAGGGAGGAGCAGATAGGGTTAGCTGGGTTTTGGCTAGGTTAGAGGTGAAAGAAGGAGGAAGCAGAGAGACCAGAAGAGAATGGGTTATAATAGTCAGGGGCAGGGAGAGTTAAAAGCATGATTTTGGCATGAACCAAAGGAGGTATGTTTATCTTTGGCATGAATGCGACTTCACACTATTTAACCATGACAGTTTCCGTTAACCCCAGGTTGAGGGGCAGGACCAGTCTGCCCATACAGGTGACCTAGGCAGTTGCCTAGGGTGCCAAGCAATAGGGGGCACCAAGGTCGCTCCCCCAGGGCCACCCTGTGGGGGGACAGGAGGGATGATTGCTCCTGGCCCCATGGTTCCCATGGCCATGCTGTCTCCTGCCCCTTCCCCACTGCCTTCGGTGCAGAGCTGAAGGCAGCAGGGAAGGGGTGGCGGGAGCACAAAACTGGCCTCTCTCCACAGGGCCGGCTCACCCTGCCCCCAGGGCGGGGAACAGCCAGCCCTGGGGGGAGTGGGCTAGCCCAGAGGCCAGGCTGTGCTCTCCTGCTCCTCCCCTGGGCTGGCTGTTCCACCCTAAGGGCAGGGAGGGCCAGCCCATAGGTGGGGTGAGAGAGTGGAACCCAGCCCCTGGACTGGCCTGCTCCTCACCCACCCCGGGGAGGCATGGGGGGTGCCAAAATTACAGATGCTTAGGGCACCAGAAAACCTCGGGCTGTCCCTATTGAGGGGTCCTTCACCTCATCCAGCACCAGAGCAGACTCTCTTAGCCCCAGATTACTCCCTGTGTCTACTCAAACATTTAGTTTGCATCAAGATGGGGTGTGAATCACTAGCCTGCTGCGGGCGGCCTATCTGCATGGACTCTGCTGAGGTGCCTTCACCATTTGTTAATGCCCTTCAATCTAGTCCTGTTTCAGAGAGGGTTTCATCAGAGCATATTAATAAACTGTTAATGTCCACATGGACAGGCAGTCTGCCGCAGGCTAGTGTAGGATAGATTCGCATCCTAGCTTGCCACCAACTGTTGGTGTAGAGACCACCTTACAGGTCTTTTCCACGCCTCTGTTTCTGGAGCCGACTGCTATCCCCAGACTGAGGAAAGCCTCACTTCACCTGACACTGGCTCAGTTAGCCCTACACTTAAGAAGCCTGATGTCAGCCTTTGATCCTGGGATAGACTCTGGATCCCGTCTTCATCCTGACACCAGGGGAGTCTTGATCAATGAATCCTCATCTGGACTGGTTCCTGGCAGCTCCCAGACTTTGTATCTATACTTTACTAGAAGTGGGTTCTCTCACCAGGTCTAGTGCGGGCTTAGGAAACGCAGTGTAAAAAAAGGAATGCTCACCCGTACGGCTCGCTCCCTCCACCCATCCAGGACAGGTGGAAAACCTGACTCAGCTATATCTTTCGACCGCTTCTTTCCCCTCCTGTAGGTCCAGTTGGCTGAGATGGAAGCCTTGTCCCTCAACTCAGACAAGTCCTCTTCAATCTTGCTAGGGGATGATTTAGACAATCGCAGCATCTGCCAGTTGAGTCCCAAGGAGACCAAGGTAGGAGCACACTAGGTATTTGGGATGTTTATTTGCACAGTGCACAGTGTGCACCCTCCCAGGTCCTGAATGACACACCCTCCTTTGTGAGAGCCACCATTCCCACAATGGTGGTTTGTCAATAACCAATTCCTCACACAGGGTATAGGAGTGAGTCCCATTGGGATCTGGCTTTTCCCAGTGAAGGAGGTTATGAGAGGTGAAAGTCTCGTCTCCCCTTCACTTCTCCACATTTTGATACAGGGGCTGTCACAGAACACAGCACAAACTGAGGGAGAAGCCCGCTTCTTGGAACAGGAACAAAGCATCTGGTAGCCATGATTACCATCTGATCATGTACTTGTTCCTCTTAATGTGCTGTACACCGTATCTCTGTCCCAGCTGGCTGGGAGTACTGCATAGTCCCCTACAGATCACACTTCCCTCACATGAAGAAGTGAGTGTCGGCCATTAAGCAGCAACTCCTTCCCTAGAGACTGACCACTCAGGTAGATCAGAGAACACTGGGAGGTGTCAAAGCTACAGCTCTTTACCCCACTGTCAGTATCTTGCTTAGACTAGGAATATATTTGGGGGCTGGTATGTAACCCTTTGGAATATCTGCTTGCTTACATGAATGCCCAGGTATCTTCAGAGTCAATCCTATCTCAGGAGCTTGCTGAGGTAGCTCCACTCACTCCATGTGGGTTTTAATTTCACAAGCATATTTCTTCAATTTTTTTACATAGGATGGCCAGAACAGTCCTGACTCCATGGCCATGAGAGATCTGGAGGAATGTTTCTTCCCATTAACAAATACGGATGCTTCTCCAACGCCTGAAAGTTGCTTGTGTGAAATGGAGAAAATCCCTTTCAACCCAGTCCAGTCCTGGCTGAAGCATGAGAGTAACCAAGGTAAAGAAAGTCCCATCTGTTCACCAAGACAGTGACACTAGGTTTGATGCTTTATCTATTGGCAGCACAGACTGGTTCAGTTAGTGCTACCTGGCTCTACTTTAATCTAGTAGGCTGTGTTCAGATGAGAGTTTTATTTCGAAACAACAGCCGTTATTTTGAAATAAAATTTCTTATGTCCAGACGACGTTCCATTATTTTGAAACAATGGGACCCCGTTGTTTCAAAATAACGGCTGTTGTTTCGAAACAGTAAAACCTCGCATGAAATTGAAATAGCTGTTGTTTCGAAACAACTGTTTCAAAACAACGTCGTTCGGACATGTTATTTCGAAATAACCATTATTTTGAAATAACACTTTTGACCTTCTCCTTCCCAGGGTGCCTTCCTTTTAGCCTTTATTGGGTGGGGGCATGGCCCAGAGAGGGGACCATGTTGCCATGCCTCCCATGGTGCCCCTCTCCTAAAGCAAAATAGCAAGTCTTGTCTTTGGACTTGCTATTTCGCTTTGAGCTTTTCCCTTAATTCGAATTAACTTATTTCAAAATAAGGACTTTATTAAGGTGGACAAAGGACTTTATTTTGAAATAACTAATTTCAAAATAACTTATTTTGAAATACAGTAACAGTTTACATGTGAACATAGCCATAAGGAGTCAGGTTTATGACATGCAATTTCATTCAAGAAGAATTCACTCTCAATTAGCCAATAGCAGTGCTTCCTTGGTTTCCTGGAAGTCTTTTATAGTGACTCTCATTTTCTTAGCTGGACAGATGCTCACAATTGTAAAGGACCCAATTCTCTTTTATTGGAAGGTTCCTTTGGGCAGCTTAAACTCAATGCAAAAGAGAATAAGACCCAAAGATTTCAAAGCCAGTGTCTTGTCGATTGGCTGAACTATGCTAACTCTGTCATGTAAACAGTCCCAGCATCTCCTCAGGCCAGGCTCCTCATCTCTAGGGTTTGTACAGTACCTTCATCTGCCCCAGGAAGGAGCGTTCTAATTCCACTCCTGAGCACATCTCTGGCCTTATGCAGTCATAGAACTCCCCAGTCACCTTTTTGTTTTGTTTTGTTTTGTTTTTCCTTTTTTGCTACTCCTGCAGGAGGCCTACTGTAAATCCATTGACTTCAGTGGAGTTACGCGTGGGTTACCTCTGACCTATCATTTCTCAGCCTCTTTCTCCAAGGACACGAAAAGGAGGGGCATGTTTCTTCATTGGGCAATTGCTCCAAGCTTTAATAGTGCTTCTGAATCAGTTACAAACTCTGGTAATGATGTGGAGAGAGAGATAAGTGGAGTGTGCATACCCAGTACTCAGGATCCATGCCTGGTAGTACGTATCACTAAACACCTTCAATTTCAGAGCTTACAGGACCCTTACCTTGGTAGAAACAGAGACTCCACAGTGGACAATGGACTCTTCAGCTCTTATTTTTCTGTTTTCTTTCCATATCCTTCTGCCACTCTATCAGTTCCTCCCAGACCCTTCTCTCCAGGTACATCCAGACCTCTGTTACCTGTACCAGCAGAGTTTTTCCACCCAGCCATCTCTGCCACCCAGGCCGGGCAGGAGAAGGTTTCCTGTATAGGCAGCCTTCCTAAAATCTCTCTGCAGGGCTCATGGGCATCACTGCGATCACCAAGTGTGAACTGCTCACTTCTCCACCAGGTAAGGGTCCTGCTTACCACCCATCCATTATAGGAGACCCTCATGTGTGCCCAAGCAAAGAGGGAGCTCAGGGGAGGAGAGAGAGAAGATGTTCTAGAGTGAACTAGGTCCAGGAGATCAAAGGGTAGAGCACTCCTGGGAGCAGAGTACACTAGGTTGAAGAGTTAATCATAGTGAGTATTAGCGAAGAAGGAGCTGGATGGCACAATAGCTAAGGCAATGCCCTGTGGCTCCAGAAAACATGCACTGACCTGGTTTGGGTCAGAAGTTAACTTGACAGTCTCAGTTTAGATCCAAGAGAACATTAATTCACATTAAGAAGCAAGGTGTCCTGTGGCACTTAAAGACTAAAAGATTTATTTATCACATGAGCTTTTGTGAGAGAAAATCCCACTTCATCAGACGTTTTGAAGATGGGGGAATTTACAGAATGGAATGAAAACAAATGCAAGGGAGTGTAAGACATGGGATCATGTCATACTGTATCAGCAAATCAGAACAGTAGTTAAGATTCAAACACTGGGATACAGCACATAGAGGAGGGTGAAGTCAAATCAGCTGTTGTAATGGGAAAAGAAGCCATAGTCACGATTTAATCCTGCTTTCACACAATCTAATCTGCATATCAATGCTAATCCAGCTGTTTCTCTTTGAAGTCTTGATGCCCCATGTCTTTGACTTTCTTGAGCACAGTCCTTAACAAATCATCCACAGAGTGATTAGAAGGGTGGAAGTGCTAAGCAACTGGTTTTTGCGTGTTGCAGCTGCCCCTTTGGAACATGAATTCACACTGGCTCCTGCTGGTTGGCTGACAGGTATAAAGAAATAACTCCAGACACCCTGATTTCTAGGTCTGGTGCTGATAGAGGTGTCGCTACAGATTAGGAGGGGCCCCGGCCCCAATCCATTCCCTTCCCACCCCTTGGCGGTCCCCTGAGCCCTTCCCAATCCCCCCCAAGACCTTTCCTAACCCCCAGTCACACCGCTGGCACCCACTGCCATGGGATGACCCCCTCCCCCATGCCCTTTCCCCACCAGGCCGGCATGCCTGCCCCCAGATTCCTCACACACACCCCAGCTCCCCTGGCCACCAGAAGGAGAACGGGGCCATGGCAGTGGCTGAGGCCCCAAGCATGACCCTGCTCTGAGCATGCTCAGGGTAGGTTCAAGCCAGGGTGGGAGTTTTAGAAACCCCCAGCCCCAGCCACCTGGTGCTGATTCAGTTAATGGCAGCAGAACACTTTCCACTTAAGTACTTGATCTGGTGATAAGGACAGCTTTAGCCCCTGGGTTCAACACATGTAAAAATAGTCTCAGGAAGAGTTAGAGAGGATGTGGTAGGAAGCCATATGTGTTTACAGGGCCCAAGCAACAGGAGCTATGACATCCTAATAGAACTAAAATGGACCTTTCTTCACGCCCACTCACCTGATGCTTGTTATGTCTATGCTAGCTGTAACCTGTCAAAAGTGACGGTGGAAAATCAAAGGGGAATTTATGAAATATTTATTGTAATCAATTAATAGCTCTTAAATTACAATATTTTTTGCAAAAATTCAGCTAAAACTTTTCCTTGATAGTTTGTATCCTTCATGTAAACTTTCAGATTTTCATGGTTTCTTACCCAAGTGAGCACCACATAGAGTTGTCTGAAGAGCCAGCATGAAATATTGGAAACATCCAAAAGTATAGCTGAGAGCTTTGTAATTCTGACAAGTTCCAAAGGGGCAGCCATGTCACTAGAGTGAACCATCCCTAGGTTTCACTGGCTGTTACTGTCAAGTCTTTAAATCCTCAACCATTTCACCTTTATGAATTACAATGAGGTATGCAGCTACAATACGGTATATATCTATGCCATGTCAAGACTCCTAGGCCATTGTGATGTCAGAGGTGACTCAACCAGTAGCTCCCAAGGTCCTGGTTTTAGCAGGGGGTTGGACTAGATGACCTCATGAGGTCCCTTTCAACACTATGATTTTATGATTTCAGAGGAAGAAAAAATCAGACCCCCATTAATTCACCAGTGATAAACCCTGAGGTCTCCAGAGCCCTTTGTTATAAACAACTAAAATGTGAAATAAAAAGAGACCAACAAAAAAGAAATTAAGGCTGTTTTTTCCTCTCTCTGTGTTCTCCCTTCCCCTAGAACACCCTTACTGGAAAAAGAGTAGGTCAGAACAATTTTAACCCAACATTTTTTTCATCAGAATTTGCCAGTTCATCAAAACCAAGTGTTCTGTGGAGATGGTTGATTTTGATACCTTTTGACAGGTTTCTGCCTTGTTTCCAGCCAGCACAGCTACCTGGCTCCTCAGTAAGGCAGGCTGCAGGGAGCTGTGAGCTCTCGCTCATCAATAGCATGTGTTCCCACGGCCTACAGCACTGGCACAGCCTTCCAGATGGACAGACCCAGAGTCAGGGCTCTGTGGCCTCTGGCAGAGAATTTCAGAATATTAGGTTTGCATTTTGAATGAGAACTAACCCAAATTTTGAAATACCACAATCTTGCATGAAATGGAATTACCTTTCTCAGCCCTGCTCCAGCTGAAAACAGCCTAGTGGTTACAATGGAGCAAATGGCCCCACACCTCAAAGCCACCTGTAGAGGCTAAATACAGGGTCAGACATGTGGGTGCCATTTATCTGGTGCTTTCTAGGAGCCCTTCCCAGTGGGCTGCAGCTGTTGCCACATTTCCATCTCACCTCGGGTGTCCTAAATGAAAGGAACTGAGGTAAACTTTTTCTTTGTTTCATATTGTTCTCTCAGGCCACTGAGAGTGACACGTCCCTTGATGACAGCAGAAGCAGTAGCTCAGAAGGCAGCTTGCAGACCACCCTGGAGGACAGCTTGAACCTCAGTGACTCACCCCAATGCACCCTGGACCTCCCAGTGGCTCTGTGCCCGATGCCAACAGTTGCCACCCAAAGAACCACAGCAGCTTCTCTTTCGCCAGCATCCAGGAGGCGGAACCTGCAGGGCCGCGGGATATTCAGCCTGCAGAACATCAGAAGGCATCAGCGGAGCCACAGCAGTGGAGGGAGCACTAGCCCTGGGTGCACTCACCATGACTCCATGGACCCTTCCGACGAGGAGGGCATGGGGAGCAGCCTGAGGTTTGGCAACAACAGTGAGCAGTCAGAGACCCTCAGCAGCCTCTCCCTGACCTCCCTCTTCTGTCCACCCCCACCCCCTCCAGGCCTGGCGCTTGTGAAGAAATGCAACAGCACAAGCAGCCTCAATACCAACCCCTCCTCCCGAGGGCCCACCACCAGTGAAGCCAAGCAGTTCTACTCGGTTGATCCCCAGGGTTTCCTCTCCATGCCCTCCTGGGTGACAGACTTCTGCAAGGACACCCCCTCACTGGGTGAGGGTGAGGGGCCAGATGGGCCTGATAAACTGGGGACAGCAGACCACAGCTCCCCGCTGCCTTCTGAGCTCGAACTGGGCAATGGAGTCAGCAAGAGGAACAGATGAGGGTCCATTGGGTTGGGAGGGGAGCGAGCAGTGTGAGCCAGGGAGTGCCATGGGCTACCATTTCCCAGCAGCAATTCCAAAGGATTGTGCGAAAAAAGAAACAAGTCAACACAATCTATAAATATATATATTTATTTATTTAGTAAATACCCTGGTACTGAACCTCAGAGGTGTGAGAGCAAAAGCAATACGGCAACATCCCGCCCAGGAACTGGACAGGGAGCACCATTGCAGAGATCACAGCAATGAGAAGGGCGCCGCTGGATTGAAGGGACTGGGACCACCAGCCAAATACCTGCCCAGGCGGCAGCCATTTAGTTATATACATATACATAGAGAGAGAGATTGATTTATTTATTTTTTTTACTGAGTGATTATAACTTCCAGAAAGTGCTAAGCAGGAGAAAGGGTGCGAGCGGAAGGGGACTTGGGGACATTCATTTCAACAGGGAGGGGGGAAGGACATGGGAAACCAAGGAGGTTTTAGTTGGTTTGGCTGGTTTTGACAATTTCTTACCATTCATACTTCCATGCTGAATATTCATAATCATGAGACGGATCTCAGCTGGCATAAAACAGCAGAGCTCCATGGGCATCCTTGACTGGTGTTCATCACATAGCACTGGTTTAAGTGGAGAAATACCAGTTTCTGGGCCCAGAGGGCACGAAAACCTACATGCACACACAGCACTGGAAGTGATTTGGATTGCTTTGATGAGTGTGTGTGGATGCAGCAGGAGTGATCTGGGAAGGGATGAGATGGAAGCAATATGGCAACTGCTGAATGTGTTTGTTTAATTATGTGGTTTGGTTTCATTTGTTTATTTAGGTTTTGTCGTCTTTCTTTCTTTCTTTTTTTTTTTTTCAAAAAAAGCTGCTAAGAGAAGAAATGTCTGAGATGTTCAGGGTCCTCCCCCACCCCTTAGGTTTCTGTAATGGTGATGGTTTTTATTTTAGAAGCCCAAAGGCGCAAAAAGTATCTATACAGAATCAGATCTGTTATTTTTTATATATCTATATCCATGTATATATTAAAAGAGAAAAACATAGAATTAAAAAAAAAAAGGTAAACAAAATGAGCCTCGGATATTAAGTGCAGTCAGTCCCCAGTCTTTCAGCTGGGTTTTGTGCACCCAACTCTCTTCCCCGTTTCACTGACTGTTGTGCCACCAAAGTCAACGGCCTCATCCTACTCTCACACTTGTGTGACTCTATTGATTGTTGAAGCCAGCAGTGCGCTGCCCAATTGGAGCAGGATCAGAATTCAGTCCAGTAACAGTTGAGGGTGTGGAGGACCTCACAAAATCGAGTTCTGAGGGCAGAATTTGGTTCTGTCTTTGCACGCATGCAATATCATGAGTATTTGACTCACAAGAGACAGGTTTTGGACCATGTTGCTCACCTTGTCTATGCTTTGCAAAGGAGTGTGCATTCATTGTGAGGGAGCTACATGGCTGGTTGCTGATTGGTGTCAATTGAATGTGTGGTATGCAGGCAGATTGACGCCCCAGTTCCTTAGGATCTGCTTCAGAATCAGTCTTAAAACAGGAGATCCTGATTCTCTTCCATAACTACAGCTGCAGGGCCTCTGAGACTGTCTCCCTATTTCAGGTGCTGTGTGGTCAATCTGCTTCACCATTCACCTCCTCTGTCTGTGAGAGTCCATTTTTAAGAACTCATCAGTTTTGTATCCTTTCTGGATGTATGGATGGGCAGGAGAGAGGACAAAGAAATGACCTGAGGAGCTTGAAAAAAGTGGGATGCAGTCCACAGCCTCACAGGCCTCTGAAATGGGTATTTCTGAGAGCAGGAAAGAATGAAAGAGGGGATAGGGTAAAGGGAGGAAAAGGATCAGGGAAACAGAGATGGGGAGGTTCAGAGGACATTACTTCACCATATTAAGAGGAAAGAACAAATCTTCCACAGGGATTTCTGTGTAGACATTATTTCTCTTGGAAATAGACCCCTCTTGGAGATAACCATCACCGCTGGAAGCAGAAGCACGGTGCAACTTAATACTACACAGATTTGCTCATCTGTTTTTTGAGCAAGTTCTTCACTCTATAAACTGGGGCTGTGAACACCAAATGTGTCAAGTGGAACAACAACAACAAAAAGGATAATTAACATATGTCTTTGATTTGTTTGTTGAGAGTAATCTGTGTTTTGTGGAGAATGCACAACTCTGACTGCAGGCATGCCGGGGAGGGTGGGAAAGCTGGAGTCCCCACCTCGGCAGAAAGGCTGCTGGTCCTGATTAATTAAAGCAATAACAAAGATTTTAAATGTTTTTTGCACTGGTTCTTCCTTGGGTGGATTCTACTTTCCCATCCAATCACTGGATCAGAGGAAAAAGCACGAGTGTGTCTCTGTATTACCTAGGAAGGAAAATGGTCAATCCATAATAGATTAAAGACCGAAACTGACTACACTAGGTCCAGAATTAGATCCTGGCATGTTTAGAAATTAGAGACAGGGCTTTACACAACACAGACAAGCTAGGCACAGTGTGTGTCTTGTTATTTCAATTGTGGCTATAGACAGAATTGGACATGGTGGTTGGTATCTGAGCTGCCCTGGAAACAGGGTGTAGGGATAAGTATTTTGGCTGACCTAGGAATGAGAGAGAAACCTGATCAGAGTGGAGCCCAAATCTATTCCAAGGGATGATCACATTTGAAACAGGTTCTTTGATTGCAATGTTAATATCTTTTTATCGGCATGAACGGAAGACAAGTCACGTTTCAGGTAAGATCAACTATGCTGTGTTCTCCCCATGTAGGGCCCAAGAGCAGATGCTGTTTTGATGGTGCGAGGCTCATTTCTGGGTGAGAGCTAATCCCAATTTAAATGTGAGGCAAGGACCCATGACTATAGAGATCCTAAGCCTTCTAACAATTGAAGTGGCAGGTAATATTCACTTATAGTGCAGCAGTAATCTACTCTTTTTAAAACCACTTCAATGTCCCATAGGAGACTGGCAATAAAAAGCAGTGATGAGCCGATGATTGCTTGTAATGGTCAAGTGACTGTCCACCCTCAAGTGTTTGTCCTTGTTCTGTTCCCCTCTGGAGCAGAGAAGGCTGTTGTTCTTGAAACACTGCCACTTTCAGCGAGTGGTCAGGCTGGGAAATCAGTTGTCTTCTTTTTCATGTGCAAAGAATGTATTTCTGCAGTCACCATTTACTGGGGGTGCCTCATCTATTTTTCCATACACACACCTGCCTTCTCTTCTAGGCCATCTTTTTAGATCATAGAATCATAGGGTTGGAAGGGACCCCACGAGGTCATCTAGTCCAACCCCCTGCCAAAAAAAGCAGGACCACTCCCATTAGATCATCCCAGTCAGGGTTTTGTCCAGCTGGGACTTGAACACCTCCAGAGATGGAGATTCCACCACCTCCCTAGGCAGCTTATTCCAATGCTTCACCACTCGCCTAGTAAGGAAGTTTTTCCTAATATCCAGCCTGGACCGCCCCAGCTGTAACTTGGAACCATTGCTTCTCGTTCTGCCCTCTGTTACTACCGAGAACAGTCGAGCTCCCTCCTCCTTGGAGCAACCCTTCAAGTAGTTGAAGGTTGCTATCAAATCCCCCCTCAGTCTTCTCTTCTGCAGGCTAAATAAGCCTAGTTCCTTCAGTCTTTCTTCATAGGGCTTGTGCTCCAGCCCTTTGATCATTTTGGTTGCCCTCCTCTGGACTCTCTCTAATTTGTCCATGTCCTTTTTGTAGTGGGGAGCCCAAAACTGGACACAGTATTCCAGATGTGGCCTCACTAGTGCAGAATAGAGGGGAATGATCACATGCCTTGATCTGCTGGTAACACTTCTTCTGATGCAGCCCAGTATGCCATTGGCCTTGTTGGCAGCAAGAGCACACTGCTGACTCATGTCCAGCTTCCCATCCACCATGACTCCCAGGTCCTTTTCTCCAGTGCTGCTATTTAGCTGATCACTCCCCAGCCTGTAGCAGTACATGGGGTTTTTTCGTCCCAAGTGCAGGATTTTACACTTATCCTTGTTGAACCTCATGAGATTCCTCTTGGCCCACTGCTCCAATTTGTCTAGGTCTCCCTGAATCCTGTCCCTGCCCTCTAGGGTGTCTACCGTTCCCCCCAGTTTGGTATCATCCGCAAACTTACTAAGTGTGCAATCTATCCCATCATCCAGATCATTGATGAAAACATTGAACAGAACTGGCCCCAGGACCGACCCCTGGGGCACACCACTTGTTACTGCCCGCCAACTTGACATGGAGCCATTGATTCCTACACGCTGAAACCGTTGTTCTAGCCAGTTTTCTATCCACCTTACAGTCCACGCATCTAACCCATACTTCCTTAATTTGCCAATGAGAATGCTGTGGGAAACCGTATCAAAAGCCTTGCTAAAGTCAAGGTATATCACATCAACGGCTCTTCCCGCATCCACAAATCCAGTCATCTCATCATAGAAGGCGATGAGGTTGGTCAGGCATGATTTACCCTTGGTGAATCCATGCTGACTGTTCCTGATTACTCTATTTTCCTCCAAGTGTTTCAGGATGGATTCTTTGAGAAGCTGCTCCATGATTTTTCCAGGGATTGAGGTGAGGCTGACAGGTCTGTAATTCCCAGGATCATCCTTTTTGCCTTTCTTGAAGATAGGTACTATATTTGCTTTTTTCCAGTCCTCCGGCACCTCCCCTGTTCGCCACGAGTTTTCAAAGATAATGGCCAACGGTACTGCTATCTCATCAGCCAGCTCCCTCAGCACCCTCGGATGCAGTTCATCCAGCCCCATGGACTTGTGCACATCTAGTTTCTTTAAGCAGTCCCTAACCTGACCTACTGTCACCAAGGGCCTCTCTTCTTCTCCCCAGTCTACCGTACCTAGTGTAGTGGGCTGGGAGCTGACCCTGCTTGTGAAAACTGAAGTAAAAAAAGCATTGAGCACTTCAGCTTTTTCCTCATCCTCTGTCACGAGGATGCCTGCCCCATTCAGTAAGGGACCTACACCATCCCTGATCCTCTTCTTGTTATTGATATACTTGTAGAACCCCTTCCTGTTATCCTTCACATCCCTTGCTAGTCGCAACTCCATTTGTCCTTTGGCCTTTCTGATTTTATCCCTGCAGTCCCGAGCAATGTCTTTATATGCCTCCTTAGTCATCTGTCCTAGCTTCCACTTCCTGTAAGCATCCTTTTTATGCTTCAGCTCAGTGCAGAGCTCTCTGTTAAGCCACAGTGGGCGCCTTCCACATTTGCTGTGCTTTCTCCTTATCGGAATTGTATCTTCCTGTGCCCTTAGCAGGGTTTCTTTAAAATGCACCCAACTCTCTTGGACACCTTTCCCCTTCAGATCAGCCTCCCAAGGGATCCTGCCCATCAGTTCCCTGAGGGAGACAAAATCTGCTTTTCTGAAGTCCAGGGTCTGTGTTTTGCTTCTTTCCTTCTTTCTTTTAATCATCAACTTGAACTCAATCATTTCATGGTCACTGCTACCCAGGCTGCCATTGACTTCTACTTCCCTGATAAATTCTTTCAGGGAATTCCATTTTCACACAGTCTAGCATGCCTGATCGGTGGCAGACAGGGTTACTGCTTGTATTCTCACTGGCTCACCTCTGAGAGGATCACCTCATACCCTACAAACCTAGTTAGCATAAGGACTCATGAGTGGACATGAAACAGATAAGATTAGATTGGGTTTATATCACACAGAGGAGAGTGGGAAAAGCATTTATTCCCCAGGAGTTCCTACCACAGATAGTCCCTGACTTGCTGGGACAAGCATATTCCAAGATGAACATGACTCTACGATTGTTAGAGCCTGAGCCTGATGAGCCTGTTTAGACACTAATGGGAGGTTAGAACAACCAATGACTCAGTGAACAAAAAAAGACATCCACTCTCTGAATTCTTCCTAAGGCTAAGGGATAGTTCTGGGAGAGAAGAGCACAGCCTTCACCAATGGTCTTAATGATATCAAGTCATCATCCCTTTCTGCATAATCTCCATATCTGTTGTTTCTGTAGCTTTCCTTGACCTTCCATCTATCTTTGACCTCCAGTCATTTGCCATATCATGCCATGTCTATAATTGCAGGTCCCCTGCCACTTGGTCTTCAGTGGGATGGCGAGGATGGATGTCTTATCTGCTTCTCTTTAACCCCACTTAGAAGCAACTCACAAAGGGAAAGTCCCTTTATTTTTCTGAAAGCTTACAATCCCTACACAATTCTCCCTTTCTTTTCTGAGTCACATGGTCCCCACCATCTCGCCTGCTGTGTGAACTGGCATGGTCATGCTCATTACCCTCCACCTCGTCAAATGGTTTGCACCCGCCACTAGCCAACTCATGCAAAAGGCTTCAGGCTTAGGAAAGAGGTTGCCATGGAAACAGAGGACTAGGTTATCTTTAGAGAATATTTTGTCTCTCTCTTTTAATTATTTACTAATGGTTTGAAGAAGAAGAAGAAGGAACATTGATTCTTCCCAGCAAGAGGGAGTTGTTAAATCACAGCCAAATTTGTTGCCTTTCCCTCAAGGAGTTTGTATCCTTTCATTTGGAGCAGGGACTGTCCTCCAAATTTGAGAAGGTTCCTTTGGTCTGGTTGGTTTAGCTTTCCAGGGGAGCCAGTTCTGCCAAGCACTGGGGGATAGGAGACGAAGGGACTGCAGAGCCTTCATGTCTGTGCTGCTGTGGGAATTGCTGAAGGAGGGAAGAGGCCCATTACACATGTCCCTCAGTGACAAGAAGGAGGAATCACACAAGTCAGATGCACTATGCAGAAGAGGTTGTCTTCTTTCCAGTGTCACCGTTTGACAACAATAGCCCTGACCCGGTGTCTGAGATAACTGTTGCTATACGTGAACAGGAGAAGACTGCTGTATCTCAGACACCACTCTGTAGAGATTGCTACACGCTGGTGTTTTAGGATACATCTATGCTTGGAGCTAAGGATATGATTCCCAGCTTGAGGAGACATACACTAGTTTGCTCAAGCTAGTGTACTAAAATTGAAATGTAGCTGTGGCCATGTGAGCGGCAGGGGAAGGAGAGGGGTGTTGGCCACCTTGAATATGTGCTAGGTAAGTATTCAGGACAGCTAGCCCATCCCACCACTCATGCTGGTGCAGCTCCATTCCCATTTTAGGACATTAGCTCACCCCAGCTCCAAATGTAGACATACCCCTTAGTAGTCATTGCTGTTCTTCCCAGCAGTTCTGAAAATTTGCTACAAAAGGGGAGGCAAGGTAGACAAAAAGGGGTAGAAGATATTTGAATTAACATACATATCCAAAAGCCAAAGATGGCAGGAGGAGGGTACTGGATCTGAGACAAGCATAAGGACTCTGTACCGAACCATGTACTATGCCCTCCAGCTTTATGGTCTTTGAATTATAGCCTTTACAGATGCCAGAGGCCTGTTTGATCATTCACTCCATCTCCCAGCTAGCTCAGTCCTATAAAACAATTTTTAGGGCTTTGTCTAGGCTGTTTTTCAACATCCCCTTGGTTCTGAGGCTTTCCCTAACTTCCTCATGGAATTATTTCATAACCTGCTACTCTCAGGAAGGCCTTCCCAACATTTGTCTTGAACTTTAGTTTATTTCATCCTATTTTTCATTAGTTACATTCCCACCCCTGGCTACTATTATAAATAATTCCTCTTCCTACTTGATGTTTAAACTGTTCAAATACTTGCAGACTGTTATCACATCCCTTTTAAGCTGTTGCTTAGCCAAACGAGACTCATTTAGCTGTTTTAATCTTTCCTTGGCAGCTAGTTCCTCTGGCTCTTTGATCATGTTCTGAGGAATCTTCTTTCTAAATCCTTCCCATACATTCTTTTTTCCCTTCTCTCCTAACTTGAATGCTCTCTACCTGTATTCTGGGTGCTTTATCCCAGGCTCAGGCAAAGCCTAGGCTGTCAATCTGAGTGCTCACTATCCTCTGTGTAGTAAATCCTTTCCCTACCCACTGCAACAAAAGACTGGAGAAAGACAGAAGTACTGAGCATTTTCCTCCATATAGGAGAATGGATACTTTCTCAGCACTGCTGCATGATACAGGGATCTGCCAGATTCCCCTCTCCTCAGTGCCTCTCCCCACTTAATAAAAACTAGATAGGCAGTGCCTGCTTTGCCTGCCTTGCACCTGCCATCACTAGCTTCATTATGAAACTATGAAGAAAAGTTAGACTTACTGGGACAGCAGTTGACAGGAACACACTTTTTTTTTTTTTTTGGCACATATGCACCAGTGTACATTGTTTTCTGTCTGGTTTTCTGGTACATGCCAAATTCTTGATCTTTTTTTCCCCCAATTATCATCTCCAAAGGAGTAAGTCTGTTAACTAATTTCTTAAATACTATGGGATCCTCTCCTTTGGTGTGCTGATTGTCATTAATTCCTGCTTAAAATGGGTGATCACTTTTTTATCAAAACTGTCTATCAGTGGAAAATTGGGTTTTTGATGGGAAAAAATTAAATTTTTCATCAAAAGACCAAATGCCTCAAAACTGATTTTTTTTCTTGCAGTGGAAAAGGGAACAAAAAATAGTTATGCCAGAAATGTATATATTTTGATTCTGAAATGCCACTATGCAGTCTTATGGGAATCTCCTCTCTGCACGACCTACCCAGCAGGCTTTCATTTCCTATGAGCCATTGCAGCATGGGTGATATTCTACAATTAAGGAGGCCAGCCTATAGACATGAATGTCCACATATGGCACCCAAACTACAAATCCCATGAGGCACTACAGCTGTATTTCAGAATCAAAATTTTTCAGGTGTTAGCCAAAATATTTCAGATTTTGATTTTTCTCCAAAACTTCTGGGTTAACTATGGGAAAAAATGTCATAAAAAACCACATTGTTTTTTATTTTGTTGACAAAGTGTTCCACAGGAGGCAAAACCTCCATTTTTCCAAGCAGCTGTTATGTTGAGGTTCTAAAAAGTGCTTAGCTCTTTCTGCAAGCAGGCTCCTTGGATGCATGGCATGAGTTTCAGATGATTTGCATATATTCAGATATTCCAGATATGCCCTTCCCTGCTCTTTATTAATAAATGTTTTACAGGAGCTGCCTTACTTCTCAATTGTTCAACGTTATTTATGTTTCTGGCTACAAACAGATTTCAAATTGGAACTTGGCATCTCAGCCATTTATGAATTATCATTAATTTCCTTCATCTCATTTATTAATGAACTAGTTCTTCTCCAGCATGTTTCCTATACCATTTCTAAAAGCCTTTCTTATTCTTCCTAAGATGATGCTGTGGTCTGAAAAATAACTGGAGAATATGGCATTGTATGGTCAGTGTTTATTGTTTCCAGATCTGATGTAATCAGTTTACAGGTAAAACTATGTTTTTTTTAAGGAGCTGGCATCACAAATTCTGCTTGGGTCCAGGTTGGAGAAAGCCAAGCTGGTGTCATTCTCTCTCTCTCTCTCTCTCTCTCTCAATCTCCCCAGCAGCAGCAGTAGTGAAGATTTTGGTCCTTGCATACGCCTTCAGTGGGATTGCACAGAAGTACCCAAGGGCAGGATTTGGCCCTGCGATTCCTGTGAGGTGCTTTGCATATTTGCAGAGAGGCAGAGCACCGTTGGTTCCCACTGACTTCTCTAGGAACTGAAGGGAGTCAGCCCTGCATGGGGTCAAGCCCTTCATTAGCAACTGTACTGTGTGTGCTGGGCTACAAGGAGTACAAATCTGTACCATTTCATTTTAAGTCACTGAAGTCAGCAGCTCTGTAGAATAAAAAAGGGTCATTTCTACAAGAGCATTTTTGGCACTACAAGAGCACTTTAATCCCGTTGGCTGGCACTATCTTAGCTGCCTGTATTATTTTTCCCTCCAACTCTCAAGTGATTGTGTTCTTGTTTCGTTACTTCTTCCCTTTTCTGTTTCAGTGCAGAGCTTTTTACTTTCAGGTCTGTGAGCACTCCTTTATGAAACCACACTGGCCTCTGCACCAGCACTTCCCTATGAGAGTATCCTCCTCTGGCTGAGCTCTTCCCAGTGTGAGTCACCTGGCCCTACCACCAATGCCCATGTTGTAGTGTTCCCTGTTTGCTTTGCTTTGCTGTGGGAACCTTCCTGACATAGGGATGGCTCCTTTCAGAGCTCAGGAGAGTATCCCCAGGAAGGCGGATAGCTAGACCCCACGATAAACCCTATCTGTCACCACTTGCTCTGTAAGAAATACAAACCCATGTTCAGCCCCCAGTCAGGATAAACCCATGGTGGTGCTCTCAGCCAGCCAATAACGATTCAGAAACAAACTAGAAGGAGATGCTAGCATCTACGCAATGAGGCATCTTTTAATTCAAGCTTTTGTTCTTGAATTACAAAGTGCATTCTCAAGAGAGGGGTACCAATCCACAGCTGCCAGGGAGAAGCATTCCACACACCCAGGATAGACATCAGAGACTGGCTCTGCCCCAAAGGGCTCTGAATACCAGGCACCAGTCCCACCCTGCATACACATGGGCTAAACCCTGGAGATTAACACCACTCCACACACCCGGGATAAACACCAGGGACAAGGACTGGCCCCCACCTGACCTTGAGCTAAGCACCAGGGGACTTGTGCAACCCACCACATGCAGAGGATAAGCCTAGGACATGCTCCATCAATGGTTGACTGTGAATTGCCCTCCCCCTTTAAAAATACCTTTTAGGTTAACAAAAGTAATAATAATGAAACAAAATCAAGCCAACCTCATTTCATTACCAATGTGCCCTCCCAGATGCTACTGTTTCCTCCAATCCCCTTCCAAGCTGTGGAAGGGGTTTTGTTTCAAACATTCTGTCTTAGTGCACGTGCAGAAATAATGCACACAGTTTGTGCAAATAAAAAGTGTGTCTAACCACAAGCCAGGGGTGATGTGGAGTTGTCTGTAAGGAGTGGTGAAAGGATTCCCTTAGCCCTGGTCTAGCCTAGTCCCCCTCCATTCCCACACCTCTCTTCTTTAAATGATGAGCTTCCAGTGAAATATACAATGTATATCATGTGCAAGAATTGTGGTCAGTAGTTAACAGCTACTGTTATATTTGGTCCAGGTGAAGGGAGGGGGCAAGAAAGACAATAACTGAAAGACCAACTGTATTATAATGACTGGGGGCAGGGGGCAGGGAAAGGCTAGTTTCAAACTATATTGGGGTGTGACTGACATAGACTCATAGAAGTGGCCAGGACCATGAGAGGTCCTCCAGTCCAGTTCCCTGCACTCATGGCAGGGCCAAGTACCATCTAAACCATCTCTGACAGCTGTTTGCCTAACCTCCTGTTAAAAATTTCCAGTGATGGAGATTATGCAACCTCACTAGGCAACTTATTCCAGTGGTTAATCACCCTGACAGGAATTTTTTCCTAATGTCCATTTATTGCACCGTCTATTGTGACTGCTGTGGTGGGGGCTATAATGGAGGCCATTCTACTGGACCTTTTTCACAGATGTGTACAAGCAACCCAGGTCGTGTATGCACATAAATGTGTCACTGTCATCACTCAATGGCAGAAACACAGCTAGTACCCCAGTCCCAACTGAGGCCACAAAAGCTGAAAATTTGGTTTTATTTGTGGGGGAGGAGTACCATTAGGGTAGTTGTGGTGACTGTTTCATCTTGCCTGAAGACAGTTCCTGCTAGCGCCTGCTAATGCCACCCTTGGATTGGCTAGAAGAGGTAGCAGAAGAGCAATGTATTCACCTGGGCGGAGCTGTTCAGGGGGAGCCAGATCTTTAGTTGAAGCCACACAGGTCTTGACCCCACTGGCACTACTGTGATTTATACCTGCTAAGGATCTGGCCCTTTGGCCTTATGGTGATACCTACTTGTTGGCCCAGAAGTGAGAGCCACTCCCCCATCAGCTTTTTTGCTTGCTGCATCCACATGTGACCACTGGAGCTGAGCTATTGCAACACTTTGGGTGGCAGTTTAAATCCCAAGGCCAGCATTTGTGTCACTAGATACTTAGTCACACTCTAGTGACCAAGGGCCAAATTCAGCTGCACTATGTAACTTTATGGGCCCTTGTACTAACTTTGGGCATGTTGACACTGGGAAGCCGTACCCATGAAGTGTAGCCAAAGAGAATGACCAGTGGACTGAAATAACTACCTCAGTGCATCCCCATGAGGTTCCCCCCCCCCTCGCCCCCACAGGTACTACTTTTAGCACATTCGTGTGGGTACGTCCACTCAAGCTGCATTCAGACTCCAGTGTAGCTAACCTTAGCCTCCCTGGTAGCTTCTCTACTAACACCTAGTGGAATCTCTGGGTGCAGTTACCGTGCCAAGGAACTGCAGAAAGGGGCAAGCAGTGATCCCGCTCTTTACATTGTCTTGTTGGTCCACTGGGCCCGGGGCTCATCTCACTTGCACTGGTTTTACACCACTCACTTTAGCAGTTATTCCCAATTGCCATCTGCATCGCTGAGAACCAAAATGCGTTCTTTCTGTTTAAGTGCCACCAACCCTCCCAGGCCAGCTCAGCAATGTCTAGCTAGTGTGGGTGTGATAGCTCCAATAAGGTCTGGTTCTGCTCTCACGCTGGTGTAAATCAGGACTACCACCACAGATGGCAATGGAATTACACCAGGCGTGTGAGGTCAGAAGTAGGTCCCAGGGGCACGTCTACATGCACAGTTTTATTTTGAAATCAGTCCTTTCGAAATGGCTTATTTCAAAATAAAACCCTTATTTCGAAAGGGCTCATTTCGAAATAAGGAAAACCGTGCGATCGAAATGGCCGTTATTTCAAAAGGCATATTTCGAAATAACGCCAGTTGGACTGCTGTTTCGAACAGTTGTTTCGCAGCAACAGTGTGGTTTCGAAACAACAGGTCTAATGGCGTTATTTTGAAATATCCCTTTCGAAATAACGGCCGTTTCGAGGGGAGGGCAGGTTTTACTTTTTCGAAAGGACGATTCTTATTTCGAAAGGATGAGGTCCGTCCTGTCAAAATAAGAGCACGTCGTGTAAACCTAATTGCTCTTATTTTGAAATAACGAGTGTTATGTCAAAATAAAAGTGCAGTGAAGACATGCCCCAGAAGTCTAAGGGCATACCTCCATGGCTGGTGAATGACAGCTGCCCAGCTTGTATGAAAAGCACACTGTGTGCGAATGAGAGAGAGAGAGACAACAGTGAGAAAGCAATTCGAAACTTGGTTGCAACCCAGAAGCTCCAGAAATGTTTTTTGAGGCCAGGTTAATGTGGTAAGATTTTGCTTTTAAGGCTGAGCTCATGAACATTTCCTAGAGGGACAAGGAAATGCTGCAGCAAATTTATTTCGTTCTAGCACAATGGAAAGTGGGAAAATGTGAAATCTTACCACAAAATGAACATACTCATGACCTTTCCTGCCTCTGTGGCCAGACCAGATAGAGCTGGAGCATTCTCAGTGCCTACAGGCTGCTACAACCCAATCTTTTCCCCACCATACCTAGTGAGCCTAATGCCTGAAACAGCAAGCCTGACACATGCTTCTCAGCTAGCCCTGACTGTGGGTCTGTATAAGGCTTCCCAGCAGCAGGCATGTCCAGTGTAGTAAGGCCTGCTTGCTAAACACCTCTATATGTGCCTGGATGAGCATGTTTTGGTTTGTTTTTTTAATGTTTAGTTGTGCACAAGGTGAAAATATAGTTCAGTTACCAAAGAGGTGAAAAGGATTGTGGGAGATTTGTACTAATTATGGAGAAAAAGATAGTTACTGTCTAAAGGAGGCAAGGATCTGAATCCTGGCCTGTGACCCAGCCACTCAGTCTCTGAGGATGTTGTCGTCCCCCCTCCCCCCTCCCCCCCAGCTCTAGTTGCTGCTGCATTTTTCTGCTCCGTAGATGCTGTGGAAGAGGTCAGCACAGCGGTTAATGTGGCACTTCTGGCACTTGGGGGAGGATTGATCACAAGTGACTGAATAAATCTGCTCCAGTAAAAGCGATGGAAAACTCAAGCTGGCTCATAGCAACCTCCCCCCACCCCCAACACACTCGCTTTTCCTCTGCTGGCAACCCCACACTGTCCAGGGTCATGACCCAAAGACTGTGTCTGCTAGTGTGGTGCTAACACGGCAATATTCCAGGTAGGAAAGGAGACGTGCACCCTCACTGCGCTGTGCTGGTTGGTTTGCATTCAAGCTAATGCAATGGTGTCATTTTCACACTAATGCTAATTTTATGCTTTACTGAGTTCAGCGTCACCTTCATTTATATTCATCTCAGCATTTAAAGGGCCATTTGCCTGTATTAAGGGGCGTGAACTAGACCAGAGGGCAGATGTGAGCCACACACGTGAATTCAGCTCTGCGTGCGTGCTATGCCCATCATGTAAATTAAACTTCCTGTGCCTCAGTGCTCCAGTCTGTGCAGTGTAAAAGACTTACCCGGCTGTGTAAGTGCTCTGAGAGCTACAGCTTTCATTGGCATGGGTCTGCTAATCATTGCTACGGTGTGTGTTTGTAAATGCACTTGAGTTTGTGTGCATGCAGCTGCCAGTCGTCATGGGCCAAATATTTCAGAATTGCTCAATTTCCAAGAGTGGGACTGTCACACACCCTAAAGAAATTCAGGAGCACGAATCTTCCTCAACGTCCATGGCATTTGTGCTCCTAAATCATTTAGGCTTTTTAAAAATTTCTCCTTAAAGTACATGGCCAGATTTCCAGCAGTGTTCAGCAGGCTGGGTGCATAGTGTAGTGGCTAGCACCTCTGCTTAACATGCAGAAGGTCCTGGGTTCAATTCCCAGGGGGTTGGACTCAATGATCTCATGAGGTCCCTTCCAGCCCTATGATTGATTGAACTGATTTAGATTGTTGAGTGGTTTTTGAAATTCTGTCCTCATGTGTGTCAGAAGCTGCTAGGCAGACACAAGTCTGAGTGGGTGCACATGGATTCTGGACTGCATGCACAAGGGGCTGAGCTGGTGAGTGAGAAGGTGAGGTTATGTGTGCATGAGCTTGCAACCATGTTTCTGTGTGCAAATGGCTCTGCAGAGTCAGTTACACTGTTTGCCCAAAGCCCTCACTCGTAAAGCTTACTCGGCAGGGATGAGCAGAGCTCCCCTCTGAGTCTCCAGCAGGTTTACACATCATTTCTAATGGGAACAGGAGGCCTGTCACTCCAGTCCTCACCCTTTTGATTTATCTCAGTGTGATTTAATGCTTCTATTTGCATGGAAGGAACCATTCCACAGCTCCTGTTATAACTCTCGCTGCCTGTCACTCAGCTGCTTCGGGGACATCGGCTTACTAATGCAGCAACAGCCACTAACATGATTAAAACTACATAGAAAACAAAGGGTGGGGTGGGATGAGGTGGGAAATGAGAGTTCAAAGAACAAGCAACAGCTCCTTGCTCCCCTCCAGTGGGTGTCTGCCAGGAAAGCATGCCAGAGGCACTAAGCACATGTCAGCAGTTTTACCAGCACCCCCTTAGAAGCCAGCAAAAGAACATAAGGTGTTTTGGGGGCAGGGATAAGCTGCCCAGTTCATCACTTCAGCACTTTCCTGGATTTATCTGAATTTTCCTTCCTACTCTTTCCAGCAGTCCCCTCCAGCCTCTTCTCCCATGTCCTACAAACCAGCAGTTCTCTTGAACTCTTCAGTTCCACACCAATCTATATTCTCCCCATTCATAGGTTTTAGGTCCATTGCTGGCCCCTTCTGTATGAGATGGGCTCTGCTTAAAGTCCCTGTGTGCCCCCAGGTTTCTTCATCTGGAGACCTTCCCCACATTTCTGAGGGTCTCACTGGTGTGAAAAATCCCACTAAGCTAATACCATCCTTCCTTCCCTGCAGATGCCTGGACTGGCGTAATACCTTTTCTTCCAGTAAGAATAAGCCCATTTCCCTTTCCCTTTTTCCATGCCTCAGATCCTTTCCACTTGCTGTCATCTTTGCTACCCTCTGTCTCACATGCCTTTGTCCTCTCTGAGTTAGGGATTGGGGGAGGGGGGTGTCCAGCCAGCAAACGCTCCACAGAGGCCTTGCTTCTGGGCCAGAGCCCAACCCTTTTATGCCACTTCAGAACTGCTGGACCAGACGTCAGCAACCTTTGCCAATCCCTATGCAGGTCCCTCCATCCCGACCCTCAGCCAGTGCTGGTGGCTCCCTTGGAAGACACAAGTCAATGGATGCCCGAAAATTTGGTGGCAGCCATGGCTAGGGGTGATGTGGTGCTGAAAGGAGCTGGTCATGGAAAGAAGCCACCTGGAGCAGCTTCTCTTGGTGGCATGCCTGGGGACTCTCACGCCATGGAAAGAAGCTGCCCTCTCTGGGGTCCCCAGGCACACCACAGGAAGAAGCTGCCTGGAATGGTTCCTTTTGATAGTGGCACACCACAGAGAGGAGCCTCTCTGGGCAGCTTCTTTCTGTGGCATGCCTGGGGCCTGGGCATGGCAGGGACCCCTTTACCCCAGCCACCCCTGAAAGAAGCCACCCGGAGTGACTCTAAGTAGCAGGAATGTCAATTTCTGTGGCATTGCAGAGGATGCTCTGTGCCACGCCAAATGGGCTCACGTGCCACTGTCAGCACATGTGCCAGCAGCTGACTACCCCTGTGCTAGACAGCACCACAGCGCCATCCCTGTACTAGGAATATACTTGCCCTCCCCTCGCAGCCATTGCATAGGAGTGTGCTGGAAGGCAGGAGTGAATGTGCCCAAAGTGCTTCATAGGTCAGATGTTCTGGGCAGTGGGACTCTAAGCTCAGAAGGAACCAGTCTGATCATTTAGTCTGACCTTCTACACTATGCAGTCCTCAAAACCTCACCCACCCCCTCCAGCAATAAGCCTCTAACCTATAACAGTTATTTTAAGTCCTCAAATCATGGTTTAAGGACTTTAAGGTACAGAGAATTGACCAGCAGATGAGCCATGCCCCATGCTACAGAGAAAGGCAAAAAAACCTCAGAACCCTATGGGAAGCCACCAGTGGCAACTCGAAGCTAGAACAGCTCTTGGACTCCAAAACCACCCCAGAGGTGAGAAGACACAAAGGGAAGCACAGTCCATATGGCCCTCATCCCCTTCCTGGGCTGCACCTCCCAAGCTACGAAGCTCACAGGGTATAGCTCAGAATCTGGTCGAGTATCCCAGCTGGAGTGAAAAAAGTAGCATAGTATTAGCAGTTCCAAGGTGCGTTCTTCTCTTCTTGGAACTGTTACCAGCAACAGCGTGCCACTGGGGTCTAACAGGAGGCTTACATAAAAAGAATGTTGCCGAGGCATAATCTCCTTCTAGATATTAGTAAAGACTTAAAGAATAATATAATTAACACCAATCAACATGGGTTTCTGGAAAATAGATCCTGCCAGACTAAGAATAGCTTTCTTTGGATGCGATTACAAATTTGGTAGGTAATGGTAACAGTGCTGATGTGCTATACTTAGACTTCTGTCCTGCATTGGACATTGTTCCACAGAGCATTTTGATTAAGCAGCAAGAACCACAGAAAATTAACGTGACACATTTTAAAGGGATTAAAGACTGGCCAACTCACAGGTCTTAAAACTTAACTGTAAAAGGGAATCATCATCAAATGGGTGTGTTGCTGGTGGGGGGGGGGGTCCCAGAGGGACTGCAGCATGGCTCTGCACTGTTTAGCATTTTTAGCGATGACCTGGAAGAAAACATAAAATCGTCATTGATAAAGTTTGCAGCTGATACAAAAATTGGGGTGCGGGGATAAACAAAGAACAGGGTAAGGCACTGATTCACAGCAATCTGGCTCACTTGGTAAGACAGGCAGAAGCAAACTATATGCATTTTAATATAACTGAATGTAAATATATACATCTAGGCACACCAACTGTAGACCATACTTAGATGATAGGGGAGTCTATCATGTGATGCAGTGAGTCTGAAAAGGATTTCAGGGTGGCAGTGGATAACCAGCTATATATGAGTACACAGGGAGCAAAGCTGTCCATAAATTACATAATGCTTTGGGAAGGGGGCTCTTAATTTTGCATGTTTTGTTCAGTGTTACAGCAAGGATTGGATGGGTCTTAAAACATCACCAAAAAATGTGTTACATATGTAAGGCAGGCTTAGAAGTTGTGCCTAACAGCTTCTGAAGGGGAGCACCTAATCTGCATGGGTCCTGTATTAGCATGAACACAAAGAGTACAATTAGGTATTAGTATACTAGGTGCAGGGCCTAGTGGGTAATGGTATTTGGGGTTAATCTGGCAAATTCTGTAATTCTACTGAAGGGAAGTATATAATACTGTCTTTGGTGATATGCTATTCTCTGCTTGCTGGGTTAGTTAAGGGGTAAAAAGAGTTAGCTAAAAAGAGACCTGTAAGAGAGGCCACTGGCTATTTCAGCCTTGAAAAGTTTTAAGATGGGGTGGGGGTTAGCATGTCTCCTTCTGGAGTGATGCCTGAGGCAATTTGCCTCACCCGTCTAGCCCCACTGGCAAATGATAGATCTGGCTGGGCTTCTCTGAGGCCTCCTTTGTCATGCTAAAGGAAGTAGCTATTTGCAGCTGCTTAAGGTTTAAAAGCTGGTATTGCTGGAGGAGTGGAAACTCTCTTTGAGTTGAAAACACTGAAAAGGAGCAGCAGATGGAGTGGCCAGAGGGTGGAGCCAGCGGATGGTGAGAGTGGTGAGCTGGGGGGGGGGTGAGTGATTGGTGGGCGGAGCTGGTGGATGGTGAGAGCAGCCAGCGGCAAGGTGGGAAACATGAGCGACCGGTAGGCAGAGCTAGTGGACGGTGAGAACAGCCAGCAGCGAGGTGGGAAGTGTGAGCATCCAGCGAGTGGCACTGGTGGACAGCTGGCATGAAAGAAACTCCCTACATACCCTCGGGTTAGTTGGGAACCTAGTCAGCACTGATTCTCCAGATTGGTGCCAATTTTTGCCATTAAGTCTTGTGTATTCTGTTATGTGGTGTTGGTTGTTGGGAACTTTGCTCTGTATTGATTTTCTAGATCAGTGCTGATCTCTGTTATTTGGCCTTTTATATTATATTTTACTACTGTTAAAAGTTCTGTTTGTTACACTCAGACTAGTGCTTGCAAGTGGGAAAGCCTTAGCCGTTTGAGGTGCCCAGGGAACAGTGCAGGATTCCCCAGAAATCTGGGTAAGGCCTCGAGCCAGTTGGTACTGTAACATTATTTGGAAAACCCTAGATATAGAACTCGGCCCTTGTCCTGCCAGCCTGCCCTGGCAGAAAGGTTACACATAATTTATAGACAGCCTCTGCCACCATGGCTAAAGGGTGAATGCAGTCCTTGGAGATATAAACAGGGGAATTTCCATCAGTGTTGACAGGTTGTTTTATCTGTCTGTTTGGCAGTCATATGACTGAATACTGTATCCAGAGTTGTCTACAATGCAAGAAGGATCTTGATGAATTGGAAAGGGTTTGGAGAAGAGTCCTGAGAATGATGAAAGGATTAGACAACATGCCTTCGATCAAGAGTCTCAAACTCAAATCCCCATGAGGGCTGTATGAGGACTTATACGTTAGCCCATGCGCTGTGCCACTTAAACCTTTTTGTACAATGATATTGCAAATATTGCTAATGACAGTGGCATTGCAGGCTGCAGGAAATAACTTTAGGGGCCACAAGTTTGAGACCCCCTGCCTTAGATGTGGAAAGACTCAAGGGCTATATCTATACTGGAGGCTTAAGTGAACTTAACCAGGCTTAAGTTGATTTAAGCAACTCCATGGCCACATCTGGAGTTCATTAAGTAGACTTAAGCAGTTACTTAAGTCGACTTAATAACTCTCACCCTTAAAGTCAACTTTATTAAGTCAACTTAAGAAAATGTGGCCATTAAAGTCAACTTAATAAAGTTGACTTAAGGCAGGAAAGCCATTTACATTTGACTTTTTTAAGTCAACTTAACTGAGCCCTCTAGTGTAGACATAGCCAAGGAGTTCAATGTCTTTATTTTAACAAAGAGAAGAGTAAGGGGGGAGGTGATTACAGTCTATAAGTGCCTACACGGGGAACATATATTTGATATTGGACTGTTCAGTCTAGCAGAGAAAAGTATAAACTGAATCAACGACTAGAGGTTGATGCTAGACAAATTCAGAGTAGAAGTGAGGCATAATTTCTTAATGGAGAGAGTACAATTTACCAAGGGTTACAGTGGATTCTCTATCACTGGTACTTTTAAATCAAGACTACAACTGTTTCTGAAAGACCTCTCTAAGAATGATTTGGGGGACTTTACCTGTCCTGCATTATACAGGAGGTCAGATTAGAACAATGGTTTCAAACCATGGGTCAGGCCCTAGTACTGCAATGGTTTTCAACCAGTGTGCCATGGGCAAACATTACTTCATCTTAAACGATATGCTATCCAACCACAATTACAACTCATAAAGCTTGTGAAAATTAATCATCGAATTAAAAGAGAGGTATTGATCTTTCAGTTCTAAAATATGAACATTCTAAATGCAGGTGGCCAAAGGGGAAAATTGAGATGGTGTGTATTTTTTTCCCAGTAGATTTGAAACATTAATGCATTTGAGCCTTCGTTAGCTTGTTGTATGTACTATGTTACAAACCTCTCTAGTAAGACTGTAACCATAGCAAATGAAAGTAAATGTGATGTTTATGAGCAATCAGTTCAGCTAAAAAAAGTGGTTGTACCATGGAATTGTTCATCTCATTGAAGTGTGCTGTGTTACTGAAAAGGTTGGGAACACTGCAGTACTTGATTGCAGACCCTCAGGTACTGTGTCACAGCATCTCCTGCTGCCACTGCCAAAAGACTGAAATGCATTGCTCAAAGATGTAATTGTTGGATTGTGGGCATAAATTATTTTTTTCAACTGAGGCTTGAGGAAAAAGTTTGAAAACCACTGAACTAAAAGACTAAAATGGCCCTCTCAGTCTTTGATTCCATGAAGCCCCACACTCAAACTGAGATCTCACTTGATCAGGTTGACCCATGTAATGTTTCTGAGTATGGTATGAATCTCACCCGTTCCCACATTGCTCTCCTTCCAGGCCTTCTGTCCCCTCCCCCTCCCCCAACGCCTTTAAGAGGATGTGGTCTGCCAGAAAGAGACATGCAGGTTCATTATGAGGAAAAAAAAATTCAAACAAGTTAAAGAACCAATCCAGATAGAAGTAAATTAATAGCTTCCCTTTTATTTCCTTGCTGGATCTCTTCAAACAAGGCGCTTCTGCTTTTTCCAGGGGCCTATTCTCTTCCCCTTCCCTTCTTTCCCCACTCCCTCAGCTTTCCTTATTGTATAAACCAAATGGGGTGCCTGAGCAGGCCTGATATGGTCCACCATTCATTTTATTGACTGCCATTAATATAAGTGACCAGTTACATCTGAAACACTCTTATTAATGCTTTTCATCAAAGCAGATGTGCCGAAGTGGTCTCTGTGGACAGCCAGGTGTTTACCTCTCACTGCCTCCATCCCTCTTTCTTTCCTTTTCCCGCAGAGCCAGACTGTGCCCTCCGCCAATGCCAAACAAGCCTGGCAAAGCCTCCCCCCCTCCCCCCTGCCTTGTCTTTTCTGCTGGTAGAAAAAAAATCTTCCTAAGGAACCTTTGGCTGTATGCCCTGACCAAGGCTTTAGAACAACCAAGCAACCGACAGTCCCTAAAGAACCTGAAGCAAAGAATTTATGGTAGTGTCATAGTCATGATAGGGTTAACCAGCGCATTATGTGTTGGGACTATGTTTCACTCCTGCCCTTACCTTCTGTTTTAGAAAACTTTGTCAGCAGGGATGTCCATTCCCCCTGACCTACTCAGCTGTGATGCAGTTAAATAACACAGCACCTACCCAGCCTCCAGTCCTCAGTGTTGATTTAGTTTTGTTACACCAACTGGTCCCTTTGCAAAAGAATCCACTGCCAGTTTTACCCTATAACCTGTATAGGGTGTAAACTGTCACACAACTCCAATTGCTAATGCTTACTATTGAGTCTCAGAGCTTCTATTTACAGACCTCCCCCCCCCAACTAAAGATAGGATAAGTGCTACCCAGGAAGGGCACATGGTTAAAGGCCTGGTGACAGCAGCTGAAGGACTGGCCAATGCTGAGATTTTCCAACTACTCAAATGAGACCCAGCTGGAAATTCTTAGAAAGGAAGTGAGGACTCAGACCAAGTGCAGAGGAAATGAGTAGACCCTGCTGATTGGGCATGAGAAGGAATTTTAGGGCAGAAAAGTTAAGAGAATTGCAAAGCAAGGCAAGAGTGTACCAAAGGAGTGTGGCTGGCTCGGTAAAGCCTTTCTGTTGATCTTGTGTAGGCTGATACAGTTCTCAGAAGAGGGCTGTTGTCTGAGTAGCATTACTCTGGGAGCAGCTCCTAGATCAGATATGCTCTACTAAAAACCTTCAGCTATGCTGTGAACATTTTCTAACAGCTAAGTCAGAGCACCTGTCCCTGTGGTCAGTCACTTCTAACTGTATGGTACCTCTGGGCAGCAAGCTGGGGGATGACTTCAACACAAATTGAGAGGCTCCACAATGCCTCTGGCTGCTTGTTTCCAGGTTTCCCTGGTGAGGATAGTAGTAGAGACTCCAAAGTTTAGCTTTTCTTCCTCCCTTATGATTTCTAGATGTGGAAAGTGCTAGGCAAGTGGGGAAATGAGGGGAAACCCAAGTGCACATCAACTTTAGGAAGTACAGCAGAAATTCAGGGCCTCTCACCAACTTTATGCTGTAGCTGCTTTAGTCCATCTACCCTTCTATGTAACAAAGCTGGCTGTGGGCTGCTCTTTCAGGTGGTGATTTCACTGGGGACCTCACTTAATCTTGGTATCCTCGTCTCCCCATTAATTACAGGATTAGAAGAAAGCTGCACCAATGGGACTTTGAGCCTTAAAATATTTCTTAAACAGAAAGGAAATAAGCTCCCAGCCAGCAGCAGTTTTTATTTAGAACAGAATTCATGAATTTTAACCAGACATTGGCATGTGGGGGTATTAATGTATGTATGATTATGCAAAACCTCCAGTATCTCTAATGACAATTGGATTCTGCCACTGAGGCTATTTCAGTCAGGCATAAAACTTTGGTTTTTTGTTTATTTGTTTATTTTAGATGCATGAGCTAAGGGTATGGTTGCCATGGTGATAAGACTGTTATAGGAGGCGGGAGCTAAAGGTAAGTGTGTGCTGGGGGCAGGAAGGTTGCTGGCTGTGGGTCATGATTCCCCAGTGCTACTTCCTCTCACATCCACCTACTCACATGCTCTGCAAATCTCCACCCTTAGGACTGCGCTGGGTAGCACACACCCAGCTACTTTATTTTCTAAGTGAATTTAGTGTTGATGAAAGGTGCCAGATGGATAGCTGCCCTCGGAGACTGAAGGCCTCTATTATTCATAAATGGGTACAGTATAGGCAGCAGGACTGATGGCTTCCCAGCGATTGCCTGTGGAGGCAAGATGGGAGGTCAGGTTCTGTGGCACTTTGGGTCTGGTTTGTCTGCTCACACTGTCCACAGGAGCCAGGCAGGGACAATTCCAGAGGTGTTTTTTTGTGATGTGCGCACTTGTCCTGCTGCGAACTAACCTAAGAGAATTCCCTCCCCTATTCAGCTGCTGTCACACAAGTTGCTGAAAAGCATTCAAAATTTCCAGCCATTGCAAAGCCAGGGTTGTATCTGGTGACCTAAGGCACGGAGGAAAGGATCCATCTGGAGCAGAACCTACACATCTACACAGTAATTTTCCAGTCCCAGAACCCAAGCCCTGTGAGCCTGTGTCAGCAGACCCAGGACAGTCACAGGGTTTTGATCCATCTATTGACATATCACCAGTGACAATAATGTAATTATCCATTTAGATTTAAGCGGTTAGCCTATATTCAGGGTCTTTCAGATTGTTTCCAATTAGGAGGAGAAATTGATAGTGGAGTCAGGTATTTCTTTGCTGTAATCCTAGTTATTTAAAAAGAATGCACACAAAGTCTTGTTTCCCTGAACACAGTATGAATCAAACAACAGAAGAGCTTCCTTGCTTATTATTTCAAATATCTTTTTCCAGCCAAAAAACTCTCTTATTTTCTCACAGGGTCAGGCTGCAAGTGTGTCTCTGGCTCTTCTTGGCTTTCTGCTGCCTCCTCTGTCTGCTTCTGTGGTTTTTTGGGCTGTATCTGCATCCTGCCAAATGCACCCACACATCGCCACTAAAACAGTACGCATTTGTTTCCAGCCCCCAGCAAAATCCCCCTGCTTGTGTAGTTCAGCTACTGACCAGCCTTACATGGAGCTGGCACTGTGGGCAGCATTTCCTTCAAAGGAGCTTGAGTGCTTCTTGCATTTATCCTAAATGAAGAATGGATGTTACTTCCACCAGCAATAACAAAGATTGCACTGAACCCCCAGCATACTAATATTTTGCATGCATGTAGAATCTGATCACTCTGGGCTAGGTTCTGATCTCAGTTGCTCAGAGCCCATGGAGTTGCTTTGGATTTACACACATATAGCGGAAGTTAAAATCTAGCACTCAATCTCGTCTTTTATTTAATTTTTGTGCAAATCTTCCACAGGAGAACTCATCACTTATTTATTTTATACCCTTCTTTGGTTAAAAATAGCCACAAGTGTTTTGAAAGGGTCAGCTTCTCTGTCTCTCTTTCCTCCCCTGCCACATTTCATGTGATTTCCTGAGCTTACTCCTTGCCTGCATGAAGCTCATCTAAAGAGACGCTGTTTTAATATGAGCAGACATTTTGCTCCCACTAGAGGTGGTGGAGGGGAGGACCAAACAACTGGGTTTGCAGCAGTACAGTTGTCCTTACAAGGTTCATTCCCTCCACTCCTCCTTGGAATACCTTTCAAAACCACCTGCAGTCAAACCACAGACCTTCGGAAGAGGCCCCCTTCCATCAGTCACTACAGAAAACTAGTTTGTTCACCAGTGACTTCAGAATAGATCCAGGGAGAGACCAGGGTAGCTGCAGGTGCTGCTGCTGTGGTGACTGGAGAGCAGACAGTTACCTGTTAGCTTTAAGGTGGGGGGAAGGGAAGTGGGATTACTCTCGATGCCTGAATGCTTTCTCAGATGTCTCTAGAGGAGCGATGCCTTAGTCTAATGAGACAGAAGTCCAAGAGGATGAAGATGATGATCTTTAAGGCTAAAAATCAGTGAATGCTGCTGCAGCAACAGAGCGGCCTCATCACCTGCTCGATTCAGTCATTCTTTGGTCTTTCCCTTTTTTTTTTTAAATTTTAACAACAAGTAAACTGCATTAGGGCCTATGAGAAAATCTAAACATGCTATGCTTCTCCCTGCCATCCCAAACATACTGCACTTCTCCCTGTCATCCCTGGCCCACTCTGTAACCCATAGGCCCTGACGCTGGCTTCCCTGGACTGAACCCCACCTCTCCAGGGCCCCCTTACCTGGCTGCTCTGGCACTTAGGCACAGGCTGGGGCTTGCTCCCCTTGCTTTAAGCCAGGGGTCTCAAACTCAAATCACCACAAGGGCCGCAGGAGGACTAGTACATTAGCTTGAGGGCTGCACCACAGAAACCTTTCCATACAATGATTTTGCAAATATTAGTAATGATAGTGTCACTGCGGGCTGCAGGAAATAGCTGTAGGTGCCGCATGCAGCCCATGGGCCATGTGTTTGAGACCCCAGCTTTAAGCCCTACCCGGGATGAGCATCCAGTATGGCTGCTCCAGCGGCTAGGCACAGGCTGGGTCTCTCTCCCTCCCCGAGCATGCTCCGAACATGCTCGGAAGGGGAGATTTAAAACTCCTAGAGTGGGGCTGCTTTCCTGTCTCTAACCCGCATGTAAGCTGAGTTCTTCTGTGAGCTGCACTTTTTCATTCAAGAGCCGCATATGGCTGTCAAGCCACAGTTTGGCCACGCCTGGCCTAGGAAGTTCAGGGGAAAAGGTTCTCCCTCTGGCTGGCTGGCTGAGGAAGTCAGCACCCCGGAGAGTTCACGGTGCAGCTGCAGTGAGCTGACCAGTATTGGGGAAGCAGAAGCCAGAAGGGGCAAAGGCTCCGAGCAGCTGTCCAGAGGTGAGGAGGTCTCAAGGGATGGCAGCTGGGACTCCAGAGCAGCAGGCAAGAGCCAAATGGGGGCAGTGGCTGGAGCAGTGGTCCAGGGGCAAGGAGACAGGGAAGGGATGGTGGCTCAACTCCAGCAGTGAGAGACTGCATGCGACTGGAGGCTGTGGGGAAGTGGCTCAGGGAGTTGATGTGGATTGGTGTAGTGACAAGAGGGAGGTGAAGGCATTTAGGGTCCCTGGGCTGGGGCCTGGAGAAGTGGGTGGGCCCAGGCCCCTCCCTGGTCCCCCAGTGTGCCAGAAGTGGCACATGCTGGCAGACCATTAACTGTTTTAATTAGTGGTCAAGGGGGAGGCCAGCCGAACTATACCCAGAAGAGGCAGACTAATGGGCTTGGCCGAAGGGCTAAGACCAAAGGAACTCAGAAGCAGAGTCTGGCATGGCAATGAGGTGGAGCACAGGCTCTCTGGAGGGGGACCACTTGAGTAATTCCCCAGTAATATCAACAGGAGGCTTTCTCCAGGTGGGTTGAGTGCTGCAAACTGCCTACAGATGGGTCACAAGACTTGCTATCATATAGTAATATGAGTAGGACATGAGAGAAGTCAAAGAGCAAAAGAGCTGTGGCATGTGAAGTCCCCGCTCACCCTGCCGATCAGGGTTGGGGTGTATGGGCGGAGGAGAAGACAGTGTGCATAGAAAACTGGCACTGTTTTCTCTGCTGGGGATAAACACTGGCCTGGAGACACCATGGGCAGCTGTCAGTCTGGCCCTTTAGCTGGCACAGAATTCACTGCAAGAAAATGTCATCTGTTGGAACACAATTTCACTGTGTAAATGTTTATTGTGAGTAGTTAAATGGAAGGTCATGCAGCTGCGGGCTATGAATTTGTTTGTTCTCCTCTTTCATCTAGATTCAGTAAGCCCTGGAGTATCCTCCCCTCCACCCCCTGCCCCATGCTGCCTCAGTACACCACAGGCACAAAGATTCATAGAGACCATTTAAGATGTTTGATGCAGCAAATAGAAGCTGTGTGACCATTATGTCAAATGAACCAGTCAGGTATTTAAGGACAAAAGACATTACCAGGGGATTGACAGACAGACCCAAAATGGTCCTGTATGGGTCAAATGTAAGAACTGCACTGTCATCTGTAGCCAACCTGAGAGGGCATAATGATCTCATTATGGGATTATATCTTGACATTTTATGTCTTTATACCGTGCTGTTGCAGCAATGCAGTTGTAGTTCAGTCACACCCTGAAGTGGTATCATGAGGTATCCATCACTCTCCAGGTGCTGAGGGGGATCTAGTGGCTGATGAAATGTCCACCTGCTCTGAGATCCAGTATAATTGCAGAGTGGGGAGAGGGAACATTAGCCAGGATGCATGCGGATGAGGATTGGATTTTTTAAAAAATAAGTTGGGCTTTGGCTTTTTGTGTGCTGCCTCCACAGAAAGAAACAAATGCTGTGAGACTGCACTGCACTGCCATGGCACAGTTATTGTGTTTCCAGGTTATTAAAACAAATAGGAGTGCTCCTAAGTCTGCCTGTTACAGTAGAGGGGAGTGAAGTGGAGAGAGGGTTTAGATGGACCTGGGGTTGCCTCAGCTCAACTGCTGCTTTCTCAGCAGGTGCAGAGGGAAGTGTAGATTTCTACACAGTAGCTGGCAATCAGTTGCACTCCTGCAGTTTCTGAGATTTGTATAATGTCAGATGGGGAGTTTTTATAACCGGACATTGCTTGCCTGCCTAAGACATTACCTTTGTCTGCCATAATGCTTATCACTTTTCTGGGCTGTGTGTGTGAAATGGCCAATGAATCCACTCAGCTCAGTACATGGAAAAAAATATTTTCTCCTGGCACAGATGAACTCACATCACACTGGTCCTTCAAACCACACCAAGAAAAGGATGGTCCATTTTTCTCTGTACACTCTTCCTCTGCTTTTAAAGAGTACTCTCTCATCTTTGTAGCTGGGGTTGAGGTGAAGAACTGCCTCCTGGGAGAAAGTTCTCCAAGTGGGGATTTTACTCCCAGGGGACCAGATGTCCTTTTCGCAAAGGCTCCGTTCATGCTGTGAGTTTGTTCTAGTGCCCTCTAATGGACAACTTTTAACAGCAACCTAACAACTGCTCTGATTTGCTGTTACTGTATGACCTGATCCTATGTTTTACACCCCCTTGCATTTATTTTCATTCCATTCTGTAAGTTCACCCATCTTCGAAGCATCTGATAAAGTGGGATTTTCTCCCATGAAAGCTCATGTGAAAAATAAATGTTAGTCTTCAAGTGCCACACGACTCCTTGTTTTGTTTTGTTTTGTTTAACAGCAAGCCAAGCCCATCAAACGAATATCTGCCAGCTGCTGTTGAATTTCAAAGTTTCTAGCTATAAGTTATTGTTACAGACAGAGGGAATACAGTGGGGACCTGTTAACGTGTGACCCGTTTGCACACAGATCCGGTTAACACGCGCTCCAGTCATGTCCCCCGAAGCCATTAACTTAATGTGCAGGACTCACTAACGCGCGGCACCTAAAGGCGGAAGTTGGCCTGGGCACGGAAACATGTGAAGTGACTGGCAACTTAAGGAGTCCGGCATGCTAGCTAAAACAGGAAGTTGGCCTGGGCGTGGAAACATGTAGAGTGAGCCTTCTAGTGCTGCAGTCTGATTTATTTGCTGCAGTGCTGTTTGTGTGCAGTCTGTTTAACGCGTGGTCGTGGGGGCTTTTTTTCATGATTTGGGAGGATCACATTACCTGTGTGTGTGTGTGTGTGTGTGTGTGTGTGTGTGTGTGTGTGTGTGT
>ML681994.1:23586369-23672165 GCA_007922195.1 Podocnemis expansa
TGTGTGTGTGTGTGTGTGTGTGTGTGTGTGTGTGTGTGTGTGTGTGTTGATTGTGTGTCCCTGGCTTTGTTACCATCTTTTCTTATCTGATGGGGGCTGAGGAATCTAGTCCTTACCTAGTGCCTGCTGGAGGGTGGATGAAAGCAAGCTAGCTAAGGCTCAGTGTAGATCAGTGTTTCTCAACTTTTAGTGCACTAGGGAACACCTAAGCAGGTAACAGCGGCAAGAGATTTAAAATACTCCCATCACAGCAAAGCTTCCAGGTGTGTGTCAACATTTGCCATCATGTGCCTGGAAACTTCACTGTGACTGGGACATTTAAATTGCTCCTTCTCCCTTCCCATCAGTCCTTCCTCTGGGTCCAGGAGCATCAAGGAACACCTGGACTACATGTGAGGAGCACCAAGTATTCTGCCGAATGCCTGTTGAGAAACATTGGTGTAGATAAGATAGAGCTCATGTTGAACTGGAAGCTATGGCAGAGATCATTTTGGCCCCATTGCTTGAGGGATTGCACCAGAATTCATCACTTAGGTTTCTGATCAAGTCAACAGCTGCATTTTGATGACCAATTAGCTGGTGCAGACAGGATGGCTTTCTCCTGCTATGCATGGCTAGAAAGACTTTTCTTGTAGCCTTTTTACTGCAGATGCACTTGCTCCTACTGTCATCAGCACCTTAAGCACTTGGGGGTTCACATGAAAGTGCATGCAGCTGGAAGTGGGAAGTGATGCAAAATACAGCTGACTCACTTGGTGACCAGAATGACTTTCTGGGAACTCCTGATGCCATTGCTCTGTAATCTGGACTGGCTTTCTGTCAGCTTATGATTAAAACATAACAGCTGATTTATTTTGACCTACAAAGCCCTAATGCCTTGAGGCCTCCCTGATTGAGAGGTCTTTCTTTCTGTTATTGCAGCAGCTGATCAATAGAGGCTCTCCCTTGGTAATTACAGGAGGGAGATGCCAGGAAAATGTTCTCCTGGGGTTTGGAATTTACTCACTGCCCCAATCAATTGATCTTGAGGGCACACTGCAAAGTTCCTCTTTTTCTTGAGGTGGTTGGGGAAAGTCAGAGCATCAAAAGGATGGGGCAGTATTGTGTAGTGGTCAGGTTGATGATACATGACTTGATCAAGACTGGCCTGGCGTAAGTGATCGGTATTCTTGGATTCTGTATGTGGCAACAGATAGTGGTGGGGGACTCGGAGCACTCAAGAGGTGTTTTAGTTTTAAAAATGGTTCTAAAATATACAGAGAGATCATTCATGTCACTGTTGTACCCTAAGAAGGGAATTCAGAGCTATTTGGTGGCCTGGTTAGTAGTACACTTTGACAGTGACGTTTGTGCCCTAGGTCTGCTTTGGTGGCAAGTATTCTCTTCCAACCTCATCTTGACACCCTTTAGAAGCAAGTAATCCTCACTTATGGCTTCATGATCAGATAGGATAGTTCATCCCAGTCCCTCAGTTGCCTCTGTGTGTGCTTGAAGTTCAGAGTTGGCTTCAAATTGCTGGGTGTGGGAAAGCAATGCTAAGCTAATGCGGGGGGGGCGGTCTTCCCTGATCTGTGGGTGAGTGGCATTGTTTCCAAGTCAGTAACCCTGGGCAGCCAGTGCACACTTGGCACCTCAGATGGGTCTCCCAGCCTGTCCATAATGTTTAAAATGAAACCCTGTGATTTTGCACTTTCTATTCAATTAAAAACGTGGCAAATTCTGGGAAATATTTTTCATATAACACATAATTAGACTCTGGAACCCACTGGGAAAGGAAGTCACCAAGGCCAAGAAATTAGCAAGAATCATTTGGACTGGACTTCTATATGGATACCAAAAATATCCAGAGTTGTTGTTGGTGGTGTTAAAATTTTGGAAGAGGTATTAAACTCCCACGCTTAGGGCATCGGATAGGCTCTAACTCTTCAAAAGCAGGATGAGACCTAATATTGAGGGGGCAGAGTATTTCACATCTGCCTAGTGTGGCATTCTTACCCCCTTTCTCTGAAGCATCTGGTACTGGCCACTGTTACAGACTGGATACTGGACTAGACAGACCCTAGGCCAGCTCTGCTCTGGCAATTTCTAAGTTCCTATTATTTACCAAGGGAACATGCTTCTTTCTTTGCTCTTTCAGTGACTGCTTGAGGTCCCTTCCAGCGCTCCTCTTCTGTGAATTTTATGATTCTATCTAACACAGTCAGTCAGGTCACAGGAAGATTACATGGAATGGAAGGTCGATTGGTCTGCAGCACACCTTTAAGACTTCTAGTTCCTGAAGAATAAGTTGCTGACAGGATAAACAGTAGCTGTCATATTTTAAATGGGTACTCCTGTCTGCTCGTTTGTTTGCTTCCCCTTCTGTGTGCAGCCAGAGGTGTGGGTGGGTATCTCATGTGAGATAATGTCACTCCCTGCATAGACCCTTAGATCCTCACCAGCTCTCCTGCGCTCTCTGCTTTAATAGGCTCGAAGCATTCTGTGAAACTGATAGATGCTACAAATTCAAAGAGCAACAAAACGTACTAAGGGGCGAATGAATTGATTTGAAGGAAGATGAAAAGAACTAAATATGTAGGGCTTGGTCAAACAATTCCTCTGGGCCAAATATGGCTATCGCCAACAAGTATCTGAAGGAGGTAGATAGTAAGGAGGGAAAGGAATTGTTCAGGGTCAGGTGAATGTCTGTAACTTGGAGTAATGGAATGGGGCTGAGTAAAGGGAAACTTAGCCAGAATATGAGTCAGAGATTAACACTTTGTTAGACTGTGGGCTGACACTGGAGAATAAATTATAGGGAATAATTCAACAGTCACAGGGGGATAGGCAGCAAAAGAAAGGAGCCAGATGACATATGGGGTCTTTCCCACAAAGCTGTTTGGTTTGTGGGAAGGGTATCATCCATATTCAAACTATAATATCACAGTCCACAGCCCAGAGGGAGTCTGCATATGAAATTAATACAAAGGTGAGGAGAGTGTGTGGATTGTAAGGGCTAGAAGGACACACAGAAGTAGCTTAATGCTAGCCTTTTTCTTCCTCTAATTGTGAGGGCCCTATTGCCTCCTGACCAACTCTCTCCAGACATAGGTGAAGATTTCTACCACTTCAGTACCGCTTTGATTCCGGCAGCTTTTAATTCAGCATCAATTCACATTACTGTTTATTCTTCAAAGGTGAAATCAAACCAGTCAAATTTGCCTGGGCTAAATGGCTAACATGTCTGCAGATGTCATTTTACCCGTGGAGAACAATGGGACTATTAATACTTAGGGGTGCGTGATTGGGTGAGTGAGCAAGTATGCTTGTAGGCAAATTGTGATTGCATCATCTGAACAATGTTAGTCATGATCAGTACCATGCTTGGATAGAAGAGCTCCAGGGAAAACCCAGATGTTGCGGAAAGTAATTGTGCCGATTCAGTAGGTGGCAGTCTTCGATCTGAGTTAACCATGCCATGTTTCTTGAAACTGTTGCAAACTACCTTGTCCTCACAGATTTAGAACAGGCAGAGAGTTTCCATTGCAACGTCCTTCCCATATCAATCTGTGAGGCTGCACTCAGAATGGTGCTGTGCCAGCCTATGAGCTGGGTCAGATTTCTACCAGGATAAACCTACAGTGGTGCATGAAACTGGGTGTGGCAATCAGGGTCCATCCTGAGGAGAGAACAAGGTTTGAACAGCAAAGAATAGGCAGTTCAATCAACTAGTTATGCACAATGCTGTTGTACTGTAAAACTTATCAAGTAAGGATGTTTGTGAAAGTATGTTATGTTCTGAACTTAATCATTATGAAATATGTATGCAGGCCATGGTTATGAATTTCGGTAGAGAAAGAGCAGTGTTCACAAACTCCATCTTGCACTAGAACAGTAAGCAGTAAGACAGGGAGAGCTTCCTCCCAACTGGGTGTATATGCAAAGCCAGGCTCAAATGAAGAACCATAGTACAACCCAGGAAAACACAATGGACCCTTAAAGTTAATGGAAAGACATTGAGATAACTGGGGAATTCCTCACTTTGAATCTGTGGTTTCTCTACTAAGTAAACCTTTTGTTTATTTTTACCCTGCAAACCAGGTCTCTGGCATGCAGACTATGTGAAATTTAGGTACCAAAGTGAATTTGTTACTGGGGGGGGGGGGATGAGTTTCACACCTTCACGGATGACAAACCAGAGGGGCATGTTCCAAATGTCTGTCACTTAAGAACTTGGAGAGAATGCATTTGTAGAGACTTGAAACTGGGTCAACCTCCAGGGACTAATGAGGCTGATGGAAACTAGAAGGACAAGCTGTCGTGGGCAAACTGCTGATGTCGAGGTTCTGAAGCAATATTACAGGGCCAGAGGTGACAGAACCCTCACTAGTCTGGATGATCCCCAGAATGCCCCAGCGGGCTACCTGTGAATTCATCTGCAGTGCTTTGTGGAAGAACTTGCCCACCTTTCCCAGACTTCTGTGTGGAAGTGCTCTTAAAGGTCTTATTGATATTACAAGTTCCTGAGGGGTAGCAGTGTTAGTCTGTGTACAGCAAAAGCAACAAGAGTCCTGCAGCACCTTAAAGACTAACAAATTTCTTTGGGTGTAAGCCTTCATGGGCCACAACTCACTGATGTCACTGCTGCTGGGCCAAAGGGGCTGCAGCCCCCCACCACCACCACCCTAGCAGCAGCAGGAGCCTGATCCAGGCTGGGGCCAGCAGCAGCAGGGGTCGGATCTGGGCCAGGCTGCCGGCAGGAGGAGCCTAGTCTGGCTCCTGGATCAGGCTGTGGGGCAGGGCCTGAGGCTGGGCCCCAACCCTTTTTTTCAGGGCAGTGATACCCCTCTGATGAGGTGTGTTAGAGCCCACAAAAGCTTATACCCAAATAAATTTGTTAATCTCTAAGATGACACAGGACTTTTGTTGGTTTTACTGATGTTACGCCAGCTTTACCAGAAGGCTGGTGTCAGCTTCTGACCAACTGGCAGCACGGGAGGAATTTCTTGAACAGCATCCCTGCTTAAAAGCTGTGGGATGCAACAGAAATGGAGCAGGCAAATGGGGGAATCACAACACAGTGCAAAAGAAAAGCAAGGTGTTAGACAAAAAAGTACAGCAAGAGAAATTCTGGGATAAAACTGGGAGACTGTCCAGGCTTGATTAGCCTGCATTCTCACTGCAGAAATAGGTGGGATTGGGTGGCCAACCCAGGCTCAAGCTTATATCTTCAGATGTACTTGCTATCCTGGGTTATTTTTCTTTGTTGATGGAAGCGGAGTTATAGGCTATAGCCTGGACTATATCTGCAGTATAGTCATACCCTTGGTGATACTCTCTGGCAGAAGAAACATAAAACTGAGCTCCTGTTCATTTGTATCTATTAAAATTTCTATGTGATTTGTCTCAAGAATAGGGGTGTTAACCTTGTGGTCATAACCATATTCCAATTCCTTTTTGCCTACCTGAAATTCCTGCTGTGGTTTGTTGGATAGGGTAGCATTCTTACTTCCTATCTTACCCTTCCATGTAGCCTTACTGCATAGTATTAAATCACAGTACCCTTTCCGTCCAGGACAGGCTACACTTAACAACTGTGTGCTTTATGCTGACATAAATGTAGCTATGTTCTGGTGGTCAATGAATGATCTATATATAATCTGTAAAGCAGCACTTTGGATGAAACGTGCTGGAGAAACACAGGTATTACTTTGCCTTCCCTTAGGTTTTCAACCTTGTGACATGTAATTTAACAACTTGGCTATTTGGTAGTTTTGTCACACCTTGTGGAGTCAGGTTTTCTGAACACAAATTTGGGAGTCTCAGTGTTTTTCTGTTAATTGCTTTGTATAGTTTTTGTCCTTTCTGAAATTGTGCATTTGCAGTCACAGAAGGAATGGAAACACTTGAAGCTAATGGGCCAGCAATTGAATTAGTAGCTAAAATGTTTTTAAGATTTTGGCCAAAGTCCAAGACTTTCTTTGATGTCTACATGACGCCAAAGGTTTCTTCAGAGATGTGCTTGTGTGGTTTTTGGGCAGAGACATCTAATTAGAGCGAGAGAGAGAATGGTGCACAATGTTCCAGAAATTATCAAAAATCCAGCAATCCAACTCCGGTTTCTGATTTATTAGAAGGGCTTTCGTACGTAAAGATTTGTAGTAAAAAGACAGCACAGAGTCTTGAAGATGTTTAGGATTCTTGCCATCCATTTGTTTAATGTCTTATATGCAGGACCAGCAGAGGATATGGCTCTATATCTCCAGACATATAATGAGATCCCAGCCCAACTTAAGACAATATGTTGTTATGAACCTAATGGGAAAACTCCAAGAGAAGATCTGTGGGTGGTAGTGTGGGTTGGTTGGAAAGTGGAATTCTTCTTTTGGGTCATCATTGCTCCCAATTCCTCAGGAACGTCTTGGTGGCAAGGGGTTCTAGCCTGTGAATGAAATTTAAAACTGAAGTACTAACCACTTAGAAGTTATTAAAGATCCCAGGACACATTTTGTAAAAATAGGAATATTGAATAGTGTTCTGGCCAAACCCAGCATAGGTAATTACGTTATACCCCACTAAAATTCCCCTTATGCTTTGTTAGTTTCAACATTCATCTTCGCTTCCTGTCCTAAAGATATTTTGCAGTATTTCTGTACTAGGGCATTTCCATACTTTACACAGAAACAGAACTAAGGGTAATGATTCCTGCACTGTGACTAGTTTGAAGCATGCTTTGTAATCCATCAGTCGGAAATGTGCTCCTTAGGTCACTGTTTGTCAAAAAGTGCCTGACCTTCAAAGGCTTCCTGTTATGCTATGAAGTGAGGGGATGAGGAGGCTAAGAGAACATGACAAAACTAATGCTTTTCTTTTAATTTTATTTATAGAACTTGTTGCTGCAAGGAATTACTGAAGTAAATCTAAGCACTTAAGAATTAACAAAGCACTGAGTGCTGTTTTGCCTGTTCACAGTGATACACTTAGCATCCCACTGGCTTTTGTCCTGATGAAGCAGAGCATTTGTTTTGCGTTGCAGTGTCACATAACAAACGTCATGTTGCCCATCACTGTGTATTCCCTCTCTTTCATTGAGATGATGGACCTCCTGCATAACCAACTTCAAAAAACATTAGCTATGTATTGGACAAAATTGTACCAGGAGCTGCTGTGGTCAGAATAACAACAGGTGCTATTGATTTTTGTTCTTGAGGGTATAAGCTGATCAAAAACTATGACCAGGAAAAAATTCCTCCTGTGGTATATAAGAATGCAAAACCAACATGGTGCATTATATCTTTCCTATGAAGTTTCAAGCATAGTTCAGTACTAGAGTGGTTTTCAACCAGTGTGCTGTGAGACTTGTCTGAAGGTGCCACGAAATTTTGTACAAAAGTAATGAAAATCAATATAAAACAAACATTATTTCATCTTGAACAATATTCTATCCAACCAAAATTACAACTCATAAAACTTGCGAAAATTGATCATCAAATTAAATGTGAGAAATTGGCCTTTCAATTCTAAAACACGAATGTTCTAAATGCAGGAGGCCAAAGGGCAAAATCGAGATGACATGTCTCTTTTTTCTGGTGGATTTGAAACATTCATACATTTTATCTTTCTTTAGCTTGTTGTATGCACTGTGCTGCAAGCCCCATAACCATAGTAAATGTGATATTTTTGAGCAATCCATTCAGCTGAAAAATGCAGGTGTGCCATGGAACTGTTTGTGTCATTGAAGTGTGCCTTGTTACTGAAAAGGTTGGGAACCACTGCAGTACTTGAAGATGGATACCAGGCTACATGGAAAATTGATGGGCAACGAATTGGCTGTTTTGATTTGAAGGTGGTGTGACTATTCTTTTCAGGCAAATGAGAGACTGTTTTCAGACAAGTGAGGTCATAAAGGTGATCCTACTTTATTCTACTGCCCTGACACAGAATGGTCCCCTCAGTGTGCATGGTTGCAGTGCTTAATTTGTGTTGGGGCTTGCCAAGGCCATCTCTTGTCACCTCAATGCTTGGCAGTTTATAGACCTAGCACCTCTCGGCTTGCTGCATCAGAAAGTAAAAGTAAAATAGAATTGGTTGAACTCTGGAAACTGTTTCATTACAAATTAAGTACTGTCTGTCTCTAGGATGCTTTCTGAGCCAATGAAAACAACTGAATATTTTTCACCTTGTTTGTGAACAGTAAACCATGTATTCCTATAGAGTTCTAGTTTTTTGCAAGAGATTACATGAAGCTTATCATTAATTGGTAAATCAAATAAAGAGGTTTTACTACTGACCGTTAAGAGATCACATGCAACATGTGTCTCTGCCCCTCTCTAGATGAGTGGGTGGCTGTAAGATTTCCAATCCCTGATAGAGTCCCTGCCTATCGACACAGGAAATGTTCACATCCAGTTGTAGTGATGTAATATGCATGGCATGCGCAAGATGAGTCTGGTCATCAGTTTGAGGGGAGACTTGTCAGTTGATTAGACTGTTCTGTTATCCCACCAAATACAGGGGAGAAGGAAGAGGGGTCCCTAACCCTTTTCCTGTGTTCAAAAGTATATTAGGGCTCAGATCTACCCTTGGAATAAAGAGAATAGAAAGCAACTTGAGTGTAAGCAGAGCTCTTCCTTCCTCGTGCCATGAGGATTAAAGGGAGCAGATCATTATGCATACATTCAGTGTATATCCTGAACCTGCTGAGGCATGCATGTCAAACAACTAGCACATATGTCTGGAGGCAAGTGTCTCAACTAATGAGCTTTGAAAATGGTTCCCTAATGGAGCTTGCTGGAACCCACATGAGCCTGAAAGCAGGAAATCCTCAGAGAAGTGCTTCGTAATTTTTCTCTGAAGGTAAAGCCTGTATAGATGCAGACAAGAGCAGACTAAATTATGAATTGGAATCATTCATCCTATTTAAAGCAAAGAAGACTAATGGTGAACATTAAAGCCACTTAATCTTAACTTTTTTTATTTACAGAAGCAGATTTGAACCATTTTCGTAAGAGGAGGAAATAGAAATGACTAAAAGAGGTGGATTATATACAGCAATGTATAAATATATTTATATAAATGCACACAAAGGGTGATGTGATGTAGAGGCTTACTGCCATAAGTCTGGGGTGTTTGCTGTGCTTTCTAGAGATGAGGACTTATGTGAAGACCCCAATTTTACATGTCTGCAAACACCCAGAGCTTGTATTACAATGATAGGTTTGTAAAACCAGGAATGAGTGTGTGTGTATATATAAACTACACTCAAGCTGGGGAACACAAAGGTATCTTGGATAAAACAGAATCCTCTAAAATCAGAGTTCATAAAACTCAATGTTCCCTAAATCCTATATGTATTAATTATACAGAGTCAGTGTAAATAACCACATAGTATGTGTGAGTGTATATATCAGAGGAAGCTAGCAGGCTTTCCATAACTTTACACCCAGTTTTGGAACCCTCTCTAAATTCCTTCAGTGAAAAGGCCTTTGTGTGTCAATTTTTGCAGCTGTGACTAGTAAAGATTTCTGGCAAATTTAGAGGTGAACTGAAGTAACCATTACTGATAGATGGGACTGTGAAAATAAGTGTTCCTTGCTTTTTTGCAAATTCTTCTAATATCACTTTGTCATGTCAGATCACAAAACTGACCTGGCCTTCAAATTTGGTTTATCCAAGAGTCTTTGGGTTTCTCGCACAAAGTACTATGCCTGATCAAGCTGGAAGCTATTTCAGCATTATTTGCCATGGAGTTTTGAATGCTTTCCTCACTACCAGTAAACTGTAAGGTGGAATTTTTATAGGCATTTGTCATTGGCCTGTTTGCTCCTGTTCAAGTCTCATTTGATGTCAGTGGGAGCAAAGTTAGGCCAATTCTAAATGCTTTTGAAAACCATGCCCTAGAAGTTGGCTGAAGATCTGACGGAGCTCAGAAGCTGTGCCAGTGTATGGCATTTAACTTGATTTACCTGTACTGAAGATTCATAACAGTCTGGTAGGGATGTGATGCAAGAAGGAAGGGGAGGATGTGTGTGTGCGTGCATTGTATTTCTACTTTCTCTGATCCTTCAGTGTGGCCAGTTTTAGTTTTAACCAAAATGCCACTGGAGACCCTGAGTCAAACCCCATTTCAGTTGAAGGACTTCTTTCCAATTATAACAGTAAGTTCTTCGAGTGCTGCTCGTATCATTCAGTATTAAGTGTCTATGTGCCGCAGCACATGCTTGGTCAGAAACTTTTTAGCCCTAGCCTGTCAGAGCAGGGTCAGTGGCCAATGCCCCCTCCAGCCACTCCCATGGCTATATATATGGCCCCGACCCTGGCCCTCCTCAGTTCCTTTTTTCTCCCTCAGTGACAGTTTCTGAACAGCCCGCTCCTTGCAATTACGCAAGCACCTGTCTATTCTACCATGTGTGAGCCACGCATTCAGCTTAGAAGATCTGTTTGTGGACATCGTTCCACCAAGAACCACTGCTCTTACTGAGTATACGAACTCACAGCCAGAAGACCGCTCTCAACTGCCACCAACAAAGTTAGGCTTCAAATCCTGCACTTCTTTCAGCAAGGCCTTCCCACGGGATGACCCCCATGAGAAGTGCTTGGGTGAATCCCACCAGGCTACCAGTTGCTCCATCTGTCGGTCCTTTAAACCGAGGACCCTGAAAGACAGGGAGCAGAGGTACCTTGCGTTGGCTCTGGAACAAGCATGGCAGCTCATCCCCAGAGAATTGGGGTCACCATTGGAGCTGGCAGCACTGCATGCTAGATCAGCACCAGAGCACTCTCGGTGCCACTCCCTTCGGGAGCAGAAGATGACACACTCAGCATTCACCTCAGTGCTGAAGCGCAGGCACTGCTCCAGTTCCCCCTGACCATGCCATTATTGGGACTGAGGCCAGCAAGTCATGGAGGTCCCCTCCACCCTAGAGGCTTTTGAGGCAGCAAAAGCTCTATGGCTTTTGCCTACAGCTCCACCTCCCAAGCCTCAGAAGCAGAGAGGAAAACCAGCCTTCCTCTCAGGGACATGGACCGTTCTAGTGCCATCCCCCATAACAATACCGAGTTCACCGGTACCTCAGTCAGAGGGAGCCTCTCCCTCCTCTGAAGGGCCTGCCAGTACCGGTCAGGACCCTAGAGCCAAGCATCACAGAGGGTGCTCTCTTTCTCCCCAGCACCACTGCGCCATCTCATTGCTGGCAGAAGCCCCCCCCCCGCTGCCCCTTTCTCATACTGGTGCCGGGGCAAGCCCAATGCCTCAGCGCCAGGAAATATCACACTCCCTGAGCCCCAAGGAGGTCACCCCCTAGCACGGGGACAGACAGGCCCATGAGAGATTACTGGCACCGGGCCCCTCCTGGTGCCAACCTTGTGAGTGGTCCCCACCACAGGAAGCTTCCATGCAGGAAACTTCCTGCAGTACTGAAGGGCTCAGAACCACTCCACCATTGCCTGCAACCCCTGACAGGGCTTTAAATCGCAGACTGTCCTCTCACAGGGAGGACACTACAGCCCACTATGACCTCCTCCACTGTGTAACAGCACATGCTAGTTTGGAGGTCGAACCCATCAGTGGGGATCAAGACCCCCCTATTAGATCCAGGGGTTAACATCTCCCCCAGATGTGATAACAGTCCTGTTGTACCCTAGTGTGCATGACCTCACCAGGGTACACTGGCAGACACCCTCTTCAATTCCTCTGGTCTCAGATATAGCAGGTCATAAATATCAGGTCCCACCAGAGGACTTCCCCTTCTTGGTTGACCACCTGGTACCAAGGTCCAGGGTGATGGAAGCTGCCTTAGGGCATGGGAGCCAATCTTCCCCAGATCCTTTGCTGAGATCCAGAGAGGCGAGCGGGCTGGACCTCATGGGATGGAAGCTGTACTCAACCTCTGCCTTCCAGCTCTGCATCGTGAACCACCAACCGCTGGTGGGACGATACACACTAGACATCTGGGATTCCATGAGGAGATTCCTGGATCTCCTTCCCCAGGAATACAGGGAGGACTATGACTCCCTTATAGCATCCCAGGACGCTCTCTTAGCAGCATGGGATGCCTCAGACACAGCGAGCCATGGTATAGCATTGGCCGTCATTATGAGACACACAGCGTGGCTGCTGGAGGCTGGCCTCCCTCAAGACATGCAGCAAGCTATCCAAGACCCCCCTTTTGAAGGATGGCCTTTGTTTGCAGAGACAACGGGCCATCTGCTGTGCAGTGCAAGGGACCCCTGTTTGGCTTCCCGCACAGATGCCCAGTCACTCCTGTAGCCCTCACCAGCAGTGCGAGCTCTGGCAGCAGAGGCACCAAACGGAGCCACCACCCTGGCTGATTGAAAAGCAAGGCCTACCCTCTAGGACCTCAAGATCTCCTCTGCCACCTGGAGCTTCCTATTAGAGTGTCGTGGCCCCCATGCCAAAGAGGCCTGTATGGACTCACTAACCCCCTCAGGTTCCACCCACACTCCTATATCTCAGCAACCCCTCAGAAATCAAAAGCAGAGAACCTAGGTGGGACCCCATCCGCAGCTAGAAGGGGAGGAGTGCTATACCTGGGGTCCTAGAATCCTTTCCCCAGGTTGGAGTGAAGAGTGATCTGGCTCAGACGGCAGTAGAGGCACACCACACTATTCCTCCGTGTCCCAGGGCCCCATCTCATTTTTTTTTCTTTCTCTTAACTGCAGCCATTCCCAGGCCTGATTCCTGGTATCTGATTCAAATTGCTCCTGTTCTCAGCCAGAGTCTTGTACAACCCCTAGCTTAATACATCCAGGGCTTCTGTTTCAGCATTCTTCATGCTAAAGCCTGAGATGTATGAATGCACTCAGTTCTTCCTTTGGCGTCCTATTCAACCACTCTAGACCTGAATTATGCTCCTAGGGACTTGGCATTCAGACTTTTCCCAGCGGTTCTCCCACCCAGCCTCTGCTCCATTCATGCTAGAGCCTGAGTTAGCTTGGACGCACACTAGAGTACTGCACTCACTTAATAGTTACCCGTCAAAAATTGTTCCTCCATGCAAGACCTAGCATCTGCTTGACTTGCCGCGGTCCTGTTTTTCATTCATACCAGGACTGATTTTTTGATTAACCCCACATTGCTGGACAAGGGAGTAGACCTCTAACCCCTCCCAGCTTTGCTGTTGGAGACCCAGGGGTCTCATCACCTGGACCTCCTGAGACGTGGAAGAGAAGGGGCAAGAAAAACCCCTTAACCCCTCCTAGCCATTTTTGCAACCTGATTGAGTTGCCCTGCCACCAAACTCCTAAGGTAGCCTGCCCCAGGAGGTACCCATATGCCATGTGAGCATGGAGAAAATCCTCCTTCCACCCACAAAGGAGACAGGGAATAGTTTAACCCTGCAGCATACAAATCTAATGGTGGGAACATGGGGCACTAACATTAGTACCATCAGTCCCCATAGGGATGCCCTCCCACGGTCTCTCTCTCTCTCTCGCTCTCTCTCTCTCTCCCCCCCTTTATTCCATCCCTCTCCTCATCTCAGATTCCCCTTATAGACCTCTTGGGGCTCCTTGACCCCTCTGTAGGTCTGTGCTGGGATGACCCTTCAATTCTATTAGCAATGCTACAACACACTGAGCATTTACCCCTCCAAGCCAGCCTGTGTTAGTGCCTTGGCTCTCCAAGAAGGGAATTAATCACCATCACCAAGGTGGTAATAAACGATACGCCTTCCCCTTCCCTTCCCCACTAGTGGTTCCCTGGTTCCCCATAAAAAGCACTAAAGGCTACAAGAACCTTGAAGTGTTTCGCTCAGAGCTGTGGGACATCTGCACCTTCATGGGCAGCCTACATGAGGAACTCATCCGTATTCTGTGTATCCCAACAGCCCATAACTTTTGAGACTAATACATCATGTGATGGTATGTACCACTGAGGTCCTCAAGGGAAGCAGACAATGTACCGTGTGATTCGTTTTTAGGCAAGTCCCTCCCACTGGTGGACAAAGGCCTAACTTTTCAGGGCATTATCCTGTCCTCCACTCCTTGTAAAGGTAGGACCCTCAATGGTTCTTGCCTCCCCGCCCCCCCCCTCAGCTGTTGGAAAGGTGGCAAAACACATCAGCGCTTCTGACTGGGGGAAATAAAGCAGATACCCCACCTGTATGTCCAGGGGAAGATTCCACTGTACCAGAGGGCACACTCACAGAGTGAGTGGCGTAAGAGGAAAAGGCTCAGTGTTCCCACACAGGAGACTCTGAGATGCTACCTGGTTCATTCCAGTGTCCAAACCTTACTCAGGTATGGGACAGCTCCACAGTTCCTGGGTCTCATCTCTTTGCCACACATAGATGGCCCACAATTTAATTATAAAGGCCAACAGGGAACCTACATATCCTGAGCACTGGCCACAGAGGACAGAAGGGACTCTTATTAGCTTAGCACTTCTCCCTTCTGCTACTTCCCCTACCCAGCCTTGCTTATATCTCTTGAGCAGGGCAAGAGGAGCCTCGAGAATGAGGGCATTTGGCTTCCGAATCACTAGTGTGCGACTAGGCCTGAGACAAACACCCTTATCCCCTATTCCTTACTAATCTCATATCTTAATTCCAATCCCTAAACATTCCCTTCCCATTCCTGGTTGGGTTTTCTTAGGCCCCCTACCAAAAGTAGGTGCTGAAACAAAGAATGTCCTCTTCATATAAGAACATGGATATAGGCCATCCGCTCGAGGGTTTTGCTCCTTGCTAAATCATTGTGGGGCTCCCATCGGCCCACTACCCTTGGGATAGTTTGCTTTCCATGGAGGAGATTCACACCAGGGTCCATCTCAACAAAGCCTGAACAGGGTTCTATTTAGAGGTCACAGATTTCAAAGCAGCGACACTGGTGAGTGTGCATTACCATTGCTTTTCCACCCCACCGAAGAGACCCAGATGTCATACCAGCTTTTAGGACCTGAGGTGCACTATTACTATCTTCCCTTCTGCCTGGTTAGCTAATACCCATCAACAGGAGCTCCCTCATCAAGTCGGGACTACTCCCACTAGGATGGTATTGTCCAACAAATACCATCCTTGTTCCATTATCAGTGCTTTGATCTGTCAAATCAGCCTAGACACTCACATGTTGAAGTGTCAAAACCCCACTAGTGTGGTGAGGGCAGGTTTTATCTTCACCTTTATCTCCTGGGATGCGAGAGTCAGTTGTCTCACAGTGGGTAGACAGTCTGGAACATTCTTTGTTTCCTTGATTGTTTTAGCCACACTCAAAATTGAGGGCATTTAAAGTGATTTAGGATAGCCTAGTATTAATACTTCTAGCCTTCAAGGCATGGTGACACACAGGCTCTCACTGGTTCCCTCGTACAGTGTTCTCTCAGAACAAATCGAGGGTTACAGTACATCCCCTCTAGGTAGGCTGGAAAGCCTACTATTCAGGCACCTTTCCACACCTTGAGTTGCCTTTAGGGGGGTAGCCATGCTGAAGGTAGGGAAAACTCAACTCCGCCAACAATCCACAGTACGACAAGTAGTCACCCAATACTGAATGATGCAAGCAGAACTCAAAGAAGAATGGTGGGTTACTTACCAAAAACTGTCCTCCTTCGAGATGGGCCACTCGCATACATTCAGGACCCTCCCACCATCCCCGCTACTCAGAGTTGGCAACTAGAAGGGACTGAGGAGGATTAGGGTTGGGGTCATATATCTAGCCACAGGAGTGGGTGGAAGGGCCATTGACTGCTGACCCTGCTCTGACAGGCTAGGGCTAAAAAGTTTCCAACCAGTTGTGGGCTGTGGCACATAGACACTTAATACTGAATGTATGTGCGCAGCCCATCTTGAAGAAGGATGGTTACTGGTAAGTAACCCACTGCGTGTAACCCTATAATTACAGCAAATGTTTTTCCATGGGTGAAGATTCCCCTGGGGAAGGCCGGCTCCCCATCCCTCCTCTTCTGCCCCAGGCTCCATCCACACTGTACCCGTACCCCTGCTCTACTTCAAATACCTCCTGAGCCCTCCTACCCCCTGCTCATCACTATATGCATCCACTAGCTGAGGAGGAAATTGGCAGGAACAGTGGGGGATGGGGGGCACAAGAGGAACAGGGAAGAAGAAAGAGATGAACAGATCAAGGGTGAGCAGGGGGGGTACAGGAGGGATGTAGTAAGGGGGGAGTGAGAAGTAGAAGTGGGGAAACAGCTGAGCAGCAGTGGGGGAGGTGTGTGGAGGGTGGGAAGATGGGACGGGGGGAAGTGGGGAGGAAAGGAGCAGAGGAGAGGCACAAGCCAGGAGGACCTCCATACTCTGGAGCCAGAGATTAGAGCTGGGGGTGGTGGAGGCCTGTTGTGCTGGAGAGGAGCAAAGCAACCGCCACGAAAGGCGGAGACCAGAGGCAAATGCTACTTGTCTGCACTGAACTTTTATATGGGCTCTGCAGCAGGCTCTGGGTGGCAGAATTGATGGTATCTATTATTCAGCTTTCCAGGTTCATCAGTGATCTCCCTGAAAAGTCCAAGGGACCCAGGAAGCTGAGTGGCAGATACTGCCACTTCAGCCAATGGGGAACCTTCATGGTGCATAAAAACTTCCACCCTCCCAGCAGAGAGGGGAAGAGGCAGGCCCACTATGGCCCAGGGCATCTGGTGGCATGGCAGTTGCAATGAGAAAGGCTTAGCCTCCTCTGGCCATTGATATCCAACACCTGTGCCCCTTTCTCCTCCATGGAGCCTGTTTATTAATTTCGAACACAAATCTTTTTTTAAAAATGAAAGTCAAGATAGAATCCCTCAGCACTGAATCAGCTCTAAGGTGGTAATAATTTGATAAAGAAATGTTAATTAACATTTGTCTTGTACTGTAACAAACTCAGTGGTGTTTCTAATTGTCACTGGAATTGTAGGGGGAGTGCAGAGAAACATGCTCCCTATAGTATAGAAATATTCTGTGTTTTCTTACGTGTTACTGACAGTCCTTACCCAGGTTCAGGAAAGTTTTGCTGACACAATTAGCCATAACCAGCATGTTCTGAACGGAGAACCATTCCAGTCAGAAACAGAGAAAATACATCCTTGCCATCCTCTCCCAGAGCAGAATCTAGACATGAATACATCCACTGGCTGAACTGGGGATAAACAAATTTTGGGGGAAATGGGGGAAGGGAGCAACAGAGGGAGCTCTCAGAGCCCTTGTGCCTCAAGAGTTCTATACTGCGACAGCACATTCGCTGACATGGATTTTCATTTCCTCCTGCGGACTGAGCAGGAGTTGCTAGAAAGCAGTGTGAAGTGTTCCCTTCTCCTGGAGAAATAAAGTCAGAGCATGTTCAATTTTCATACTGCAGTTCTCACCTTCCCAGCCTTCCATTCCAGCACAGGGGCTAACTCTGAATTCTAAATGCTGAAGAAAGGGTGTCACCACGTAAGAATTCACCGTACATAATGTTGTAGCCATGTTGAGCCCAGCAGGATACTAGAATGACAGGTTCTAAAGGGGGCAGCCGTGTTAGTCTAGTAAAGCAAAAAAAAAAAAAAAAGGAAGGAGTCTTGTGGCACTTTAAGACTAACATTTATTGCATGAGCTTTCATGGGAGAAAACCCCACTTCTTTAGATGCTTTGAAGAGGGGGAACTTACAGAATTGGATGAAAATAATAGAATAATAGGGTGGATGAGGTAATACATTTTATTGAACCACCTTCTGTTTGTCAGAGCCAAGTTTTCAAGCTACTCAGCAGTCTTCGTCAAGTCTGGATAGTTTGCAAACCTGTCTTTCTCATCAATAGATGGTCCTATAAAATGTATTACCTCCCCCACCTTGTCTCCCTGAATGCCTGCAGATCAAAGGAAAGTTAGAGTCCAGAATCAGTCATGGGTGTCTCAGAATATGTTACAATGTAATGACTGAACTCAGGTGCATCCTTATGCAATGTCATCATGCACTGATGCAGCATTATAGCATAAAGATGGGAACAACACAACAATTTGTCCTCCACGAACAGCTGGTAATCCCACAAAAGGGCTTTGGTACAACCTGTGAAGCAAGGAATGTGCGTGCATGGATCAATAGGTCAAAGCCTGGTTGAAAAGAATGTAAAGGCCATTAATCCTGATGCTTTATCACTGGTGGTGTTCCACCAGTGGAGCAATGGTGGGTACACTAATGTAGACAAGTTACTGGATTTTTCCTCAGTGCTGTTTGTTGGGGGAAAAAAGTGTTGATACTCTTTTCTCTCCAGCTGACCTTGCCCCACTCCCACCCCAGCTGGGCCGCGGGGCCAGCAAAAAAAGGTGCCGGTATGCTATACCCCTGTGTTTCCCCACAAAAAAAGCACTGCTTTTACTACCGTATTATCTAACCTTGCCCCCAGCAGATTGAGGGGATGTGGTAGTAAGAACACCATCACCATCTGGTGTCTTACCTACATTAGAGCTCCCTCCTGCCCTCCAAATGGTAGCGTCAGCCTAGGGATAATACAGTGCTGTGGAATTTTAAAGAAATGGTCAATGTGGACAGGACCATAGTCTGTTTACTTTGTAGTGTCACCCTGCTCTTCAGCACCTGAAACCTCTCCCACAATCAGTCTTTTAGTAAAGAAAGCAAGGCTAAGGGGGGATTAAATGTGGCTGTAGCTTCTACAGAGCACCAGTGTCAGACAAGTAGGACTTCTGCTACTGTAGTTATTAAAATGGGATCCTGTTAAACTGTGGAGGAAGTGAAAAAGAAGTAGAGTCCCAGCCAGGTGCATGCAGTGGGCACACCTTTCCCCATTGTCACTGTTATCACTGGGAGTCAGATGGTAACCAAGGAAACATTGATCCTTGGGCCAACAGGGTATGGGCTGGTTAGAGTAGGAAAAGAATGTGCCACTGGTCCTACTGGATTGGGTGCAACTGCCAGGAAACATCACTCATGGAAGGTTGACATTCCTGGTAGAGATCAGACAACACAGGCATTAGTGGGAGCATGAACCATGAAACAAGGAGGAAAAGGCAGAGAAGTTGTTCTTAAGGGCTTTGCTAGAGTGTGGGGTTCGTCAGAAGAAAGTTGTGTTTAAAGGAGAAGTTTGCAGTTAAGGCACTAGACTGGGACTGGGGAGGCCTGGACTTAGACCGTGGCTCTGCTACCCAGGCTCTCTGTGACTTTGGGCAAGTCACTTCACTCCTGCATGCTTTAGTTGGTCCATCTGTTATCTGGAGATAATCCTTTCCTACCTCCCAAGGGTGTTTGCGGTTAGATTCATTGATGTCCGTGAGGTGCTCAGATACTACAATGATGAAGGGCTGCAGAATTAGCTACAGAGAGAGCTCTTAAAAACTTCCATGGTGCAGCGTCCTCTAAACTGACATGGGGAGTCAGTGAAATATGAATTGTATTTAAGAAGTAACCATATGTAGCAGAGACACATAGGCAATGGCAGGTAAACACCAAAAATGGCAAGATTAGGAAGCCAGGGACATTACTTTAAGATTCAACACACATGCACAACTAGTGTTTAAAAACTAATATTTGTGCCTCATGGAAGGTCTTTGCTGCCATTTTATCAGACTTTGGGCTCCCTTTGAGGGTAGCAGCTAAGAAATAATTAATTCATCATTATGTGTAGCGTATACGTATAGCATCATAAACAGCCATGGTACGTTACAGGGGAAATAAACAGAGGGCCAAATATTCAGCAGATTTCATTAGAGTTAGGCCAGTTCACATCTGGCCCCATGAGTCCTGCCACTAGCGTTTCTAATGTAGATGGACAGAAGGCTTCCAAACAGGATATCAAGCCTCTGGGAATACAGGTGAAATTAGATTTTGCTCAAAGACCAGGAAATATATTAATTATTTGTACAGAGGGGCCTGAATGGAACAGAAGTGACTGCCTCAGGTTAAGTCTACCATCCACAAATATTTCCTTCATCTTTGAGAGATGAGGACGTTTGATTTTTCTAGCCTATGGTTAGCTGAAGTTTTCTTCTTGTCACAAAACTGAAAATGTCTCTTTTTTTTCTTTAAAAGGAACATTTCCGATGTCCCTGCCCATGGTCACTGTCTTGCAGAGACAAGATGCCATCTGTGACATGACTGTAGTGCAAGCATCCTGTCCCACCTGGGGGATTTCAGCCATCAGTGCCCAGCCCACAGCATAGATCAGAAAAACTGTTCTAAGGTTACTAAAGGGATTATAAGGAGGAAAAATGGTTCGGAGGTCAGGTGCTAGCTAGGGATGTGGGAGATGTGTTTGACTCCCTGCTGTCACAGAATTGTCATACCAATGGTGTACAAGGGTCCTTGGCACCTGTGCCCTCCCAGGTCTCACAAAGCCTGTGTGCAGGGTAGGCGGTATTTCTGGCTCCCAGTGCAGACAGTGCCATCCCCAGCTGCCCTGGGGAGGAGGGACTCTGTATATGGATGGGAGGGACATGCTGTTTTTCTCCTCCTGTGCCCCAGGGACTTTCTGACACTCATGACAGCAGCTCCGCCTGAGCTCCATCACTCTCCCCCCTGCACTTGCTCATTGCATTTTGCCTGCCTTTGCCACTCCAGCTACACAGCCCAATCAGATCCAACACCAGCTCCCACTATCAGGCAGGGTGGTCTCATCCCCAAGTCACCATGCTTTGGGGTGAGGAGTTCTCCCTCCCGGTCACCTGCAGCTTCCCACCTCATCTGTGCACCCCTATCCTCTGAGTGTTATCAAGGGCCTGGCCCAAGCCAGTACCTGGGGGGGGGCCATAGCTCTCTCCCAGTCGCCTTCCCCACTACCAGTTCACCACTAGTTATTAATTATTATGCTCATTATCATATTGTTTAAGGGACAATGAAGAGTTGGGCCCTATTGTGCCAGGAGCTGTGTACGCATGCGTGTACACACACACACACACACACACACACACACACACACACAAGTACATAAGAAGGGGATAGCTATGTTGTGAGGTCAGGATGTCATCCCCCTGCTTTTGCTTGCATACCTGTATTAGTTCTCATCAAGCAAAAGGGCATATAAATAGCCATGTAGCTGCAGTACCATAGGTGGCAGCAATGGAGGCATCACTTGGGTGTGCTAAGTACTTACCTCCTGGTTCATGGGTACTTGACACAGCTAAGCCGCACATCTGCTGCCGGTGCCGCTGCAGCCCTACTGATGTGCAACTATTTGCACTTGGGCTAACTCAATGAGCACCAATGTGCGCGTACACAAGCAGGGGGACCAAATCTCTACTCATAATGTAAACAATGCTTAAATATAAACAATGGACACTGTGTGAATGAAGGCTACTTGCGCCTCACCAGAGGTCTTCAAAATGGCCACAGCATAGACAGTCTTTTGGGATGCTCCAGTGAGTGCAGCCTGAATGGTAAAATTCTAGCTAGCAACACCATTGGCTCACTCATGCATGTCCCTTGCCCTTCTCCTCAGTGAACATCAAATGTATAAAAGGGGGTGCAGCACTCTACCTACCTCAATGTCTTCCTTTATGATCCTGCATACCCTAAAATGATCTATAGCAGATATGGAAACTTTGGTAGATCGGATGCTAAAGTAGTGGGGAAAGAATGGGCAGGAAGTGTGACTGTGCGAAGTGCATCTTGGATAGGGTTACCCGATGTCAGACAAAAGGAAGACATGTCCTCCTTTTTACCTTCACGGCCTCTGTCTAGCAAGCATTTTAAAAATACACAATTTTGTCTAGCTTTTTACTTACAGGGGTTAAAGTATGCTGGAACACCCTAGTTTTAGGGGGAAGCATTCCAGGGCCCCCTAAAAACAGAAGACTGTTTATTACATTAATACTACATTTTCTCCATGTGTCCTCCAATGTCCTCCTTTTTGTACTTCCCTGGCCTCTTTCCATGCTTTGTTATCTGGTAACCCTAATCTTGAAGAAACCTGCTTTTAGGACGTAATCTTCATTTCTTCAAATATCGTCTGCATTGGGATGGATTAAAAAGCAACTATAGTCCAGGCATGTGGGACTGTGGAGACCTAACAGAATAAGGCCAGGGAAACTGCTTTGCCAAATTTTGCATCAGCTCTAGATTCCAAGTCTGTTGAGTAATGTTTAGGAAAAGTGGGGACTGAACTCCAGGAGGAATTTGGTCCCCCTGTTTGTGTACACACTGCTCTGCATATCCCTGTTCAAGGAATGTGTCTAGAAAATGCCAGAGAGGCTACCTTTGATAGAACTGAAAAAGTTTGTGTAGAAATAGTCTTTGCTTTATTTTTCTTTTCAAACATTATAACTGGGTTTGGATTCTATTTAGATTATATTGTTTAGATCAGTCTAAATACAAGGTTGCAGCCCTTTTAAAATACAATGAGTGTAGTTTAGCTTCCCTATTTTGACTGTGAGAGTTGGGAGGAAAAACACTGATAAGATCAGAAACTGATTTATGCAAAAATATGACACCATCTTCGGTTAAAAAAGCAAACTGTGGATGTATAGAGAGAATTACTTTGTCTCTACGAAAATAGTAAATGGGAAATCAGCTATTAACATATGCAATTCATTTGTCTTGCTGAAGTGATTGTTATTAAAAATACCCTCTTAATAGACACATTGAACAAGGTACAACTTGCCATATGTTCAAAAAAAGGTGTCATTAATTGCAAAAGCATTAAGCTCAAGGCTTAATGTAGAGGGTATTTAATTGGTGGCTACAAGTTACTAAGACATTTAAGAACTTAAGACAGCAGGAGTAAAAACCCTTTTTCCGTCATGGTGACTGTGATTAATCTTCACTGAAGACAGTGAAATACCCACTCTTAAGATGCAACATGTATTCTAATGTGTAACTCACAAGTACCATAAAATGATCTATAGCACGTATGGAAACTTACATTTAAAACCTTTTCCATTTATAAGCATTTTTGTGTGGCGTCTTTCCTTGATTTTATCAGTACATTGGCACCTCTAATGTAAAAGACTTTTCCAACAATCCCAGAGTCCTGTTCCCCATGATGTTAAATGAGGAGAGTGAATTTTCCGAGTTGTTGTATTAACAAGTCTGGTGCTAGTAGTAGATGTTTTATTAACCCTCTGGACAAGTGAATTAAGTCCCGGTAGCACTGTTGTCTGCCCCTGGATTGTGCTATTAAAATTATTCTGGCGCTGTCTTGTTTTGTTTTATTTATCACTGTCTCAATGGGAAAAACGTGTACATAAGGCCTTGATCCCAATCTATCAGAAATGCATCTGACATTGAGTCTCTATCTTTGCTTGCCCTCAAGCAAACAGGATCTCTTCTTCTGACAACACTTCTATTAAACAGTCATCTAGATAAAGATGTACGTAAATCTTCTGTTTTCTTAAGTATGCTGCTACAACCAATAGGCATTTTGGAAATACTCCTAGGACTGTGGATAAACCAAAAGAGAGGACCCTATACTGATAATGGCCCTTTCCCACCATGAAAGGTTTTGGGTTTGTTTTTTTTTTGATAATATCATCATATGAAATGTGGAAATAAAAGTCTTATAAATTCTCAGCTGCAAACCAAGTCTGAAGGAAAGGAAGTGATTTTATATATAATATAAAAGTTAGAGAGTATGTGTGGAAACCAAACTTATATATATAAATTAAGCAAAATGGGGTGAAGGCCCCTGGTGGGTCTACCCCCCCAAATGCCCTCCCTTTATGCTCATGAGATACTTTCTCTGTTGTACTTGTTCATAAAAGGGACTGAGCTTCTTTTCTAAGTGAAGCCAATGAACTGGATTCAAGATATTGATGGAAGAAAACAATTTGAACAGAATCAAATAACCCCAGGCAATAATGCATAGAATCCACCTGTCCAATGCTATTAAATCCTACATTTGTTGTATTCCCGTATTTGTTGTTTTAAAAATCCCCAAAGATGTAGCTGTAGAGCTGACATTCTTCATTTTCTGTAGCACCTTTTCTGTGTGTTAAAGAAACTGTCTCCATCAAAGGAAGACCTTCTATTCTCATCCCTAGAGAAAAACCACACTGGTCTTGTTAATGCATATCTTGCTAATGAAATAATTGAAATTATTGCTCTAAGTGAAGTATCCGAAGAATCAAATGCTGATCTTCAGTGATGTTCAGTTAGACTTTGTCCTCTTGCTAAAAGTGCATTTGCTAATGTTTATGCTTCTCTGCTAGAGTGTTCTTGAACCATAACATCTTTCCACATAAATGCTATTGATATCTACCCATAATAGCTTCATAATTTGTATTTTGCATATCTAAAGTCACTGCAGGAAATATTTTTCTCCCAAATACCAGGGGTTATAGCTAGCCCCTGCTTTCTGGCTGGGCCCCTTACGCTTCACAGTTGGCCCAGCCAATCCTGCTTCCAGTCACCTGATGGGAAGCTTCTTGCCCACCTCCAGGTGCTTAGCAACTAGAGTGTCAGGATGAGGAGAGGGGGGAGAGGCCGCCCAGACTCTGCTGCGGGGCTGGAGCTGTCGGCAGCAGAGCAGCCACCCCTGCCCATCTGTCTGTGGCTGCACTGCTGCTCATGGTCACCTGTTGCCAGGGGCTATGGTTGGTGGGGTGGGCACTGCCCACCTGTAGCTATAAATCCATCCAGATTTTTTTTCCCCTTCTTTGTCAGAAGAAATAGAGTGAGGTCTTGTTCCTGTGTAGAGCAAATTCCATTACTAAGGTGTTCGGAGAGGGATGACTATGAAATGGAGCCAAATCTTCCTGAGAGGAAAAAGTAGATTTATCAGCTGTTTTGGTCCTAAGGTTGCACAGACCAGGGTGATGCCAGATCATTTCTACTAGTTTGGACAGTCCTTCTAATAAAAGAAGTATGACTATTTAGTTGCTGCCCCTAAAATATTAGACACAGAGAGAGAAGAGTCTGCAGCAGAAATTAAGGGACTGTAGAAAGTCTTAGTTATGCAACCCACCAGTTTGTAAAACAATATTACATCTTCTTATGGCAGTGCATCAAGTGTGACCCTCCACGTCACAGTTTCCTCTGGAGACATCATCCCTGCACAGTCTGGATCCAATTCTGTATGTCTTCTATTTCTTCCTTTCTTGAAAGTGAATCTCTTACAACTGTTGGAGATCTTTCTGGATTTTGAGGCTTCATCAGATCCATGTCTTACTGCTTCAGTGAATGCCTATTCCCATACACCAGGACATTAGCAAGGAGAAAGACGAGGCCAATGAACTGAAGGAGGTTCTTGCCTGAAAAAAAGGCAAATTCAGATCTTGGTAGAAGTTTCTATATCCCTATGGAGCCAAAGTGAATGACAAAGGTTATTTGTAGAGCCCTGCAAATCCACAGGTATCCACTGCAGATCTCCAGGTATCTTCAGCTGTGGGTGCGGGTGCAGATAACTACACACCCATTGCTGTGGATTGACTCACGGATGCAGCTTCTATTGTTACCTTATCACACTGCGATCCATTGCTGAAGCTGCTGCACTGATCTGTGTCGGCAGCATGCAGGGGAACCAGGAAGTGCTTGGCCAATCCTAGCTTGTGATCTGCCAGCCAATCAGAGTCTCAAGTTGGGACTTGGAGACTCACTGCTGGCTTTTGGCTCATTCTGCTGCCCACTTCTTCCTTTTCTTGCTTCTATTTGGCAAGCCATTGCTGTCAATCAGAGATTGCATAGGTGGGCAAAGAAATCTGATTGATAGCACAGCATGCAAACCACAAACAAGAAAGGAAAAAGTGGGTGGGACCCATGTGGGGAATGAACCAATCAAAGGCTTAATAGTTGTATGTGAGCCCAAGCTCAGTTGCAGCTGCCGTTACAGATGCAGCTAAACCTTGGTGTGCGGATTTCAGATTGGATTAATGTTATCACTGAGCAGATGCAGATCGGATGCGGTTCCACATTTTTGTATCCGTGCAGGGCTCTAGGTATTTGTAGTCAATGGAACCAGAGATATCAATCCTTAAGATGAAATAAAGGAGAGTGGTAAAAACCTCTTCTTGGGAAACCCATAAGAGGTCTTCAGTGGAGGAAATAAGGCAGAAATTCTGACCTAATCAATTCTCTCTTTTCCTAAGGAAACCTCAAGCTGGATAAATAAATGTGAACAGAATGTCTGATTCATGAACAATCAACATGCATGGGCTAATCATCAATGGATTCAAAGATAGATCCAGTCCCCTGCATTTGTGACACAACTATTTGATGTGGTGCTGTGTCAGCACTGGGTGTTGAACCCTTGTCTTTCCCTCAAAAGACTGGTTTTGTAGCCTTAACTTTCAGAGCTGGCTCTGATGCAGTTGAATCCAAAAAGGAATATTTTCCCAGCTCTACTATGAGAATCTTTACTTAAGAGCAGCTTCCTTGATGTAAAGGGCATCTTTTGTGGATTGACCTTCTTCAAAGATTTTGATATTGACAAGAGCATTCACGCTTCCCTAACATCTGATTCATTTTTCTCATTGATTGACTCTAGAGACAGAGGCCAACCTCACAGTAGCAAGAGAAGCTTTTCTTTTTAATTCTAGACCCTTTAGAGCTGAGAGCTGAGGAAGAGGTTTTCTTTCTCTCCTGTGGATTCACTGGGAACCAAAGCTGGTCTCTGAATTTTGTTTGAACCTTGCACCCACTTGGTTCCACAAGGTTTTTCTGTAATAAAATCACCTGTTCTGTCTCTCCTTTTTTACTTGTTCAACTCATTCAAGCACTTTGACGATGAGCATTGTGACTGTGGCAGCTCATGCCAAGGACCCTAGGCCTCAGCTGAACACTGAAAAACACATAGCTGGAACCAGTCTGGGTTTCCTGTATGTAGTATTGTTCAAATAAGTATGTTATACAAATGTTTACTGTAGGGGTGGTCAACCTTTTTCATTCTGAGGCCCCACAACATTCTATTAAAATTCCATGGCCTTCCTGTGCCACAATAACTGTTTTTCTGCATATCCAGTAGATTGAAAGCTGTATTAAACTGATGGTTATACAGTTAAACACACACAATATAAAACCCCAAAAGACTAATACAAGTACAATAATAAAAAGATGAATATTACTTTTACTAACTCAGTGTGAAACTCATTGCTGGTGCTAACCCACAGACAGTAGCCCTTTGAAGTGAGTCAGGGAGTGGAGGTGATGTTTCCGCCTCCAGGCCTGCCATTAGGGATTGGATCCCCATTTATTTTGGCAGCCCCCCCTGAAACCTGCTCATGGCCCTGCTGGGAGCCCCAGCCTCCTAGTTGAAAACCACTGATTTGGACTCTATAGAATGCTTGTAAGTTATGACAGTGCATTAATCTCAGTTATAATATCTGTATCCCATGCTTTGAGTGTTTGCTCTGTGAGTATAAATTACAAGTCAGAAAAGAAGCATTACTAAATACTTTGGCACTGGACAGGAGGTGTTATCTCCTTCCCAACAAAAGAAGGCCCATAAACACTAGAGGACCCATTGTGGAACATGTGAGGACAAGAGACTGTTCATATTCCTCTTCCCCCTTTGGAGAAGATGTGCAAGAGTATGGCTACATCACTAGGGCTATAGGAATTGATGCGGCAGAATTGATTGAGTGGGCTGTACAGACTCATTTAGTTGATCCCAGAAGTGCTCACTGGTCAAGGCTATTAATCGACCCTCCTAAAGAAATAAGACTGCATCAACTGGCAGGCATTTCTTGTCAATGCAGCTCAGTGGAGATGTTGTAGTATGACAACAAAAGTAAGTTGACAGGAGATATATAAGCTACATTAGGTAGTTTGAGTAACATCTGTCAACTGCCAGCAGCAATATAGACCAGGTCTGAATGAGTTTTTCTCAGTGGCTGAACATGCAGTTTGAAACAGAAGGGTGAGAGGAATAAAAGACCCTAAAAGGAAAACATTGTCTTTTATGCTGCTTGGACTAAGCAGATCAAGGATTTCCAAGCATAAACAAAAGATCCCTGGGTGCCTGGCATGAGTTTGCCCTACAGGACATGTAAAGATTATTTATCACAGAAACTTTTAGAAACTTAAGACTGTAAACTCATTTGTGGGGCATATATTCACCTGCTTCAAGCTTGTAAATAACTTTTATTTCATTTTCCTAGTTAATAAGTCTGTAGATAATTTATCATGGGGCTGGTTACAAACAGTGACTGGGGCAAGTGACTGGTCCTTGGGCCTGGGAGCAATCTCAATATTATTCTGATGTTTGGTGTAAGGTATCATCTATCACAAAGGTACACCTACCTAGGTGACAAAATACACCAGAGTGCCCAAGGGAACTGTCTGTGACTCCTGGTTAAGGCTTTTCTAGTACCTGAGGAGGTCATACTTGATAATTGGTTAGAGAAATCTGTGTATAGAACTCTCAACCATTTTAGGGTTTGTGCCCAACGTCTTACTAGGCTACTCTGAGTCTGGTACTCACACTACTGGGTAACTGCAGGACAGCAACAAGCACCCTTCATCCAAACATGCCAAGCATCTGCTGTCTGGTCAGACACCAGGCACTCAGGCAGATATGACATGCACCTCTTAAACCCCAGCTTCTAGTCTTTAGTTCCACCATCTCCACACTGAAGATAATTACTTGTAGGTAACTTAATGTAATACTAATACTTAAACTATTGATTAACTACTAAAATACTAATTAGCCAGCTCTAAATCAAAAGCTAGCTACAGATCCAGGAGTATCCTGGAATAAAACTTAATCTGTTCAAATGGTGATGGCTGAAAGGGACTGGCATGGTTGGAATGCCACACTCCTTTTATAACTTTACTTTAGTTAAAGCATTCCACAATCACTGAAAGAGTGGGGGGTGATGAACAAGTGATCCAAGGACTATGCCTTCCTAGCTGACGACTGCTCAGGCAGCACCAGTCAGAGTTGCCCAAGGGTGGGACCATGCAGAGGACACAATGGCTATGTCTACATCAGCCAAAGATAGTTCGGGCATGTTAGTCCAAACTAAGAGGTTCAAGCTTAATTCAAACTAATCTTGCGCTTCTAAGTTCAAACTATATATGCATTCTAGTTTGAACTAATGCTTAGTTTGAACTAGAACATGTGGTTAGTTTGAAATAACCGTCTTAGTTCAGACTTCTTAAAGTCTAAACTAAGCCTTAGTCCATGGCCACATTGCACCTAGTTTGAATTAAAGTTTGAACTAAGTGCATAAGTCTAGAGTAACCAGGGATACTAACTAGTTCCAACTAAGAAATTCCTTAGTTCAAACTAGGGAAAATCTAATGTGGCCATGAGCTAAATTAGTCCAGACTAAGCCTCCTTAGTCTGGACTAACGGGCCAATGTAGACATAGCCTAAAAGAACAATCTGATGGAGGCAAATGGCATATTAGCACCACACTGTAATTAAATCAATAAATTATTTATTTTTGTTATGCATGGTTAGCTAGGAGCAGCTTGGCTAAATGGGATAGAAAGAGAAGGGAAGGCAACTAGGAACTGAAGGCGGCTGGGCAGAAGAGGGGGGGCAGCAGTGAAGTGAAGCTGAGGTGAAGAAATTCTGAGGGAATGGGAGGGGGTGTTGAAGTAAACAGCTAATTAGTGAAAGACATCAAAAGGCCACTCAAAGCTGTGGAAAATTCTGACTGTCCAGAGACCCTGCTATTTTGGCTGCTTCTGCTTCTACCATTTGGAGTCTGGCTTCTCTCTGCAGTCCACCCCCCCACCCCCCAATGCCTTGTGGCTGGAGGGAAGATTTACCATGTAATCTTGAGTTAGTCATTTAGTTTTGGTGTGCCTCAGTTCCTTATCTGTAAAGTGAATATAAAGGTATTTATCCCCACAACTCTACTTACCAGAGGTTGGGAGAATATATACATTAAAGCTTGTGAGGAACACAGCTACAATGGTCATGAGGGCCATGTAAGCACCTAAAACAGATTTCCAGATAGGTAAGCTGCAGTTTGCACTGGTATCATTCATCAATGCTTGAGAACAGGGTAAATTCAGGGCCGGCACAACACGGTAAGCAAGGTAAGCATTGCAGGAGGGCACCGACGTTTGAGGGGTGCCAAAATGGGGACTGCACTGCTAGGCTGTCGCACGGCACTGCTGACATCACTCCTCTGCCCAGGCGCAATCAATCTGTTATATGCTGTGCTGCAGGGGGGCGCCAGCAACCCCAACGCTGGAGCTGAGTAAACTTTTCACTAATGCAAACAGCAGCTTGTCTGATGTGCATTAAGTTTGCACTAGTGCAGCAGCACTGGTAGCTGGCCATCAATGGCAATAATCAGGCCATGGCCCAAATGTAAATGAGGCCTGGGAGATGGAGAAACAAGAGTGAGCGATGGCTGATTTAAGATAAATCAGTGGCTCTGTGTACCACACTAGCCACTTTCTGACCCAGCAACGTGTACATGGTTTGTTTGGCAAGCTAAATATAGCGAAGGACTGAGAGGAAGTGAGTGGAAAATTGAAGAGACTGTGAAGAAATGAACAAGGAGTCTTCTGGCACTTTTAAAGACTAAAAGATTTATTTATCGCATGAGCTTTCGTGGGAGAAAATCCCACTTTGTCAGCTGTTTTGAAGATAAGGGAAATTACAGAATGGGGGGGAAATAAATGCAGGGAAGTGTAACTCATGGGAACAGGTCACACTGTACAAGAAGAAATATTCTTCATGAACCCCTCCTGAAGGTCAGAACAACAGACTAGACTTCTACATTGAATGTTTCCGCCACCATGCAAAGCCTGAAATCATGGACAAATAACATCCATTACACCTTAACCTCAGCTTTGCAGAACACAGTGCCATCCACAGCCTCAGAAACAACTCTGACGTTATCATCAAGGAGGCTGACAATGGTGGTGCTGTTGTCATCGTCAATAAATCAGATTATGATCAGGAGGCTTATAAACAACTTTCCAACACAACATTCTACAAATCACTTTCCTCTGGCCCCACTGAGGAATACCAAAAGGAAAAATACCACATACTCAAGAAACTGCCCAAGGGAGCACAGGAACAAATAGACAGCCACACCACCTGAACCCCGACCAGGGGTATTCTATCTACTACCTAAAATGCATAAAAAAAGAAACCCTGGACACCCTATCATCTCAGGCATTAGCCCTCTTACAGCAGGCTTATCTGGCTATGCGGACTCCCTCCTCAGACTCTATGCTATCAACACTCCTAGCTGTCTTTGAGACACCATGGACTTCCTGAGAAAAATCCAATGTATTGGTGAGCTTCCAGAAAACACCATCCTGTGTACTATGGATGTAGAAGTTCTTTATACCAACATCCCACACAAAGGTGGATTACAGGCTATTAGAAGAACCATTCCAGATGATGCCACAGCACACCTCGTGGCTGAACTTTGTGACTTTGCACTTACCCACAACCATTTCAGATTTGAGAATAATTTATACTTTCAAGTCAGTGGCACTGCTATGGGTGCCCACATGGCCCTACAATATGCCAACATTTCTATGGCCAATTTAGAACAACATTTCCTCAAGTCTCATCCTAAAGCATCTCTCCTATACTAATGCTACATTGATGACATCTTCATCATCTGGACCCATGGGAGGGATGCCCTTGAAGATAGATTGTCACAGAGATTTCAACAATTTCCACTCCACTATTAAACTTAGCCTGGAACAGTCCACAGGAGATCCATTTTTTGGACACTACAGTACAAATTAGGGATGGACACATAAGCACCACTCTACACCAAAAACCTACTTATTGATATAGTTACCTACATCCCTTGAGCCTTCATCCAAAACACACCACACGATCCAGTGTCTACAGTCAAGATAAGATATAGCTGCATTTGCGCTGATCCCTCAGATAGAGACAAATACCTTCATGATCTCTATCAAGCATTCTTGAAACTACAGTATCCAGCTACAGAAGTGAAGAAACAGACTGACAGAACCAGGCGGGTACCTCGAACTCAACTACTACAGGAGAAGCCCAAGAAGAAAAACAATAGAATGCCTCTAGTCATCACCTGCAAACCCCAAGCCAGACATTTGCAAATTCGGTTGCATTGCTTCAAGTCTTAATTGGGACATTGGTTTTTTCTCACATTACAACAGGTGATTTGACCTCATTTCTTCCTCTGTATGCTGGTTCCCAGCGTTTGAATCTTAACAACTATTTTGATTTGCTGTTACAGTGTGGCCTGTTCCCATGACTTACACTTCCCTGCATTTATTTCCCCCCCATTCTGTAAGTTCCCTCATCTTCAAAGCATTTGACGAAGTGGGATTTTCTCCCACGAAAGCTCATGCGATCAATAAATCTGTTAGTCTTTAAAAGTGCCACAAGAGTTCTTGTTTGTTTTGCTGAACCAGACTAACATGGCTACCCCTTTGGATCTTGTGAAGAAATGGCTTCATGTCTCCCCTTTTTTTCCCATATCATTTCAAAGGCCTTAAGTGTGTTCAGCAAATTAATTATAATAATAAGTTTATTCATATATAAACATGGGAGTTTGCTTTCTTCTTTTTTCCAGGTGGCAGCAGCTTTCCTCTGAAAAATGACAAATCCCTCCCCAAACTCTAAGTGGAATGAAGTTATGGCAAATCTTATTGAATTTAGTGAGCCAAATTGAGCCTTTTTTGACAAAACAAAAAACAGCTTTTAAATGTCTAGACAGAATCAGGCAGTATGCATTTGCCATGCTCAGATCTCCCCAGTTTCCAAGATATTCCTGGCATGCTGCTATTTTATATAATATTGATGCCATGAAGCGTGGCCTCTCTAGGTGAAGAGGCAGAGATTAATGAACCACATGGAAACACTAATTTGTCTGAGTTAGAGGTGATTAATTATGTTAATGGCCTAAGCAAAACTAATCCAGAGGCTAGAAATGTTCATTCAGTGTCACCCTTAAAAAAAACCCATTGAACTTGTATTTAAGCACTGTGAAAAGAGAATCTGAAAATAAAAAGGTGGACTCAGTTCTTTTTTTTCTCTGTGTATCTATATGTATAAGGGTTATGTACATGGATGGAGAGGATAATAGAAACCTCATTATCCAATAATATTTTGCATATCTCCATCACTTTCTCTCTTCAAAAAACACAAGGGGTCCTGTGGCACTTTTAAAGATGAAATTTATTTATTTATATATACATTTGTTAGTCTTTAAAAGTGCTACAGGACCCCTTGTTTGTTTTGCTGAACTACACTAGCATGGCTACCCCTCTGGAACTTTTCTCCTAAAGGATCCTCCAATGCTTTTCAGTTAGGTGTTAAGCCCAGCCACTTCTGGAGCAGAATACTGTAGCTGTTTAACTTTCAAGGAGCTGGCCGGGTACACCTTTGCCAGCAATATCAAAAGTAGCCTCTGATTTTGAGTGCCTCGAGTTTTAATTGCACAGTTTTACAGAGCCGTATAGCCTACTTTTGCTGCCCAGGGTGCATTCCAATTGGAACATGCCCCTTACGATTAGCGACGCTTACAGCCGGCACCACGAAAGCTTCCCCTATAATAGAACGGCTCCATTGAGCTGCTCCATGCTGCCTGGGGCTTTGCCCCGTGGGCGCTGCCATAGTTACAGCTCTGCAGTTTTAGATATGTGGAGCCTGATTTTTCAAAACTGCTGAGCAGCTACAAGTGAAGTCAGCATCAGCTACAGCTATGCGCTACCTCTGAAAATCAGACCCTGGGTGAAAAACTGGGCACCCAAAATCTGTGTGGCCACCTTTGAAAATGTGGCTGTTGACTGCTCAGTTCCTGTGGGACTGGGGAGGCCTGTAAGGGGGCTGGACTAGAAAGAAAAAAAAAAGAGGTATGGCCCATGGAGAGCAAAGTAGCAAGTCAGTATTCTTGGCTGGGGTCATCGCTCACCAATGCTCCAACTCACCCAGACTGGGAAACGTCCCTGCTCCTCTGGCCTGTCTTTCTGCTGTTCTCTGTTCCTTGTTGCCCGGTCCCACCCCCTGCCTTACCTATAAAAGGGTGGATGGGAGATTGAAAGGACCTTCCTTTGCCAGCAGCAGAACAGAGCTGGCTCAGTGCCCAGGGTGAGTCCTGAGAACCTAAAATGTGTAATGAGTGCAGTGTTCCTGTCCATTTAAGGCTGGGGGGGGGAGGAGACTTTCTCTTGCCTATTGTGGCAATGTGTGGGTCAAAAGAGGTGGAAGAAGGCACCACCTGCTGTTGGGATGGGAAGACAAAAGGGAGCTATAAGAATGTGGATAGAGAGGAAACGCTGCTCCTACCCCTTCTCTAGAATCCTAAGGATGGATGTAAGAATGCGAGTTACTGTGAGAGCTCTCAAAGTCTGGCTGTAACATTGACTCATAAGCTATGTCTACACTGCCAGATTAGTCCAGAATAATTTGGTCTGTGTCCACACGGTGAGCCTTTGGCTAGTTTGAACTAAAAAAAATTTTTAGTTGGAACTAAGCAAAGCTTAGTTCGAATGGATACTTCAAACTTAGTGCTTAGTTCAAACTGTAGTTTGCTTTAGTTTGAACTCGGGCGATGTAGATGCCTTAGTTTGAACTTAAAAACTAAGTTTGACCTAACCACCTGTGGTTAGTTCGAACAAACCCGGAACTGCTTAGCTTGGATCAGGGCTGTAACCACGGTGGGGCAAAAGGGGCAAGGCCCTGGCTGAATGGTTTTACAGGGCGCCAAAACCATGCTCACACAGAGAGGTCATGGCAGCAAAGAAGTGGAGCATACGGCACTCTGTTCCTCTGCAGACAGGAGCCTGTGCTAGCCTGACAGTTTAGGTACTCCCCTGGCAGGACAACTTAGGCTGTGTTCACACAGCCTCCTTATTTTGAAACAACCTCTGTTGTTTCGAAATAAGGTTTCAGCTGTTCACACGATGCACAGTTGTTTCGAAACAAGGGGAAGCCCTTGTTTCAAAACAACTGTGTTGTTTCGAAACAAGTTAAACCCCAGTTGGGGTCGAAACAAGGCATGTGAACACTTTGTTCCGAAACAACATTGGATCCTCGGCACCCTGGCCAGGGAACCCTCAGGACCTTGGCCAGGGTGCTGAGGGCTGTCCCTCAGCCCCAGAAGGGGGTTGCAGCCCCAGAAAGGGGGCTGTAGCCTCCAGCGGGGTAGAGGGGGGTGAACCCCTGCCGGGCGGCTCAGCCAGCAGCCCGGGCTGCCCCGCCGACACCACCAGTGGGTTGGGGGCGCGGGGCTCAGCCAGCAGCCCGGGCTGTCGGGGGAGCAGCCCAGGCTGCCGGCTGAGCCTGGCGCCCCCGACCCACTGGCGGTGTCGGGGGGGCAGCCCCGGCTGCCAGCTGAGCCCTGCACCCCCGACCCGCTGGCGGTGTTGGGGGGCAGCCCCAGCTGGTGACCCCGACAAGCTGGCGGGGTTTGGAGGCAGCTCGGGCGGCTGGCTCCAGCGCCCCACAGCAACTCACCCCCCCCCACCCTCCAGGGGCTTCAGCCCCCTTTCCGGGGCTACAGCCCCCTTTCTGGGGCAGCAGGGTGAGCTGCCACAGCGGCTCACCCCCAGGGGGCTGCAGCCCCCTGACACAGGTACCGAAATAGCAAGTTCACAGTATGAACCTGCTATTTCGATTCCCACTTTTTCCCCTTATTTCGAATTAACATTTTGTTAATTTGAAATAAGTTGTTCCGAAATAAGGGTTATTTCAATATACGGTTGTTTCGAAACAACCATATCGAAATAACCCGCTGTGTGAGAACACAGCCTTAGTGATTTGCACCTCTTGGCTACTCTAAGTCTCTTACAGCTCCTGGTATTGTGTAAGCTGCCCAGGGGGCATGCAAATTGCTAAGATTAGTGTCAGAGTGTACTCTCAGCTCAGCACACACCCCCACCCCAGGCTTGCAGAGACACAGAGTAGCTTCTCTCTCTGTTCCAGGGGAAGAGAAGAGGGCAATCTGAATCCCTCTCCAGGCAGGCAGCCTGTGCACATGGCATGGCTGTGACTCAGTTTTGCTCCCCTGCCCACCAGCACAGGTGTAAGTACAAAATACCAGGGCTCAGGGGAGGGAAAGGGAAGCTCGGGGGTGAAGTGGGTGGCAGGCCACCCAGCGGGCCCCAGGCCTGGTGTGGTGCCCCAGAGGACAAATCAGGGCCAGGGCAAGGGGGGGAGGAGCTGGCAGAGAGACAGATTGGGGTGAGAGTCTGAGCAATACTGGGGGTGAGAGACCCAGATGGGACAATAGCTGGCCAGCTGCAGTGGTGTGGGCCATAGGGTGGGGAAGTGGATGGCTTTGGGGCAATAGAGGGTGGGGGGAACAGGTGGTTTAGGGGAAATGGGGGGTGGAAGTTTTGTGCTGGGCTGGGAGGGGGTGGCTAGGAGGGCCTAGGTGAGGCAATAGATATTCAGGGTGGTTTTGAGCCAGGTAGGGCACTGCGTTATGGGGCGGTCTTGGGGGCAATAGCAGGGGGCTGTTTTAGGCCAAGTGGGGCAACAGCAGGGAGAGAAGAAGTAACTCCAGGCTCCTTGTAATAGCCGGGAGAAGAGGTGGTAGTGGGTTTTTGAGTTGAGGGGTGGGGGAGCAGAGCTGCTTTGGTTGCGTGAAGCTCTCTGGAAGAGGCTGAGCTGCAGTTTGCTGGTTGTACCATGGATGGGCTAGAAAGGTGAGAAGCAAGTGCCAGACTCCCTACGGTGGGGCTCTGGAGTGTTTGAAGTAACTCAGGTTTCCAGCAGAACTTTCATAAGAATAATTTTTAAAAATTGTTTTAGAAAATTACCTGTTCAAAAAAATAAATACTGTGCAATATAAGCTCTCGTGGAACATGATGCTATGGGAAAAGAGACAGGGGTGGGGGAAGATGCTATTGAGAGGGTTGGGGAAGGAGGACGAAGAGGGCAAGTGCATTGGCAGGGTGTGTGTAGGAGATGAGTGATGGGTTGCTGGTGGGTGGGGTGGTTGGAGAAGTGAGTGATGGATGGAGAAATGGGATGGAGCTATGGCAGCTGGCACCTGGGGGAGACAAGGAGGAATGGCCTGGCTGGCTATAGTCATAGTCACTTATAAAGAGTCTTTCAAAAGGCATCAGTTTCTTGAAGTGACTGATCTTCCTCTGTGGCTGATGTAAGGGAGGTTTAAAGATGGGGTAAGTTTGGTCAGGAAGTTCTGTGCCAAAGAGTTGTGTTTGCTAGACAAGTTTAGTTAGTCAGGGGAGCTAGGGGGTTTAGATTGATAGGAGGTTAGGCTGTTTCTACAGATACAAGAGGTAATTCACAAAGGTTGATTATAAGACAATCCCTCCTGTCTGGACCCTGATGGGAAGCCACCAACCTAGTCTGGTAAACAGGTTGACGGGGGCCAGGTAGCTGAGGGGTCACAGGAGTCTGGCCACTCTCATTGGTCAAGAACAGTAACTGTTACCCAAATAAGCTGTAAACAACAACAGAGGCAGGCTAACTATATGCTGCCTATTAAGTATAATCTAATTATGTAACCTGCATATTAAAAGTAGTAATACCATGTATGGATTTTAGGCATGATGTAACTTGTTGTATTATGCATGAGCTTGTTGCATTATGTATATCGTATTTTGCATGTTAGAAAGTATGTATGACTTGTAACCTCTATACTGGGGGGTCTTGCTCAGAGAGGCTAGCTTCTCTTTGCTTCCCTCTGCTGCAGTTCCTTTTATTATTCAGCTGAATAATAAACTTTGAACCACACCTCGTTCTCTGCCTATTGGAGTCTCAGCTGGGAACAGGCCTGCTTCATTGGGAAGGCTCTGGTGTGCCTCTTTCTGAAGTTGAGGGCCAGAGTTAGATTTTCCCCTACACTGACCTATGGATTTGAGCAATGGGGACACATCCTGCCATTAATAGCTAGCAGGGCAGATCCTTCTGTTCTTGCTACCAGCAGGTCCTGGCACCTAATACTCACAGCCTGCTATAATCCAAAGGGGTAGCCATCTTAGTCTAGTTCAGTAAAACAAACAAACAAGGAGTCCTGCGGCACTTAAAGACTGAAAAAATTATTTTTTGCATGAGCTTTCGTGGGATAAAATCCCACTCTGTAGAATCCTTCCTTCTGAGTCACAACCCAGTTTCCTTAGACACCAAGACCTTTGCACATGCAAATAGGAGGCTGATGTTAACAAAACTTGGTCATTTTACGCCAGGTCTTTGCTATGTTATGTTTCACATAAGAATAAAGAAGTGCTTTGTTAGATGAGTCTGCAGCTAGTCTCCTGCAGTGGTGAGGCAGGATACTTTAAAAGCTTTCTTGATAAGCCTGCTTAACATACACATTACTGTAGCTGTCATATGTTAGGGGAACTGAGTGGCTGTGGAGAGGGGTAATGCATTACTGAACCTTTCACTTGTGGCTAGTTCAAATCCAGCTCAGATTAATAATGATTGAAGATTATGAAAGTGGTGGTGGTATGTGAAAAAAATTGTTAGTCTTAATCCATTTCCTGATGGACAGACTTTTACAGCACCAGGACATAAATTAAGAGCAGAGAGAGCACTGGATGAATGGACTGTGGAGACTGAACTACCAAAGTTTGAGATCGGAAGGGGTAGCTGTGTTAGTCTAGCAGAGAAACAGAGTCCTGAGCAGGGGCATTGCTGCTCCAGGGAATGACCCGGGGCACGGGCCCAGGCCCCACCCCCCTGCCTGCAGGCCACACCCCTGGCCAGGGACAGGGCAGGGAGCAGCAGCCGCAGCTGCAGGGTCGCCCAGCCTTTGAAGGGGCCAGAAGCAGCTGCTGCTGCCACAGGTGGCTGGGGCCCGGATCCCTGGCCAGGGACAGGCCCGGGAGCGGCAGCTGCTACCGCGGATGGCTGGGCTCTGGATCTCCAGCCCGATCTGGCCAGAGACCTGGAGAGGCGGGGCCCCACCAGGACCCGGGGCACTGGCACTGGCATTCGGGGCATGGGCGCCATGTGCCAGGCACCAGCGATGCCCCTGGTCCTGTGGCACTCTTCAAGACTAACATTTATTTATTGCATGAGCTTTGGGGGGAGAAAATCCCACTTTGTCAGACATGCTGAAAATGAAACATCTGATGAAATGGGATTTTCTCCCCTAAAAGCTCATGCAATAAATAAATTTTTAAAAATGCCACAGGACTCTGTTTCTCTAAAGTTTAAGAGTTTCTGTGTTTTACTGCACGCAATAAATGCAGTTTTGTGTTTTTGTTTATCTCTGCTTGTGCATTGTGTTCAATTACATATCACATTTTATTTAATTATCACATTGTTAATCACAATACTTATTGTGTTATGCAGTGTTCACTAGTTTGTGACAATAATTAATATAGACAGAAATGTGATAAAAAATTGTAGATATTTTTATGGAGTGATAACTGATGTATATGGTACTGAGAAGCAGTTACAAATGCCTACTTGCACTGACGCCCGCACATGCATAAAGGGGGCCTGGACAGCACAGAAAGGTGGCCCAGAGATTAGGTGGGTTCTGGGGCCAGCCAAATTATACATTAACCACTGGGTACGCTTCATTCTTTTGCTCCACCCCAGGACGGGCCCACTGGTGGGGGTGGAGGGGGGGAGGCCCAGCAGTTGGGGAGGGGCACCAGTGGGGGGGCCCTCAGTGACAGCAGGGGACAGATCAGGCTCTGTGCTGATGGTCGGTGGTGACTGGGGATGGATTCCGGCTCCGCACCACCATCTGGCAGCAGCTCAGTGTTGGATCAGGTCCTGGGCTGAATTGGGCCCTGGGTTTGGGGGGGTGCCTTTGGGGCTGCTTGCCCCTGGTGACAAAAAGTCTAGTTACGGCCCTGGTTTGGATTAAGGAAGTCCAAAAACTAAGCTTGCTAATGTAGACACAACCATAGACTATAAGGTCAGAAGGAACCAATATGATCATCTAGTCTGACCTCCTGCACAATGCAGGCCACAAAACCTCACCCACCCACTCTTGCAATAAACCTCTAACCTAAGATCGAGTTACTAAAGTCCTCAGACCATGATTTAAAATTTCTAAAGTACAGAGATTCCACTAGCAAGTGAGCTTGGTCCCACGCTACAGAGGAAGGGGGAAATATGCACCTCTCATCACCAGATAACTCTGCTCAGTAGCTTGGGGGGGGGGGTAGTGAACCACAAACACAGTGACTTGAGATTATTACACAATAGTCAAAGTTGGAACTAGCTTTTGTTTTAAAAATATTTTAGCATGCTGGTAATTATAAATCTATTCCAGAGAGTATGAAGCTCAAGAGTTTGAGGGGGCTGAGAAGAGCTGCAACATTCAGGAACTGAATACAAACAGACAAATACTTTAAAATCTGGGACCTGGAATGTGGGTGTGTTGTCTCTTGATTTGACTTGAGGAAATTTAGGCTTTCCTGAGACTCATATGGAAATGGCTGGAATGTGGATCTGCTAGGGAGGGTTGTTATAGCAACATGCTAGGGTGAAATAGTTTTATCTTTGTAATTTTAATTTTTGTTTTTATTTTCAACTCTTTAAAATTCAGATACAAGAGGCAGCTTTGCTTGTTGGCATTAGCTTTTGTTTATAAAAGTTTCTGGTGTCCTGCCAAAAAATCCTAAACTGAAGTGAAAATGTGTTACATGAGTAAATATCAACCCTACGCTGAAACACTGTCCAGCAGTTTAAGGCAAGAAGTAAAGATCCTTGTGCCCAGCTGACACCTGGCGGCCATGCAGCTGCCCAGATTGGAATCTGGCCGGGACACATAGGTCAACACCACTCCTTTAATACAATATGTGGGGTTGGAGCTGGAGGACTTCAAGCAGGTTGGTTTTCTCAATCCGTGTTCATTCTTCAGCTTTTTATTTCATAGATAGTCATAGCTCCACATCCTTGACTTTTTGGGGGGTTCTCCCATACGCTCAGGTATACGTATCTGTGGCTTTTTTCAGAGGATGGGGCCACATCCTCAGGAAAGGAGTCTCCCCTATTCTTCTAGGAATACAAGAGAGTCATAGAGCTTCTTTTAGCAACAGACATGACTGATATATTCAGCCCACCTCCCCAGGGAGAGGAGGGGGCAGTGTGCCCACATCAGCTTTTAATATATTCGTCAACGCCAGACAGGTTCTGATTAACCACAGCTGTGTCTTCCACTGGCGCGTAATGATTAGGTCCATCCATCCTTTCTATCACTGCATGCTGCTTTCCAAACAAAGCTCATCAGTCAGTTATTCTTCCATTAGTTCTTTATCAAACTGCATTTAAACTGCCACTTGAAATCAGCCACATAGAGTCTATTATTGGCATTTCCACTTCTGTTTCCTGGTCTGAGTTGTTCACACTGATGAACCTCCGTTATCAGTGTATATATTCTCCTTCTGTGACCTCACGGCCTTCAGCCAGTTCCCTTGTATTAGCACGCCTCAATATTAACCTCTTGCTCTTCCCTCCTTGCTCTGGGCTCTGTTCTAGGCTTTCAAGGAGAAAATCAGTGCTGTGGAAGCAGGAAGGTCACTGGGATATAGTGGCTATTTGGCTCTAGCAGAAGTTCCTGGAGACATGACTCAGCCAGAATGCCTCTGGGAATAAAGGCTGGTAGCCACAGCAATGCCTTTTTATAGAGAAAGCATGCACTTTCCCACTGTAAGGAAGGGACCACAGGCTAACTCCTCTTTGCCTTGGCTTGGAAGGAAGAGGGACCTAGTGCTTTTAAGATACAAGGCTTACCTAATCAGCAGCGTGAGTAACAAACAGTAGAGCTTACAGGCAGCTTGAAAAAGTAGCATCATGTGGCAGCTATGTCAGGTTTAGTACAACTTGGGGGTAATTGTTAGGTTCAACATTTGTTTCCTTCTTCTGGTTCACTGAATGGTGCATTTTGCCATTGCAGTTTTTGTTTCTGTAAATAGTTAACTTGTACATTTATTGGTCACTAAAGCTTGTGTTTTCTGGCAGCTTATTTCCTGGGGGTGCCTCCAGAATTCCCAAGTTCTGCATCCTTCCAAAGTCGTGCATACTGCTATCATTCCTCACTAAGACATGCATATATAACACAGTTTGCAAGGGGAACGGGGTATTCACACAGACAGGGACATTGTATAAATGAACTGCATGATGTATATTATTTTATTTGCTAACAATTAAATAACGGCCCAGCATACAGAAGCTCTGTCCTCTGAAATGTGAAGACACAGAAGGACCAACTCTTGTAAAATGGAAGATGTGCATAGTCTAAATGTGCACAAAACTCAAAGGATAAAGATGTAAATCATTTATTTATTGGTCATGTCAAGAGCACTCATGCATTTCAGTTTATTTCAGCACTGTAAGGCACTTGATGACCTATGTGAAGTGTATTCTTAGGGCAAGATGTCACAAAGCTATGCTGAAGTTTGACTTAACCATTGTGAAAATTACTCCTAACATGGATCGTCCTTAGTAGTTTTGGAAGCTGTCAAGAATTTGCTCATATGCTGAATATCGCTGACCAGACTTGCCATCTGACTGCCAATGGTTTGCAACTCTTGGATCACATTGCCTATGTCCCCTCGCACTCCCAGAACTGCATTTTTAATCTCCTCTAAAGTGCCCATGGCCTTCTGTGTAGAGCCCACATTAGGTGACCCTTCAGCAGATGGTGTAATTGAATTAGCCATAGAGTCAACATTCTCCACTGGAAATGCCCCCCAACTCCCACCAGAAACACGGAGAGTCCTACTGTCAAAACTGTTCACTTTGCCAGCATGTCTTGAATTATCTGGAAGGAGATTCAAGATGCTGGTGTTGTCCCTGTGTTCATCAGATATTTGGCAAGAAAAAGGATGTGTAACCTTGTCCTTGAGATCATTAAAGAAAAGAGAAGAGGAGAGCTTGTAAGGTGAAGACAAGCATGACGTTCCACCAGAAGGGATAAGGTTAGCAGGAACTGTGTTTTCTGGAACAACTGATTCAGGAGATGAGATGGAAAAAGAGGACATTGTTGCCATAGAGCTGGTTGAATCTAAAATGCATATAAAAGAGAAACAAAATGACTATTATACAAAACTGGGATAAAATTAATTTAAGTAGTATTACATTATTTATACTAAGGTGATGTCAGAAGGCTCGATTATGCTGGGTGCAGGGCTGGCCCTAGAGTTTGTGGTGCCTTAGGCAAACTATGACTTTGTCTCACACCCACACCCACATTCAGTACAGAGAAAAATGATAACATAGTAATATAATTTTTTAAATGGAGGAAAAAAATTTTCTGCCATCTACTTTGGCACACCTTAAAGCTTGGCACTGTAGGCGACCATCTAGTTCATATATATATATGGTTGAGCTGGCCCTGGTTGGGTGCTGGACATACACAGAAAAGAGACAACCCCTGCCTTAAAAAGCTTACAGTCTATAGACAGAGTTAGTAGGAAAATGGGGAGGTTTGCTGTGGAAAATTTGTACTTTTTGTTAGCTCATTTCTCCCAAGTCTTTAGTAGTCCAAACCTCAAACAGTTGTGTCAAAAATATAAAATGTTTGTTCTCCAATGAAATTAAAATAGGTGAGCAAAGTGGACACTTCCTATAAAAGGTTTTGGGGGGTTGTTTGTTTGTTTGTTTGTTTGTTTGTTTTAAGTCAAAAGTCTAATGTTCCATTGGAAAAATGTTGCTGGGAAATTTTCATCCAGCCCTAACACACAGACCAAGGGCATGGGATCTGGGTACAAGAGATGAGCATATAAACATGGCAAAGAGTTGGCCCAGCTTTGCTAGTTACATGAAGTCCACTGTGTGCCTTAAGAAAAATGAACTTCCCAATCTTAATTTAAAATGCATCATTTCCATCTCCCATAGTGGTAGCAAAACCTGGAACCCCCACATGCAATGCATGGATGGATAGAAAATGGAGACTGAAAAGACCTATTAGGCTGTTCTGTACCCTTTGCCCATGGCAAAAAGACTCTATACTTAAAGTCAATGTTGTAGTGGTGGTAACCACTCCAAAGCCACAAGCCAATTGGAGACCACTCGCCTGTCCCTCAGGCTCTTGGGATCACATGGTAAGAAGGCTGCTGGCTAGGAACTGTCCTCAAATGGAAAAAATTCAAAAGAAAGGAGAAAAAAAATTCCTTTTCGTTTGTCTCACAATGAAATGTTCAGAGGCACATTGCAGTAGTGCCAACCACAAGCATTCAAAAATAATAAATTAGGTTTAAAAATCTTAAGATTTTAAATATAAATTAACAAATGTTGCGTTCTTTTCATTTGCCTTCTGGTTTTTGAATCTTTAGCACTCACATTTTTAAACTAGTTGCCCCTAGTCATGAGGGCTAGAAACCTCCTTTTTGAAACTGAAGCTGCAATTGTTATGTGATAACATTCCAGGAATCGGGTTTTTTTGGCTAAAACACCACATATTGCGAGCAATGGCCACACTGCTCCAGCGTGGGGGAACTAAGCATAGCGTTACTTAAATCCCTCCTTCCAAGCCTTTAAAGGAGGGAGTGCACTGCATTTTGGTGATCCTCAGGTAATGTAATGAACTCTGGGACTACATGAGCTCCACAAGCAGGATTCACATGCATGAAAAAACCATGAACAAAATACGTTGGGCAGTTTCCTTTTGCCTCAGCTTCTTAAGTCCAGTAACAAGAAGTTCCTTTACTGTGCCCCATCCATCACAGCACCCCACTCGCAGATGTTGACTTTAGTTGGGACAGAGCCAAAGTTTAGAGGTGCACTGTGGAGTTCACCTCCCACACTCGCTATTGGGTGGGAAACGAAGGCACCTTGTTCACTTCTCTGGCTGGCCACTGTGTACTGGAGGAATCCTCACTTTTTTAAAGAAAACCTTTGTCTTTATAAGAGGGCTTTAATCATAGACCACAACCTAACACTCAGTCTTTACACTGTGACATTTTAGTGATGCTTGATCTCATTGCATCACTGTGCACTGAATCTACCTCCTATATGAAAAAGCAAATATAATGCAATTATTTTATCCTGCAAGATAAAACTAAAAAAAGATGGGATTACACTAATAACTATAGGCTCTGAAAGGCGAAACATAACTGATTTTTTTTTCTTTGTCTCCAGGCTACTGATAATATTTTGATTATACCTGCATACCACTATCGAAAATTTAAACACTCATGTAATTCAATGGTAAGAGTACCTGAACTGTCTTGTAAATCTCTATACAATCAATAAGCAGCCTTGGCTGTCTGATTCCGTCTTCAAATGTCTGTCACCAAACAGATCAGAATTTTTTTCCCTCAAAAATTATTTTTTTCTGGGATGGAGAGATTCTCTACTTGTTTGCTGCTTGCATGAGTAACTGACTTCCTCTTCTAGTCTGCAAATACTTAGTATCCCTTTGGTGGCTTCGACTTAGTTTCACTTGACAGCAGTAACATTTTATTGGTATTAAGATTCTTTTTTTAGAGGTCCTACCGTCTTCATGGTGGTCACTGTCCCTTTTGGATGCAATCCAACTTGTTTTCCAAGCTCCTCAAAACAATTACATACACTAAAAGTTAAAATTAATCTAGCTCAGTGGTCTAGACCAGAGGTCTCAAACTCAATTCACCACAAGGGCCACATGAGGACTAGTACAGGGCCACATGAGGACTAGTATGTTAGCCTGAAGGCCACACCACTGAAACCTTTTTATACGATGATATTGCAAATATCAGTAACAATAGTGTCATTGGGAGCCACAGGAACTAGCTTTAGGGGCTGCATGCAGCCCACGGGCCATGTGTTTGAGACCCCTGGTCTAGTCTCACTGGTCTAGACTGACTCCACTTGCCAAGTGGAGGTGGATTCCTGGAAGGTGAGCAGTCCTTCACTTGCCAGGGCCCCAAGAACTGTGCAAGCAACACATAGAGCCACTAGAACTGGGAAAGAAGTACTGCTTTCATTGCTAGATTTTCTCTTGGCTTGTGGTATCTAACACTGAATATGAAAAGAAAGGCAAGATGCTACTTAACCTCAGGATAATATTAATCTAATCTCCATTTCAGAAGCACTGAACCTCTAGTATTGTGTTCACCCTAAGTGACAGCAAGGGAGCCTGTGGCACAAGAGAAAGCACTCACTGACAACATTTTTCTTAGCCCTTCAGAATTTAAAAAAAATATTAACTTCCTTAGCTGAGACCTGTCACTACAGCATGCATGCTTTGCAAAAGTGACAGAGGATGTGGGCTGGGAGAGGGGGGAACAAAGAAATCAAAAAGCATACTAGACACTTGTCTTTTGGTAGCTGTGGAATGCACAGACTCACCTGGCCTTGGGGAAAGATGGAGATTTGTATTAAATGTCTGCACACTTCCAGGTGCGGAGGAACTGAAATTTAGCGTGGTGGTTGTACTTGGTTCAGGGAACAATTTAGAAGAAGCTGGAGTTGGTTTCAGAATCTCATTGTTTGCTGCATTATTCCCTAAAGTATCAAAGACATTGAAAGTAGGAGAGAGGTAAATGGTCTCCACAGAAGCCTCACTGCTAAAGGGAAGACAGTCTGACTTTGGGACCCATTGGCTGGTTGTGGCAGGCTTTTCAGGAGCTGATGGCTGATCAAGCAAGATTTCTGCAGTTTTGGGATGGTTTGTTGACTGGTTTCTTGAAGGAGGCTTCAGATTGATTGTGGAAGCAGGATATGTGACAGTGCTGTCTGTTCTCTTGCCTGTCCCCCATTTTTGTGCAATAGATAGACTTCTCTGTGGGTGATAGGGTGTGATATCTGTAAGGCAACAAGTGAGCATGATGTCACAGTAAAGAAGCTACACAGTGGATAGAAGTAATAGTAATACAGTACATAGCTCTGAAAGAGATCCCAAAGGGCTTTACAAAGGAGGTAAATTAGCCTTACTTTACAGATGGAAAAACTGAGTACAGTGTGGGGAGGCAATTTACCGCAAGTTCCCCAGCAGGCATGTGTTGAACTGGTACTAGAACTCAGATCTGCCTCAATCCTAGGCCACTAGGCTAGCCACCTGGCTAGGCTGCCAAAATAAGCTACAATTGCAATAATGACCCTTCACTTTTTCCAGACACACATGTCAAAACATTTTACAAGGCTATGTAAAGTGCAGGATCCTCATTTTTCCAGAGGAGAGGATGAGACACAAAGAGACTGTGACTCTCCTAAGGTGACACAGTGAGTCAGTGGCAGAGTTGCAACTATCAAATGCCTGTGAAGAAGTTGTTAGTAATGATTCATGGCACAGTGCACTAATATATCGTTCTAATTATTACAGTTCATTGCAAATATACATAAATTGCTAAACCTAAGTGTCTTATGTATAATTAGAAAATTAACAATCGGACTAGGATATGTAATCTTGACAGTCTGATGTAAATTAAGTCGGCAGTGTGTTTCAGCAGTGGAATGCATGAACTAGGCAGACACCTTCCAAGGATTTCAAGAGCAAGTTCTGTTACTTTAAGAAATAGTTAACTATTACTTCAGCTACAGCTGTAGAACTTTTGCAGCAGTTTGTGAAACTCCCTGCTTTGCTATGTATTCAAAATGGGATCTGCAATCTAGTGTCTCAAACCAAACTCTGGAGCACTTGACTCCCTTAAGGCCTCCCTCATGATCCCACAGAATCAGAGAAGGCTTAAAAACAGGTTCCTTATTCAGAGACGCAGAGTTGACAACAGCATTGGCTCCAGAGTAGCCTTAGAATGCTAATGCCCTTGAGAGCTCATCAGAACTCATCTGGACTTCTTTTTTCTGCAGGATGGCGAAGTGGGTGGGGGGGAGAGAGAGGTGGGGCATGCATGCCTGCATGTGTGGGTGTCTATATCTACGTACACATATCAATCTAGCTGTTTGTTGAGACAGAGAGAGAGAGAGAACCTGCTTTGCGGATTGGGGCTCAGTTGTTTGGTGGAAAGGGACGAGGAGCTATTTTATTACATTTTTTAAAGAAAAATGATTATGCAGTAGAGGCAAAGCTAAAATCACAGAACTAGGCAATGGCAACTGTGCAGAGTTTTGGGGTTTTAAATAAAGTATATAAAGGGATTTCTAAAAAATGGACAAAGCAAATGTCCCTCCCTATTGCAGTTCCACCACTGCCAGCCCCCCTACTCACATATGCTTCTCTTCATCCATCCTTTTGTCTCTCCTCTCTCCATACAGCTTCTCTCTGTCCTCTTAGTGTCACTTTTCCTCCTCCTTTTTTCCTTTTCCTTATTCCTAGTGATGCCTCTCTTTTTAGCCATTTCCCCTTGACCCCTACTTTGAATAAACTTCAAAACATACATGCTACTGATATGTGCCACTCAACACCTATCCTAGGTCATCTACTTGGATACCGCCCCCCCCTTCCCCTCTTCATGTGCTTCTGTGCCTTTTAGGGCCAATCTGCTGAACACGACATACCTAGTTTCACTCAGACCAGAGTTAAAGCTCAAAATCTAAACGTCCTTATACAGTGAACATAGATGCACAAAACTGTTTTCATGTAAGCAAATACGGGGTAGGGGGAAAAGGGCTAATCATGGCTTTTCATAAGGTGGTGGGAGAAATTCTCCAGCATGCTGTCCACTTCCTTATTGGGACCTTGTCCCAATGCAATTTTAAGACTGTTCTCTCTGAGCAGTCACCAGAAGGAGCTTGGGAAAGATTGCTTCAGAGGATCCTGAGCTGCTCTGCTCCTTTGTTGCTGGAAGCTGAAATATGGTGCTGATCCCCACGTGATTCCCATGCACTACTACCCCTCTAAGATATACAACTCTGGCCTACTACTCCTTTCTCCATTACTCTCGTCTGATATCTCCACTTTCTTGTTACAGGCACACACTGCATTATTCTTCATTCACTGCTACATAGTTCTGTTGGAGAGAGCTAGATTCCCCAAAGCTATTGCTGTGAGCAATTTCCATGTTTGTCTGATGTGCATGCATTGCAGGTTTCAAAGCAGAAAGTCAGCAGGGGATTTTTTTTAAAAAAAAGTTTAAATGTGGCTCATGGTTTAAGAATGTGTGAATGAAAGAGTTCCTCTGCGAGTAATTACAGTGCTCAAAGAAAACAGAGCTCAGAGATCACAGAAAGACCAGTACGCTAATGTTATTAAACAGTTGATACAGTGGGGAGATTGGAATCACTTAATGTACTGATTTAATGGTAAATACAGTCTGTCTTTTAACAAAGACACTGCATGTTCTTGTTCAATGTTGCATGTGAGAGATAGGTCTTTAATTGCTGGGGCAGAAGCATGTGCGCCGGTATGGGTATAGGTAAGGAGTGACTAGATAATCTATTTCTACTAATGGAAAGGGCTGAAAGCTCTATAGCTTTCTATTTTTGAACAATTTAGAAATTTAGAATGGAAGTGCCTTCTCAGGACTATAGCTTGTGCAGAAAACACATTCAGAAGTCATTTAGTGATGGAATATTATGTGTATTACAGTTTTTCTTCACAGTGAAACATGGTGTAAAGCTGAAAGGCGTGGCAAAGAGTCATCTGAGAAATGTGTTGAAAGTGCTCTTCCTTTCCTCCCTCTTACTATGATCCAACTCTCTCTACTTAGGAATTCGGCTCCCACTTCTCAACATTAGCTTTTTTGTTCTGCTACTGTTTTCTTAACTTGAACATTGAAGACCTCCACAGGTGATCTGAGATATGAAATGCAGCATTTATCATTTATTTTTGGTTAGTTGTCATTGCCTCTGACCCCTGAACCACCTTGTTTACTCCCTTGGAAAGGAGAGGAAGCAAGGGATAGCTACAGACCAAATTCTGCCATTCCAAACGGCTCTATTGGCTCAATTAACAGGGGATATAGTCCCTGCATTCCTGAACACTGCAACGTCTAACTTTAAGATGAATTCACAAGTTAGGGACCTAGGCTGCTTGTACAATAGAGGGGGAGGGTTAGGCACCTAAAAATTGGATTCATAAAAGCCAGCAAACTGGGTAGGAAATCACTAAGTCTACCAGTAGGAAATGAAAGAGGGGTATACCCTAGTAAGCCCCATCCCTCCAAAGGAGTGAGGCACCTCCCTCTGGCCTTGTTTTAAACACCCAGCTTTACATGGGATTCACATCCCTGAACCCGCTCTGGAAGTGGGGCCCCTAAGCCAAGAGGAGATGATGATGCCCCCCTTATGGCCAGCATCCCAGTGGTAGTGCATTCATCTGGGATGCAGGAAACCTGGGTTTAAAATTCCCCTCTGCCTGATGAGGAGCCAGAACCTGAACCAAAATCTCCCACTTCTGTGAAGAGTGTCCTCTGGCACTTTGGGGTGGGTCTTGCAGTCTCTCCTGTTGGAATTGTTCTGTTGCGTATGAATAATTCATTGGGCCAGAGAGAGAGTAAGAATGGCTCTGCAGCCAAGAAATCATCTGCAGAGCTTGAGTCATGCCAGAATGCTCCAGAACACCACTGTGGCTTTTTCTTAGAGTCCCGCTACTTCACAGTATCATTAGCCCCATTTCAGAGGTGACTGGTGGAGTCTGGAACAGACCTCAGGTCTCATAAATCTCAGTCCAGTGCTTTATCTCCTATTTAAATCATAGTGGGGAGACTGACCTTTCTATAATCGATGCCAAGTTCCAAAGGGGTAGCCATGTTAGTCTAGTCCAGCAAAACAAGCAAGGAGTCTGGTGGCACTTTTAAAGACTAACAAATTTATTTATCACACAAACTTTCATGGGAGAGAATCCCACTCCATCAGACACTTTGAAGATGATGAAGTGGGATTTTTCTCCCATGAAAGCTCATGCAACAACAACAACAAAAAAAGAAATGTGTTAGTCTTTAAAAGTGCTACAGGACTCCTTGTTTGTTTTTCTGTGCCTGTACAACATACTCTGCAAATCTAGATCTGCTTTCCCACAGATCTTTGCCAATGATTGATTCTGAGCTGCAGCATCCTCTGTAAGAGGTTAAAACTGGCCCATAGCACTGTACTTTCTTCAGTATCTGCAATTAAGACTTCTGTTCACAGTATTGTATTCAAATTTGTCTTGCTCAGCCTGAATGCCGTTGTGTTGTATACTACTTATAGTCCTCAATGACTGTCTTATTAAATGTGAATCACTGAGGAGGAGAGGCGTGGTTTCCTAGAAATGACCAAACTAGTCTTATTCAAAAGCTTGGTAACAAAGCATGGTGTACAAACCTCAGACACAAAGTAAAATCATCAAAAGAGAAAGTTCCCAGGAGCTATTCAAAATGCAAACCCAGCACCAGGAAAGACAATAGGATTTAATAATGCCTGGCACCTAAACATTTTGTTTGAATTAGTCTTACGTATGTTAAAGAATAATGGGCCAGATCTTCAGTTAGTCATAAACTGTCATAGCTCCATGGAAGTCAGTGGATCTAGAACAACTGAGGCCTGGTCCAATATCTTCTGTAAATTCCTAAAGAAATGTCAGCATTCTGTAAGTCAGACTGATTTTATTATCAGCCACACTTTTCAAAGAGAAGCTGGTTATGAAGCAGCACTCTGAGGTGAAAGATTTCCTTTGAAGGACTTCACACATAGGGTAGAGCTATGCTGAAGAAAAACACCTACAGTTGGCTTGTGTTAGCTGACTGGAGCTTGGACTGTGGGGCTATAAAATTAGTGTAGGTATGCAGACTCAGGCTGGGGCTCATGCTTAGGAACCCTTCTCCTTTACATCCCAGAGCCCAAACATCTACACTGCAATTTGATAGCTCTGCAGCCAGAGGCCAATAAGCCCAAGTCAGTGGGGTGCCAGCGTCCAGGTTCCAGACCAAGATGAGATAGCCACACTGCAATTTTACAGCCCAACTCAGCTGACCTAGACCAGCCAGGGAGTTGTTTTCTATAGTGAGACATACCCTATATGTTTGTGTGTGGTCTGAGAAGCTAGACACTGAAAGGGAAGGGTTTGGCTGTTTAGACAACAAGCAACTTTCAGCCCTTTCCTTTAATGGTTAGCTGGAAAATCATCCTGAAAGCTTTATAAACCAGCTTGCAGAGAGTCTCCTTGTTATCCTGTCAGGCAGTTAATGTTTACAACCATTTATTTTCTGCTTTTTGCTGCTGCACTCAAGAAATGCAATCTATTTTAGCTAAACTGAAATGGATCTGACTGTTCTGTTTGGGAAAATATTGACTCTAATGTCCTGGAAAGGTCTGGTGTTTGCCTGTTTTCAGATTCAAGACTAAGGAAAGAGGAAGTAACTGCTGAGTTGGCCTGACATCAAAGTGTATCAGCCCCTAGAAGTTGCCCTGTCACTGCCTCAGGGTAGGCTGGGCCACAAGAAGGGAACACAACTAGACTAAAAGCAGTTTAACCTCCTCTTCCCCTGTTATCGCAGTCAGTGCCTACAAATTCTAATGTACAGGACTAGTCTTGAACACATTAACAAAGACATTAAAAAGAAACTAGGTAAAAGGATAGTGCAGTAACCCTTCATATGTTGTCTTCCTTGCCCTGCATGTGCTGAGAACACAGCATGTTGACCCTTTGCGGCCTGGCAGATGGATCACATTCTGTTGCTCTCCAGCTGAGACAGCACTGATGGATTTTAGTCTACCGACAATGATCCCAATTCTTATGGTCCAGGGAACAAATATTTGATAATGGGCTTTTCAGTTTTGCAGAGAAAGGTCTAACATGATCCAATGGCTGGAGGCTGAAGCTTGACAAATTTGGGCTGGAACTGACACATACATTTGTAACTGAGGGTAATTGCCATTGGAACAATTTACCAAGGGCTGTTGTGGATCCTCCATCACCGGCAATTTTAAACTCAAGACTGGCTATTTTTCTAAAAGACATTCTATAGGAATTGTTGGGGGGGAGGGTTCTGTGACCTGTGTTATACAGGAGGTCAGACTATCATCACAATGGTCCTTCTGGCCTCAGAACCCATGACTCTGGGGAGCAGTAGGACATAGAACCTTCCATTGTGGAGTCAAATAGGGAAGATTGTAGGAGGACATGCTGGGACAGGGGCACACCTGCCCAGGTTTCAGTAGTCCCCCATACCAGTTGCCCAGGCAGGCCTAAAGCCTACAACACATTTTTCTAGCAAGTCTAAAGGATAAGTAATCAGACAGGTAGTGTGACAGTGGAGACCAGTTCAGCTGAGGATCAGTTAAACTGCAAAGCTCAGCTGTCAAGTATAACAAGGAGAAAGAGCAAAGGTAGTGGGGAAATGTGGGTTGGAGCCTGATGGGAGTTTGGCCAATACAACATGCATCTTGGAATGAGAAGAATCTTGTCATTTGTGGCTTTTTCTGCTTGTACCGGGAAAGGAGAAGGATTGTATTTTACCAGATTAAATTCTGGAAAAGAGCCACCATTTTTCTTTTCTGTTTGGTGAGCCAGTTGGGCATGGGGGAGGGGACCCCACTCTGGGACAGTCCTAGGGGTCCTGACTCCTTCTTAAACAAAAATAATCATTAATAACATTGTAGCTATATAAGCTAAGAGGGGGTTAACAATCCTTGTTGTTCAGTTGAAGTATAGGTGTCAATAATAGTTCCAGCCCTCACACACATCACCACAGAATTGCTAGGAATGTTAACCATGCTCTGACGAATCCTATGTTGTCCATTGCTGGAGGCAGCCTACAGGACAAGAGAAACCAGTGGTCTGATTAAAGTGCAACAACTCATATACTCTAGATAACATATAATGCAATATTGAAGAATTATAGATCTTACCTGTTCTCACTTTCATGGGTGTTCATAAGGTATAAAAATTGAAGTCAATAATTCCACTAATGTAAAACTGGTGCAAGAGAGAGAAGCATCAGCTCTACTTATAAATCAAAAATTGGGGTGAGAAGGTGGCCTGTGACTTTGTAACTGCATGCTCCTGCATTCTGAGACCCATGTTTTAAGTTAACCCAGCCTTACAAAAAAGATGCTTGTTGGCTAACTCAAGGGAATTTTCACATTGCTAAAAACATTGAAAAATCCTTAGAGACAGAGGAGACGACTCCTCTTTCGGCCTAACACTTCCCGTCTGTTGGCTGATGTGCAAGTCTATAGACTTCTTTGTGGAACAAGGCCCTTTAAAGGGAATTAAATGCAAGTTCAGTACTCTGGAAGAAATTCTTCTGGCTTCAGGGAGATGAATGTAACATTCTGGAGCACTTTTGACTGCAAATAGTGGCAAGAGAAGGTGTGAATGAGTTCCTGGATCTCTCCCCAAAACTACTGCAGCATGATTTGACAATTTTGGATACAACCCATGTTCAATCAATCAATCAATGTTCAATCAATCATGTTCTCTTTGTTTGTTTGTTTGTTTGTTTTGTTGAGATTTTTTAGTGGTTGTAATAAGGGCTGCTCTGAATTTCAGCACAATATACTGCAGACAATTGCCTTCCAGATTGAACAACAAGAAGGAAATTAGATTTTCAATGGAAAGGGGCAAAGAAGTCACTGAAGTGTCATGTTTTCAGTGGCTATCATCGCAGCCATACCTCATTTATGTTATATGAAAAAAGAACACAGCAGATTTTTTGGATATGCTTGTTTCTCAACCATCCTCTCTCTGGGGTTTCAAATGTGGTTTAACTGCCGTTGCTTTATCTAGAACTAAGCAGCTTGCACCAATTTCAGGTTGCTGCTGCTTTTTAAAAATGGAACTGTGCCTTTTCTCCGGTTTTTCGTGGGGATATAAATTGGGTACTGAGCAGTTCTGGAGATGGTATTTTTAGGTGAAACACATGCAAGGTGTTTACAAGACTGCACTAATAAGTTTGATTATTGGGTCTCTTTTTTCAACCAGAATAACTTTAGCTCTGAGTACTGACTTGCCACAGCTTAACATGTCAAACAGGACTGAAGAAGCATGTCTGTTTGCTGTTTTCTCATTCCTAGAATTGAGACTGAAAACTACTTGATAACCTAGGTTGGGACAGTACAAGTGCATGCTACTCAAGCTTTCATCCACAGTTCTGCTGATAATTATGCTACAATAATTGTTTCACTTACTCGCCCCTCCATTTTTATCCCACTTGTTAGGAAAGTTAAATGCCTTTTGGCCAGGATTGTCATTTACAGCTGTGTATGGCATGTAGCATGATGGGTCCTAATTGGGGTCTCTAAGTGCTACTGTGCAGCATAAATAATTATTAAAAAGTACACTTCATTCTTTATCTATAGAGCCTCTGCTAATCCAGTCTTCAGCTCCATACATATACCTCTCCCTATGCACCTAGAATGCTGCCTGCACACCTTGCAGCACTCTCCACCCTTCTGACAGCTCTACTGAACATATGGGGAAAACATTAACTGAAAACGACAAGGGAAAGAAAAGCACAACAGCCTACTGTGTAACCTACCATAGACCTGTAAGAGCCAGAAACTCAAAATGAGGGAACATTCTTTCTGGCATGCTAAGATTCAGAGCCTCATGTTTTAGCAGTGATATGCCAGAGAGCAAAAATTAGATTGAAATGGTGGCAATGTAATTCAAAACTTGGGATAACATATATTGAGAGAACTATATGGAGAATTATAATTAATGCAGATGCTTTCAGCTGAGCTGTTGTCTTTTTTAAGAAAAAAATGTTAAAGATCTTAAACCCCTTTCTCTGGTTGGGTTCCATTCTGAATTCAGCCACACACTGTATCTTTGAAATCAAGTACCATGCACATCTGATGTAGCCAATTTGTCAAGGCATATGGTGATTAGCTGAGATAAGAACCAATCTAGAAAACACAGAGATTATATCATGTGATTTTACAGAAGAAAGGTTTGTTAAAGGCAAGCAGAACTGGTCTGGATTGTCCATCTCCCCCTAAATTCACAGGACAGATCTCAGTATTATTTTAGGCTTTGCAACAGGATATGGCAATAAACTCCCACCTGCCCCGCCTCACCTACAGCATAAACACAGAGAGATTGCGGCTGTGCATGTATTGAAGTCTGACTTTTACAGCAGTCAGCTTTGGTTTTAAAATTTACCTATTAAATTCACAGGAACAGAAAAATAAATCCTCTCACCCTAGTTCTCTCCCTTACCCCATTTTTATTATAGGTTTTTTAGAAAGACACTTTTATGGCCCATTTCAAATCCACAAATAATGAGATGACACATTCTTCCATATTTTTAAAGGCAAGGAAGGGCAGAGAGTAAAAGCAAACAGGTTTTTTACCCCCCCCCCCCGCCTGAATAGGTTTCTTATACCTAAATATACTTTTATAGCTGTGCTAATTCTTCAGTTTTGTGTTTTCATTAAGTGTGTAAAAGTTGCTGAAGCCTCATGGAATACTTTAAAAATGTAGAACAAATTCAGCTTTTAAGCTAAGAGATCTCCTGCATTTCACTCCCCCTCATTTTTTATCACTAAGGAGACATGCGTTGGCATGAAAACAGGATCTTGGTTTCTTGAGAGTTCACCTGATCCAGCTGCATATTATTCTCTCCCCCTTGTCTTGTGCCTGAGATCCTAATCCTCTGCTTGTGACATCACCTGTCTCCTTGGCAACCAGTTGTGATGTCACACTTGAGGTGCAGGAGAAGAGGCAGCAGCAGGAACACATGAATTCTTCCTAAGGAAGCTGATTTCAGCCCTTTGTCCTAATGAAGTAGAGAGGATAAAAATACAAATTTGTTGTGGGGAAGCTAAAATGCTCCTGCTTACAAAAATAACAAGCCACCGTCAGCTGTTAGAAATCAATATAAAAGAGAAAAAAGCCATTTCAGAGACAATCTTGGTCTCCAAAGTATTAACTGAACTGAATCAGCCCTTTCTCTGAAATGGTCCTGACTTTTTTTATGATTCATATTTCCCCCTCACTCTCCACAGGCTGAAAAAAGGTCCCTTTCTTCTAGATCCTTTCCACAGCACCAGCTTCAAGCCCTAGCCTCATTCTTCACTCCCTTTACCTCATAATAAATCCTTTTGCACAGATCCCTTCCTTCCTATAACCCTTCCCAATTACTATTTGACCATCCTGTTGTCTTGCAGTGCTGACAACCTCTCTGGTTGTCTCATGCTCCACTGTACTCCAGTTCTGCAAGCAAAAAGCTGAGAGTTCTCCTCTGAAAAGAGAGCGCTCAAGGGTGTAGGAAAAATGTAAATACAGAGAGTGCCCATGGACAAGCAAAGAAGCTGGTGTCCTATATTCAGCAGCACTGTTAGGAGAAGATTACAAGGTGTCTAATGCCACAGGGGCAGCCCAGTCTAGTTCGGCAGAACAACTAAGGAGTCCTGTGACACTTTTAAAGACTAACAAGTTTATTAATTACGTGCACTTTCGTGGGAGAAAAAGGATCTGATGAATTGGAATATTCTCTACCGAAAGCTCATGCAATAAGTAAATTTGTTAGTCTTTAAAAGTGCCACAATACTCAAAGGCTATTTCTCCATTAGTGAAAGTTAGTTCAAACCTGTCAGTTTGAACTAATAAGTTTGAGGTTAGTTTGAACTAATCTCAAACTTATTAGTTCAAATTAACAATGTGGACTAGTTCGAACTGACGTTAGTTTGAGCTAGTCCATGTTGTTTAGTTTGAACTAACTGCCCTTAGTTCAAAATTCTTAAGTTCGAACTAAGGGTTAGTTCGAATCTACATTGTGCTTCGTTTGAACTAAGTGCCGGTACTTACTAGTTCAAGCTAAGCGTTCCTTAGTTTGAACTAAGGAATTTCATAGTTCGAGCTAAGGAAAGGCTAATGTAGACTGGGACCAATTTAGTTCGAATTAAGCCTTAATTTGCACTAAATTGGCAGTGTAGACATAGCCAAAGGTGTCTAATTGATATCGTAGTGTAGAAGGTAAGGAATCAAAGGAGACAGAGTCAGAACACTCATACAAATTTATGGAGGGCTGGCTGAAATCAAACTGAACCTTCTGAGGTCTTTCCATTTCAATTAACTCTTTACCTTTCCATTGGAATGGACCATTCCTGCACTTTGCAGGATACATAGGCCAAAAGCTGAGGTAACTTTTGCCCATGTCCCAGCTATCATTATTCAGCAACAAAGTAGTTAAATAAAATGTCTCCCAAGCTGACTTATTCTGGTAAAGCTCATTCAGTTAAAGAGTCCGTATTAATGCAGAATTATTGCCCCTGCTTAGATTGTGAACTTATTAGCCATCATACTTCCGTTCCAGGAGTCGCTGGCAGCAGCCCGCACCTCTGGTGGTGGTCCATCTGAAGAGCCCTCAACAGGAAACAGAGGCAGCAAAGTGGTGGTGGAAGGACTTAGCTCATCCTCACTGAACACTATCAAGTCCTGGTGAAGGAAATAATACAAAAATAATCATTTATATGGTGAATGCTCAGATGCAAGCCCAGGCTGCTCTAAGAGTGAAAACAAGAGCTTTACTGGTGGAGCTTAAAAGCAAGAAGGGGGCAGGCAGTTAAAAATTGCAGTTTAACTAAATTATATGTATGTATGTTTGTTAGTAAAACCACTGGCCATGAAATATAGACTGACATAGTTTAAAAATATTAAAGACTGCAGATAATTAAACATTTACCTGTTTGAGAATCAAACGACTGCAAATACAAATTTATTTTCGTTTTTAATTTAGTGCTCGCTCCCAGTAACTTCCATGCTAAGATCTGAGTTCAGTGCTATGTCTATACTAACAGCAGCAAAATCACTGCTGTCAGTGAGCTCTTCCGGGTCCACTGAGCAGTTTGTTGAGCCCATTCAATTGTTATGGAGCTTGCAATAATAATGCCAGCCCTGGAAGTGAGGTAGCGCTAAGGTGATGGGACGGCATTGCCATTCACCTTAGCATAGTGTGTAGGGGGAGGTAAGTGTGCATTAGTAAGACAATGGGAGATATGCAAGGGTATTTGATGTACCTTGCATATCTCTTGTCGACTACTGCTGAAAAGTGCAGCAACTGTAGAGTAGGCCAAGGGGCTGTGTTTCCCCTACTAAAGTTGATGTCACTAATGTCTGAAGTACTGTAAAGCTGAACAGTGAGATACATTCTTTAGATGCCAGTGACAGGATCATCTATTGTAGCAGAAACACAGAACCGTATAATGAGGTCTCGCAGGCTTTTCAGATCACCTTTTAAAATATTAAGGGACTTTGAGCTGTTTTGCTGCTGAAGAGTGACATTCACACTCAAGTAAACTTACATACAAGGCCACTGATACCAAAAAAAAAGTTCTGCCCCTGTACTTCCTTAGCTATTATTGAAAAGATTTGTGTATTCTTAAGGATTCTCATTTGCCAGTCCCAGTTTCAACTCAGCTACTTTGCAGTGTCATAGCACCTTTAATCTAACATGCTAACCATTAAAAGAAAGAATGCAACCTTACAACATCAATGTGAGGCAGAGAATTAGTGTTCTTGCTTTGCAGATGGGGAAATGGGACTAAGTGAAGAAATTTCCCCAAGGTCACAGGAACAGAATCCAGGTTTTTCCTGCTCAGTTCTGTGTTTTAAGTACCAGGTATCAAGAGTTGGCCCCTCTGGCACACATGCCAAGAGTGGCAAACAAGTCAATTAGGATTAGTGCATGGAATGGCTTTTGGTGGTGGAAGGCTCTCCAGTTGTGACAGAAGCTTTTTTTTTTTTGTTTTATAGAGGAGGCTGCTCACACTGGCTGAGGGCTGGGGAAGAGAGCCAGGCATGGGGTTAGCAAAGGTTGCAAACCTCTGGCTAGATTTTTCAGCTGCGGTTAATTGGTGTAGCTCCCTGGAAGTCAATGGAGCTATGCTAATTTTCACCACTTGAGGATCAGGCCCCATGCTTCTCATCGCTTGCTTTATTTGATTTGCTGTTAGAGAAAAACCAAAAACTGGAGATTATAACATCTCAGTTGCCACTGATGTGGTCACCCCCTAGCAGATAGTACAGAAATGAAAATAATTTCATTGACAGATAATGTTTGAAGTGCCTTCCTCTCTTCACAGAAAGGGTTAAAAACCACTGCAGGTTTTCAATTGTTTTAACAAATTAGTGTTAGCAAGCCGGTGTTTAAAACAGCTGGATGGGGAACTAAGACCTTTTCTACACTAGAAAAGTATCTCTTGCTTATAGCAGGGTGGCAGGAGAAACAGTACTGAACTCTCAATCAATCAATCAAATCATAGGGCTGGAAGGGACCTCATGAGATCATCAAGTCCAACCCCCTGGGAATTGAACCCAGGACCTTAAGTTGATCCTTGCCACACTTGCAGATAAACTACCTTCAGCAGTGGTTTGTTGCTGACACCTGCTATAAGCACTAGGCTTTTTTTTTTTTTTTTTTTGTAGTGCAGTCAACATTAAAGGCATAAATTCCTAGAGCAGATTAAAATGACTCTGCTTTCACAACTCCAGACAGATTGGCAGCCTTCGGTGTAGGAGGCATAATTGTGACTGACATAGGGCTGGCGGCAGTGACTATGAATGACAGAACTGGTATAGGATCTTGCAAAGTTTTATGATGTTTGTGGAGGGTTCAGACACTGACTCGCAGAAGTTGGAAGCAGTGTTTGGTGACACACAGGTTTAAAGCCTGAACACAAAAATGTTCTGATAGAGCTGTGAAAATGATGCTGTGCTACATGTGTGTAATTTTTGCTGCTGCTTTTGTTGGTTTTATTAACCTTAAATGAATGCAATAAGAAGAGCAATCTACAAAGTAGACTAAGAAAAAAATATTGCAAGTCTGTGTCTGTTCATTCATCTCACAACAAAGAAACACCATATTCCAGAAGTCCAAATCTTTAGACTACTTGGAAACTGTCACAACTCCAAAGTCATGGTAGTTCAATTTGGGCAAGCACCCAAAAGTTTGAATGATGAGTCTAGCCTCTTAGATCTGCAAAGCAGAGCCAGAATTAGTGAGAAAAGCCTTTCTCACAATATTTCTCGCTTTCTGTTTCACACCTTAAACAGGTAAAGCAATGGCTGAAATGAAAATAACTGTAAAAACATTAACTGCTTATCCTTGAGTATTCCAAAAGCTTTGAATTAGTTAATTTATCTGGGGGCAAAGGTTTGTAAAGGTTTTTATTTTGTAAGAATCAGGTTGCATTTGACATAAAAATGATTCTAACTGCAGAAATTGATGATTATGAATTCATGGCAGGATCAACTTAAAGAGGAAAAGAAAAGCTGAGAGAGGTTTCTATAAAAACCTGAATAAGTTAAATTAGCAAATGCAGTAAGGAAGATGATTAACAATGTGTGGAAGACAGGTAGAGTCATATTTTAAGACTTTGTCTACAATAGCAAATGGAGCAGTTTGTAACTGAACAGGTGGGAATACCAGTGTGGCAGTGTGTACACACTAGCCATTCTGTTCTGGTTGCATTTTGCCATGAGTATAAACTTGTCCTAAATTACATAGTTGTGATTGCACACTGCCATCTGGATTTTTATTCCACAGTTCCCTTTTAAGCTCTCTGAAGCAGCAGATTCAGGAGCTCTTACAAGGACTCCAGAAGCATCTCTATTATATAAGTTCCAGGCCAGCTGCAACAGCAAAACCAGTGGACATAAGTACAGTATAAAAAGCAACAGAGATACTGTGATCCAGGTCCAAAAGTCCATCTCACTGGGACTCCCAGGTTTAATTTCCTGGTACTTACAAGGAAGTGGAATGGCTATGAGGCAGCAAATAGGCGGTGATCTAGTAAGTAGTGGTATCCTAATTTAAAACATTGATACATGCAGGGGTTGCAGGCACAGGTGCAACAGCTAGTTGTTGAATCAACACTTCACTTATGCGTGAACCCTAATGTAATAATTGAAAAGTTCCTTCTGGAACTGTCTGTCGTCCACGTATCTCACTCCTTCTGAAATTAGCCCTTCATCATTTCCCTGTTGTCCTGTCTGAAACCTTCCTGTTTCTCAAAGGTAGGCTGTTTTATGCTCTTCAGATACAGATGTGGCGTTGAAGTCTTTTTTTCATATCTCTGTGCATGTCTTCGTCATTGTTCTTCCTTTTCCTGAACTTCAAGCCTGTTGGTCATTCCATCTCTATGGATCTAGTCTGCTTGCCCCCATGTCTGTCCTGGGATGTCCACAGGGGACACTAAAATGAGAAATATGAAATGAAAGATTTAATAATCATAACAGTCGCATATCCCTTCCTTGATATGACAAAGAATGTGATTAAAAATAACAATTCTTCTTCGAGGGTGCTCACCTACATTCAGTTACAGGTATCTATCTGCCATGGCTCACGGTAATCCGGAAAGTCTTTTAGCCCTAGCCTGTCAAGTCAGGGTGAGCGGCCAATGCCCCCTTCATGCAGTAACCACAGCTATATATGTGACCCTGACCCCAACCCTTCCAGTTCCTGCCCTTGTGATTAAGTAAGCACCTGTCTTATCTAGTTACTCTTGTTATCTTGAGATGGAAATTATGCCGGGATTTAAACCCTGTACAGTCTGCTGCAGGGCATTCCAGATTGATGAACCCCACGAGAGATGCCTCTCCTGCCTAAGTGAGTCGCACCAGGTGGACTCACGATGAGAAGTGCAAGAAGGAGGGCACTATCCAGGTGCCAGGGACTACTGTCACAACACTGGAGCTGGATGGGGAGCCTGTGGCAGGGGGAGGACACTGGCAGCTGGTTACCTCTGGCGGTAGGCAGTGCTCCACCCCTGCCCACAACCCACCCTCTGTTGTGGTGAAGAATCGTTATGTGGTGCTAGAGACAGTGAAGGAGGTGGAAGAGGAGAGGCCATGCACCCCCGAGGCTGGGAGGATCACAGCCACCACAGCTAGGAGGAAACGTAGAGTTGTGGTGGTTGGGGACTCACTTCTGAGGGGGACGGAGGCACTCATCTGTCACCCTGACAAGGTCTCTCGAGAGGTATGCTGCCTGCCAGGTGCCCGCATCCGAGACATTACGGAGGGATTGTCGAGAATCATCCGCCCCTCTGATTACTACCCGATGCTTCTCATCCATGTAGGAACCAATGATACTGAAAGAGGTGATCCTCGGCAGATCAAAGGTGACTTCAGGGCTCTGGGAGCGCGGGTGAAGGAGTTTGGAGCACAGGTGGTGTTCTCCTCGATTCTTCTGGTCAAGGGTAGAGGCCTGAGCAGAGACAGATGCATCCTGGAGATGAACGCTTGGCTGTGAAGATGGTGTCGTCAGGAGGGCTTTGGCTTCCTTGACCATGGGTTGCTGTTTCAGGAAGAAGGACTGCTAGGCAGAGATGGACTCCATCTTTCGAGGAAGGGGAAGAGCGTATTTGGACGCAGACTGGCTGACCTAGTGAGGAGGGCTTTAAACTAGGTCTGAAGGGGGAAGGAGACCAAAGCCCACAGGTAAGTGACTATGTGGGAGACCAGGGGGATGGGATGGAACTTGGGGGGTGCCGGGACTGTAACTACAGGGATAGAAGAGAGGATAGTTGGAACATGCGGGGGGAATCAAATAACCTTCTTAGATGCTCTAATGAAGCCCTAATGCCTGAGGCAGGTGGGGGAGGTCAACACCAAAAGAAAATCCAGGGAGGTAGATACAATAGAATTGAAAATCAAAATGGGAAAGTAGGGCAATCAGCTGGGTATCTTAGGTGCCTATACACAAATGCAAGGAGCCTGGGAAACAAGCAGGAGGAAGTGGTAGTACTGGTGCAGACAAAGAACTATGACATGATTGGGATAACAGAGACGTGGTGGGATAGTTTGCATGACTGGAGCTCTGCAATAGATGGGTATAAACTGTTCAGGAAGGACAGGCAGGGAAGGAAAGGGGGAGGAGTAGCACTATATGTAAAGGAGCTCTATGACTGCTCAGAGCTTCATTATGAAAGTGGAAACAAGCCAGTTGAAAGTCTGTGGGTTAAGTTTAGAGGGGAGAGCAACAAGGGGGATGTTGTGGTAGGTGTCTGCTACAGACCACCAGATCAGAAGGAGGAGGTGGATGAGGCATTCTATGGACAACTGACAGAAGTTTCTAGAGCACAGGCCCTGGTTCTCATGGGGGACTTCAATTACCCTGACATCTGCTGGAAGGCCAATACAGCAGTGCACAGGCAATCCAGGAAGTTTCTGGAGAGTGTTGAGGACAACTTCCTGGTACAAATGCTGGAGCAACCAACTAGGGGCCTTGCACCTCTCGATCTGCTGCTCACAAATAGAGAATTTATCAGGGAAGTAGAAGTGAATGGCAGCCTGGGTAGCAGTGACCATGAAATGATTGAGTTCAAGTTGATGATTAAAGGAAAGAAGGAAAGAAGCAAAACGCAGACCCTGGATTTCAGAAAAGCAGATTTTGGCTCCCTCAGGGAACTGATGGGCAGGATCCCTTGGGAGGCTGATCTGAAGGGGAAAGGTGTCCAAGAGAGTTGGGTGCATTTTAAAGAAACCCTGCTAAGGGCACAGGAAGATACAATTCCGATAAGGAGAAAGCACAGCAAATGTGGAAGGCGCCCACTGTGGCTTAACAGAGAGCTCTGCACTGAGCTGAAGCATAAAAAGGACGCTTACAGGAAGTGGAAGCTAGGACAGATGACTAAGGAGGCATATAAAGACATTGCTCGGGACTGCAGGGATAAAATCAGAAAGGCCAAAGGACAAATGGAGTCGCAGCTAGTGAGGGATGTAAAGGATAACAAGAAGGGGTTCTACAAGTATATCAATAACAAGAAGAGGATCAGGGATGGTGTAGGTCCCTTACTGAATGGGGCAGGCATCCTCGTGACAGAGGATGAGGAAAAAGCTGAAGTGCTCAATGCTTTTTTTACTTCAGTTTTCACAAGCAGGGTCAGCTCCCAGCCCACTACACTAGGTACGGTAGACTGGGGAGAAGAAGAGAGGCCTTTGGTGACAGAAGGTCAGGTTAGGGACTGCTTAAAGAAACTAGATGTGCACAAGTCCATGGGGCCGGATGAACTGCATCCGAGGGTGCTGAGGGAGCTGGCTGATGAGATAGCAGTACTGTTGGCCATTATCTTTGAAAACTTGTGGCGAACAGGGGAGGTGGCAGAGGACTGGAAAAAAGCAAATATAGTACCTATCTTCAAGAAAGGCAAAAATGAGGATCCAGGGAATTACAGACCTGTCAGCCTCACCTCAATCCCTGGAAAAATCATGGAGCAGCTTCTCAAAGAATCCATCCTGAAACACTTGGAGGAACATAGAGTAATCAGGAACAGTCAGCATGGATTCACCAAGGGTAAATCACGCCTGACCAACCTCATCGCCTTCTATGATGAGATGACTGGATTTGTGGATGCGGGAAGAGCCATTGATGTGATATACCTTGACTTTAGCAAGGCTTTTGATACAGTTTCCCACAGCATTCTCATTGGCAAATTAAGGAAGTATGGGTTAGATGCGTGGACTGTAAGGTGGATAGAAAACTGGCTAGATCAATGGTTTCAGCATGTAGGAATCAATGGCTCCATGTCAAGTTGGCAAGCAGTAACAAGTGGTGTGCCCCAGGGGTCGGTCCTGGGGCCAGTTCTGTTCAATGTTTTCATCAATGATCTGGATGATGGGATAGATTGCACACTTAGTAAGTTTGCGGATGATACCAAACTGGGGGGAACGGTAGACACCCTAGAGGGCAGGGACAGGATTCAGGGAGACCTAGACAAATTGGAGCAGTGGGCCAAGAGGAATCTCATGAGGTTCAACAAGGACAAGTGTAAAATCCTGCACTTGGGACGAAAAAACCCCATGTACTGCTACAGGCTGGGGAGGGATCAGCTAAATAGCAGCACTGGAGAAAAGGACCTGGGAGTCATGGTGGATGGGAAGCTGAATTTGAGTCAGCAGTGTGCGCTTGCTGCCAGAAAGGCCAGTGGCATACTGGGCTGCATCAGAAGAAGTGTTGCCAGCAGATCGAGGGATGTGATCATTCCCCTCTATTCTGCACTAGTGAGGCCACATCTGGAATACTGTGTCCAGTTTTGGGCTCCCCACTACAAAAAGGACATGGACAAATTAGAGAGAGTCCAGAGGAGGGCAACAAAAATGATCAAAGGGCTGGAGCACAAGCCCTATGAAGAAAGACTGAAGGAAGTAGGCTTATTTAGCCTGCAGAAGAGAAGACTGAGGGGGGATTTGATAGCAACCTTCAACTACTTGAAGGGTTGCTCCAAGGAGGATGGAGCTCAACTGTTCTCGGTAGTAACAGAGGGCAGAACGGGAAGCAATGGTTTCAAGTTACTGCTGGGGCGGTCCAGGCTGGATATTAGGAGAAACTTCCTTACTAGGCGAGTGGTGAAGCATTGGAATAAGCTGCCTATGGAGGTGGTGGAATCTCCATCTCTGGAGGTGTTCAAGGCCCAGCTGGACAAAACCCTGACTGGGATGATCTAATGGGAGTGGTCCTGCTTTTTTTGGCAGGGGGTTGGACTAGATGACCTCGTGGGGTCCCTTCCAACCCTATGGTTCTATGATTCTATGACAAATGTCCCATATGCGAGTCATTTAAGTGAAGAACACGCAAAGATAGGGAGCGAAGGCTCCACAATATCACCCAGCATCGGGCGGTGCAACTGACATTAGGTGTGCCCGCTACGCCTAAGGACTCACTGGCACTGTGTGCCAGCTCAGCACTGGATAAAACCCGGCACCACTCTGGCCATTAGTAAAAAGCCGTCATCAGCCTCTGACTTGGCACCACCTTGGTGCCATGACACCTTGCCACTGGCTACTCCACCTTGGGAAAGGGATCCGGAGCTCATTCCTGTCCTCTCGACACTGGAGGCATTTGCAGCAGTGAAAGTCCTATTGGAACTGATGTCCCCAGCACCAAGTAGGTTGGTGCAGTCAAAAGGAAAACCAGCCCTCTCAGCCAAGGAGTGGTCCTCCATAGCAGAGGCAGTACTGAAATTGGACCCATTGGCAGATTCCTCCCCAGCACTGGAAACCGCCACTGCCCCAGGACCAGACCAGGAGCAGGCTAATGGCTACCTCTCCTCACCTGTATCTATACGCAAACCTTTGGTACTGTGTTCACAAGGATCAAGATGGGCGAAAACAACTTCTGCTTCCTCGGCGCTGACATGATGAACCACAGTGCTGTCAATCCCCATCATCGCCAGCATCAGCCCCAGTGGGAGAGAGGCCTGCGGGTAAGCGATTCCATAAGCACTTCCCGATGCCATTCCATGGACGTGGTTTTTCTCTCGGTACCCAAGCGCATATGCATGCGGCACCGTACCCCTTGTTGACCCAGACAGCACCAGTGGGAACACAAAGCAGACCCCAGCATGGTCATTATAGTGATGGTGGCTTCCAAAAGGAAAGAGGCTGCTCGAGGGCACACTGCAACTTCACCTTGCAATCGTTCCACGAATGGTCTAGCAGGTGGCTCAACTACCCTTTAGAGGATGAACCTGCATCACTGCAACCTTTGGCACCACGGTCAGCTAGGACCCCTTGTTCCTCGGACACCTCGGGCAATGAACCTGACTCCGGCACAACGCGGTACCATAGATTGCAAATTCCTTCATCCTCTTTCCCAGATGAAGCAACCTACCAATGACTTTTTTCATACAGAGATGACCCTCGTGCCCAGCAGGATCTGTTTAGGCACATGGCAGCAAACTTGAACTTGGAGCTTGGGGTTGTAAAGGAACAGTGCAACCCCCTGTTTGATATGGGGAGCGCAGCCCACCCCTCTAAGGTCTCAGTTTCCCTGCATGAGGGGGTATACAGCATTGCAAAGGCACAGTGGCAAACCCGCTCCTCGATTTCCCCCATGTCCAGAGTTGCAGACTAGAAGTACCATGTCCTGGCTGATAAATTCACCTTCCTCTTTAACCACCCCACACCGGTCTCCCTGGTGGTGGATGCAGTTAACCATAGGGAGATACAGGGCCAACCAAGCTCCACTCTCAAAAATAAGGTGGCAAAGAAACTTGACCTCTTTGATAGGAAGGTTTGTTCCACCTCAGCTCTCCAGCTTTGTATAGCAAACCACCATGCCCTCATGGGAAGACATCCATTCAACCTCTGGAGGGCACTAGAAAGATTTTGCAATGTGATTCCCAGGGAACACCTCAGGTATTTTGAGACACTGGTAGAAGAAGGAGTATTGGCCTCCTGCAACATACTAATGACATCATGGGACTCATCTGACACTGCCTCCCACAATATAGCCTCCGCAGTGTCAGTGCGCCGATTGGCCTGGTTAAAGTGCTCTGGATTGTCTCAACAGATGCAGCTGGTCATTCAGGACCTTCCTTAGGAAGGCCCAGCCCTGTTTGCAGAATCTACAGATTCTAGGCGACACGGGATGAAGGATTCTAGAGCTACCCTGAAATCCCTAGGCATGTATGTGCCTCAGGAGGTTAGGCATTCCTTCAGGCCCCGGCAAACTCAGCAACAATCCCAACAGCTGCAGCAATAAAATCAAACACAGGGGTCCTGCCAGAGGCCTTACCAGCAACCTCAGTGTCAGTATGGGGGCCTGGAGAGGGAAAGAAACCAAGTGGGTAAGGGCTCAAAATCCCAATCCTCAACCCGAACAACCCTCCAAGGGAACAGTAGCTCCTGATCAGCTGGCCAAAAACAGCATTTTTGACAAACAGCTAGAGGACCCCTGTCCCCCCCACCCAATCCCTGTTCTTCAACAACCAACTGGCCCGGTTCCTACCTTATTGGGCCAGCATCACAACTGATCACTGGATATTGGACACAATATCCAAAGGATACTCAATTCAGTTCAAATTCATACCCCAAGACAGGAACCCACCCCCTCACTTGCATCTCAGGGACCCAGAGCTCGATCTTCTGTTACAAAGGGAATGCGAGAAACTACTTTCCATTGGGGCCATAGAGAGGGTACCAAGGAGTCAATGGGGGAAGGGGTTTTACGCCTGATACTTCCTAGTTACCAAACCAAACAGAGACCTTAGACAAATCCTAGACCTCAGGGCACTAAACAAACATCTAAGGAAAATAAAATTCTGTATGGTTTCCCTCTCACAAATCATCCCAGCCCTAGACCAAGGAGACTGGTTCATGGCCCTTAACTTAAAGGATGCTTACTTCACATAGCGATAAGGCCCAAACAGAGAAGATTCCTCAGATTCATAATGGGAGGGAACAGCCCAACTGAGAATGAGGCCGTTCCAGCTCAGGGTAGCCACAGTTTTCCATCCCCGGAAGGGCCTCCTGAACAAGGTACTGTCAGTTCCCTGCGAGGACCCAGAAACCCTCAAGACATGGCAGGACCCATTCTTTGCCAGAGGTGGAATTCCCTTCCAGACCTCGAATCCCATGCTGACCCTGATCACAGATGCATCAGATGCAGGTCGGGGGGGCACACATCTTGGAGGGATTTTCAATCCAGGGTACGCGGGCCCTCAGAGACAGGTCCTTCACATAAATGTGAAAGAACTCAGGACCATTCATCTAGCTTGCTAAGTTTTTCTGGACCTGATAAAGGGGAAAACAGTCTAGGTTCTAACAGACAATACAACGGCCATGTTTTACACAAACATCTCGTGGAAAGTGGCTTTTCTGGTGGCCATAATCTTGGCAAGGTGGGTCTCAGAGCTCTCTCTGCCAAACCCCCATATACGAGATGCTTTGCAGGCAAGGTACTTTTACGCCCACACCCTTCATTCCTCCTGAAGGTGGTCTCACCGTTCCACCTGAACCAGGACATTTGCCTTCTGGTGTTTCTTCCAGACCCTCAGGTCACGAAAACCCAAAGAAAGTGGCACACCCTGGATGTCAGATGAGCACTCCTGACATACATTGAATGTACACGCCCATTCCGCAAGTCCTCTCAACTCTTCATCACCATCACAGCGAGAAAAAGAGGAGAACCAGTGACAATGCAGTGCATTTCCAGATGGATAATGAACTGTATTAAAGACTGCTATGGAAGGTTGGGCACACCCTGCCCAGGGAGAGTCTGGGCCCACTCTACGGCCTTCCTGGTGTAGGTCCCAATCCAGGAGATCTGGAAGGCTGCCACGTGGTCGTCAGTACATGCTTTCACGATGCACCACACTATTGTCCAACATGCAAGAGAGGATGCCGCACTGGGCAGAGCTGTACTCAATGTGTGTAAGATGTAACTCTGCCCACCATCCTGGGTATGGCTGGCAGTCACCTGTAACTGAATGATGTGAGCAGTGCTTGAAGAAGAAAGGTGGGTTACCGATGTAACCATCCTTCTCCGAGATGGGTTGCTGACATACATTCAGATCCCTTCCACTGTCCCTACTATTCGGAGCTGGCTAAAAGAAGAGACTGGGGAGGTCGGGGTCAGGGTCGCATATATAGCTGCAGTCACGGCACGGAAGGGTCGCTGGCCACTGACCCTGACCTGACAGGCTAGGGCTAAAAGACTATCCAGATTACCATGTGCTGTGGCACATAGACAGCTGTAACTGAATGTATGTGAGTAGCCCATCTCAAAGAAGGATGGTTACATCAGCAAGCCACCATTCCGTTTCAACTTTGAATTCCATTTCTTGGTCCCAAGGAACTTTCTGCTTTGACTAGACGTGGTAGGACTGTATTATTTGAATTCATGCACAGTTCTTATCAGGGTGAGTGAAGATGCTAGACTAATGTGAGGAAGCAAGAATGGTCAGGAGATGGTCATTTTGTCTGGATTAACAAAGGTTTCCAACAAGGGACAGAAAAGTATTTTTCATTAGCATGGATGACATTAGAGAACCAGCACTGTGAATAGTTCCGTCAGGGTAGCGGTGATAGTCTAGTTCAGCAAAACAAATGAGGAGTCCTGCAGCATTTTAAAGACTAACAGATTTACTAGGTAGTTATCTGAGCTTCTGTGAGGTGGAGGGAAATATTCAGTGCTCCAAAAATTGATTGTAAGGCTAGAAGACTTGTTTTGCACAGATTTTTGGATATAACTCCTAAGTATTGGGGAGAGACAACATCAAAGATTGAAATCTTGTGGAGATACTGATTAATCAATGTATTTGGTCTAGGAAAACTGGTGGGATAGAAACAGCATAATTAGTTGCTCTCCTCTCATGGTCTGTAGTTAAGTGTACATCACTTTGCCAGCAAAATATTCCTAAAACTGCTTTCCATGCTTTAAACAGAAAGAAAAAAGAAAATTTGACTGCAGGTAGATATGAGCAGCAAACTAGATATGGACTGAGAAATATAAGATCACATGAACATTCACAACAAGAAGCCCGATATGTCATTTCTCATGATAATATCTTAAGTTCCAAAGGAGTAGCTGTGTTAGTCTAGTTCAGCAAAACAAGTAAGGAGTCCTGTGGCATTCTTCTTGCTTGTTTTATCTTACGTTTAGATCTTTTTCACTGCAATCTCTGTTACTTTTTACCTTTTTCTCCTCTCTTGTCCATCATTTTGAATCTGGCCATGAGGCATGGCAGCACAGCCAGCCACTGTGCACACCAAAGCAGGCCCTTCTGCTCTGAATTGCAGTAGAAAGCAAGGGGGAACATTACTGAGGAACATGCTGACCTGGTAGATTACAGGGGAACTGAACTAGATGAATTGCTGAGGAGAAGGTCGGTTGCTGTCATACATTCTGTAGTAGAGGAGAGAATCAGTGTCAGTGTCAGAAAGAGAGTTGGACACTATCACCTTCATGTGAGGCATTATCCCCTATCCACCACTGCGAAAAGCAGCATTCATAGGAAACTGGAAAACACTTTTCTATCCCCAAGCCTACAAAATCAGATCCCATTGGTACACCGTATAATAAAAATCTGCATACCTGCTATAGAGGGCACCTCTCCTACAATTGGCTCCTGTAGAAATGGTCTAGGCATAGTCTCCACCTCCATCTCTGGATCCTGTGATTCCATGTCTCAAATCATGTAGTTTGGATCCTTGTCCTGCTTGGTCCACAGGGTTCATAGATCCAGTGGTCTCCTTTTTTTTAATCATCATTGCACTGCTAAAAACCTCTATGGTGTTCAGAAGCATCTCAAGCTGTGTAGGAGGGAAAAATTCTAAGAAGCCAGGCCAGTTTGTTGTAAGAGGGCATATTTTTCAGTCTGAGCCAGGTCTACTGCAATTGTCCCAAGTCTCATCCTTCTTGACCTTCAGTCCTTTACCTTCTCTCAGTAGTCTTTGCCATTCTGAGCAACACTCAGCTTGATGCCCAGTAGTTCAGATACCCAGCCATATACTAAAGTGCAATGCAAATGACCAGAGTCAGGTGGCCCTGGATCACTTCATCTCTCCAGATGGCCACTAATGCCTGCATATTGGCTGTCAAACCAGTTGGCAGCATTCTCACACCATGGCCTGTTCAGATACATACTGATGATAGAATCAGAATGAAATCAGAGCTGATCATTGTGAAAACTGCATCCAACTAGCTTCATGCTGACTGTTGTGCTGTTTGTATGCATAAGCATTTTCCAGCAAACTGATCCCCTTTCTGACAAAGCACAGAAAATAGACCCTATGGCAGTGATAATGAGGCTGTTGGGAGTGGAAGGACTATTTGCACCACCATCGTTATTGGTCATTATGCCAGTGACCTTCCTTTGCTAGTGATTTAGCACTGCAGATTTCTCCAGTGAAGACAAGACCTGTGTGTGGTAAATTTAAAGCTTTCTGCATGTAAAAAAGCATTACAGACGTAAGCATGAGACTAGAAACTAGGAATGCCTGAGTACAAATATAACCTTTGGCAGTGGCAATCTGCAGTGCAGCTAGGGCCTGATTCTCATTCACACGAAGATTTTTCGTTGCAGCCCTTGAAGTGTGAAGAGGACTTACAGTTGTGAATTTCACTTACAGCCACTTCAAGGCCTCTTTATGCTGCCACACTGGTGTGAAGCAGCCTTAGTGTAAATGAGAATCAAGATCCTACCCTTTCAGATTTCCCATCTGTAATAGAAGTATGATGCTACTTTTAGTGGTCGCCATTAAAAATACAGCATCCATCTACAGTCACCACACTGTTGGAAATGACGGCAGTTCTCTATTCTAGAACAGGAAATAAGTAGAGCCCTGTGTGGATACAAATATGTAGACCCTCATCCGATTTGCATCTGCAAGCAATGGTCCACGAATATCCACACCTTATCTGCAGATGCAGATACCCACAGATATCTGTGTATTTGCAGGACTCTAGCCCTGCACAGATGAAAATATGTGAACCTGTATCTGATCTGCATCTGCAAGAAATGGTCTGCAGATTTCCACATTGTATCCGTGGATATAATGCGGATATCCATGGATTTGCAGGGCTCTAGAAATAACTGCAGTATCTCTAGTATCATTGCTCATTGTGCAGTATGGTATCTGGATAAACGTTGAGTTTTTAATGGCAGTAACTGGTCTGTAGTGAGGTTTAATTAGCCAATGACAGCAACCTGAAACTATAAAGTCCTCCATAAGTGCTAAGTACTGTATTATTTTTATCTATGACAGTATAGGATAAGAAAAGAGTGAGTATTGCTCTGAGTCTCAAATTGCTGCTTTCCTAAATTCCTGTGTGTCATGCATGGGAGATGGAATGAGTTGAAATATATATTCATCTCAAGCCATTTTAAAAAATAATATGTGCAAGCTTTGCCTGTGCTGACATAGCAACCAGAGAGACGAACCCTTCCCAATTCCCCTTTTGTAATCAGAGTATGTGCTTTCCTTTAGTACTGTAGATCACATACAATTCCTTACACAGCACGTGTGAGTGTCACTAATAAGATTTATTATTTATCCATGCCAAGTTTCATCATCTACTGCGAAATCAGCTTGCTGAACAGAGGGAGAGCTGGACTGTCGTGAGTGCTGCTGACATTTATTAGGAGGGGAAGGTTGGCAGGGAGATGATGGAATATTGCCCTGCTATAATAATGCTTTTAAAATGAAAAATCTCATTTCCAAACCTCTTTGCAAAGCAGGGGTTCCATTTATACAAAACTATATGGGATGGAGAAGGAAGCAAATTAGTTACAGCAGGCCCACGTAGAGCTATAGAAATAATAGCCAAAAATAGGTGGGAAGAGACAAGACACAAGGCTGCATTGCTGTTCATCAGAAGATTCCAAACTTTTGCGGCACACAGCCCTCCTCAGTGTACATGGAATTATATGCACTGCCCAGAGAATATGCCCCTTGGAATCACATGGTGTGCAAAGAATTATGCTCAGTTGTTTGGGAAAATAAAATGTATATGTGCACAGAAATGCGTCCTACAGGATGGAATTTCCCCCTCCTAGGAATTCTTCCTCTTTATTTCTGCCTCCTGTTACCTCCTTAAATTCAGAGATGCTGTAGTTCTCCCTCTGGTCAAGGGCTGACTGCAGCTCCTTTCAGCATCTGTATTCATTTCTGTAAACACCAGTTGGAAGAGGCAGTTGTTCCTGTCATGCCCCCTATAGCCTGGATTGTGGAAGGCAGAACAAGGATGTATTTGAATATAATAGAGTCAAAGGCCATTGTCCCTCCTGTTTTCTTACAATTGAAAGAAATGGTTTTGGGTATAATCTCCCTCATCTAAAAGAACAATGTCTCTTCAATGGTCAAAATGAGGAAAACCTTTCTCCCCTAAGTCCATGTCAAAAGACTCAGAGTGGGGTAAAATGCATAGAATTCCTTCCAGACTAAGCAGTTTAATCAGATGAAGTTGTAGCCCATAAAGCTACCAAATATAAAAAATTAATTTGTCTACATATTAATACAGTAAAATTAGATTAAAAGATAACCTTTGTGTGCAGAAACTAGCAATCAGACAATAAAATGTAACAGAGAGAAAAGGGTGCTCAGCCTAGAATACCCATGCATGCCTACAGAGATGTATTAATATATATTTCTATTAATCAATTTCACTGCAATGTACACAGCTTTTTATAAGTGACCTTCCAAAACATACTCCAGGTGGCATCAGGTCTGCTGACTGATGGCCAGATGCTAGAGCTAATTTGCCCACCTGGCAGAATCCCACTTCCATTTGGTGGCTGGGCTCACTCTGGGTCCGATTGTGATACTTTTACGCCAACTGACTAATACCCAATTCCACAAATAGTCCCATTGGTTTAAATGGGATTACTCATGATGTAAAAGAATGTTAAATGTGACTAAGGGGATGGCACGCTGGATTTCTGTGTGCACCTCCTTTGCAGCAGCTCTTTTAGTTTAGTTTTACAGTGATCCTGTTGGAGCTGTTCTGAACTGGCACAGGTCTCAGCTGAAAGTCACTCTCTACTGATCACAGAAGAGACCCAGGAAATGCTTTAACAAAATGCCAGAGGCTTCCTATTGGACCAAAATGGAATATATCTGAAAACTTAGAACTAGAAATAATGTTTAAGAAATATTTCTTGATGTTTCAACTTTACTATTACTACATGTGTTTCTTAGCTCATTCCAGGAAAGCTGCTATTTTCTACCTCAAGGGCATAAATTAGGACAGGAAGAAATTAATTTGAAAATTAAGTCAATAGGAAAAGCTATATTTTAAGAATGATTCAGGAAACAGAGTACACACCGTTCATGTACTTGGATGATCCGTTTGGCCATCCATCCAGGGATGATGGGAGGTGGATGTATGCAAATGGACATCCATGATGTGAAAAACTACCTTCCAAACCCTGAATGTAAATTGAAGGCCTCAATTTGTGCTAAACAATGAAGACGGTCTTAGAAGCAAAAAACATGTATAATTAGTAGTATTTCAGTAATTTCTGTTATCAGGAGGCAAATGCATGGTATAAAATGGGCCACGTTAGTGAGCTGATCCACTATGGTTAATATGATGTTGTATTCTTCTGATTCTGGTAGTTCTACTATGAAATCAAGGGTTTTATATGTCCTGCTTCAGGATGCGATTTCCAATGGTATCACGTGGATAAAAGGCTTGCTTCAGGAGGTCTTAGTCCAAGTGCAAGTGCTGCAAGACCTGATGTAGGATCAAATATCATCCAATATTTATGGCCACCAGAATGATCAGGCTACTGCACGTCAAGTCTTGGGTTGTTCTAAGTGACCTGCCCAGCAGGTTCCATAGAATCATAGAAATGTAGGGCTAGAAGGGACCTCCGGTAGTCATCAAGCCCAGCTTCCTCTATTGTGGCAGGATGAAGTAAATCCAGACTACTCCTAACATTTGTCAAACTTGTTTTTAAATGCTTCCAATGACAGGGACTTTAAAACCTCCCTTGGACATTTTTTTCCAGAGCTTAACTATCCTTATAAAGTTTTATCTAGTAACTGACCTATTTCTCCCTTGCTGAAGATTAAAGACATTACTACTTGTTCTACCTTCAGTGGACATGAAGAACAATTGATCACCATCCTCTTTATAGAAGTCCTTGATATAGGAGAAGACTGTTAACAGCTCCCCTTTTCAATCCAGTCCTCTTTTTCTCAAAACTAAACATGCCCAGTTACATTTTTTAACCTTTTCTCATAGATCAGATTTTCTAAACTATTTATCATTTTGTTGCTCTCTTAACTCTCCTAAATTGTGATGCCCAGAACTGGACACAGTACTCCACCAGGGTTCTCATCAGTAGAGCAGGACTATTTCTTCCAGTGTCTTACATACAATACTCCTGTTATTACACGACAGAATCACATTAGGCATTTTTGCAGCTGCATCACAGCAATGATTCATCTTTAGTTTGTGACACACTATAACCTCCTGATCCTTTTCAGCAGTACTACCACCTAGACAGTTAGTCCCCATTTTGGAGTTGTGCATTTAATTCTTTCTTCTTGCATGAAGTACTTTGCACTTGTCTTTATTGGATTTCATCTTGCTGAATTCAGACCAATTCTCTAGTTTGATAAGGTCATTTTAAAATGTAAAGCTGTCCTTCAAAGTTCTGGCAACCCTCCTAGTTTCATGTCATCTACAAATATTATAAGGAAAGTCTCTACTCCATTATCCAAATCATTAATCAAAATATAACAAAAACATAAAATAATGCTGGACTCAGGACCGGCCCATGGAGGACCCCACTAGAAACATCATCCCAATTTGAGACCAAACCAATGATAATTCCTGTTTGAGTACAGTCTTTCAGCCAGTTGTGCTCACACTCAGGGGTTAAAGTAGGCTGGAAGACACTGGAAGATGTTCCGGGGCCCACTATTTTTAGGGGTTCAGCATTCCAGGGCCCCTAAAAATAGAAAATAGAGCCAGAATGTTGCATTCCAGGGCCTACCATTTACAAACAGTGGACCCCAGAATGCAGCATTCTGGCTCCATTTTCTAGTTTTAGGGGTCCCCGAGGATGAGCTTCTAAAAATTGCAGGCCCTGGCATGCCATTCCTGTGTGTTCCAGGAGGCAGTAAGCTGCCCCTGCCCAGGCTGAGGCTCCGCAGTGCATGGTGGCCAGGTAAGGGGGCCTGGGGGGGGGTGTTTGGGGCAGTATTCTCCCCAGGACTTGAAATTAGGGGGGGCTGGTGGGTATAGGGGGGGCTCACTAATTTGGTATAACACTGTTACTAGCTGACAACTGAGGGAGTGCAAGGGGGGAGTTACAGAAATCCCTGGTTCGGGGACAGGCAAGCCAGCTCAGTGAGGAAAGGGCATGGGGGAGGAGGTCGGCCCAGGGCAGTGGTGGAAAATGGCGCAGCACTGCAGGGAGTTGGGGAAGGGCTGGAGGATCAGCAACAAGATGGGGCTGGGAGCAGTGGTTGGGGTTGGAGGTAGGTGTGTGGGGTGCAGTAACTGGGGAGGGGCAGGCATGTGGGGGCAGTACCTGAAGTCAGGGGTAGGAGTGTGGAGCAGTAGCTGGGGTGAGGGGTAGGCATATGGGGGCAGTAGCTGGGGTGTGGGGCAGGCGTGTGGGGGCAGTAGCTTGGGTGGGGGCAGGTGTGTGAGGGTTAGTGGCTGGGGGGTATGAGGGGGCCTGCCAATTCAGGAGGGTTCCAGGGCCTGCCAAATTATACTTTAACTTCTGCTCACGCTTCATAGTAATTTCAGCTAGATCATGTTTTCCTAGTTTACTTTGTTTCTGAATTCACCTAGTTCCCTAGAATGTCATGCAGAACACTGTAAAAAACTATTACAATGAAGATATATCATGTCTATGCCTTCCCCCATTATTAGGTTAGTAATCATATCAAATATAGAAATAAAGTTGATTTCTCATTTTTGTTAAAAAAAAACAAAAACATACTGGCTATTCCTTTTAACCCTATTATGCCCCAGATGCTTCCAAACTGATTGTCAGAGGCATCCCTGCTGTGCGGCTAGGGGGCCCCCAGTCCCGCCCAGCCTCAGGTTCAGTCCCTTCTAAATTCTTTCTGACCAGCACAGGCACGGTGAGCCAGCCTGCTTAAACTCAGCCGATGCAGCTAGTCATGTAGTCCAGGGCAGCGGCAGCGAGGGAACTTTAAAGCTATCTGCGTGCCTTGTTACTGACTCACCCTTCACAGTCCCCAACCAAACAAGCAGTAGGTAAGTAATATACTGTTGTGTGTGTGGTGGTGGTGGGTGTGGGGGCTAGGCAGGGGATTGCTCCCTCTGGGGGTCAGGCTGGTAGGGGGCTGTGGGCAGCTTCCCACCCAGTCAAGGTGGTGTGAACAGAGGGCTCTCCTCCCAACTAAGTGCAGATAGTGTGACTAGGGAGGCCCCAGAGCTCTCCACCCTTCCCCAAGCTCAGGTGGCATGGTTAGGCTGTTCCCCCAAGCTCAGGTTGGGGGTGTGTTGGGGGCTCAACCCCCAGCACAGGCAGTGTGGATTGGCTGGGCTCTCTTCCCCTTCCCCTGAAGCCCAGCTGGCAGGGGGGCTGCAGGTGGCTCCACCCCTCTCCCTAGGCGCAACTGGTGTGAGCTGGGGTGAGGGGGGCTCTCTCTCCTCTCCAGAGATTTCCCCAGGACTTGTAATTGGGGGAGGGGGATGTAGGGAGGGTCTTGGGGTGCTCACTTAATTTGTATAACACTGTTACTAGCTGACAAGTGGGGGGGTGTTTGTAAATTTGGGAGGGTGGGGGTGTTAGGGAAGGCCCTCCTCCCCTCCCCCAAAACACAGGTGGGAGGCTGTGGTGAGCTCTCCCCCCAGCCCAGACAGCCTGACTGGGGTTTCTTCCCCTTCCCCCAAGCCCAGGAGGCATGACCGGGGTGGGCTCTCCCCCCACAAGTCCAGGTGGCATGGGCAGGGGGTTCTCCCCCTGAGGGCTACAAGTACCATATAAAGTTCATTAAAATCACTAAGAGATGAATAAGCAGGTATAACCAATGGATAAATACCAAAATGAAATGCACTGCAATGGTGGGACTGGGAGTGTAGTCTAATTCCCTGGGAGAGGCAGAAGCACTGTTTTTCACTTGGTCCAGCAGTGTTTCACTATGGCCTGAAGCAAGTCACTTAACCTCTCTTGTTTCCCAGTTGTCTCATTTGTAAAAGGACCTGCCCACAGAGGGATTAGAAGACTTAGTTAATATGTAAGTATTTTAAGATGTTTGGTCTTAGGGGCAATTGAACTGCAAAGTATTGTTAAGTATTAAATGTTTTTGTTCTTGAGGTCTCTCCTCTCTCGCCCCCCAACTGTGTCTTGCTGCCTCACAGATCCTGTGTGATCATTGATCACCAGCCATTTGGCGACATGACTTCATGCTTTTTCAGGGATTTGTTTGCATTATTCAGCCAGGTGGTACTTGCATTTCATCACGAAAGGCTAGTGTTGACTGCTTCCATCACACACGCCCATCATTCACACACCCTGTTCACACATTTAAATGAAATTACACAGCATATACCTAAAACAAATTTCATCAAGAATACAAAATGGAGTTCCACATTCACAATATGGATCTTTGTTGGACATTGGTCAGAATGTCTATTAAATTGAGTTAGTTATTTTAGTTATGCTATTAAAGAACAGATGCACAGTGTTTCCTAGCAGGTACTTTAAAGGTAGAATCTATTCATTTTGTCTTTGTCCCTACAGTGTGGCTACAGAAACCTTGACCTAACACTAGCAGGATGAATACAGTTAGGGAAAGGAATTTCTTGAGTGAAGTACAGTGGGATTAAATTATTTAGTATTGCTAATTTCAAAAGATTAAAAATCACGAGATTGGCAAAAGAGGTCCTGAGATTTCTGAGTTCTACTGGGAAATCATGAATTATGCTTAATTTTACCTCTTAATATTGTTGCTTGTGTAAATTTGCAAGACTGACATATCTGCATAACTTATGTGCTTCAGTTTTGGGCCTGTGTGGAAAAAGCCACAGTGGAATAATTCTTGTTATTTATGTAGGTTTAAAGTAAAAGTTTGTGAATCACTTAATTGGGAAGGGACATCACCAGTAATGACTTGAAGAGTGGTTACTTCTCAGGAACTGAAGTTCTTCAGGATGTTTGCACCCATGCTCCATCCCTGCTTGTTTTGATTTAGCATTAAGAAGGGACTGAGGGTTGCTGTAAGGAGGATGGATCATATTTGAGAATGTTTTGGCTGTTTAAATTCAGTACCCTTATATTAAATTGTTTCAAGTATGTAAACACATTTAGTGTAGCCTGATACCTTCAGACATGTGGGCCTAAGCCCGGGCTGGGTGCGTGAGGCCAGGGGCGGGGCTTTGGGTAGGGCTCAGGCTAGGGGGTGGAGCTCAGAGTTGGTGGGGACCAGGGCCCCAGCTAATCTTCATATGTAGCAGTGCCCCTGCTGATTGTTTAACAATTTGGTCCCATATCTTTCCAGATATTGAAGTTAGACTGACAGGTCAAGGTGAGCATTTTTTATGCTTGCTACTGTGGCCTTTTGTCATCTGCCGCCACTGAACATAATTTAAAGCCCTCCTTACTATGTTTGTAAGTCAGTACACAATGGAACAGCAAATGTGGAAGGCGCCCAGTGTGGCTTAACAGAGAACTCTGAACTGAGCTAAAACATAAAAAGGAAGCTTATGGGAAGTGGAAGCTTGGACAGATGACTTAAGTAGGTGTATAAAGATATTACTCAGGACTGCAGGGATAAAATCAGATAGGCCAAAGGACAATTGGAGTTGCAGCTATCAAGAGATGTGAAGAATAACAGGAAGGGGTTCTACAAGTATGTCAATAACAACAAGAGGATCAAGGATAGCGTAGGTCCCTTACTGAATGGGGCAGGCATCCTCGTGACAGAGGATGAGGGAAAAGCTGAAGTGCTCAATGCTTTTTTTTGCTTCAGTTTTCACAGGCAGGGCCAGCTCCCAGCCCACTACACTAGATATGGCAGATAGGAGAGAAGAAGAGAGGCCCTTGGTGGTGGAGGGTCAGGTTAGGGACTGCTTAAAGAAGCTGGATGTGCACAAGTCTGTGGGGCCGGACAATCTGCATCCAAGGGTGCTGAGGGAGTTGGTCGATGAGATAGCAGTACTGCTCGCCATTATCTTTGAAAACTCATGGCGAATGGGGGAGATACCAGAGGAATGGAAAAAAGCAAATATAGCACCTATCTTCAAGAAAGGCAAAAAGGAGGATCCAGGATATTACAGACCTGTCAGCCTCATCTCAATCCCTGGAAAAATCATGGAGCAGGTTTTAAAAGAATCCATCCTGAAGCACTTGGAGGAAAATAGAGTGATCAGGAACCGTCAGCATGAATTCACCAAGAGTAAATTGTGCCTGACCAACCTCATCGCCTTCTATGATGAGATGACTGGATAGGTGGATGCAGGAGGAGCTGTTGATGTGATATACTTCAACTTTAGCAAGGCTTGTCATACGGTTTCCCACAGCATTCTTGCTGGCAAGTTAAAGAGCTATGGCTTGGATGTGTGGGCTGTAAGGTGGATAGAGAACTGGCAAGATTAACAGTTTCAGCGTGTAGGAATCAATGGCTCCATGTCTAGCTGGCATCCAGTAATGAGTGGTGTGCCCCAGGGGTAGGTCCTGGGGCCAGTTCTGTTCAATGTTTTCATTAATGATCTGGATGATGGGATAGATTGCACACTCAGTAAGTCTGCAGATGACACCAAGCTGGGGGGAACAGTAGTCATGCTGGAGGGCAGGGACGGGATTCAGGGAGACCTTGGCAAATTGGTGCAGTGGGCCAATAGACATCTCATGAGGTTCAGCAAGGACAAGTGCAAAGTCCTGCACTTGGGATGGAAAAACCCCATGCCTGCTACAGGCTGTAGAGTGATCAGCTAAGTAGCAGCACTGTAGAAAAGGACCTGGGGATCCTGGTGGATGGGAAGCTGCATATGAGTCAGCAGTGCGCTCTTGCTGCCAAAAAGGCCAATGGCATACTGGGCTGCATTGGAAGAAGCATTGCCAGCAGACTGAGGGACGTTATTGTTCCCCTCTATTCGGCACTGGTGAGGCCACATCTGGAATATTGTGTCCAGTTTTGGGCTCCCCACTACTAAAAGGACGTGGACAAATTAGAAAGAGTCCAGCAGAGGGCAACAAAAATGATCAAGGGGCTGGAGCACAACCCCTGTAGAGAAAGACTAAAGGAACTAGGCTTATTTAGCCTGCAAAAGAGAAGACTGAAAGGGGGATTTGATAGCAACCTTCAACTACTTGAAGGGGTGCTCCAAGGAGGATGGAGCTCGGTTGTTCTCAGTAGTAACAGAGGACAGAACAAGGAGCAATGGTTTTAAGTTGCAGCTGGGGAGGTCGAGGCTGGATGTTAGGAAAAACTTTCTAACCAGGCAAGTGGTGAAGCATTGGAATGGGCTACCTAGGGAGGTGGTGGAATCTCTGTCTTTGGAGATGTTTAAGGCCTGGCTGGACAAAACCCTAGCTGGGATAATTTAGTGGGAGTGGTCCTGCTTTTTGACAGGGGGTTGGACTAGATGACCTAATGAGGTTCCTTCCAACTCTATGATTCTATAATTATACATGAAGATGCTCTTCCCCTTCTTAGTCACGTGAACCCCATTTCCTCCCAACACACCATCTTTCCTTGTATAGTATCCCATGCTGCTTGAATGGCACTTTGAGGTGGTTGGGAACTATTGGGACATAAAGATGATTGGTCATTAACATGGAAGAGATCATTGGCCCAGGAATGGTAGCATAGAGTGATGCCAAAGAAGCCCTGCTGGGATGATGTTATAAGTTTTATAAAAAGTTTGTTAGGAAGGGCTACTCGAAGTGAGATAAGAGACTCCAGCAACACAGATCTACAAAGGAAGTTATGTCAGTGTGTCAGGTTTCAGTACATTGGTGATGGTTCGTCATCCTTCACAAGTCTATGGAAACATCATAAATTGTGATTCAGTGGTAATATGTCTATATTTTGTTTTTTTTCAAAGACAGCCTACTAGTCTTGGTATTTTATGGGCAGGCAGGGTTTGTCAGGAAGAGTTGGTGTTTTTCGATCCAATAGAGTTGTCACAATGTCCATGGGGCTCTGGATTCTTAGATGAGGGTTCTCCAGCTTGGGTTCTAGGATTCTGGGTTTTTGAACTGAAAGAAGCTCAAAGGGAAAGAGAAAATGCATTGGAACCACAGTGCATGGGGTCATGCCAGGTTAGCCAGGTGCCCCAAAATCAAGGTAAAATGCAGGACACTAATAAGAGTGAATTGTAGGACTTCCTTGTGCTCCCCAATCACAACTTTAAAGGTATGGTCCCCTGAGTAACTGGGTCCCACATTTGTGGGGATGTGTCCACTATTTCTATCCTTTCCAAGGTAGTTTTGGCTCTTACTGGAAGGCTGAGGCCCTAGGTTATAGAAAAATCCATGAAATTATGCCGTTTCTGAGGTAATCAAACCCCATTGCATGGAAAAGGCCTGCTTGTCCTGCCAGATCTGCAGTTGCATGGTGAATTTGTAGAAATATGGAGGAATGAGGGCCTCCTGGTTGAATACAGCCTTGGGATCTTTCAATGGCAGTGCCCAGTCTCTGGACTCCAGATGAGCCTGGACCTAACCTTTTCCCATTAATGGGCTTTCAGAGATTTTGGCAAGTCACATGGATACCTCGTGGCCTGCTTCTCCACAGTAGAAAAGGTTTTCCCATCTCTAGCACGGTCATTCATCAAAGGTCAGGTGGGACCACAGCACACCTATCTATATGGGCTCAACTAGGACCAAGCTTCCTTGAGTCTGAGAGGTGAGCCTTGTACCAGTATGGAATGTAGGTGGGGGCTTCCTGAATTTCATGTGTCATTCACAAAGTTTGATGTCTGTCCTAATACTCAGGTCCATAAGGGACTCCAACCTGGCAGAAGTGTTCACCTGGGCCAGCTTGTCCTTTAATTTGTCACAAAGACTGAACTGAAACTGATGAAAGAGTGTGACATCATTCCCTGGGCAGTGTCTATGGCCAAGCATCTAAAATGGGTGATACTGGAACAGTCCAACCCCAGGGTTTTGCCAAAGCTTACCTAAAACAGTTTCTGCTATGCAAGCTTTACACAGGTTATCTAATTGGTGGCAAAAAGCTGCAGGAAAGAATCCTATCTTGTCAGTACTGGGTGGTCCTGCTCTAGAAAGTTAGATGCCCATGCTAGGATCTCTCCAGTAAGCAAGCTAAGTACCAGCTCCACCTTGATCTGGTCCATCACATATCCTGCAGCTGGAGCATAAACAGCGTAATCAACCCACAAAACTTGCTATAGGTGCCATTGTTTCTCTCTGGTAATAGAACTCTGGAACTGGTCCCCTAAGCTGGTGTTGTAAGGGGAGATGCGAGTGCCTGCAGCTGTTCTGAGTCTGCTATTTGTTCCCACATGGAGGAATCTTCCATTTGCAGCTGCCATCCATTGGTCTCTGGCTCTTGGCCTGCAGACAGAAATCTGTTCCTGTAGACTCACAGGCCCCTGAAGCATTGGTGAGGGTGGGAGTGCCATTAATGTCCATACTTGGCCCAAGGGTTCAGTAACAAGTCCCAGAAGAGACCAAAAGGGTCTGAGCAAATTGTCAGGGCTTGTAATGTGGATGGTTTGAGTTAATGGCCGGAGTCCAGAGTAGAGTTGGTGTTGTGGTCAGGAATCACACCAAGGGTCAGAGCTGAAGTGAGTCAGAAATCACACCAACAGTCAAGGCAGAGTCAGAGGTGCACTGAGAGCCAAGAAGCCAGAGTCAATAACTGGCATTAGGGTCAGGAAAAAGAAAAAGGAAAAGGAAAAGGAGGAAGCATGATCTGGTTGGCAGCAGGCCCAGTGACAAGTTGCCCAGACAAGGAGTCTGGCAGGAATAGGAAATCTCATTAAAAGGCATCTAATCAGTAGTATGCTGCTAGTCAGCTGATGCTGCTGAGTCAATGGATGTAGCCTCTGTTTGTGGGATTTCAGCTGCAATTTCCTTATTTGTCCTTAGAGTTCAGTGGCACATAGAGTAAGGCTCTCACTTTTGGCAACCTGGCTTCCAGAACCACGGTGCCTGACAGTTCTACTGCTGAAAGCAGGCTGTGGGGTGGGGAGGCAGATCTGAGAGTATGGCCCTGGGGGCAGTGGAGTGTTGAGGTGGAGGAAGCATAGTCTGGTATGAGAATACTATGCTGAAGAAGAAGAGAAGGGAATGGATCAGCTGCAAGCTATTTCTTAGAGAGAGAAGCTTCAATTTATCTTCATGTGAAATTCCTAGACACTATCTTGCAATAAAATGAAGTAAAACATGTTAAGTTCAAACAAACTTATGTTTATCTGAAAAATGTGTCTCCATCTGAATTTACCAAAATCTGGTACTCACAATCCAGTGGTTCCTGACTATTTCAATGGAGAATGTTTCCCCTGACCTGATGTCTACCTGTTAGCAAGAAAATGGCACTCTTCATGAAGCTCTACCTAAATTTTTCATGTCAGTTTTAAGAAGACAGCTTTCATGTTCTTTTGATACATCTGGTTAAGCAAGCAAGGACTCCTGTGGCACTTAAAGACTAACAAATTTATTTATTGCATGAGTCTTCGTGGGAGAAAATCCCACTTTGTCAGATGCATTGAAGATGGGGGAACTTAAAGAAAAGGAGGAAAATAAATGCAGGGAAGCGTAAGTCAAGGGATCAAGGTCACACTGAAACAGCAACAACAGCCAGAGTTTTAAGTAGAAGCAAAGCAAGGGGCTGCTGGGAACCTTCACCTTTGGGGGCCTGTCCCATCTTTTTATCCAGTTTCAGTTGGGCACTTGAACTAGACTAAGGCTGTATTCACACAGCACTTTTGTTTCGAAATAACCCCGTTGTTTCGAAACAAAAAAAAACCATGTTCACACGACGCACTGTTGTTTCGAAACAAGGGGAAGCCCTTGTTTCAAAACAACTGTGTTGTTTTGAAACAAGTTAAACCTCATTTGGGGTCGAAACAAACTTGTTTAGAAACCCTTGTTTCGAAACAAGGTGTGTGAACGTGTTGTTTCGGAACAAAGTGTTCCGAAACAACACTG
>ML681994.1:23676641-23740751 GCA_007922195.1 Podocnemis expansa
TGTGTGTGTGTGTGTGTGTGTGTGTGTGTGTGTGTGTGTGTGTGTGTGTGTGTGTGTGTGTGTGTGAAAACTCATTTAGTTTTCTATGCCCAATTCCCTGGTTTATTGAGATCACTCTGAATTTGTGTCATCCACAGACTTGATCATTATGCAGGGGTTAAAGTAAGCTGGGCCCTCTATTTTTAAGGGGGCAGCATTCTGGGGTCCCCTAAAATAGGGGAAGGAACCAGAATGCTGCATTCTGGGGCCCTCTAAAAATAGAGGAATGGGTTAGAATGCAGCATTCTGGTACATTCCCCCCCAGGGCCAACTGAAAGAAGGGGCTGCAGGCTGGAGCAAGTCTGGCAACACCCCCCTTCCCAGTGCCTGCATCAGCCCCCCCACCTTCCTGCTGAGCCCAGGCAGTGCACATGGCCCAGATCCAGTCTTGAGCTTGTGCCCCCTCTTGCTGGCTGGCCAGGGACACAGCCTTCCTTGCCTCAGCCCGGCTCCTTGGCCACGTCAGCAACACAGGTAAGGGGGCAGAGGGGTGTTTGGGGACAGGCAGAAAGCCAGCAGGGAAAGCATGGGAGGTGGGGTGGGAAGGAGGGGTTGGGATGGTGGGCTGGGGAGATGTGGAGGGGCTTGGGGGGCTGAAGGGGGTGGAGTGAAGATGGGGAGTTGGGGAGTGGAATGGGGACAGGGAGCTTATAGAATGTGAGGCTGAGGAAGACATGCAGAAGGAGGGATCTGATGGGGGCAGGAATTTTGGGGGCAGTAGCTGGGGTGGGGGCAGGCATTTGTGGGGTAGTAGCTGGGGTGAGGGGTAGGCATTTGGAGGGACAGTAGCTGGGGTGGGTGAAGAGGGCCCAGAACTGTGTGAAGGGGGCCAGGAAATTACACTTTAACCTCTGTCACTGTGTGTCCTATTTCTACATTCAGGTAATTAATAAAGATGCTACCCAATACTACACTGTATTGGGGTAGCAACTCTAGACTCACCCTGCAGACTTTAAGACAGGCCAGATGGACCAATTAACCCATTAGGCAGCTACTTAAGGAGGCTCAGCTGGACAGGAATAGACAGGACCTATAAAGCTCAGGAGCTGAAAGGAGAACAGACTGCTAGGAAAAGGCAGACACTCCCAGAAGAAGGTGATAGAGGTTGCAGGCACTCCCTGGGAAAAGGGAGGAAGCTCTGGGAACTAGTAGGCCCAAGAAGAAAGGGGAACCAGTGGTAGGAAGTACAGGAATAGAGCACTGTAGCTAGTGAATCATAGTGTTGGAAGGTACCTCATGAGGTTATCTAGTCCAACCCCCTGAATGAAGGCTCAGACTGCTGAGCTTAGAGTCCCTGGGCTGGAACCCAGAAGAAGAGTGGGCATCTGGGTTCCCCTTCCAGCCACTGACTGAGTGGCATCAGGGCAGTGACTAGGAAAACTGCCTAGGCCTGTTGAAGAACTAATCTTCCTCCCTCCCTTCCCCGCCCCCCTGAAGGGAGAAACACAGATGGTAAAATGGGCAGAGGGCCACGTAACAAAGAGGACTCTGTGGCTCCTAAGGTTGGAAGAGGGGCTGCAGACCAACGATAGAGTCGGAGTGATGGTGTGAGAAATGCAGATGAGCTAATTCCCAAAGCAACAACCGGACACACTTCAAGCAGTGAGTGGTGTACCATGTGATAGGACCAAGGCCTGGAATAGATCCCTGTGGAACCCCACTTGAGATCTCCATCCAATCTACCTCATTCTATTATTAACCTTTTGTTTGGGTTGTTTAACCAGTTATGTATCCACTTAATAATAGTTCTGCCAAGCCTACATTTCTGCAGCTTACCTATCAGAATGTAATGTGGGAATGTGTTAAAAGTCTTGCTGAAATCCAGGTATATCAGTGGCTCCCAACCGACGCATGCTGCGGCACCTCTTCTGGTGTGCTGCAAGAATCCGCAGGGCTCCCTGGAGCGGCTGCCACTGCCATGAGCAGCAGCCTGGCCGGGGGGGGTCCCTGGAGCCGGAGCCATGGGCGGCTGCCCTATGTAGGGTTACCAGACATCTGGCAAAAGGAGGACATGTCCTCCTCTTTGCCTTTACGTCCTCCATCCAGCAGGCATTATTGAAAAAGTTGATTTTGTCCGGCTTTTTGCTGGACACCAGGGCTGAACTCTAAAATAGAAGCGCACACCACACACTGTGCTGGGAGGAGGCATTCCTTGCTGGCTCAGGGGGCTGTGGTGGGTGCGCAGCCTCTCCAGGTTCCAGGAAGGGAAGGGAATGGTGGTTGGGCTTACTTCCACCCACTTCAGCCCCCTGAGCTGGCAGGGAACATTTTCTGGGGCAGCGTGCTCCAGCGTGCTTTTTTTTTTTTTTTTTTTAGATTGCCGCCACAGCATTCAGCAAAAAGCTGGACAAAAATCAGTTTTTTCACAAATGCCTGCCAGGTGCAATGGTGTGGCAGGCATTTGAGGGGGGGCAGTAACTGGCGTAGGTGAAGGGGGCCCAGACATGTATATATCCTCCAATGTCCTCTTTTTCATACTTCCCCGTCCTCCTTTCCATGCTTGGTATCTGGTAACCCTAGCCCTATGTGGCCCTGACTGGGAGGTTTGCCAAAGCTGGACCCATGCGAGGCAGCCCCATGTGACCCTCGCTGGGGTGGGGAGCCAGAGCCCAAGCCAATGATGCCAGCAAAGCTGCTGGGGGCAGTGGTGGGACCCAACAGGGCCAGCAGAAGCCCAGGTGAGGCCTGCAGGGGGCTGTGAGGGCACAACAAGACCAAACAGGGTGCAGATGGCTTGTGCTGGCTCAGGTGGACAGGGAGCCCTGTCAAGTCCCTGCAGGAAACCTGGCAGGCAGTAGCAGGGGCGCAGTGAGATGCCATTGCTATTCTATGTTTCAAGCCACTGCCATGCCCCTTCACACCCCAGGCTTCCCCCCCACCCACTAATCCTCAGGGTCTCCCTTGCCACCCCACATAGCCACTCCTGCCTTCCCTTCCCCTCTTCTCTCTTGCCACCTTTGCCTGGTCCACACCTGGCCATCCTTGCCCTCTCTTGCCACTCCTGCCCTTCTACCCCTACCACCCTAAATAGCAGCATTTCAAAAAACAGGGTGCCTTGCTCATGAATATTCATGAGTCAATTTGAATATTTGTGAATTTATAATACAGGTGTGCCTTGACATAATCAAGGCATGAAAGTGTGCCACAGCAGAGAAAAGGTTGGGAATAACTGAGGTATATTATGTCCACCCCATTTTCCCTATCCACCAAAATATACTGAATTCTTGTATTATCTGTCTCAGTCAGGGATATGGATTTTTCACACCCTTCTGAGACATAACTGGGTTGACCTAACTCTTTAGTGTAGACCAAGCCTTAATAATAACAAGGATTTTGAGACAATAGCCATACAAGTCTATTTGGAGATGTAATGTTAGGAAAGGCAGTGTCGGTGCACTAACAGATGGTTTGTAAAGCCTGAATTTGTTAGATTGGATAATTATACTACAATCTTTTATAACATCCTGATTGTCTTTTTCATTTATTTTGGCTACACTGAATTACTTATTAAATCTGGCTTAACCAGTTTAAGAACACACAGTTCTCAGGTGTCATTTGGGAACAGCTCAGTGTTCTGAGGATTTGAGAAGTGGATCAGCTCTGTGTGTGTGTGTGTGAGAGAGAGAGAGAGAGAGATTAGATGGGTTTCTGAAAGAGGGAATAGCATGTCTTTTTTGTCTGATAAGAGGAAAAAGGAGAGTGTGGGGTGGGAAAAATGAGGAATATTCTTGTCTTTCCAATTCCACAATACAACTTACTATGAATGGCTATGTTTACATTGTAAAAGCTAAGTCAATTTTATTAAGTCGACTTAATAAAGTCTACTTAAAGTTGAGTTCAAGTAGACCTTATTAAGTCAACTTAGTGAGTCCACATTGCCTTAAGTCGACTTAATAAAATTGACTTAACGGTAAAGTCAACTTTATAAGTGGACCTTATAAAGTTGACTTTACTGGACCCTAAAGTCAACTTTATTGCCCTGCAGTGTAGACAGGGCTCTGTTAAAGTCAACTTAAGGTCCCTTAAGTCGACTTAAATGCATAGTGTAGACGTACCCAATGTGAGGAGTGATCAGAATGTTAAAGATCAGCCAAGAAACAAATCAGTCTGAAACTCCAGCCTCTACATTCATGATGTTTAGATATTATAGCACATGTGGTATGTAAACATCAAGCCCTTTATGAAGACCCTACAGTTCCTATGTGCAGCATGTTTGCAAACAAGTGATCATGCATTTTACTCGCAGTGGTTTTCATCCTGTGGTCCCCAGACCATGGAGGATCCACAAACTACATCTAAGATTTCCAAAGAGATCTGCACCTCTAGAGGTCCTCAAAAGAAAAAAAGTTGAGAACCATTGCATAGAGGAAATGTAAGAGAAGAACCCTCCCCTAAAATCCAGCCGCTGGACTTGCAGTTTGTAAGTCCTTCATGATACAGTGGCGCAATGGTTCTCATTGGGATCTTTCCCTAAGCAACAGCTGCAGTGGGCAGACCAATCTGGAACCCCTACATCCATAGGTGCTGGCGTAATCTACTATCATTCTGTGCATACATACTATATTATACTTTGCTCATTCCCACAGTGACCAAGCATTGCAGCACTTCTGGCCTTCTACTGCAGGGTCAGATTATCGCAGGGGCTATAGGGGCTGAAGCCCTGCGGCCTGGCTGAAAGGGGGGGCCCAGACTCCAGCTCCTAAAACTGCTTTTATAATCAGGTGCTCCTTGCCCTGCTTTGTGCCTGAGAGTGCTCCTTCCCTGCCTGCACTGTGGGGAGGGGGCAGAGTGGTGCCCTGGAGCCACAAACTGAGCTCTGTGCTTCTGCATCACCCCTGGGCCAGCAGGTCTGCCTTCCAGAGTCTGCTTGCTTCACCCAGGGGTGGGGCTGGCTAACACAGCCTCCATTCCAGCCCAGTGCAACTGTCCAGGACCTGTGGCCCTGGGGGGCTGCATCAGGAGCCACTGTGCCACATGCCAGCCATTACCACCACCACCACCACCGCCCTGGGCAGACTGGCCGGAGCAGAAGAGCCCTCTGGCCCCAGTCCCCCCCCCAGTGACGGGGGGGGCACCTGACCCCTGCAGGGGAGCCTGCAGTGGGGGGCGGCCCAGGATACTGGGCCAGTTAGTCCACCTTGTTCTATGGGTATATCTGTTCCAATTGCATGTAAAATGCTGGAAAACCTAAGGTGACAAAACAGGATGAATGGTGAAGTGGCAGACTGAATATTGTACATCTTGGCTTTGGCTGGTTTGTACTGTCAATTTGACCATTCATATTGTGTAACTTAGCGTTCCATATCAGTCATTTAAGACTTAAAAATGCAAGCAAAAATATCTTGGATTGTTTTTCCATCTAACAAACATTAGCCTATGTATTCAGTCTTCCCAGCGCTGGTTGTGTTAAATGAAAATTTCAGCATTTAGTATGTTTGTCTAAGCAGCATTAAGTCCTCCTCTACTTTTTTATAATTTAACAAAATTTTATGTGGATTCAATTACTCATGAGTGGATAGCCTTGACACTTTGTAGAGTTTCATCATGTATAATATGGATAACAGCAGGACTCAGACCTTGGACAATAACTGTACCTGTAAGTCATTTTCTCCATTTCTTGGCACAGAGCCATATTGATTTAGTTCACACCAGGGCACAGTCACCTTATTCACATGTTATGTCACTGTGGATAGCATCTGACAGTTCAGTCTGGAAGTAATGATTGGCCCAGACACTGGCAGATTTTTTTTTTTTTTAAATATTACCCAGTTCCCAAAGAATTCACTTCTTTCTTTTTCCTATATATGCTGTACCACATGGATAAATTTAAGTGGTCTCCACGCTGAAAGTCTGACAGGACTGTCTGGAGTCAAGCATAATGCTGCACACATGGCGTGCTAGTACTCATTCTCCCTCCACTCTACCAGTGTGTTTCAATAGTGAGTTATACAGCATAAGTGGCAATGTGGGAGATCTGGGGGAAGGGATGGAACTTGGGGGGGGTGTTGGGACTGTAGTACCAGGAATAAAAGAGAAGGTAGTTGGAACATGGGGGGGGGGAATCAAATAATTGTCTTAAATGTTCCACTGAAGCGCCAACACATGAGGAGAGTGGGGGAGGAGGACTCCAAGAAAAAATGCAAGGAGGTATATGTAATAGAATTGAAAACCAAACTGACAAAGTAGGGCAAGTGACCGGGTATCTTAGGTGCCTATACACTAATGCAAGGAGCCTGGGAAATAAACAGGAAGAATTGGAAGTACTAGTGCAGGCAAGGAACTATGATATCATAGGAATAACAGAGACGTGGTGGGATAGTCTGCATGACTGGAGCTCTGCCATGGATGGGTATAAACTGTTCAGGAAAGACAGGCAGGGAAGAAGAGGGGGAGGAGTAGCACTATATGTAAAAGAGCTCTATGACTGCTCAGAGCTCCATTATAGAAGTGGAAGCGTGCCAGTAGAAAGTCTGTGGGTTACAGTGAGAGGGGAAAGCAACAAGGGGGATGTTGTGGTGGGCGTCTGCTATAGACCACCAGACCAGAAGCAGGAGGTGGATGAGGTGTTCTAGAAGCTTCCGCTAGTTGTCCATAGATCACAGGCCCTGGTGCGGATGGGGGACTTCAATTTCCCTGACATCTGCTGGGAGGCCAATACAGCAGTGCATGGGCAATCCAGGAGATTTTTAGAGAGTGTTGGGGACAACTTTCTAGTACAAATGCTAGAGGAACCAACTAGGGGCCTTGCACCTCTTGACCTGCTCACAAACAGGGAAGAATTGATCAGGCAGGTAGAGGTAAATGGCAAGCTAGGCAGTAGTGACCATGACATGGTTGAGTTCAGGATGCTCATTAAAAGAAGGAAGGAAAGAAGCAAAACAAAAACCCTGGACTTCAAAAGAGCAGATTTTGGCTCCCTCAGGGAACTGATGGGCAGGATCCCTTGGGAAGCTAATCTGAAGGGGAAAGGAGTCCAAGAGAGTTGGTTATATTTTAAAGAAACCCTGCTAAGGGCACAGGAAGTTGCCATTCCAATTAGGAGAAAGAACAAACATGTGAGGCAGCCAGAATGGCTTAGCAGAGAACTCTGCTCTGAGCTTAAACATAAAAAGGAAGCTTATAGGAAGTGGAAGCTTGGTCAGATGACCAAGGAGGCATATAAAGATATTGCTAGGGACTGCAGGGATAAATCAGAAAGGCCAAAGGACAAATGGAGCTGCGGCTAGGGAGGGATGTAAAGGATAACAAGAAGGGGTTCTACAAGTATGTTAATAACAAGAAGAGGATCAGGGATGGTGTAGGTCCCTTGCTTAATGGGGCAGGCATCCTCGTGACAGAGGATGAAGAAAAAGCTGAAGTGCTCAATGCTTTTTTTGCTTCAGTTTTCACAGGCAGGGTCAGCTCCCAGCCCACTACCATGGGTATGGGAGAGAAGAAGAGAGGCCCTTGGTGATGGAAGGTCAGGTTAGGGACTGCTTAAAGAAGCTGGATGTGCACAAGTCCATGGGGCTGGATGAACTGCATCCAAGGGTGCTGAGGGAATTGGCCGATGAGATAGCAGCACTGCTGGCCGTTATCTTTCAAAACTCATGGAGAACAGAGGAGGTGCCAGAGGATTGGAAAAAAGCAAATGTAGTGCCTATTTTCAAGAAAGGGAAAAAGGAGGATCCGGGGAATTATAGACCAGTCAGCCTCACCTCAATCCCTGGAAAAATTATGGAGCAGATTCTTAAAGAATCCATCCTCAAACACTTAGAGGAAAATAAAGTGATCAGGAACAGTCAGCATGGATTTACCAAGGGTAAATCATGTCTGAGCAATCTCATTTCCTTCTATGAGCAGATGACTGGTTTTCTGGATGCAGGAAGAACCGTTGATATGATATACCTTGATTTTAGTAAGGCTTTTGATACAGTTCCCCACAGCATTCTCATTGGCAAATTAAGGAAGTATAGGTTGGATAGGTGGACTATAAGGTGGATAGAAAACTGGCTAGATCAACGGTTTCAGCGTGTAGGAATCAATGGTTCCATGTCTAGCTGGCAACTGGTCACAAGTGGTGTGCCCCAGGGGTCGGTCCTGGGGCCAGCTCTGTTCAACATTTTCATCAATGATCTGGATGATGGAATAGACTGCACTCTCAGTAAGTTTGCGGATGACACCAAGCTGGGGGGGAACAGTAGACACGGTAGAGGGCAAGGACAGGATTCAGGGAGACCTAGATAAATTTGAACAATGGGCCAATAAAAATCTTATGAAGTTCAATAAGGACAAGTGTAAAATCCTGCATGTGGGATGGAAAGACCCCATGCACTGCTACAGGCTGGGAAGCATTCAGTTAAGTAGCAGCAGTGTAGAAAAGGACCTGGGGGTCATGGTGGATGGGAAGCTAGATATGAGTCAGCAGTGTGATCTTGCTGCCAAAAAGGCCAATGGTATACTGGGCTGCATCAAAAGTATTACCAGCAGATCAAGGGATGTGATCATTCCCCTCTATTCTGCACTGGTGAGGCCACATCTAGAATACTGTGTTCAGTTTTGGGCTCCCCACTACAAAAAGGACAGGGACATGCTAGAGAGAGTTCAGAGGAGGGCAACCAAAATGATTAAAGGGCTGGAGCACAAGCCCTATGAAGAAAGACTGAAAGCATTAGACTTATTTAGTCTGCAGAAGAGAAGATTGACGGGGGATTTGATAGCAACCTTCAACTACTTGAAGGGATGCTCTAAGGAAGATGGAGCTTGACTGTTCTTGGTGGTAACAGAGGACAGAATGAGGAGCAATGGTCTCAAGTTGCAGTTAGGGAGGTCGAGGCTGGATATTAGAAAAAACTTTTTTACTAGGCGGGTGGTGAAGCGTTGGAATGAGCTGCCAAGGGAGGTGGTGGAGTCTCCATCTTTGGAGGTGTTTAAGGCCCGGCTGGACAAAACCATGACTGGGATGGTTTAGTGGGAGTGGTCCTGCCTCTGGCAGGGGGTTGGACTAGATGACCTATGAGGTCCCTTCCAACCCTAGGATTCTATGATTCCTGTTGTACTAGTTTTGCTATCTTTTTCTTGATTCTGGCAATGCATCCAAATTTTTACCAATGTACCCTTTCCTGTATACGTCCCTTTATCTTTGCACTGCCTCTCCCTCCCAATGACAGGCTGCACTTCTTGCTAGTCCAGCACTAGTACCCCTGTACTGGTGGCTCCCAACCCATGGCCTGGCCTGCAGTGGGGGTGGGAGGCTTGCAAAGTGGCCCGCAGTTTCCCTCCGGCTGGCTGCAGAAGGGAGTCGCTGCCTAAGGACCCAGACCTAGGGTTACCAGATGTCAGGCAAAAGGAGGACATATCGTCCTTTTTACCTTCACATCCTCCATCTGGCAGGCATTTTAAAAATACATGATTTTGTCTGGCTTTTTACTTACAGGGTTAAAGTATGCTGGAATGCTCCAGAATACCCTATTTTAAGAGGAAGCGTTCTAGAGCCCCCTAAAAACAGAAGAATGTTACATTAATATATTTTCTCCATCTGTCCTCCAATGTCCTCTTTTTTCATACTTCCCTGTCCTCCTTTCCAGGCTTTGGTATCGGGTAACCCTGCACAGACTGAGCATGTTTCCTCAGGGCTAAAAGACCAGTGCAGGCTCCTTGCTGCAGCCAAGAGGATGGGACATCAGCATTCCCCTCCCCCTGACTGTAGCAGACAGAACAGCAAAGTGCTCCACCTAAGGTCCGTAGGTGTCAGGATCTTTGCTGGAGCTGGAGCGAAGGGAGCACTGATCTTCTGTCCCCGTGGCTGTGGATGGGAGCCAACACCTAGGAACCCAGCTGGAGCAGCAGGCCTGCTTGATGCATGTGGTTTCCCTGCTGCAGTCAGGGACATGGGGCATCAATGAGAAGGCAGCCGCTTTGCTGTACTCTTTCCATCCGGCTGCAGGAGTGGGCACCTGCTGGTGGAGACTGGTGGCCCTTCAGGGTTGTAAAGATATCTGTGACCCCTGAGCCAAACAAGTATGGAACTGCTGCTTTGTACAATTCTGCCAATGAACATCAGTCTTGACCTATAGCACCTCTTTATTATTCCAGTTCCAGATCTCCTATGCTCTTTTAGCAAATGATCAGTGGTATCCCCTGATATTTCAATCCTGAGTAAAGGTTATCAGTCATACCAAGCCATGCAAAACTGGGTGGAGATTATCTGAGAAAGAAAAATGTAGTAAATAGATTAGCGCACACACAAACCCCAAAGACCATTTAATTTAAGATTGATAAAAAGTGTGGTGAAGAAAGATCCATCCCTTTGCTCCTGCAGACTTTTCTTCTTTTCCTCTCTTAAGCCCTTCATTGCTACATCCTACAGAGGATCATCTTTTCAGATAGTTTGCTAATGTGAAGCCCCACCTGTAGATGTGACTAAAGTACTGGTACATGTAAATTTACAGGTTAAGCCTGAAATGCTTACATTGAACTTTGGCAGAATCAGGAAGCTCTTGTATGGGCTCAGAGGCAGACACTGTTGGTGAATAGTCCTTGGTGGTAGTAGTAGTCTTAGGCAGTATCAATGCGTAAGAGGTGCGCCGCCTGGTTCTACGTGCTATTTTGCGTTCATTATGTAGCAGTTTGTCATCTGTTAACAAGGCACAGACTTGCTTAGATTTTTCTCTCACGTGATAACCTGTTGAAGTAAATAGGTTTAGTTTAAAGAAAAGAAATATTTGGTAAATGTGGTGGGAAACCACCATGCCGTTCTGTCATGAGATCCAATGGGATCTATTATGGGCCCAAGCAACTACAGAAAAGTGCAAAGGATGCTCCACTGTTTATAACCATTGAACAATGAGTCAAGAAACAAAGACCTCAGTAAGCAGTTGTCTTTAGTGTTGTTACTTTGTAAGCAGTTAAGACACTGCATGTGTGGTTGATAAATTGATGTTTTTAGGATGTGGTCCCTGAGGTTTTTCTCCCTTTATTTTTTCCAGGGACCAAATTTGTACCAGTCTTTTATTACGGCTGAAAAGGAAAAGATGCTGGTCCTGTGGTCAGAGAAGCATTCAAGCAGAATTCCTCCTTGCCCTCATTGGGGACAGAGTAGGCACTAGTATATTGTTGCTATCAAGTCTTACAAGTTCATGAGCTTTGATCCTTCTGCGTTGCTGTGCAAAACACTGCCATGAGTAGGCTTTCACAAGTATGTAGGGTTTTTCCATTAAAATTTCGCTATGGTTGTGTGAAGTGATAGTGGAATATTAGTATTAGAGTGACTTGTAAGGAAAAGGAAAAGAGGCTGACCTACTTTTCCTCTCTGTCTCTGGAAAAGATTGTCAAGCCCAAACATGCTAGGGTCCAAGGAAGATGTCAAGGATTACAAATCTCTCTCAGAAGAGACATGATTATCCTATTAAAAGAATTTCTTGAGAGAGAGGAAAGTCACACTTTTTTATATTCTCCTAAAAAGAAATCTACAGTGTTTAATATCTGTGTGAAACAACATCCCCAAACTACCAGGTCTAATGGAGTCAGTTCAATGAAGCTGATGACTCTGCTTAGGAGAGTCACATGTCTGAATTCCTCAGGGTGGTGGGGGTGAGGCTGGTACAGCAATGAAGCTGAAAGACCTATCAAATTCACTGTTTGAAATAGTTATCAGGGAAACAGCATAGAGACAGGATTGTGTTAGAACTATATCAAAGGCCGTATGTCATGATGATTCTTCTTATACTGGCAGGGCCGTTGGAAGTGGAAGGACAAAGGAGTGTTGCTCCCCTTTCTGGGCTTTTGAGGTTCCCCACTTAACATATGTGACTGAATCCCTCTGCTGGCAGGCAGAAGGCACTGGTGGACCTCCATGTTCCGTATCTTCTAGATCTATCTTAGTGAGACCCACTTTTATTTATATTTACAAAGCCAAACTTAAGATGTCCTACTAATGTATATTACTTTCCCCACCATCCATCTCCCATAACTATTACAAACACAGAATTTGATAGCTTCTCTAATCCCAAGGTTCTGTTATCCACCAAGTAAATTCTGTCCCAGGATTCTCCTAAGTGGAGTGACCAGTGTAATTTATTATATTTACAGCTGATGGTTTCAGGATGTTTTTCTGTTAATTGAGTGCAGGGATTGCAAACTGACATTACTTAACTCATTCAAGTGGATTTCCACTGGGTTTGTTCTCTGACTTGACCTGCATATCATCACAGATTTAAACAATGGTGAGATTAAATGACACTGTCTCCTTTGTTGAGACAGCTGTCAAAGAACCATTGCAATCCTGATTGTCGTAGGACAATTCTAGTTTTCATAAATCTGAGTTGCAGGATCCTCAGCTTCTTGCTGGACAATTAAATGGTCCTGATTTTATTTAATTTAATTCCCTTATCAATATGAAATGAACGCCCATCATTATGCACTAGTGCAATATCATTGCATAAAAACTGAGCTATAACAGTGTCATGATGTAGCATCATGGTGTGATTATTTTGTTCCGCAGGACAGATACAAATAGCTGGCATTTCAGAGCCAGTAGGAGCTGCATTAAACTTGTATCAGCTGGAATTCACTTTTGCATACATCACATGGGAACATGAATTGCCCGATGTGACAGGCCCATCACTGCCAATAATTCATCTAATTTACTCTGGCAAGGTGGATGCATGGTCGGGTCTCACAGCCAACAGGCCAGTAGCTTCATCTATCAGCTCATGCTGCTCGCAGCAGCACTGCATTCTTACTAATAATTTAATCTTGTCTTTGAAGTTCAGCTCCTAGCAGTTTGCCTCCTTTTCCTCATTTTCTTTCATTTCTGTTTAAAATTATAATGGTCCATTTCAACAAAATTAACTGTAATTTCATGGATCACCACATCAGGAATAAGTTTTTATACCTAATATAATAATCTGTATACTTGTTTCTCAAAAAGCAAATTGACTTGATGAGCAATTCTGTCTCCTTTGTAAATAATCCTGGTTCTCATTAAGAGCTTGCTATTTCAGGATGTTTTAGCTTTAGTATTTTCTGATAATTTTTAGTAGGTATAGCAATTTTTTAAAAGGGAATGTTTATCAAATATAAAAAATGAGGGTAATAATATAACCTAGCTATTACATAGTAGTTTTTATCAATAGAGGTCAAAGTGATTTGCAAACAAAGTAAATAGCATTATCCCCTTTTCACAGATGAGAAAAGAGGTTGAAGCTGATGAAGTGACTTGCATAAGATTACTCTGCATGTCAATGGCTAAGCCAAGAGTAGAACCTGGGTCTTCTGAACCGTAGTCAAGTGTGTTAGTCACTAGGTCACAGTGGTTCCTTTGCATAGTTAATATCATCTCATTTTAACTCCCCCATGCTTTTATCACTGTTTTGTTATTCATCACAGTATTCTTAAACTAATTTTGTCCTCCTCAATAGTGCCGGATTGATAACACCAAATAAAGGTAAATCTTCTCTTTATCTGTACAACAGCAACATCCTGGACAGTGACAGGACAAGTTTCCCACTCTGTCCCACCAATATGGCATCAGTAATACTCTGGAAGAATGACTTCTAAAGCTAAATGATGGGAAGATCACTTATTGCAGCCTTTGTTTCATAGTCTGTCTGTTGAGATTGCCAGCCAGTAGATCAATTAATATGAATCTTTGTGGTTGTCTTTGGAATAGAGACACTTTTCTACAAAGGTCACTAAACAGATATTGGCTGGTAAGAACTGTCAGTTGTTACCAACCTTCCCAGGCTAGAAACACAAACCTAGAGATTATAATTTCCACAGGGGTAATTGTGTTAGTCTGTGCCCAGCAAAAATAATGAGAGTCCTGTGGCACCTTAAAGACTAACATATTTCTTCAGGCATAAGATTTCATGGGCTCCAAACCCCCTTCATCAGAATCATAGGGTCGGAAGGGACCTCATGGGGTCATCTAGTCCAACCCCCTGCCAAAAAAATCAGAACCACTCCCACTAAATTATTCCAGCTAGAGTTTTATCCAGCTGGGCCTTAAACATCTCCAAAGACAGATATTCCACCACCTCCGTAGGTAGCCCATTCCAATGCTTTACCACCCTCCTAGTAAGAAAGTTTTTTCTAATATCCAGCCTTGACCTTCCCAGCTGCAACTTGAAACCATCGCTCCTTGTTCTATCCTCTGTTACTACTGAGAACAGCCATGCTCCATCCTCCTTGGAGCATCCCTTCAGGTAGGTGAAGGTTGCTATCAAACCGCCCTCAGTCTTCTCTTCTGGAGGCTAAATAAGCCTAGTTCCTTCAGTCTTTCTTCATAGGGGTTGTGCTCCAGCCCCTTGATCATTTTTGTTGCCCTCCGTTGCACTCTTTCTAATTTGTCCATGTCCTGTTTGTAGTGGGGAGCCCAAAACTGGACACAGTATTCCAGATGCAGCCTCACCAGTGCCAAATAGAGGGGAACAATCACATCCCTCAATCTGCTGGCAATGCTTCTTCTGATGCAGCCCAGTATGCCATTGGCCTTTTTGGCAGCAAGAGCACACTGCTGACTCATATCTAGCTTCCCATCCACCAGGACCCCCAGGTCCCTTTCTATGTTGCTGCTACTTAGCTGATCACTCCCCAGCCTGTAGCAGTGCATGGAGTTTTTCCGTCCCAAGTGCAGGACTTTGCACTTGTCCTTGTTGAACCTCATGAGATTTCTATTGGCCCACTGCTCCAATTTGTCAAGGTCTTCCTGAATCTTCTCCCTGCCCTCCAGCATGTCTACTGTTCCCCCCAGCTTGGCATCATCCGTAAACTTACTGAGTGTGCAATAAATCCCATCATTCAAATCATTAATGAAAATATTGAACAGAGAACAGAAGCATCTGACAAAGTGGGTTGGAAACCATGAAACCTTATGCCTGAAGAGAGTATGATGATAATACAGATAAAAGGCCTTGCATCCCAGGGTCCTGCACTGTCAAATTCCCCAACTACAGCATACCTGAGTTCTGATGGCAAACATGCCCAAAGGCAAACATCAAGCCTTATTTTTAAATATGACAAAATTCCCTGGAATACTGACCTAAAATCTAGCATGAGCCAATCCTGCACTAATGACAAATTTAATTATTATTGTTCCTATTAATGTCTTAGTTCACACTTCTTAAGCAAGTCCTTTGTTACTCCATATCAAAGCTAGATACTACAAGGTCTAGTTCCTTCAAAAAAACAACAAGGAGTTGTGTGGCACTTTAAGACTAACGGATTTATTTTTTGCATGAGCTTTCGTGGGACAAGATCCCACTTCCTCAAATGCTTCGAAGATGGGTGAACTTACAGAAAGGAATGAAACTAAATGCAAGGGGGTGTAAAACATAGGATCAGGTCATAAGGTAACAGCAATTGACTAGTTCCTTCATCATTTGCCTGTGAGTTGTGGTATGACTGGCATGCTACGAAGGGTATGTCTATGCAGCAGCTGGGAGTGCACTTCCTAAAGCAACATGCACTAGCTCTGCTGAAGCTAACATGCTAGAAAGATCTGTGGGCTAGTAAATTGCCACAGTATTATTTTTAGCACTCTAGCTTGAGCAGAACTAGCTTGTGTCTGTCTACCTGCACTGAGAAGCAACCTTCCAATTACTATTTAGACATCCCCCCTTGTGCCTTAAGAGGCATAGCAGTGAGCAGCCATATCATTTACAGTACTGTCATATTAATATGCTTATCTTCTGAGATTTGAAGCCTAGATATTGATGCTACCTTACAGTCTTCATCCCTCAGGTCTCCACAGACTGTCAAGAATGTTTCTTTGTACAGCATGACACCTTCATATCTACAGTCTAACCTATTTCAATATATATGTTATGATCTGGCATTATGGTATCTTTTTTGCTTATTCTCTTCCCCTAGTTTTTCAGAAATGGGACTACATGTAAATCTCACAACTCCATGAATTCCACTTTACCCACATTTGCATTTAAACTTTTTTCAACAGAGCATAGGCACATAGAGTAAAATTCTGACCTCTTTGACCTTAGCAGGACTGGGATTTCATCCTTTCCATTTTTTGTGAGAGGTGGAAGAATTTTTATGCATTTTTTTTTTTTCTGGCACCATGGTAAATTGCTCCTGCTTATCCCTCTTTCTGATTTTTTCCTTTAGTCCAGCCATAATTGCTTGCTATATTGCCTCTAGTAATTAGTTTATATAATCCCCCCAAAACCTTCTTAATTTTAATTGACAGGCCTTGTCAAGTTATATTTACCTTGATCTTTTCCAGCCTCATCTATATAATGAAAGCTCTTTAATGTCTGAATGTTAAAGAGCCCCTCCCGACAATGCTGTATAACTTTCTTTGATCCATTCTTGATGAGATAATCCAAGAGTGTGAGGGATTTATAGACATGCCTCCAGTTCTTTCCCTGGTCATTCATCCTGTGCCATATCATGTTCATAATCTCCAAAAGAGAAACTGTATTATATGTCAGGTCACTGATGTCTAACATTAGAGAACTAGAGGGACCCCATGGATCATTAGAGGTTGCTTCTCTGACTTTGACCTCAGACTCAGAATAATTTTTCACAAAGTTTTTCATGTGCCTCCTGAATGCCATGGAGATGACAGGTGGTTGTTCAGCTGATAACGTTGTTGAGAAATACCTGCACTGCTGTCCCTGCCTAAGTGTCCACCTCAGCAGACCTTCATGATTCTGCAAATAGAAGAATACAAGAAGACATGTAATTTCTTACCCACTCAAATTTTTGAAGGATGAGGGGCAGGCTGATGTAATTCTCAGTTTTTTATTAATATAGGCCAGTGAACTGTTTGGAAGCACTGGTAGCAGTCACAGGGCATTACCTTCTGGCCCTAACTAGCCCAAAAGGAGATGTATCTTACCTATCTCTAGCCAGAAGCATGGCAACTATGGAAGAATGAGAAGATAGTGAAGGGGATACTTAGGTTCTCCTTAGAGAAGGCTGCAATAGGGCAGCAAATTGGAAGGGAGATGACCTGTGTTCTATTAATGGCCTGACTATTAATTTGCTCACCATGGGCAAGTCACTTAACCTCTCTGTACTTCAGTTTACTCATCTATATAAATGCTAATTATTATTAATGATCATTATTAGTAGGTGTTTGGCAAAGATATTGAACTCATTGGAGGTGACAGGCAGAATAGAAAATTTCATTATCTAGCAACCTTAATTAGATCCATGCCATACTGTCCATTGCTAAACCAGGGCTTCAGATCATTTTGTATGGTGCCCCTATAGTTAGTACTTCGTGCACACATACTAGAGACCCACTCAAAGGACAGATTTAGTCTTGAGCCTACAGCAGCTAACTTATACTGCAGGGACAGTATATGCATGCAGGGAGGAGAAAAGAAAGGGTGTTACTTCCTTCTGCAGCAACCCCTTCTCTCATCTGCTCCTCTAAACAGGAGAGAGAGGTTACAGGAAGAAAAAACAGGGCTCCATTTGCCTGAGGACTGTTCTGCTAAATGGAATAGAGTTTCTCTACTGATCACCTTGGATCCATCAGCTTTCACAGCTGGCATACGCAGTGGGGGGTACATTTTCATTGAGGCAATGATAGCATGAAAAGGGAGCACAGCCTCCAAACAATTTAAACAGTGCCCATGAATTATCAATTCACAGCTTTGTGAGATGAACCCATCCCCTTCTCTCTTCTTTTCATTAGTTAGCATCAGGGTGGGTAGATCTGTGTTCCCAACGGAGTCACCAGCGAAGGCTGTCATGATTGCGTATCAAATTGATTTCAAGCTCTGACAAGTGCCCAGCCTCAGTGAGGGACGCAATCTGTAATCAGATTTTATGTTCACTAAAAGCAAAATATTAAAATTCATAACAACTGTCTTTGTTTTCCATTTTGTTTCCTCCCATCTAGCAACAGTCTTGTCCACTCTGGTTATCTGTTCTGATTGATTCATTCAATGCTGGAATTTTTAACAGAAGGATAGGCGTAAATTTGAAGCAAAACACCAAAATGTAACCCTTTTAATTTTTCAAATAAAGATAATTAACCTTTTTATCAAAGGATGCACATCTTGAAGTAAATTGGATGGAAAATATATTGGTTTAATTAAGATATTAGAGAGAGCAATAGCTGCAAATCCTGGGAACCTGGAGAGAAAGAAGAGTCTCTGAGGAGGATACTGTATAGTTTACAACTCCCTGCTTCTTTCTTGTTTGCACTTCAAATGGAGTCAGTTTTTATCTGTCTCACTCCTGCAGAGAAAAAACTGATTTTATAATATGTTTCAATGAAACTATTAAAAATTTCAGTCACAGGATTTCTCTTTTGCCTTTGTGTCTTTCTCCCTTTGTTTTGTTGCACAGATAACAGTGACAGCGGCTATATAGCAGCACCTATTGATTTGTGTTTTACAAGTTGATTAGATAACGCTATTGGAATTATAACTTGTTGGAGTGGAACACTTAGCCCAGTGCTTTCGTCTTCCTTAGGGGTCCCACTCATCTTGATTTGCATAGGGCTGGTATGATTTTTGGCATGTGTTCTATGACATCCCCCACCCCAAGCTGGGCATGCGGATTCTTCTTCTTTTTTAAAAAACAAAAGGTGAATTTACTGATGGTGAAATGTGCATGAGTAATAACCTGAAGTCTTCTATACTCAGAACAGGAATAGCATGGCCAGCATCAGTACAAACCTACACCTCACATTAAATGTCCAGAAATATACCGAGGCTACAAAAATCAATGCAATGCTGGGTCATGGCATCACAATACAGCATTTGAGGGCAATGTTACATAGGACTCCTACATCTATGTAATAAATATTAAGCTTTAAAAAATTCATAGAATAATTTATTTACCAAGTACCCTGGGTCATCTCTTAATGAACAGTGTATCTGATGAAAACTGTGTAAAAATTATTGACTCATAATTAAATCCTTTCTGCTAAAAATAGAAAACTTGATATGCACAATTATATTTAAATAACAAAAAAGCTAAGCTATACAATCAGGAAATTAATAGTTAAAGACAAAGAATTGTATGTACCAGTGATTTTATTTTTGGGGGGTTTTTATGGTCTCTTGTCATTTGCCAGTTCATGTCAAGCATAATTTCATGTAAATGAAACAGTGCCTCATAGTTAGTCTTTTGTGCTACTAATCAAGAAATCAATATTTGGTTCTCCCATCCTGTCTGTCTTTCCCTCAGCTAGTCATCTGTGTGGTTACTGGGGCACGGCCTACCATGTGAAAGACACACATTTATTTTGTCCAGACCTGCTTGTTTGCTCCCAAACTCAGCAATGACTGGGAGTTGTAAGAGAACAGCACTTTTACCTCTGACTTATGGAAGGGTAGGCTGAATGTGATTCTGCAATAACCCATTTCACCAAGCTAAGAGTTTTCATGAGCCTGAAAAGGGATTTCCATTTAGAAAATAGACCTGAAGCTCAAGTGAGCCAAGTGATTGTATAAAATCCAGAAACCTGGGAAAACCCACTCAGGAATTTCATTACCTATGACTTTATTTCACTTTCACTAAATGATGATTTTTTTGGCTCATGATCTACAAAAAATATACAAGTTTTAAATCCTGCTTTCAAGCCAGCCTCACAGGGGTAGAAATCTTCCCCTTATGGCAGGAAGCATCTGAGGAAGTGGGATCTTCTCCCACGAAAGCTCATGCAAAAAATAAATCTGTTAGTCTTCAAGTGCCACACAACTTGTTGTTTTTTCACTGGACTAGACTAACACGGCTATCCCTTTTAAAATTGACAGGCTATTCCCTAACTGCCATCTTGCATGAAATTCAGCCAGAGTTGATTTTGGGTAGGGTTACCAGATGTCAGGCAAAAGGAGGACGTCCTCCTTTTTATCTTCATGTCCTCCATCTGGTAGGCATTTTAAAAATACATAAGTTTGTCTGGCTTTTTACTTACAGGGGTTAAAGTATGCTGGAATGCCCTGGAACACCCTATTTTTAGGGGGAAGCATTCCAGGGCCCCCTAAAAACAGAAGAATATTATATTAATACTACATTTTCTCCATGTGTCCTCCTTTTTGTACTTCCCTGTCCTCTCCATGCTTTGGTATCTGGTATCCATAGTTTTGGGTCCATTAAGCATGCTGTTTTAGGGAGCCCATAGTTGACAGGGCACCTCCCACTTGCAGGTAGGTGGGTGTTATGACAGGTGACCACTCAGCTGGAGTTGTGCCTGTAGTAGGAGAGTTAGGGGGAGGGTGGGAAGGGGTGGAGTGAGATGAGCTCACTAATCCAGAAACAACTCCAGGGTTGGGAGGGTCTTAAAATCCTAAATACAGCCTCACTCCCTGAAGAGCATAAAGCTGGGCCTGCCAGTTCTCTGTGGTCAGTGGCTGCTCCTGGCACCGCGCCCCAAAGATGGGTGGCTGTAAAAGCAGTCTAGGAGGGATGCTCCTAAACAGGGAATGCCTTAGTCCACCCCTGCGTCACGTAACGGCAGATAAAAACAAGACAGGGCGCGCTATGCTGTCTGCCCTGGAGACGTCCCAGCAGGGGCATGGTGAGCAGTAAACAAGAAGAGGCCCCACCTTGTTTTTGCTTAATTAGTGGCATTAACCAGCTGAGGGCAGCGGGGCTTGTGTGCACACAGCCCTAGACCAAGCGTTCACACTGCCAGTCTCGTACCCCACGCCCATTACCTGAGGCAAGCTGTACAGTAGTGACCGTTACGCATTGTTTTCCTACATCAAATTCAAACCGCCATCCATCAGCTGCAAAGGCCCCGCCCTCTGCTCCTCCAATCAGAATGCTCATACTCACCGTTCTTCTTCCTCTTGCATTCAAAACAGTTGTCAGTCACTCACCAAGCCCCTCCCTTTTCCCACTGCCACTCAAAATACTCCTGCCTAAACAGTGCTCTCACACCCTCCACCCACTTTCAAAGCTACTCTCGATCACCTTCCAAGCTCCACCTCTTCTTCACATCCAATCACAATCCTGCTATTCTTCCTTCTTCTCAGCCTGGGGAATCCTGCTGACAGGAGTAGAGACAAGCCCTGCCACCGTCCTTAATGATGGAGGCGGGAGGGGAGCATTTGACTGACAGGCCCGCAACCTCTGCTAGGCTCTGCCCCTTAGTTTCAGCAATTAATAGATTTTTCAGCTCTCGGAAGCAGCAAAGTCCCTGCCCCTCTTTTATGGTTTTATTTTTATATTTTATCCTTTTTTAAATCCATAAATATTTCACAGCCCAAACAAATTCAAAGGTGTGGAAGGGCCACAACACCAGGCTTTGACAGACACCACTGCTGCTTTCTCGAGTCCATTCATCCAGGCCTCCAAGTTAACAGAATAATCCTTCCCCCTCTGTTTGAACTGATGCACTGATAAATGAATGGACACGTTTCCCAACTACAGCACCATTAATGAGAAGTGAGAGCTTTGCGCTCTCTTGTATGCAGGCAAAAGACCTACCCCAGTCACACTTACTTCGTGGGTTGCTAAAATCCTTAGTCTATAGTGTTTCTTTTCCATCTACCCCCACCACCACCACCTGCCACCCTTCTGTAGTGTGTTCCCTAGCGCAGAGCTGTTTCTCAGTGCTCTTGCTCTCTATTAACAATGACATATGCACACTCACACATACACATGATGGATGGTGTCAAGTTGAAAGAGGAGTTTTGGCGGGAGGCATCCCCACAAATTAGAATGCTGGCAGCACACGGTTGGCAATGCAGGTAGTTGACAACATGTTGACTGGAATGAGAGGAAATCAGGCTAAATTCTAATAGCCTGACTGGCTAAAGAAGGTGGCTTAGGACCTCTCAGTCCCAAATTCAAACCCAGAGTAATAAGCAGGTCTTGGGGTGCACAAGAGAATAAGTCAAATACAGTCGGAGCATCAAACTGCAGCAGCATTCACTAAAACTCCTATAATATTGGTTTAGCTCTGGCAATGTGAAACAAAAACCACACTAAGCTCCACACCCAGTGCTGTGAGCTGTCGTGTCTGCTAGTTCCTGCGTGGTTTGTGGTTTGCACATGACTGCCTGATAGGCTGAACTTCATGGTAGGGAGAGGAGGATGCAGCAGGGCAAAGCATTTGTGTGGTCCTGAATGGCTGCACAAGCCACTAACCTTGGTAAGCACTTAATTGTAAGACAAGAACAAGCTGGTCATAGTGTTTTGAAAGGCAGGCTGTTCAATATCATTTTATTTCATCTTAGATGCTGCAAGTGTGGACTATAACAACCAGAAGGAAAGCAAAGACACTTTCTCAGCGTTCACTACTCTCAAAGGTATGTGACTATTACATTTGCTTTCAGTTTTTAAACAATAGACCATGGTTCCAGTTCAGGTCTGTCTGGGGCCCCGTGCAAAGTCATACAACATTATATGGCCAGGCCCAAGATTCAGTTTGTTTGCACTTCTGTCACATTTGTATCAAACTTCTGCCCTGGGGAGGGCTGGGAACATCTCCAGAAATAGCATGCATAGTTGTGGAGCATATTGAAGGAAGAGTGGCCAGAGACTTCCTATTAATTAGAAGGAAAAAACCTGCACTGTCCTTCAGTCAGGGCTGTGATAAGAGAGAAAACATTCAGCTCACCCAGATTATTATAATAGAGATGTCAGTCAGCACGGAGAAACTGATTCTCTACTTTATGTATCTGTCTGAACTGCCCCCCCCCCCAAATAGAACATCCATACTTTTTAGTATTCTGCGTAACATGAGTTGGGGGACTCCTAGTCCAACTCCTACATCACAAAACCATCATCATCATCAACAACAAGGGCCATCTTAGCAATGAAGCCAAGGCGTGAATCGGCTAGCAAAATTCACCCTAACTTCTCATCCCAATTAATTAGTTAATAGTTATAAAACATTTTGAATATTCAAAATTCTGTGTGCACTATTTATTAAGAGACAGTGTCCTGTCAGGGCAGGGTTGAGGCATGCTGGCATAGTGATGGTAGCATATGATGAGAAAGTTCATTCTGCTTTGCCCTTGTGCCCATTCTGGGAACAGTTAGAGGACCTCAGTCTCCAAACTTCAATCCAGCATCTCTCATCAGAAGAATTAATTAGAAAAAATTCCAAATTCTCTTTCAGCACCAAGGGTGGGAACAATTTTGTTGTTTACATTTGTCTAGAAAAGAAGGTTTCTCTAAGGGCCAGGCTGCTGATAAATGGATGCTGTGGGGTACAAATGAAGTGGACCTGGAGCAAGGTTTGGGGAAATCGCATTCTCAGTATTACAATGTAAGAAATAAAAAGAATGCAAAGCTCAGCCCTGGCCCTTTAAAGCAAACCTGAAGTTTTCATTTACACTGACTTTTTTGTGCAGAACAAACCTGTGTCATAGTGCTAGTCACTGTATGTTACTGAAGAGACCAGGTGTATAAAGTAATACCTTTTAAATGAACCAGCTTCTGCTGCTCTTCTTTGGATCCGTGTAAGATTGAAAGCTTGTCTTCTCTCATGAACAGAAGTTGGTTCAATAAAATATACTACCTCACCCACTATTGCCTCGCTAATAGCCTGGGATCAACATGGCTACGACAAGACTGCGCATAACTGTGTTGCTGTCATTTATATAAGGAGCAGAACAGGAAAGATTTGGGTGCGAAGGCAAAGTAGACTACAGCTAGTCCTCACTTAGTGACCTACTCGTTTAGTGACCCCTCAGAGTTATGACCGGCTCTCTGATGAGTTGGTATTATGGCGATGTACGAGAACTCGCATCAACTCTCTCAGATTACCTATATTTACAGTACACTATGCAAACTAAGTTCAGTACATTAGAGCTTAAAACATTTAAAATATATATTAAAAATGTTATAAATGATGCAAAGGTGACATTAAAACTATCTACCGATGGTTGAAAAACCCACTACCAGTAAAGTACATTATGCCTGAAATACCAGTAAGGGCTGCTCCTCATTTAGTGACCAATTCGTTTATCAACCAGGTTTCAGGAACGGAACCCGGTCACTAAGTGAGGACTACCTGTATAGGCTAGGGGTCTCAAACCCAAATCACCGTGAGGGCTGCATGAGGACTAGTGCAAGGCCAAGTGAGGACTAGTATGTTAGCCCGAGGGCCGCACCACTGAAACCTTTTCATACAACAATATTGCAAATGTCACTGATGATAGTGGCATTGTGGGCCATAGTAAATAGCTTTAGTGGCTGCATGTGGCCCACAAACCATGTGTTTGAGACCCCTGCTATAGCCCCTCAAAATCAAATAATATTTTATCTACAGCCCTCTACTCCTTAAAATGATTCAGTCTGAGGGAAGCTATTTTGCAAGAACTTATCCTTTTGCCTATTCAAAGTTTTGAACACTTCCAGTGACAAGTACCTTCGCTGCTCATCTTAGTTATCTGCCTTGCTGTTTTATCACTCTTTTCAAGACAGCCATTAAGAATGACTTCCCCCCACCCATCCCAAATGCCTTGTCTTGTTTTGTCCTACTTAGCTGTAAGCAATATCTTCTGTCTCTATTGTTGTTTCCTGGTAGAATGAAAGTAATTCCCCATCCCTCCCTCCATTTCTTCCACAGATAGTGCTCTTATCCTTGAGTTTTCTCTCCAGGTTTAGATCTGTGTGATTCACATCTAAGCATTGATTTCCCCTAGCTAGCCTCAGATTCCATCTCTGATGTATGTAATCCCTGGAAGTTAGCCACAGGGGGCTAAACAATGCCAAGTGTTTTTCCATTCACATAGTATTGTTAGTGATTCTTGATCATTCCAGATATTTGGGATTTTTTTAAAACCGTGTTAAGACAACTGTCCTCCTCTCCCATTTTTCCATCTCCCCAGGCCTTAGTTGTGGTTTAAAAGAAAGCTAGCTTGGCAGTCCACTTTCAACTGATTAAAATGGTGTGTAGCATATAATCATCATCATTTGCCTGATTGGAGGGCTGTGTGCGGCTGCAAACATAGTCCAATCAATTTATATGCAGCCCTACAAATCCCTTGCTTTCTTTCAGAATCTTTAATTTTGCAGCATGCTTGAGAGTTATAGAAAAGAGGTTTCTTCATTCACCCAACTTAATTTTTCACCAGTCCTAGTAAGTGCACATTTCTATTATTATTACCCCTGAGTCCCAGTGGAAGTTATATTGTAATAACACTTTGTAGTCAACATGTATGTGTGTTATCCTAAAATCTCCAAGTGGTTTATGAAGGTGGGTAAATATAAATACCCCTGTTTTACAGATGAGGAAATTGAGGCACACAGAGGGGAAGTGGCTTGTCTAAGGACATGCAGCAAATCAGTAGGCAAACTGGGAACAGGATCCAGTGCTTTGACTCCTGGTCTTTAACTATTAGACATGCTACCTAATTTTACATTTATTTTCATTTCAAATCATTTTTTAAAATATATTAGACAGTTACTAGTAGAGCTAGAATTTGCAGTGACGCTAGATAGGCTAAAAATTATGGGAGCTGTTCTCTTTCATAACTCAGGGTATAAACTGAACCTCTGTGATACAGATAGAGGAACATTCCAGTGTTTGATGCCTTATTTCAGCAGTTCACACTGGAACAGGGCATCAATCAGAGGTACATGTACCTTGGGGATACACGGAGGTCTTGCAGGGAGGCACATCAACTTACCTAGAGATCTGCCTAGTTTTACAACAGGCTACATAAAAAGCACTAGCAAAGTCAGTACAAACTAAAATTTCATACAGACAGTGACTTGCTTATACTGCACTACAGACTATATACTGAAATGTAAGTAGAATATTTATTTCAAATTTATTTATTTTATAAGTATATGGTAAAAATGAGAAAGTCAGCAATAATGCACTGTGACACTTTTGTATTTTTGTCTGATTTTGCAAGCAAGTCATTTTTAAGGGACAGGAAATTTGGGGGTACTCAAGACCAGTCAAACTCCTGAAAGCGGTATAATAGACTTGAAAGGTTGAGTGCCACTGCTTCATTCAAACATGTCTGGTTTTGGTCATTGATAGAGAAGGGTTACTGGGTTAGACATGCCAATGGTCTGTTCTGGCTCAGCTATTTCTATGTTCTCATTACAGCAGATGGGTAGCGGGAGGGAGATGCGTATTTTTGCTATGGCTTTAGCCCAGCTCTTGGTCGCTGAAGCAGATACACTGTAAACACTTTCTAGAAAGATGTTAAAAATAAATGAGAGAGAAAGAGAGAATGCTTTTGAAAAGGTCTGAGGTTTTGGGAGGGGGTGGCTTTAAAAAAAAAAATTCTGCAGAATTGAAGCCCATGCTGTGCACAGTTTAACTGCAGTCTAACTAGCTGCAGTTAACCTTTAAGGAACTGGTTTATTAAGAATGGCCAAATTGTCATGGCATTAAGATCACGAGTCACCTCTAAGAAATACTGTGAGATGAGAGGAAATGACCAGACATCCCAAACTCCAATATAAACTGAAAACCTTGTTCACTCTCTTAGGACTCTGTGAATGCATCTCCTTGCATCTTGTACGCCAGTGTCTTCCTCGGCCACATGATCAGCCCTCTTGTCCACACTGCCCTAACCCCAACCACTCTCCCCACCACTGCAAAAATAAAAATACATAAAATTGGGGGGAGGTCTTTAAAATAGTCAAAAGTAGAAAATAAAAGTCGAATTCTGCCAAGCCTGCTAATTATCAATAAGGAAGTCATTTTGGGCTGGAGGTTTCCCTCTTTCCCCGCACTCTGAACAGCTTTTATAGCTTTATGCTCTTTTTATAGGTTTATGCTCCCTTTTGGAGTGGTTCCATGATGGTATCAAAGTTTTAGCTCATTTAGGTGCCTTGTGAATTCCTTGGGTATGATCTGATCAGTCCTTGAATGAGGAGACATCCAAGGAAACCCTGGCACTTCTCGAAATGTTGTTAATGACTTTGCAAAGGTGTCACATTTCCCGCCAACTTACTACTGAAGCAAATGCCCAAGTATCTTTCCTTCCAAGGAGGGATAAAACTGAAGATCACCTATAGCCATCAAAGCTCCCTTAGTCCAGTACCTAAGAATGACGTTAATCCATGTTCTGGCTAGATTCAGTTTACATAATTACATTCTCGATATTTAACATTTTAACTTCATATGGGCATTTATTTACTTCTGCTCTTATACTGCTGTGCACTACTCAAAAACCACTGTGTTCCATCCCAGAGAATAATCGTTTTCATTGATGGTTAGAGTGATATGTGCACAGATGGAAAAGAAGTGCCTATGCAGGGTGCAATAGATTTGCTGTCAGTTGCTTGCAACCTCAGCGGCAGAGGGAGTGTTCCAATGTGAAGATAGTGGTCAGGGGACATGGCCAATATGCTTTAGTATGCATGCTTCCTGAATTGACTGCCCCACATCTTGGTCAGGGTACTCTCAGCAGAAATAATCTCACATAAATGGTATCAAGAGGGTACTCTTCCATATAGGGCTATGGCATGAAAAAGGCCCATTCTAATTCTATCTAAATTTGCAGCCCATCCATGCCACAAAAATATGTAGTGTTTGAACTTAATCCATAATTTGTAAAAAAATTCTTTGGGGTCTATCAGGATGAAAAGTGATCTCTTCTTCTATTACTACTACTACTACTAACTATTATTATTATTATTATTATTTAATATTCTTCTATCAACCCAATCAAGTTCATCTTTATTTTTATTTAAAATTTTCTTTAGCTTTGGGGCCGAAGAGGGTTTTATAAGAATGTTTTCTGACTCACTGTAAACAACAGCTGAGCCCTCATTTTCCAAAGCGACCATTGATTTGAGGGATCTCACATTTTGGTGATCAACCTTAAATACCGACCGATTTACAGAAGTGCTGAGTTCCTCTAGCTCCCAGTGATCAACAGAAATGGTGGTGCTCAACGCTTGGACAAAAAATCCAAGTCATGTCAGCCAAGGCAACTCAAAAATAAGCTATCCAAGTCAATGACCACTTCTGGAGACTTTGGCTTTGATGTATGTTGCACAGATTGTTATCTTACTTTATAAAATTCATTTAAACTAGCTTCAGATTTTAAAAAAAGGGCCTGCAATATAATCATTTGTAGCATGTTATACATAATGAAACTGAACATTGCACTGTTCCTTAGCTTGTGGCAGATAGATTAGGTGAGGGTGGAAGAAATGGTGTTAGAAAACAAGAGATTAGAGAGCAGTGTACAGTAAGAGGTTTTTTTTTTCTTTTCTTCTAGAACGCAGAAGCACAATGCTGTAGACGGTTTTTCAATGTTTTTGGATGAAAGTCACCAGGGTGGTGGGAACCAACAATTTCTACTTGTCACTGAAGTACCACTAAACCCCTATTTTGAAGGTTGAAAAGTTATTTAAATAATCGATGCCTTGTATGCTTGTTCACTGCAGAACAGTGGGTTTCACCCTAAGACAAAGGTCAGCAACCCAGAAGATAAGAGCCATTTTTAAAAAAATTCCTTTAATAACCAAGTGTTTTGAGAGCTTCAATGGGTATAGCCTCCTGGTGGGGAAAACTGGGCCAGGGCACCTGCCAGAGCCCAGGAACAGGCCGCTTACGGTATCCCCTGGTGGATGGGGGGAAGAGGGGCTGAGCCCAGAGCCACAAGGGGGCAGCCAAAGTGCTATATATTGCTCTGCAGCCACAGGTTGCCGACCCCTGACCTAGGAGCATTTCTGAGATTCACTCCTAGTCTGTTCAGAGAGCCACTTGTTCACTGTGTTGTGCTAGTTATGTTGGTCCCACAATATTAGAGACACAAGGCAAGCGGGGTAATATCTTTTACTGGACTCACTTATGTTGGTGCAAGAAGAAAAGCTTTTGAACTTACACAAAGGTCTTTGTCAGAGAGCCAGTGGCAGCTATCCTGCTGTGGAGCCCTTACCACATTTGCTATGCATCTTGAAAGGTACAAGTGGCTCAGCTGTTTGAGTTTGCAGCTTCTGAGGCTCTCTTCTGCAGACTTTCTAAGGTGTGCAGAAGTGGAGCTCTTTCCTGCATACCTTGTAAGGTAGATGAGATAGGGCCATCTGGTGGTGTCTAGTCAGTTAGTTTCCCATGCTGGAATTTTCTTTTTCCTTCAAAAACCCATAAGAAATTCCCTTTAGGAAAAGAAGTTATGTGAAAAGTGTGTTAAGCAGTCAAATGTCAGGAATTGTCAGTCAAAATTTTATGTTCTTGTTCATGTGCTGTATAATAGCACGTCAATAAAGACCAGTTCTCAAATAATACAATATAATATCAGACCTTTTTTTTTACACCCTTGTATGGTGCATCTCAGGATGCACAGCGAACAGAACACTTGCCTCATTCATTGTACATCTTGCATGTAAATAACTTTTAGGTACTCTTATTTTTAATTGATTATTTTTATGATGACAGTGTCTGTGGACTGACTAAGCAAGGGCCCCATTGTGCTCAGTGCTGAGCAAACCCAGCAGCAAATCCTCAGCAGTTGTAAATTTTCATCATTCCATTGCGCTAGCACCATAAAGCAGTGGACAGTGGCAGTCACAAGCAGCTTGCTAGCTAAATAGATCAGATTAAAAAAGGGGAAAGGGATACAAGCAGAATTAACAGTTGGATAGGCTGCAAATGTCATGTTAGTTTCATAATGTGTTTTAATTTTTTTGTTTGGGAGGGGACTGTGGCATACACAAAGTACTATATAGTAGCAGAAAATGCTATGCATAAGTTATCAAAGAAATGTATGATATTTTCTTGCATTCTTTGAGAAATATAGTATCAACAAACAAATCTATATTGAAATTTCATATGCACAAGACAGGGGATTTAAGGTCACACACACCCATTCCTAAACATGTGGACAAAGCCTGAGTAAATAGACTTTGCCGATGTAACTAATGGAGCTGGGGGAGGGGGTGGAAACCTTACTTCATAAAGGAAGTAATATTTTAGGCATGCATACAGCCAGGTCATAGCGAGCTATTGATGAGTATGTGATAAAGTAGCAGATGCGATTTCTTCTTTGTGGAAATGTTCTATGGGTAGATCAATGGGTCTATTACCCCAACACACCTATTTTTACCCCAGTGTGTTGTCTGTGAGTTCTTATCCAAGGTGCACGTGGTAGTGTGAGGTTCCCCTCTGTGGAGACTCCACTGCTTTAATCACCAACATGGTGGAAATGCAGCATTCCTACTGCTTTAAGGCCTTAGATGTGCCTGTTGGGTTATTAATTTGACTGAGTGTTTCTCTAATTGTGATCATCTATTGGATTTGGATTTATATTTTATTTCACTTTACCTATTGTACGAAGCCAGTGCAAGCATAGTTATGTTGAAGCGTCAGCATTAATAAGGAATCAGTGTTTCTTGCTGCCACAGAATACAGTTTTCAGACTTTCTGAACCTAAACAAATGTACCCTTTTAAAACCTTTTTTAATAGGATGCTGTTATCCTAGATTAAACTCAATATTTGGATTAAGAACAGCCAAACTGAGTCAGATGAATGGTCCATCTAGTTCAGCATGTTGTCTTCCAACAGTGGCCAATGGCAGGTACTGAAGAAGGAATAAATAGAATAAGTAATCATCAAGTGATCCATCCTATGTCAGCCATTCCCAGCCTCTAGCAAACAGCAATATCTTCCTATCCACGGTAATAGCCATTGACAGACCAACATCCATAACATATCTAGTTTTTTTTTTTATTTTTTTATATAGTTTTGGTTTTCAGAACAGCCTCTAGCGAGGAGTTCCACAGATTGACTCGATATGTTGTGTTATGAAATACTTCCTTTTGTTTGTTTTTAAGCCAGCTGTCTATTAATTTCATTTGGTAACCCTACGTTTTGTGTTATGAGAAGGAGTAAATAATACTTCGTTCTTCATGCCAGTCATGATTTTATAAACCTCTATCATGTAGGGCTGGATCAAGGCCCATAGGATAGGGGAACTAGAGCTGCCCACCATTTATAGCCCCCCCCCATTGCTCCCCCACTGGGGTCCGGGATCAGGGGCTCCAGGGCGCTGAACAGCACTGCAGAGGGGGTTGGGGGGGACCTTAGCCAGCACTGCTGCTGGCCCATGTGGCTGCAGGGAGGCTATGGGCCATGCTGTTGGGGGAGCCTGTGGGGGACGCTGCAGGCTGGTGCAGCTACGGAGAGCCACGGGCCATGCTGCTGGGGGTCTCACACTGTTGGGTGGGTTGTGGGGTGGGGTGCAGGCCACACTGTTGGGAGGCCACAGGGAGCCTGCAGAGGTGGTAAAAGCCAGTGCAGCTGTGGATCGCCACACGCCACACTGCTAGGAGGGGAGCTGTTGCAGGGATGCAGACCAGAGCTGTGGGCCAGGGCCATGGATCAACATAAGCCAGAGCTGCTGTGGAGGCTGCAGGGATGGGCCAGAGGCCAGATATTCCTGCCATACCCTCAGACTGGCTGGTGAGCAGACCAGCCAGCCAGGAGATGGGCAGGCAGGCTGAAGGTGGGCAGTAGCAGCCACCAGTCAGGTCCACCAGCTAGGTTTTAGGGAGCTATAGGGCCTGCCTGTAGGCTGGGGCCAGAGGCTGCAACCTGTAGTCCCTTTGCTTAATATGGAGATGGTCCTTGGTTCAAGTCCTAGGGGGTGAGACTTGATGATCTCTTCCAACCCTATTATTCTATTGTAAAGCCCCTGCCTTAAGCCAGCCCTGCTATCATGTGTCCTCCCCACCCCTTAGTCATCTCTTTTCCAAGCTGAAAAGCCCCAGTTTTATTAATCTCTGCTCATATAGAAGCTTTACCATACTCTTATTCATTCTAGTTGCCCTTTCCTGTATCCTTTCCAATTCTAATTATCTTTTTTGAGCTGAGGCAACCAGATCTGCACAAAATATTCAAGATCAGAGCATACCATGGACATATAAAGAGGCAATATGATATTTTATTTTCTATTGCTTTCCTAATGACTCCCAACATTCTGTTATCTATTTTGACTGCCTCTGCATATTGAGTGGATGTTTTCAGAGAACTATCCACAATGACTCCAAGATCTCTCTCTTGAATGGTAACAGCTAATTTAGACCCCATCACTTTGGAGGTTTTTTTTTTTTAAATTGATGGCACATTGTCTTCAGTCATCTGGAACAAAAGCTGATTTAGATGATATGTTACATACTCCAGTTAGTAGTTCTGCAATTTCATATTTGAGTTCCTTTAGAATTCTTGGGTGGATACCACCTGGTCCTGGTGACTTATTACTGTATAATTTATCAGTTTGTTCCAAAATCTGCTCCAATGACACCTCAATCTAAGCCAGTTTCTCTGATTTGTCACCTAAAAAGAATGGCTCAGGTTTCCCTCACATCCTCAATCGTGAAGACTGATGCAAAGAATTAATTTAGTTTCTCTGCAATAGCCTTATCTTCTCTGGGCACGTCTACATTGCTAAGCATTTTCAAAAAAACTTTTTTTTCAGGATAAGTATTTCAAAATAATTATCTCAAATTTTTTTTCAAAAATGCTATTTCAGGACAATAGTCCATTGTGCCGAAATACCGTGGCTTTTTTTTGAAGAAGAAAGTCTACACTGGACTTCCTTTTTCGAAAAAAGCAAGGCAATGGATGCGATAGGGAGGCTTTAAAAAGCCTTTGCCATGTCCAGGGATGGCTTTTTTCGAAAAAGCTAGCCCAAAAAAGGCTTTTTATTTCAAAAAAGTGGGTTTAGCTTTTTTGAAAAGCGCTCCAGTATCTCAAAATACCGGAGTGCTTTTTCGGGTTTGTTAAACTTCGTTTAATATCGAAAAAAGCCTTTTTCGAGCTCGCTTTTTCGAAAAAAGCCATCCCTGGACAGAGCAAAGGCTTTTTTTCAAAAAAGCCTCCCTATCTCATCCATTGCCTTGCTTTTTTTCGAAAAAGGAAGTCCAGTGCAGACTTTCTTTTTCAATTAAAAAAAAAAAAGCTGCGGTATTTAGGGACAATGAGCGGTCCCCAGACTGTTGTCCTGAAATAGCATTTTTTGAAAAAAAAAAAAAAAAAATTTTCAGGATAATTATTTCAAAATGCTTATCCTGAAAAAAGTTTTTTGAAATTGCAGGGCAATGTAGACACAGTCTTTGAGTGCTCCTTTAACATGTCATTCATCCAGTGGCCCTACTGGTTGCTTTGCTTGCTTCCTGATTCATAATACATAATTTTTTTGCTATTACTTTTTGAGTCTTTGGCTAGCTGTTCATCAAATTCTTTTTTGGCTTTCCTAATTATATTTTTATATTTCATTTGTTAGAATTTATGCTGCATATATTCTCCAAAATAGGATTTAACTTACTTACCCTTTTTAAAGGGTGTCTGTTTGTCTCTAATTCCTGCTTTTACTTTGTTTAGTTATGGTGGCACTTTTTAGTCCTCTTTCTGCATTTAAATTGAGCCTCTATTTTGGTATCTTTAAAAAGTTTCCATGCAGCTCACCAGGATTTCACTTTTGGCACTGTACCTTTTAATTTCTGTGTAACTAACATCTCATTTTTCTATAGTTTCCCTTTCTGAAATTAAATGCTGCCATTGGAGGACTGCTTTGGTATTCCCCCTCTTTCTGTCTCTCCTCCGGTATGTTAAAACTTATTATGTTATACAGTCACTGTGAACCCAAACAGCAGGGTTGGTCAAAAATTATTACACCGAGAGTAAAAATGACAACGTTGAGTTCACAGAGCAGGCTTAATGAAGTGCAGATTAAAGAAACTGCAGGATTGGTGAAAAGAACATTAAGACTATTACCAATGTCTGAGTTTTAACAATCTGAGATTATATTAGTAATCAGGAGATTTTTTTAAAAATAATAGTTATTGTCTGTCTTGATAGAGTCCCTTTGCCCATGTAGCAAGCTTCAACCCATTCCACTGTTCCTGCACCCATCACTGCAGGCATAAATACAGTCCCTCTGCAAAAACTGATGTGATGTTTCTACCTTGAAGCAGGATGCCATTGCTCTGGGCTCTCTTCATCTGTTGGAGAACGATTCATGGAATGGTGCCATGATTCCATTGCTGAGTTTTTCTTTCCAGTAATAATGGTTTCCTTTTTCTTGTGACATATCCTTGATTAGACTCAAATATTACTTCCACTCACTCCTTGCATCCTTTGAAATTCTTTCCTAGGGAGTATTTCAACAGTCTTACCTCCGCTCTATGTTATTAGGAGTCTATTACAGGAGTGGATGGGTGAGGTTTTGTGGCTTGTGTTGTGCAGGAGGTCAGACTAGCTAATGATATTGGTCCATTCTGATCTTAAGTCTTGGAGTCTATTACTTTTAACAATTGGTATAAGTTTGGGGTTTTTGGCCAGAATTTCAATGCTGGATGGCTAAATTTTAGGTTCCTAAGCCTGTACTTACACCCCTGAATAAATGTGGCTTGATTTTCAAAGGAGTTGAATGCCTATAGCTCCAGTGGACATCAGTGTTAGCTGCAGTGGGTTATTATCTTTGCAACTTTGATTTACAAGTCTAAATATGTATTTAGGAGCCCAAATTTAGGTCCAGTCAGATGCAAAAAATTTTGGTCTTTTATCCTTTTCTCAGGTGTCTTTATCTAGAAGGTTAATTCCCACTCAATGTTCAGCTGGGCCCAGATTCAATGGGAGTTTAGTGCCTAAGTATCTTTGAGGATCAGACCAGACTGCATGTATAATACACGTGAACATACTCACAGCACCTCTCCCCCCTATTTATGCATGTGGCACTTTTGCTCATAACACATGTGAAGTTCACTTTTAAAATTCCATGTAACTTCACTGATGCACACTCATGCTCGAACAGTAATGCTCACACCACACAAACACGTCAATCAGTTGCTTAACAAACAGGAGACATCAAAGTCACATGCTGTCAGTCTCACAAAAAGTTGCACTTTGCAAGCTCACATTTTCACACATGCATCAAATCATGCCTTAGTTGGTATCTCCGATGCGTCTTGCATACATGGTCTGTAACAGATAATTTCAATCTTTTGCTTCCCATCCTGTTTAGTGTGCAAATGTGGTAGCATATCAAGATTAGAAATAAATGTAGCAGAATGACTTCAGTCAACCTGAAATGTCGAATGACTCATTCACACCCTTTAAGCAGAGTTCCCTCTTTGCCACATGCATTCTATCAAATAGGGCTGGAGACCTTGTGGTTCCCTGGTACAGAGCAACTACTGATCACTTTCTCACAGATGGGGCAATTATATTTGCATATTATGCAGGGTTACAGACAAGGTCCCAGTTAGCCTGGCTGCTGTGATGATTACAACAACACTGCTTCATAGTGGGAATGCGAATCATGGGCTCCAAGGTGTGTCTACACTCTGAAATTGCTCTGGCTTTCAGGAGTTGTTTATACATGGCATTATTCCAGTACAGCTATTCCAGAATAACTATACATGTGACCGCTCTTATCATTCTTTAACTTCATACCCTATTCTAATCCAAATTAACTTCCCAGAATAGACAAGACCCTAAATTGTTTCCATTCCTTTAATTAAAATGGTATAATTTCTGTGTGCAGACAAACCACAAGAATAGTAACAAGAAGGTACCCACATTTACCTTTTGGTCTGAAAAGAAACTGGATCCCTTCTTAGAGCTGCACCTTTAATTTTAAAATGTCCTTTTTTGTAACTGATTACTTCAAAAACCCTGTATAAGTATTCACACATGCGCACTACCACAGGGTCTGATTCTCATTTCAACATATAGCCCTTGTACACCACTCTGGCATTATAACAAGCCCCCTATGCTTAAATGCAAATCAAGCCTCCAGAGGACACGGAAGACAAAAAGCAGTCTTAATGGAACACTGAGGTTGAGAGAGTAAATATAAAAGTCAGAATGTTCATAAATTAAGGTTCCCACAGCAACGTTAATTCTGCCACTTGGCACATTTCTACAGTAGCCATTTCAGTTGCTGTTTATACAGTTCAATGCGCTCCTTTTATAAATGGAATGGACCAAATTCTGCTCTGTGAACAAATATCACTGAGAGCAGAATTTGGCCCAGGATCTACAATGTGGCCAAGTTAAGATTGATAGGCTTACCTCATTTATGGGAATTACTATATTTGTGCTTAAAGTCTCATACTTTATAATGATCTAGCTTGTGGTATTTCATCTTATTTTAACTGTTGTGTTAAAGACTGAAGAAGAAAGGAAAAAATATAGGGAAAGAAAGAATTTTTTTTTAAAAAGAGAGAGAATGAGAAAACTTTGCAGTAATAAACCACAGCCTGTGCTGTCAGAGGCAATTTGGTGCAAAAATAGAACTACAGTTAAAAGGAGAAAGAAATACTATTTTTCCTTACTGTGCTAACTGTGCTCCCACTTTTGTGCAAAATTATATCTGCTGGCACAGACTGTAATTTTAGTTGCAGAGTTACAGGTTATTCACAACTGACTATAGGGCCAGACTGGCTCTTATGCAAAAGTAAAGAAAACAGCAGTTACCTTACTGATATAATTCTGTTTCCCATTGTACAAAAAATTGTGTCTGCTGGCATAGTGATGCATGTGTGTTACCTGACTTGAAGTACAACAACATATTTTGATCAGTCCATGTTAGCAAACTTTCATACCCCCTTGTTCACACATGTCATAGGCATGTATTCCTATAGCATGTAGGTATACCGCGTTTGTCTTACCAGATCAAACTGTTGGTTTATAATGCCCAGTATTCTATCTCCTATATGGTCCATTACTTGTCAAAAAGAAATGAAAATCTCTTGTTGTATACCTGGTCAGTTGAGCATGACGATGGGAATTCTTTCTTGACCTGCTTTGAGATCAACTTATGCACTGAAAACATAAAATGTGATTCTCCTTATTTTAGCCTACATAATTACAGTTATTATTATTGGTTATAAAATACAGGCATATACAAAAATACTGTAAAGATGCCATCTGTAGACACCCATACTCATGTACAGATATTTAGAGCAGAATTTTTCAGAAGAGCTCAGCTCCGTTAGCTCCAAAGTAAGAAACTGTATTTTTCAGAAGAGGGTTACATGCTGCATGCTGAACTTTTTATCTATCCGTTCATGTCACAGTGACAGCTAGTGGTGTTGAACACTTTTGAAAATCTGTTCCACATTTAGATGCCTAAATAGCAGCTGCACTCTTCTCAAATTCTGGATCCAATTAGAGGTCCGAAAATCTTATGATCATGCCTTTTAATGGTAGATTTTCAGATGTCCTACTATAGCTGTGTTTCATCATGCCAGCAGCACAAAGATGCTCTTGTGCTGGTGCTTCTGGCCCTGAAGGATTTTCTCTGGGTGGGTGAATCCCTGTGATGTGTAGTGTCCCCTCTTTCCCATCCTCTGATAGAAGGGGCAGAGGAAGAAAACATCTGTATCTAGTTGGTCACTGGCTACCAGAATGGTCATTGCGAGTTGCTGTGTTTTACGGCAGCCCTGATACTGGCCTAAATGTTCACTGGGCTCAAATGTAGTCTGGAGACCTGATTTGTGTTAATTAGCCCCCAGATCTACAGACTGCAAAGATGTCCAGATGAACCTATCATTCCCTGGACTTCAGTCTTGTACCACAGATCAGTCAGAGCAGAAGCTATGTCTCTTGGAGTATAAACATGTATGAAAACCCACATATGCATGACAGATATGCATACAAAAAGAAACTCATATGCATACATGTGCTTACACAGTATTTCCTTAAATATATCCATGTATCAGTGGTAGAATGGGTGGGGAGCAGGAGGTCTATCTCCCAGGTACTGGCCTGTGAGGGGCACTGGCTGTGTCCTCCTTGGAAGAGCCACACCCCTGCTGTCACAGACAGCCAGGACCTGGTGGCTGTACAGAGGCCACCTCAAGTCTGCTGGTGGGTCAGGGCTCCCGCTGCAAGGGAAGCAAGTGTCCTCTGGCCCCTCCATCCCCATATTGAGCAGAACAAGGGAGCCTCCGTGGAGCCCAGCATCTGTCATGGCCCACCCTCCTCCACCACTGGGCAGCGTGGGGCACCTGCCCTTGTCACTCCCACTCCTGTCCCAGCTGCCCCTCACAGTGGGAGAGAGCAGAAGACAAGGCTGCAGACTGCCCCCCAACTGTGGGGCACTGCCACAGTTGCTGCTGCTGCCTGCCACTGATGGGGGGCATGGGGGGGGGGCCTGCAAGAGACAGCATTGCCCCCAGCCACCAAAGACCCACAGTATGTCACTGCCATATATTCTCTGAAATATACATGATTTATTGCTACACTCATGGCCTAAAAGCGCACTGTGTAAGTGCAAACACTCTCGATACAAAAGCAGCTGTTCCTATTTGCACAAAAATAAATACATGCACATAGACTTAAACACATGATTCGTATTCAGATAACACTGGCTCCCATTAAAATACATACCAGACAGTACTAAATCTTACAAAGAATGATGAGAAAAATTGAGAGGCAGTTAGCTAGATAAATTATGATGAGATCAAAAAACCTCTAGAGTACAAGGAAGTGGCTACATTTTTCATACTTTATGTATTTATCTGGGGGGCCAATGCGGGAAGCTTGTCAATTTTGCAGAAAGAGATCATTCTGAATAAATCTGTAGCAGACTGCATTCCTCAAGTGCCTGCTCTTTAGGAGCAGTTAGGGAAAATTCATTCTGTAGGAAGCTGTTAACAGGGGCTGCATTAGCAACCCTTATTGTTCTGTCTGATAGGGAGACAGCATGTTCACCCTTGCTATTCCACAGTCCTGATCACTGCAGATTAGGGGTGCATTGTCTGGCAGACTTAATCAAGCAAGTTAAAATATATTTATCATGATTAAAGAGGAGGAGAAGTGGGGAGAGGTAAAGGAGGGCAATATCACCCTTCCCCTCTCTTCAGATGGAGGCTCAACAAAGTCCAATGAATGACAGGGCGCTCATCAGAGATCATTTAAATCCCGGAATGGAATGTTTGCTTGAGTGCACTAGGCTAGGGCGCAGAGCACCAGAGATGACTGTCTCACTCTCTGCCTCTCTCACCAGCAACAGCGAGGAAGAAAATCAGCCACCCGTGCAGCACATTTTAATTTTGTCCTGATGGCCATGCCGCCCCCGCTTAGCTTATCTGCAGTTCAAATTGATATCAGGGACTACTGCAGACAGTGACGGGATCTGCTATCATCATCATTGCTTGGATATATGAGTCCGTCACTGGAATTAGTGTCACGTTTATCTTTCATTGCAAGCATGAGGCACCTTTGCACTAGGCTCTGGGACTTTATAAGAGACCTATAAACAGGTGGGGGTGGAGTGCTTTCTTGTCAGCAGCATCATGTTCCTCTCCCCTTGCACCCATTTACTGCAGGTTTTTTTGGATTTTGAACACTAAAAGAATTTATTTAGAGCATTTTAAAACCACAGAGCCAGAGCTGCAGCTGGTGTAACCCAGCATAGCCCATAGACTGCAACAGAGCACCACCAGCTAAAGAGGAAGGAGTTGTTCTTTAATCGGTCAGGCTTGAAGGGGGAGTATGAACCAGTTAAAACATCTTCAGGCTTTCTGAGCAGAGCTCATAGTCCAGAAATCACAGATACCAGTGCTGCACCAAGCTGACCCCTTCAGCATCAATATTGCATTGTAATCAGCTAAATACTAGGGCAGACCTGGAAGATCTGGTGGCATGGTATTCTATTCATCATTTATGTAGAAAATTACCTGGTACGGCAGGCCTGGTTGCCTTGGTGTGTTAAAAGCAGTAGGCAGCTCAGCCGGTGCAACATGCTTTCTTGTGTCTGGACTACTGGTCAGCAATGAAGCGGTTCACTAAAGCTAATGAAAATACAGAAGGGATGGTTGGGAACTAGAGGACGAGGCAGAAAGAGGTCAAAAACCTTACATTCTCCATTGCAGTTAGTTGCTGCCTCCTCCACAGCTGATTCCCCACTCTGTTTTGTCATAGCTCCATTCTTGTGATCTCACAGTTGCTGCCACAGTGATGAGCTGGGATGTCACAAAGACTGCTCATTGTAATCAACTTACAAATGCAGGAGAACATAGCTGATTAGAATGGATAAAGCTGCTAGTGAGAATTAAATAACTCAAGTTCCAAAGGGACAGCTGTGTTAATCTAGTTCAGTAAAACAAACAAGGAGTCCTGTGATATGTAAAAGCTAACAAATTTATTTATTGCATGAGCTTTTGTGGGAGAGAATCCCACTTTGACAAGTAGGATTTTCTCCCACAAAAGCTCATGCAATAAATAAATTTGTTAATGGATAACTCTGTGATGGGAAAGGAAACAGAAGAGAGACTTGCAGGATCAGAGGTACGGGAAGAAAATATTTCATCTTGTCATGTTTGTCAGTGGTTTGGTATGCATTTCCTCTACATTTAAAAAATGAAAAGTGGCGGAACATGGCAACATATAATGGCAAAATAAAACCCCTCCGAAGTGCCAACGTGCTCTTTGATTGGAATGGCAGATGGTATCTCTTGAGGCAGGCTAACAGAACAGCAGAGAGGAGCCGCATACTGGGAACAGGAAGTCCTTTGCAGTTCAGGATTAAGGCCTTGGCCACATGCAAAATCTGTACCATAACTATACTGGTACACTTAAAGTTCTACAAAACCCCATCCTATACTGTGGACGCCATTACAGTGCTATAAAGGTGCTTATACAGTTATTGCTTGTATGGGGAGGGATCCAGCACTCCTAAACAAAATAATTATACTGGTAACAATGTTTTGCCTAGGCCAGGCCTTTGGCACATCAGCCAACTGAACGTGGGTCATGAGGGTGATAGTGACAGGTCAAGGCTAGAGTTGCAGCAGATGTTTGTGCTTAAGGATCATGGTGCATTAACTAAGCGTTTGAGAGTCGTAGGCATTGCACTGCCAGGAGTGCTACAGGGGAGGAATAAGGGACAGAGGGAACCTAAAGAGCAGGAGATAACTACAGGTCTGGACAGAAGTGTCTTGGTGAAGCTCTGCATAGGATTTGAATATCACCACCTGCTCTGTGCACTTGCTCTCTGACTGCAAAAATAACTGTTCATTAATGACTTGTCACTGCAAACAGCCTAGCCAGCTGTCCTGGGAAAGGGAATTTGTGAGAGAGGATGAATTGTCATGTGTGGAACACATCTGATTAGCAGGGACAGGAATAGATGGGAAATCAGGAGAAGCTGGACTGCTCTCATTCATATCTTTCAGCTCTATGTGGCTTTGCAACCTGATGCTCCAGGATCCACAGCTGATGAATTGATGTTCACTGCAATACACGACAGATGAGAATCCACCTCATTTCCAAGCTTCTTCCCACTTGCCCTCCTCCTTTATTTCTTGATAATGTTGCTTCCCTGAAGCAAACTAATTAAGGATGGGGTGCCCCAGTTCCATTTGGAAACACACAAAGCCAGAACCAAACAATTAACCTTTCCCAGAACATCAGACAATACCATTTGGCATTGGGGAAAAGTCTGTTTTGTTTTGGTTTGGTTTGGGGTTTTTTTGGTAGGTTTTTTCACTATCAAAAAAAATACCTTTCTTTTTCTTTTTTTTTTAAATGTTCCGATGCTCTGGGGCTTAAACCCAACAGTTGAAATACTGTGAAAAAGCCTCTTCACCTGACATTCCCATCCCTTCCAGAAGCAAGAGATGATGAAAATGTTGTAATAAAGACTATTCTTGCAAGTTTTCCAGGTCCAAACTATGTCTACGCTACAGTTTAGGTCGGCAGAACTTATATCACTCAGGCAGCGATGTGTGGTAGGAGAGTCAAGTGGGCGCATGCCTCCCTGGGCATAGAACTCAATGTTGGGGTGGAGAGAGAAAGCACCTGGGGCCAGGGTGGGAGATGCAAGCTCCTCCAGACCTGGAACCACAGGGGGAGAGCCAGCATTGCTGGCCCCAGGAAAGCCAGCTTCTCTGGCCACTGGGGGAGCGCAAGTTCCAACAGCCACAAGAGGCAGGGAAGAGAGTCACCTCCAACAGCTGTGCGGGAGAAGGGGAGGGGGGGGGTTCACTCAGGGATGAGAATAAACCACCCTCATGAGAGCAGACATACCATAAGTTACATCAACACAAGCACTCGTGTAGGCAGTGTTATGCTGGCAGAAGAGCTTCTTCTGCTGACCTAGCTCTGCTGCTCACAGGGGTGGTTTTAGAGCAGCTGCATCACACACGCCACAGCTGCATCAGTGCAACTGCACCACTGCTGTGCCACATGTGTAGAAATGTCCTCAATGGATTTGGATCATTCAGACAAGCACCCAAACAGAGGCAAGTTTATCTGAATCACACTTTTTGAACATAGGATTTTCCAGACTTAATCAGACCCGTAGTTCATCTAGTTCAGTGTCCTCCCTGAGACAATGGCCAGCACTTAATGCTTAAGTGGCAGGTGTAAGAACTCCCGGTAGGTAGAGGTTGGATAATCTGTCCTGGTCTCCATTTTTGTTGTTTGCTTGTAGTGTGGTAGTGCATGGAAGCCCTAGCCGTGGACCTGGATCCTATTACGCAAGGTGCTGTACAAATTAGCTAAATCCCTGAAGAATGCAGGTTAATATCACTTTCAAAAAAAGTTTTTATTGTTAATCGTAATTCTGAATAGTCTTCACATTCTTTGAATATTCATTTCTCTAGAATTTAGACAGGGATAGCCGTCATGGGAGTGCAATCTACACAGGGAGAGAGTTAACATCTGAGGACAAAGTAGCCCTACGTTGAAGGAATCTCTAGGTCAGTGGTTCTCAGCTACTGTGTCAGGACACATTAATGTGTTGCCACAGAGTGGTGGGTCACAGAGATCCAGGGAGATGGCTGCATTTGTCCTGGGGTAGGGTGGGCTAGTGTGTCCTGAATATGCTGCCGAGTGCATTGCAACCTGCAAAAGGTTGAGAGCCACTACTCTAGTAATCAGAGAGCAGAGCAGCTTCCTGTCTGTCTCCTGGTTGGGGGTTTGCCACCACTGGCTCATTTTCATTTTTATTTATGGTGTAAAAAGCCATTTTATGTTATGCCTTGACAATAAAGACATTTCCAAGCAGGACATTTCCATGGAGTGTTTTTGGCTGGATAGCAGGAAGTGAGCCTATTTTTTACACTGCCAGACAGCTGGGGTGAGTGACGACTCACAGTAGGTCTTGTACCAGGGCGCTCAGTAGGTCCCACAGCAGGAAACAGAGAGCAAACAGCTCACTCAATTTTGTAACATATTCTCTCAATCTTTCAGGCTATTCACAGGGCAAGAAAATTAATGTAGATTAGAAGAGAAAATATGGTGAGAGCAGACATAGAACCAGTCTAAAAGGTGGCTTGAGCTATGGGTGATGCACTGGTGAGATCCTCCAGCAGTTTGGACTGGCGTACGCAGTGTGAAATCATGCACTTACCATGTATATACCATTTCTCAGTCAGACTGAGGAGAGCTGTTTCCTTAGATATGGAAGGTACTTGCACAGCCTCCATCCTGCCCCCCCCCATGGAATATGTTAGTCTGCCTGATAATTTATATCAGTTTCCTCTGCCAGATAATCTGTAGGTGCCCTTCCTTAAATTATGGGAGGAAGAGGCTGGTGCACATATGTATGGCCACTGTCCACTGCTATATTTAACATGTTCATGTGCTTATCTCTTTGTGATGAGCACATCTTGTAGTAGCTGGAAGTATAACAGTGACAGATCCTGGTCATCAGTGGACAGGATCAAAGCTGGGATTTTTGAAGCTTAGTAAATGAGCCTCCATTGCAGGGGTCTCAAACTCATGGCCCACGGGCCACATGCGACCCTTAAAGTTATTTCCTGTGGCCTGCAACAACACTTAGAATTTCTCAAATAATTGATAATGCAAAATGTAAACTGTGTTTACTTACTTACTCTTTTGTCTTCTTGATGATAACTCCATCTTGAACAGAAGTAATTCTTTCTTACTTACTCTTGGCATATATATGTTGCTCTTCATTTTTTCATTTTGACTATCCTTTCCATAATTGTATGAAAAGGTTTCGGTGGTGCAGCCCTCAGGTTAATGTACTAGTGCTTATGCGGCCCTTATGGTGTTTTGAGTTTGAGACCCTTGCTCTAGTGCATGAGCTAAAAGCCACCTGGCCCTTAGCTAATGCTGTAGCTGACTCCTCAATCACTAACTGAGCTACATGCTAGCAGAAGAGAATGGTGGGCCAAACCAGGCAGCCCTGGATTACCGAAACACTATTTCCATCAGTTAATGGAACTGTTCTATTAACTTACTGATGAGAGGCTTCCATGTTTCAAATGGAACACAATATTCCCAATGCCTCTTGGATGTGGTTTAGCTAATGACAACAAAATGCCTCTCTGTTGCATCTAGCTGGCCGCTACTCAGGTGCTTTAGCTACCGTATCTCCTATCATTAGTGTATAGATGCTGAATGTTGACACCAGCCCTACCCACCGTCAGCCTACACAAGTTGGGGGGGGGGGCAGAAGGCACTGAGGTGTCACCAAGAAGCCCCTCTCTCTCTCTGGTGCTTGTATGCACTGGGTTTAACTCAGTGATACTCGGTTCTCAAGGGTTCAAGAGACAAGTCTGTGAACATTACCCCAAAGAGACACAGCAGTGTGAATTCATTGTTTTTATTTACTATTTCAGAGAGAGAGAGTCCTCTCTCACCCCTATGGGTGGTATGTGTCTTCCTCAACCTCGGGTCCTCTACCAGAGGCCTGGGAGTTTGAGGGTTCTGCGCACTATCTTAGCTGTTCCTAGCACTGCACTCTTCTGGACAGAGAGCTCTGATGTTGTTTCTGGGATCTGTTGGAGCCACTCTCCCAGCTTAGGAGTCACAGCCCCGAGTGCTCCTACCACCACTGGGACCACTTTGGCCTTCACTTTCCACATCCGCTCTAGTTCCTCTTTCAGGCCCTGGTACTTCTCCAGCTTCTCATACTCCTTCTTCCTGATGTTGCTGTCACTTGGCACTGCTACATCTATCACCACTGCTGCCTTCTGGTCCTTGTCTATTACCACAATGTCTGGTTGATTGGCCAGTACCTGCCTGTCTGCCTGGATCTGGAAGTCCCACAGAATCTTAGCCCTGTTATTCTCCACGACCTTCTGTGGGATCTCCCATCTGGTCTTGGGAGGGTCTAGCCCATACACTGTGCAGATATTCCTGTACACAATGCCAGCTACTTGGTTGTGCCGTTCAGTGTATGCTGTTCCTGCCTGCATCTTACATCCTGCCACTATGGCTGTGTTCTCACACAGCAGGTTATTTCGATACGGTTGTTTCGAAACAACCGTATATCGAAATAACCCTTATTTCGGAACAACTTATTTCGAATTAACATAAATGTTAATTCGAAATAAGGGGAAAAAGCAGGAATCGAAATAGCAAGTTCACACTGTGAACTTGCTATTTCGGTACCTGTGTCAGGGGGCTGCAGCCCCCTGGGGGTGAGCCGCTGTGGCAGCTCACCCTGCAGCCCCAGAAAGGGGGCTGTAGCCCCGGAAAGGGGGCTGCAGCCCCCGGGGGGTGGGGGGGTGAGTGGCTGCGGGGCGCTGGAGCTAGCCGCCCGAACTGCCTCCAAACCCTGCCAGTGGGTCGGGGGCGCCAGCTGGGGCTGCCCCCCGACACCGCCAGTGGGTCGGGGGTGCCGGGCTCAGCCGGCAGCCCGGGCTGCCCCCCCAACACCGCCAGTGAGGAGCTTCCGGGTCTTCACATCGGCAGCCTCCATGTCCTCCTTTGGCCAGCTCACTATACCGGCAGGGTATCTGATGACTGGCAGGGTGTACCTGTTGATGGTGTGGATCTTGTTCTTCCCACTGAGCTGGCTCTTCAGGACCTGTCTTCTCCTTTGGTGGTACTTGGATGTCGCTGTCTTCCTTGCCTCCTCATCGTGGTTCCCATGTGACTGTGGGATGCCAAGGTACTTGTAGCTGGTCTGTATGTCTGCTATGTGGCCTGCTGGTAGTTCCACCCCATCAGTCTCGACTACCTTCCCTCTCTTTACTACCATCCGGCCACACTTCTCCAGTCTGAATGACATCCCAATATCCTCACTGTAGATCCGTGTCAGGTGGATTAGCAAGTCGACGTCTCGTTCATTCTTAGCATACAGCTTGATGTCATCCGTGTAGAGGAGGTGGCTAATGGTAGTTCCACTCTTGAACTTGTATCCGTATCCAGTCCTTGTGATTATCTGGCTGAGGGGGTTCAAGCCAATGCAGAACAGCAGCAGGGACAGCGCATCACCTTGGTATATGGCGCACTTGATGGCCACTTGTGCAAGCTGTCTTGAGTTGACTTCCAGTGTTGTCTTCCACAGTCCCATTGAGTTCTTGAGGAAGGTCCTTAGTGTCCTGTTGACTTTGTATAGCGCCAGACATTCACAGATCCACGTGTGCGGCATTGAGTCGTAGGCTTTCCTGTAGTCAATCCAGGCCGTGCTCAGATTGGTCTGTCTAGACCTTAAGTCTTGGGCAACCGCTCTATCTATGAGCAACTGGTGTTTTGAGCCTCTGGTGTTGTTCCCAATGCCCTTCTGAGCTGTGCTCAGGTACTGGCCCATGTGGTCCTGTAGCTTGGCAGCTATGATGCCTGATAGGGCTTTCCATGTTGTGGGGAGGCAGGTTATTGGCCGGTAGTTGGACGGTGCTGTTCCCTTGTGGGGGTCTTTCATGATCAGCACTGTCCTTCCTTGTGTTAGCCAGTCTGGGTGGGAGCCTGCTGCTAGCAGCTGGTTCATCTGTGCTGCTAGGCGTTCATGCACTGCTGTTAGTTTTTGTTTAGCCAGTAGGTGTGGATTGTGTCCAGTCCAGGTGCTGTCCAGCTCTTCATGTTCTTGACCCGCTGTTGGATGTCTGCTACTGTGATGGTGACTGGTTCCTGTTTGGTTAATAACTTAGCTTGGTTAATGATTAACTCACATAGCATTTTAATGTCATGTGCTGCAACAATCCACGGGAGGCATATTAAGTATTTGAATACCACTAGTTTAACTGATGGCCATCTGTTTGATCAAGAAGGCATTAGCCCTAGATCATACTGGCAGTGACTGGGGGTTTCCCCCTTCCTTTGAAGAATTTGGGTGCAGGTCTCTTGCCAGGATTATCCACGTATATCTCACTTAATAATTTCCATGACTTGAACACCGGTGTACATCAGACTGTCACATATAACAGTCTCTAGTGCCCCATGGGTTGTATTATTTTACTCTCATTTTTATTGTGTGTAAATGCTGCCTGGTGTTGGTAGCCTGGATATACACGAGATGATATAGTGTGACTTTAAAGTCTGAAATACCCAGGAAGGCGTAACAGAACATGCCACTTAGCATATATGGATAAAACATCTCTGGCTGGAGCTGTGGGTTTGATATGTAGACGTCAAAGATTTAAATATCAAACTCTTGTTAAGATCAGCATCATTGAGTAGGCATTGTGCTTGCACTCATGCACCCTTGCTATGATCTTATCACACTAGACTAAACAAAGTCGAGCCTGGACAATAAATGAATGAAAGGCTGCCATGTAAAAGCTTAATGATGCAAACAGTGGTGTTGGTGACTTAGTAGGCGGAGTGCTTCCTCTTGAGTCACTGTTACTCAGCCAGCGCCCCAGCATGGTGCTAGGAGAATGGTATGAATTATCAGAGCACCGTATTTCAGATGAAATCAGATTTATCACCTGATCACTTGTGGTCACTAAATATCCCCTATCACTTTTCATAAATATAGAGGTGTTAACCTCAGTGTCCTGGCTAAACTCCAGTTCATGGAATTACATATTTAACTGACCTAGAATACATCCCCTCTAGTTTCAAATGGTGATGTTACTTTTCACTCCCCCTCCCCTTTGATTCTTCTATAGTGTTGATAGCACAGAAGGCACCAGCATTCTACCCTTAGATCCCTCTGAAGTTCAGTGTTTGGTGGGGGTGGGGGAACGAAAGGTGATCATGAAAGGTAAAATTCACTTCTGTGCAAAGCCAGCATAACCACTGTGTGCTAGTTAATTAATATTCATACCTTAAATAGAGGTTAAGCAAATATGAGATTGGCCACAGTGGGTGAGGCCAATAAATGTGACTAGGTGCCTAGGGTGGACCACACTCTCAAAGCAAACTGAAATAGGGCAGAAAATCCCCAAAGATGGTGGTTTATTCTAAGTAGATTCAACAAACCAGTAACAAAGAACTTCTTATCACCACACAGCTTAACATGAAGACAAACACAGTCACCCTTAGGCATTCCCACTCTTGGTTTCTATCCAAACAAGCAGAGCTAATACAGTGAGTGGTTACTGAAAACCCATTTCACCACATGTGAAGTTCTTTCTAATCTCAAAGGATCAGACACATCCCCAGGGCAATATGAATCTCAGGTCTTACCCAAATATCCTGCTGTCATCCAATCTTTAATAAACTAAGGATTTAATAATAAAAGAAAAGAAGAGAGTTATAAATAATTAAGGAATCATATACATGAAAGTGATTGCAGAGTCTGTATATCAGGTTTTTAGCAGTAATGAAGTAAACTGCTGGCCTGTAAAGTCTCTCTCTGGTAACTTCCAAAAGATTGGAAGTTCCTCAGTCCATAGTTCAAGATGCTTTGTAGTTGTAAACCCATAATCTAGAGCAGCTGGAGTAGGAAAGAAGCAAAATGGAGGTGTCTCTGGTATCCTTTTCATGTCCATGGAAATTTTACTGTCCCAAACAAAGCCAACAGCCCAGGTGCCTCAAAAGTTACTGGCCCAAGATGGAGTCTAAAGTCACATGTCCTTACGAAAACATGCTTTGCTAGCACACAGGGGCAGCCATTGCCCCTATTTTTTCTGAAGTAGCCATAGGAAAGGCTTATTGGGAGGGATGAATTTCTTCAATGGTAAGCTGGAGTGTCCTTAATGAACCGTCAACACATAGCTGTCTAGCCTTCCTTTAAATCTAGCGAGAGGGTGTCACACAGGAACAAAACACACTTTGGAGATAACTATACATAGCCAATATTTATAGCTTCAGATATAAAGATGATATAAGGATTTAATCTGAATAATCATACTCAATAGATTGTAACTTTTCCTTTGGCACTTTGTATGATACACTTTGTGTAAGATTTGTTGCAACTGTAATAGTGGTAATATCAGTTGGTCATCTTTAATCATACAGCATCACTGGCCACTCTGGCTCAGATGACTGGTCCATCTAGACAGGGGTGGCGAAACTTATGGAACTCAAGAGCCACACAAGTTGATTATTAAACCTACAAGAGCTGCACTGAGGCATATAACCATATACTTTTACCTAGTAAACTGATTTGCTGATGTTCTTCCGTGAGCCACACTTTTTCATTCAAGAGCCACGTGCGGCTCCTGAGCCACAGCTTGGCCATGCCTGATCTAGACCAATAGCCTGTCTTCTGACAGCAGCAAATGCTAGATACTTCAAAGAGAATGAACAGAACTGGACAATCATCCAGAGATCCAACTCTTGCCATCCAGTCCCAGCATCTAGCAGTTGGAGGCCTAGGCTTAGTGGAACTTAAATGATGCATAGGCCCTGAGCTTGTCCTCTATACTGGGGTCATTTTTACCCAATATAATACAGTAGATACAGGACTGAATTCTACCTTCAATTACATAATTCAGAGGTAGCCAAAACATGGCTTATAAACAGCATGTGGCTCTTTTACAGTTACAGCATGACTCTTGAAGCCCTCTGTCCTCCTCCAGCCCCATTCTCTTGCAGGACTAAGTGTGGGGAGAGGGACTCAGGGCTTCTGCCCAGAAGCGCGGTGGCAGAACTAGAGGCTTCTGCCCAGTGGGCAGGCTCGTCCTGTTGGACTAGAGCTCTGAGCCCTGGCAGGTGCCTCCTGTGGGCTCTGGGACTTCTAAAGATTGTTTTATGTGACTCAGAGGATCAGTAGGTTTGGCCGCCCCCTCATAGCTGATGGAATGTGGCTCACAGTCTGTAAAGTGCTCTGATATCCTTTGGGCTAAATGATGCTTGAGAAGAGTAATTAACAATAAAAAAATCAAACACCTCTCTGTCACACAGGTTCTGATGTAAGTCATACACATGTAGAGAAAGAAAGAATGAACACCTAGTGGGAAAGCTTTCATAAAAAGCCCAGCACTGACCTGAACAGTATAAGGAAACTGGAGCTACAAGAGGAGGGAGGAATAGGATCAGAGATGCAGGGCTGGTTTGAAGTTCAGATGATGAGAAGTGCTAGGCTGGATTTCAAAGACAGGATTATTGACCAATGGTGTTTTAGTAGTTGGTGGGGAAACAGTTTAAGGCTATGATATTACCGCAGCACTGCTTTATCAACCTGGCCGATACAGTGTATGGTATTTGAGTCACTTCTAAATCCAGCCTCTGGCAATGAAAAATACATTTAATCCATCTGTCAGATTGTTTGAAGAAGTGTCTGTGTCTCAGTCTATGCCCAAGGTTGGAATTTCTGGAGTTGAAAAATAGCAAGAGAAGAACCTTTAACCATTTCCGCAATGCTGCTCCTTTTGGTGGGCATGTGTCAAATATCAGATGTAACTGTTCCAGATGTTGTGCAATGAAATGAGCTCTCTCCCTGCCCCTAGAAGGAATCACCAAGATTTTTAATTCCATTAAAGGGCAAAACTCAAAGAAAGGCTTTGTATTCAAAGAGTTGGTTGTTTTTAACAGGTTGTCTCAAACTGAGATTACTGCTATACATTTAAGAGTTTGAGGACATATTCATCCAGCTGCCAGTAAGCTTTATAGAGCAGCTCAGTGCCTCAAGGCAAAACACTGAGAAACATGCCATACTGAAGCAATTCTGTTTTGGTTGTTGGTGTTTTCTTTAGTTCCCTCTCAATCATTCAAAATTATTATTATTACAGACTGTTTTCACAGTTCACCCAATAGCTGATTTGCTCCTGCCTTTGAAATCCTAATCCTCCACTTGTGACATCGCGATTATCATCACCACATGGAGCTGTGTGACATACAAGCTGCAAATAAAGAACTCCAGGAGCTAAAATAGCCTGGGGTGCTACAGGTCAAGACTAAACTGCATCAGCAGAGCTACGCTGGGAACCCAGGAATAGCATGGGCAACTGTAGCTCAGAATTGAGATACATTGGCAGATTGATGTGAGGATTCAGGACTGGGACACTAAAAGGTGCCATAGGACAGAATTAAGATCCATCAACAAATCAAGGGAGAGGATGGAAGGAGAGAGGAGGAGTAAACAAGATTAGAAACACAGGAGAATTTGCAGGCTGAGACTGAAATACATTGGTAGAACATTAAAATCATAGAATCATAGGGTTGGAAGGGACCTCATAGGTCATCTAGTCCAACCCCTTGCCAGAGGCAGGACCACTCCCACTAAACCATCCCAGTCATGGTTTTGTCCAGCCAGGCCTTAAACACCTCCAGAGATGGAGATTCCAGCACCTCCCTATGGCTCAGTCCACTACTGAAGTACATTGGCAAAACTCAGATGGGCAAAGCAGATAGTGTAGGTTAGGAGTAAATTACATTTGTACTGCTGCAAGACTTAAATAACACAGATTTCTGTTAGAGAGGATCATGCTGAATTTGCAAAGCTGTGTGTGGACAGTCACAGATCTCACTTCGAATCTGCCTGCCTCACATTCAGCCACATGAATTTAAATTCACATCAGATAACGAGCAAAAAAAGAAAACGCTGAAAGAAACCGCAGAGAAAGCATGTGAAGATCCTTTTATATTTGGGAAATAGAGAAGACAATTCTCAAAATCAATCTCTAGTGGCCTATCAGTTTAAACACATGACATTTTTCTTGCATAATTCCAGTTCTTTTTCTTACCAGCATTGTTTGGGCTTTCTCAGTTCTGCTGTGAAAGACAACTCAATAAACCAAAGTTCTCTAGAGAGGCTATGAGTGAGGTTTCTTTCTGAGGTTCTCTGGGTGGGATAGCTTTTCAGATAAGGCAAGATGGAGAGTCTTCCCAACTTGTACAGACTGGATGCCTTGGAGGAGTAAAGATAGGTTATGCAGCCTTTAACTTCCAGGTTACTGGTTGCAGCCCAGCCCAGGTTAGAAGGCTGAAATTTATTCCTGTATGAGAGCTGTTTGGTGGCCTTTGTGAATGGAGTTCCAGGAGCACCGATAACTGATTCCTGGCAGGACAAGTCCCGACATGTCAAAAATACACCAGTGCTATTGACACTAGCTACTTCCTGCCCTGCCATTGGTAGTGTCAGCAGGCAGGTCACAGATTCAGTGAGCCCTGGGAAGAGACAATTCCTTTTGAGCCTAAAGATGGTTCTTCTCAGAGACATTTCCGTTATGCTAGCAAGAGGTGTTGACTGGGTGAAGCTTGCACTGCCATTTCCCATGCTACATCTTTTCTGTTGATGAAAGGAAGACTTTGGTTTGCAGGGGTGTTGGTATGGTGCCTTTCAGCTTTACTAAACTGATGTAAAATGTGAATTCAGGCTCTAGAAATCTGGGCTATTTGGACACCTCTATCGTTCGCATGTGGCTTACGATATAAGTGTTACAATTTGTTTTTCTGCCACCTTCAAAAGGAAGCACAATCTTTCTGCACACAAGTTCTTTCCTGCACTACAAATCAAGGCTATCCATGTCAAAGTCTTTGTAGGAAAAGGCTTTTCTTTCATTGTTTAATGTAATGTTCACTGTCGAAAACAAAAAAAAATTGTTTTTTGTTGTAAGATCCTCCTTTTGCCCATAATTAGTATTTCTTGTGGGATAATAAGTTATCATAGAGGAAGAATATCATCTTCTGCTGGGTGAGGGGATCACATACATCACAGGGAATAGTTAACATAACCATGCTGTTATTACCTCCATTGAGGCCATCCCTACTATCAGGCTGCGTTGGGTCTGTTTGCAAATTTGCATCATAAGATTGCTGGGCGGAGGAAATGGCCTGTAGAAAACAACTTCTGCATTGATTCATTTTTAGCCTCTTGATGAAAGGTGGCACAGTTAAAGACTAATGATTTTATTTATTTATTTATCAAGCGCGTGAACTATTGTGGGAGAAAATCCCACTTCATCAGACACTTGAAGTGGGACTTTTCTCCCACAAAAGCTCATGCAATAAATAAATTTGTTAATCTTTTAAGTGTAACCAGACACCCTGTTTGTTATGTTGAACTAGACTAACATGGCTGCACCTTTGGAACTTGAAGAAAAGTGAACCACTATATAAGTCCATTCCAATGGCTGTCAGTCATGGCAGTTAATGGGCTCATTCCCAGCTGGTAACTTCATTCACTCTAATAATGGCTTATGAGCCTGAACAAAAGATTACAACACTGGATGCAGGCCCAGTTCCCCTACCAAGGGACTATACCAGATCAACCAACAGGCTGGACTCAGTGCCCCTGATACTCTGAGTGAGAAGAGATCATAGAACCAATGAACAGTTCACAGTGTCCTGAGCAAAAGGCAATAACAACCTCTTCTGTGAGATAGACTCAGAGGTCCCAGCTACTCCCAGACAATGACATACTTGTCTTTCTTCCAGCCTTGTCCTGTCACCAAAGCATAGGATGGAAGCCATTGCCAAATTTGATTTCAGTGCTTCTGGAGAGGATGAACTGAGTTTCCGCGCTGGGGACGTTCTGAAGGTAAGTGCAGCCCAAAGACCCACCAGAGGAATCCTGTTAAACTATGTGATGCCTGCTAGATCCCACTGCATCAGCACCACCATCCATAACATAGGACAGCCCAGCTGTTCATATACTGTGATCCAGACTCCACTAGTGTTACAGGAAATGTTTGCTGGAGGAGACCTGGCTGGTCACATAGTGTTTGCCATCTTCCTTATTTCCAGCTGTTAAATGTTAAATTGCCATAAAAGATGGCTGACATACTTTAAGTAACTTTCCTGATGTTACTGTTCCCCGTAAGGAATCACTGTAGTCACCACAGGGATATTATATCATTGCAAATAGGAGGAGAAGAACCCACAAGATAATTACTGTATGAAAAATAAGGAAAAACTTTGAAAATACCTGAGCTAGTATATTACACACTATTGCCTTCAGAAATTAAGAAACAAGGGAATGCGAAAGCAAGAATGGAGGGCGTACATCAGAAATCTAGTATGTGAAACACAGTCTGCTTAATCTTTGTGTCTGTTATGGGAGAGTTGTTCTGGTTATCAGCAATGAGGATGAATTCACACAGCGCCACGTAATTTTTTTACCCATTCTTCAGTCAATAGCACCCTGCATCATAGTCACTCTGCTACAGCTGAAGATGCCTGAATGTGACTCACATAGAAGCTAACTAACTACAGTCCTTAACTGGCCAAAAGGAATGTTGTTGAGTAGTGAGATGTAATCACTCAGCACTGCTAGTGCATCTCTCTGTCTTGGTGTCCAACATCTGCTGACATTCTCATTCATCATAATCTATGAACTCTGAGCTTCCCTCTCAGCTTTCCTTTGGTCCCAACCCCTGTTTTTCACTTTACTCTCCCTGCCATCTACTCTTGAGACTTATGGAAAATGTGGTTCCATTCAGAACCTACCAAGATCAAAGGAGGGATCTTTCCAGGGTGACATGAGAGGTACTATGGCCCAATCCCCCCTTCTCTTTCTTAGGGTGGTTGAGCACTTCCCCAGTACAGCACTCCTGATACTTCCTTAGTTCAAACTCAGTCCCCATGCCCCTGCTGCCTCCACCTCTGCAATGGGCAGATAGTACATCACAAGGCATTTATTTTTACTGGGAATTCACAATGGGAAGTCAGATATTATCCTCTTACTGTACCTCTTTCTCTTTGAGGTGATGCAGCTCTCTAGCATCCAAGAGTCAAAGACACAACAAATCAAAGTGTGCAACATCGCACACACACATGCATGTACCCTGCCCACCTCCAGCTGTCCTCCCTATTCTGCTTGTGCAACCTGCTGGGTTTTATCTTAACTGATTGGTGAAGGAGATATGGTAAACAGTATTGATGTGGAGATTAAATGAACAGGAAGCGAGAGGCCCTGAACCAGCAGCAACAGGAGGAAATCCACCTCCCCACTACCCCTGCTCTGAGAGGATGACTGACACGGAGGGGCCTGCTTTCTGCGCATCAAGAGCTTGCAGGTGGATTGCTCCGGAAACCTAGCTGCTAGCAGAGCAGTCCCCAGGCCTGAGGAAAGAAGGGGTTGCTGAAGTGCAGTTGTATAGGTATATAGGCAACCATATCCTCTATAGGTTTTGAAAAGAGTTGTATCCCGTTCGGTTTGCTTGGACCAGCACAAAGGGACGTTAAATCAGGCCTGGCTGGGGAAATCAACTGTCAGTAAGCCAGGGGAATCCTCAGGGCCCATCCAGAAATTCTCAGCTGCCCATTCCCTTCCTTTGTAAAGGTGTAAGGGCTACACCAGGGGCAAGGCAGGGGAGAATTATTCCCAGGGGTCTCAGTACTGTTAACCTGAAATGTTTAAAAACTTGAGTAAGGCCCCAGGATAATGAGACTGACTTAAAAATTACTAATTTTTTTAACTTGTGTATTTTGGAAACTTTATTTGCCTTTGTTTTCTGAACCTCTAGGGGTCATGCTTCTAGCTTTTCCCTGCAACCCTAAAGGCTAGAAACATGACCCTCCCTCCCAAAAAATTTAGAATTCTCACATAATCACTTGCCTCTTGGAGCTGGAATTTTAACAACAATACCAAATACCGCATAGCATGCAATAAAATCATAGCTGCTGGCAACACTTCTAGCTATATGTCACCTGTTCCCAAAACTGGAGCTGAGGGTAATGTGAGGAGCACAAAGGGATGGAGCCAGGGCATGAAGCACGCCAGCAATCCTTGGTCTGTGGACTGTCCCAAGGGCCCTCCCAGCCAGTGAAAGCAGACTCCCTGCAAATCCCAGGATCTGGGGAGGCCGAAAACTGACTTTGAAACACCTTTACCTTCTCTCTTCAAGTGCTCTGCTGTGAGCTCTGCACAGCTGAGGATTTAGCCATTAATTCTAACACATGCAATGACATTCATTGAGTAACACACACTAAGTCACACACACACACATATTCCTAGGTATCAGAATTTTTCAGAGCTTTCTCATCTCCTGTAAATTGGGACACTCCAGTGCAAACCATTAAAAATGACACAAAAGAACTCCTTAAATCCCCACTAAGTCCTTCATAGCGGAACTCTTCCATCACGCAGGCATTAAAGATGTGTGGTATTCATCTCCCAGCCTCCTGGATGAGCCATTAGGAATATGTATAAAACTAACAAGCAGGCCCTATAATTCCTCCATATCTTCCTCACTGCTTTATTGCACTGAACTTGCCTTCAGCTACCAGTCCTGTTCCAGTGTGTACATGGGGGCAGGAATGGGATTCCATTCCAGGGCTCTCAGCACCAGCAAATCTGATCAAGTCTGCTTTGATCCTTCCAAATCCTTCCAAATTTTCTTATTCCAGTAACTTCTCCCTCTTGCTACTTTGCTTTTCCTAAGGAGGTTCTTTCATTCATTCTGTCTCCCTGCTGCAGATTTTAAGCTCCGAGGAAGAATGGTACAAAGCGGAGCTGAGGAGTCACGAGGGATATGTCCCTAAGAACTACATAGATATTCACATTCCCAGGTAAGAACAACATGGAAGATTTCAGGGAGCTTTCTTGTCTATGTGTACAGCTATACTTACAGCAGTGTGTCGAGTTCAGAAACTGCACATCCAGGTGGCACAGGGATAAGGAGCAATATAGCAGCTGAGAATGCCACATATGCCTGAACCCCCAAAGTGTATACCCTACATGGGTTCTCTACATCCAGTTACCATATTTCAAGTTCCCAAATAGAGGACACTGCTGGGGGCAGGGAGAGCTGTGGTGGGGGCAGGAGGGAAGGTTACATCAACTGCCCCTTTCCAGCCACTCTGCTCTGAAAGCAGCAGAACAGAAATAAGGGTGTTGGTACACCATACCATGCCACCCTTATTCTGCACTGGTCACGTCAGTGGTGCTGCCTTCAAAGCTGAGTGCCCCACCAGCAGCCACTGGTCTCCAGCTGCTTACTTCAAAATCATGGACATTTGTTCAGATTTTAAAAATCCACCCAGGTAGGAATCAGAGGACCAAAAAAGAGTTGTATCCAGGCAAACCAGGGTATGTAGTAACCCCTATCTACACTCACCCAAGCAGCACCACGCATGTCTGCATTGTTGTTTTTAGCAATGTGGTGTCCTGTTGCTTCCCTGATGCCAGATCCTCTCCCATAAGAACAGCCATATTGGGGCAGACCAATAGTCCATCTAGCCCAGTATCCTGTCTTTTGACAGCAGCTAATGCCAGATGCTTCAGAGGAAATTGACAGAATGGCCAGTTATTCAGTGTTCCATCCCCTGTCGTCAACTCCCAGCTTCTGGCAAACAGGAGCTGGGGACACCCAAAGCATGGGGTTGCATCCATGACCATCCTGACTAATAGCCATTGGTGGGACCTATCTTCTATGAACTTATCCAGTTCTTTTTTGAACGCTGGTTCAATTTTGGCCTTCACAACATCCCTTGGCAACGAGTTCCATAGTTTGACTGTGTTGTATGAAGAAGTACCTCCTTATGTTTGTTTTAAATCTGATGCCTATTAATTTCATTGGGTGACCCCTAGTTCTTCTGTTATGTGAAGGAGTGAATAACATTTCCTTATTCATTTTCTACCCACCAGTCAAGATTTTATAAACCTCTATTGTGTCACCCTTTAGTGGTCTCTTCCAGGCTGAAAAGTCCCAGTCTTATTAATCTCTCCTCCTATGGAAATTGTTCCGTACCCCCCCTCTCTTTTGTTGCCTTTCTCTATATCTTTTCCAATTCCAACATATCTTTTTTTGAGATGGAGCATCCAGATCTGCACACACTATTCAAGATGTGGGTGTATCAGATTTATATAAAGGCATTATAGTGTTTTCTGTCTTGTTATCTATCCCTTTACTAATGATTCCTCATATTCTGTTAACTTTTTTGTCTGCCTCTGCATGTGGAGCGGATGTTTTCAGAGAAATTATCCACAATGATTCAAAGATCTCTTTCTTGAGTGGTAACAGCTAATTAGATACCATCATTTTTTATGTATAGTTGGAATTATGTTTTCCAATGTGCATTACTTTGCATTTATCAACATGGAATTTCATCTGCCTTCTTTATGTTCAGTCAGTCAGTCTCTCTTGCCTTTCAGAGCTTTGCACTGCGGGTGTGCAGCTACACACTGCAGTGACAAGTGTGGCGCAGATTGTTTTTCACTGTTGCATGTAACTACTCATGTAGGTGACTCTACATACTGCCATAAGTGTAGACCTATTCTGTGTGTTTGTTTATCCAGCACTTCCTCCCTTATGGTTTCTTAGAGCTCAGAACAGTTTAAAAAAGGCAAAGTCTGTGGCAAAAATCCACACACAGACCTGTCAATGTGCCCTATTCCTGCCGTGCAGCAATCCTATTTTAGTTCCACAAGCCCAAAACTCTGTCACCCTCAAATGACTCCCTTTTTACTGTTGCTTGGAAGGATGTTGCTAGGATTTGGTAGGAGCTACGTCTAGCTCACCTTGGACAAAAGGAGAGTTGTTAATGACAAGGGATGTTGCCAACAGTGACAAAGGACAGGTAGAAGAGGAAAACCGGGGGCTTTCTCTCTCTAAACAGGATACAGAAATACAAAAGTCTTCCCTCTAAGCTCTGTCCTTAATAACCTCCCCACTGCCTTCCTGTATATATGAGTTTCATTGTATCCACTAGAGATCAGTGAGAAGTGATGTCTATTGTCTAAACATTGATAGCCCAGATTAGATAGATTCTGGGTTGTCTTTTCCCTACACTGCCAAATACGTTGCCAGCTAAGATTTATTATCATTATTATTATTACCCTGGGACAGATGTTGGAAGAGCAGCTCCTGTAGGCACTGGTCTCTCTGGGAATGCCTGTGCACTACAGCCCCCTGCTGGATAAAATTTAGAAGACCTGTTTGCCACTTGCTAGCCTCCAGAGAAAAATCACCAGCCAGATCCCAAAAAGTCATGATCAGCCACTGCTGCAGGAACTCCCATACCCACATCTGTCCATCCCTCCCCTGCCCAGCAATTCTGCCCCCTTTAGTCATGTCCCTGATCTCCCTCCCCACCCTGGTCAGTTCTGATTTCCTCTGTTCAGTCCTTCCAGACTCACTCTCTCAGTACAGTCCCCAGCCTCCTCTCTTTCTGGTGTGCACCAACCCTATCTGCCAGGCTTTGGGGTCTGCAGTAGGGCTGTTGCTCCCATTTGCCCTTCCCATTGTTACCAGGCTCACTGTGACAGGGGAGATGGGGCAAGAGAAGAGGTGCTATCCCATGCCATTTGCTTGTAGGAGCACTGGAAGGAGTGGAGCCATCCTAAGCTGCTGGGAGTTTCTGCTCCCTCCTCTCCCCTCCTGTGAGAATGGTTTCATGTTGCTGGGGGGTGGGGGGAGCTCTTCCTGTAGTAGCTTTGATTGGTTGCTCAATCCCAGGAGGTGGGCAGGTGGGGCAAGTGGCCAGCCGAAGGGCTTAAGTTCACACAAGCTTTTGGGGTCACTGCCAGGCTGGCTCTAGTCCCAGAAAAAATTATGCCACTGGTGGAAAAAATCCAGAGAGTTTGTGATATGATGTGTGTGTGATTTCCACCTGCCGACTGAGCTGTGCCACATTCTCTGTTAGCTCAACAAATAAATACAGGCATGTATTTTTGGTTCCAAAGTTCTCTCCCTCCATGCTTCATGTACAGAGTCAGCTGAAGTGTCAGTGCCATGGGGTGTTACACTAGCAGCTTTTTACTGGCACACTTAGAGCAAAGGAATCAGATAATTCATTATGCATTTGACATAATAATGACATCTTCACTAACCTTTCTCACTAACACAAACACAGTATGTAATAGCTGGGCTGAAACATTTCCTCTTTGATCCTTTTCTGAGCAACAGCAGCTCCACATTTTAAAAGCTGTTCAGGCTGGACACTGGAGATAGTTGGGGGAAGAATATTGTTTGCTCTTCATGAAGAACCATTTCCCCCTTCTCTGTTTCTACAAACCATACCTTAAGAGGACATCCACTGTTAGCGGGAGACAGGTCTATGGAACCCTTGCCTAGTTCCTTTCTCCTCTCCTCCCCTTATCTCTGTTCATGCACTCTCTCTCTCTCCCAACCCTCCTCTCACCTCTTTCCTTCTTTTAACCTAACTCACCTTACTTATTCATATGCATATGATTTATTTCCCTTGACAGCTGGTTTAATGAAGGGATATCCCGCCATGAGGCAGAGAACTTACTCATGAGCAAGGAAATTGGCTCTTTCATCATCCGAGCCAGCCAGAACTCCCCTGGTGACTTCTCCATCTCTGTCAGGTACCTGCTACTTATAGACTCTTCCTATTTTGTTTCTGGTTAATGCTGCCCCTAGCCTCCCCTTGGCATAACGGCACTGCCTTTTGGGAAGTTTGTGTGATGCCAATCAGTGGGAACAAGTGAGGCATCTGCTTCTCAAATAGTTCCTCTTCCATTAAAGTGGCACAGCAAATACGCCATCCCAATATTGCAAACCCAGCTGTCCTGCTCCTTTTGAAGCAGAGCAGAGAACATTCTGTGTGCCATCTCCCCCAGAGTAAAACAAGTGCCTTTCAGGTATGTTCTCTGCTGGATGGCTTTAGCTATTGGCCACAAATTTTGTTTAATATTCATTAGGAAGTGACTTACACCATTAATTTATTTCACATAGGCCACTGAGCAGCCACCAGATGGAAATAACTTTCAATAGCTATTGACCAAACTGCATGAGAACCAGCAGCTTAGAAATTCTTAAGCAAAAATACTTAGCATTTACACAGCACTTTGCATGAAATGCTGGATGAACATTGACTAATAAATCAAAAAAGACTACATTTCCCAGCCCCCTGGACCGTTTACTCCCTTTGTTTCCCCTTTCAGGCACTTATTCTAGTGCAGCCATTCCCAGCCTTAGTTTCAAACCCAACACTGCCCCCTCCAGTGCAAACCTAGCATGGCACTGGGACTGCAAATGTTTCTTCAGGGGAAATCCATTGTTCCACTGTGAGCTAGTTAGTGGTCGTTATGCAACACAGGGTAAATCTCAGTCCTTGCCCCCCTTCACCCTATTGCGTCTAATGATAAGCCTGAGGAAAAATACCTTAGGCAATGTAATAAACAGGCAGCACCCTTTCCTGAGACAGTCACCAGATCCAACTGTTAATGAGCATCATGCTGCCATATTACCCTCTTTTACATCAGATATAGAACAAGCTTGCAACCTTTTCTGGTCATGAAAGATCTCATGACCCTTATTTCAAATGTAAAGGTCTGAACCTCAGTGCCTGTACAGATTGTACCATTTGGCCATGGATTTTTATGGGTGGTGAGCCCTCTCCATGCAGAATCACATTCAGATCCAATGTATCCCGGTGCAATTCCCTTGACTTTGCTTTCCACAAGTCTGAATTTGATTCAGAGTCTGCAAAGGGCTGGACTACACATGTTCAAGGAAAATAAATTTATCATCTGATGTTCATTTTTTCCCTTGATCACAGGCATGAGAATGATGTCCAGCACTTCCGGGTGATGAGGGACACAAAGGGCAACTACTACTTGTGGACAGAGAAATTCCAGTCACTAAACAAGTTGGTGGAGTACTACAAGACTTCCTCTGTCTCCAGGCAGAAGCAGATCTTCCTGAGAGATGGGAGCCAGGAAGAGACGGTACACCCAAAACCCAAGAAAAGAAAGCCAATTCATTGGGTGAATTTGTCTCTGGGGGCCTTGAGTAGTAGAATCCCAGGCTGATCGCTAGGTCGCAGGGCCTCTCAGCCTAGATTTTTGATTGATTGCATCATAAACACATTAAATCAGGTAGTGTGATTTGCTATTTCCATTTACAACAAGCTGAAGACTGCAGTAGGGAATGCTGCAAATAAAGTACTCGTAGAAGAGCTGTGTAGAGACCCAGGGACTGGAAGAACTGCAGGTCAGGATTAAGGAGCATTGGCGCAGATAAGGGGAACCATGTTTAGCTTTAGGGAGGAGTGGTACCGAGTAGCTGGAGGAACACTGATGTGTTCAGGGGCTCAGGGATAGGAGAGAAAGGGAACCATAGGGAAGGCTGAATTTATTGGCAGAAGATGACAGAAGAATTTGAATTTGATTTTTTTCCTCTTTCAGTGGACTCTCAGAGCTGCCATTGTTATAGCTGGAAGTTTGACTGCATGGATGAACTGTTAATCTCTTATTATTTACAGAATGTAGTATGGCATTGTGGAGGATGTAGAATATTGTAGAGGAACTTTTAGAATAAGTGTAGAAGGGGTGTTAAAAAAGAACATCAGGTTGTTCCAGAATTCAAGAGATGTGGGCAGTTTGTGAGTTTGAGGAAGAAGCAGCAAAAGATGTTTGTGGAAGTAGGGAATCCCTGTGCACTGAATGCCCATTTGTTTCTATGCAAGGAAAATGAGGGAATGACACAGCACAGGCTGCCAGGCATTGCATACACGATGCTGAGAGAGAGAGAGAGAACACATGGTAACTACAGTAACTATGGCACTGCTTAACCAGGAAACGGACTCTGGCATTAAGTTACCAGGATGCAAGGGGTGAGATTAGGCAGAATTTACATGACTTTGTTCCCTGTGGGAATAAAGTTTTATCAGCTGCATTTAGGGCATTCTTTTCAGAGAGATAGGATTTATTTCTCAATCTGAGAAAGGGACTCCTGTTCCTGGCTCCTTCTAGACCACTTAGCCAACTTTTTAAAAAGCATTATCAAGATGTAAAAGAGGCCAAATACAGGAGCGAGTCAAGAACAGAAGATAGTTTGTGGAGGGCAGGAGATATTATATCATAAAACAACATGGTTAAGGTGGCTCAGAGCAGGGAGAAGGAGGAAGAGAAGACAACATTCATGCAGGGGTAGACAGGTAAATGAAAGAGTAGGAGAGGGGAGTTTGCAGCCAATGCTCCACCCATTTGTTGTGGTGATGACCTTGCCTGGGTTTGTGCTGGGTCTTGGGCCACAAGTGGGGCTTACAGGCACTCTAGCAATGATAATAATCATTAGTAGCAATAAGCAGATCTAGGTGCAAAGACAAGTCACGTCTAAGGCCAGAGTTTTCAAAAGCGCTCAGCTCCACTTTTAGGCAGTACACTAGGGCTATGCTACACTGCCAAAGATGTTTCAAAATAGTTATTTTGAAATAATTATTTGGAAATAGCATTATTTTGAATTTATTATTTCAAAATAGGAGTCTAGTGAGGACTCTATTTCAAAATAAGGTAGGAATTACTTTTTCAAAATAGAGAGTCTTCACTAGACTCTATTTCAAAATAGGGGAAGGCAGGGAAAAGTATAGGGGCATTATTGTGAAAAAAGCCACTTCCACAGCTTGGAATGGCTTTTTTTGAAATAACTATTTTGAAAGAATTGCTCTTCCAAAATAAAAGCAGGCTTAGTTATTTTGAAATAGACCTTCATTTTTTCAAAATAACAAAGTGCTTATTTTGAAGCAACAAAATGCCTGCCAGGACAGGTAAAAAGCTTTTTCAAAATAGGCCTCCTTATTTCAAAAAATCTTTTCAGCGTAGAGATACCCCAAGTGGCTAGATTTTCAAAAGTGCTGAGCCCTTTGACCGCATATTGTGTGCTGAGCTAGCCTGAAACGCTGGTGTCATTGTGGGTTCTGAGCCCTTGAAAGTCTGCATCAAGGCAGTTAATAAAAAAACAAAGACTTGCACCCACTGTTATTTACAGTGGAGAAACAAGCCCCAGCCATGCTCTTCTCTTTGGCTGTGTTCACACGGCACTTTTGTTTCGAAACAACCTCATTGTTTCGAAACAAAAAAACCATGTTCACACGACGCACAGTTGTTTCGAAACAAGTTAAACCCCATTTGGGGACGAAACAACCTTGTTTCGAAACAACACATGTGAACATGTTGTTTCGGAACAATAGGTTCCGAAACAACATTTAAAGGGCTGCCGCCTCAGCACCCTGGCCAGGGAACACTCAGCACCTTGGCCAGGGTGCTGAGGGGTGTCCCCTGGCCAGCAGGCACTGGCGGGGGTCAGCGCTGCCCGGCGCTGAATCCACCCCGTGCCTGCAGAGCCGGGCTGCGGGCACCGGCGGCGGGCTTCAGCGCAGCCCAGCGCTGCTCCCCGCCGGCTTTTAAGCCCGGCTCTGCAGGCAGCGGCGGGGCTCAGCCCTGGGCTTCTCCCCCGACCCCGCCGGCGGGTCCGGGGCGCGGGGCTCAGCCGGCAGCCCG
>ML681994.1:23741151-23774534 GCA_007922195.1 Podocnemis expansa
GCTGGTGCCTGCAGCCCCCTTTCTGGGGCTGCAGGGTGAGCCAGCAGCGGCTCACCCCCAGGGGTAACGAAATAGCATGTTCACACAGTGAACTTGCTATTTCGTTTCCCGCTTTTTTTCTTATTTCGAATTAACATTTTTGTTAATTCGAAATAAGATATTTCGAAATAAGGTGTTGTTTCGAAACAAGTTGTTTCGACACAACTTGTTTCGAAATGACCCTGTGCGTGTGAACACAGCCTTTGTGTTCAGAGAGAGCCTCAGCCACACATGCTAGTTTACTGGTGGAAACATGGGGGTCCAGCTCATTCTGTGGGTATAGTACGGGAGATATCCAAGTACCAAACCCACTTATGTGTTTGGGCTCAGATCCTCAAACTCCTACTTACACTTTAGGGGGAGTGGCTGTGGTGAAGCTGCAAAACTCAGGGTCCCCAATCTGTCCATTTGTTCAGTGGAGTGGGGGTCCTCCTTTGCATACACCCTAGAGTTAGGGAGAATAGTGGGATGACAGAGATCTGGAGGAGGAAAGAGATGGGGTACTGAGTACCAGGGTACCAGCAGGAAGGAGATCTAGCCCTACCTTTATCACTTTCCCACCCCAGGATCGGCGTGGTGGTAGCCTGGAACGAGGGGCCCAGGAAGGACTTCGTCTATGTGGAGCAACTGGAGAAAGCCGAGCAGCATCAGTGTCCAAAAGATATACAGATCACTCACCATCCCTGCAGCAGCAGCAACAGGTATCAGTGGAAAAGAGGAGTTATTTGGGCTGAATCTGGGCTCCAGAACATGCTGATCTATGTTCACTAGGTGCAGGCTGTTTACCTAATTGTTTAAGTGAATCACCATGAATGTTTCTTCACATCGTGATGTAACATCAGTGTGTGGTGTCAGCATGGTGACATCTGGTGGACTGAAATAAATATGTCATCTTCTATTTTGTCCTCTGAATATCAAGGCTTATGGGACAGACCTGCAAAAATCAAGCAACAGGCAGTGATGCTCTCACTCAGGCATGTCAAATATGTGGCCTGTGAACCTCTTCCATCTGGCCTGTGACTGTGCTCCACAGGACCACACTTTCTCTCTAACAGAGAGAGAGGGGGTCTCACATACCAAGTACTGCACAATGCCAAGACAGCGTCAGATCTTATGACATCATGGTGCGCTAGATATGTGAGATTGTGCTCCATGAGACTGCACTGTCCCCCTAACAGAGTGAGAGAGTGGTATAGCAGAGCACAGTTTTGCATACACAGCACTCCACGACCATTTTGATTTATGGTATGTATGGCCCACTATAGTAAATAAATTTGACACCGCTGCTCTAACTGGAGGGCTGGAAACAGCAAATCAGATCTTGCAAAAAGGCCCAAGTACAGAGAACTGTTATGTCCTAGCTGAGCTTGGGACCAGGGTCGTTGCTATGTTGGGGCCAGCAGTGCACGGGCCCTGCATCTCCAGCCCCAGCTAGCCGGAAGTGGCCCGATCCAGCTCCAGGCCACTTCCAGAAAGCACAGATGGCTGCTGCTGCACATGGGGCCCGATCCAGCTTTGAGCCTCCTGAAGGGGTCTCGAAGCAGAGGATGGTCCATGCCGCTTGTGGGAAGCAGCAGGGACAGTTTCTGAGTGGCGGAGACCATCCTGGCATGGACCGTCCCTGGCTTCAAACCCCATGCTGGAGGCTCAAGGTGGTCGCTGCCACTTCCCACAAGTGGCAGGGAAAGTCTGCCAGTGGGGGACTGTCCCTGCTGCTTCCCACAAGTGGCATGGACCATCCTCATCTTCGAGCCCCTTTCAGGAGGCTTGAAGCCAGATTGGGCCCATGTGCGGCCGGATCAGGCCCACTTGTTTGGGGGGCACATGCCCCACATCCTGGCCCCCTCTAGAATCACCTCTGCTTAGGACAAAACTAAAAGTCATATTGGAAACACAGAATAACACCTCCCTTCCCCAAGAATGACTCTCAAGTCTGGAGAATAAGCCCAACTCTGCAGCCAGTTTCTTTTGCTGTGTTGTAGTTATAACATTCAGCACCAAAATGCACGTTGGAAATGGCAAATGAGTTGTTTTACCATTGGGAGAGTTTGATTTCTTTAAGCCCTTTCCACATGCTCTCTGTTTTTGATGTGAGTCTTGGGTTTTTTCCTTCTCTGCTAGTAGCTCTTGGTGTGTAGTCCCTTATTCCTGGGGCTTGGCTGAGATGTTGAATGTGTATGAGAAGAATGCTCTTATCATAGGGACAGTTGGACAAAAGCAGTGCATGGTGCTGTCTTCACAGCCATTCCATATTGATTTGAAGGGGAAGTGGCTTCCATGATGAGGAAAGGTTGTCTCCTGTGTGTAGCTGGAGATGCTGCAACAGTGTTGTCCTCATCAGAGGAGAAGACCAGTCTTGCTAAGGGAAGAAATCCAGAACCAAACCCCACAAGCAAGAAAATCCCAATGTAGGAGGGCCAAGAACACTCTGGTTTTATCATTCCATCATTCAGGAGCAACATTATATAAGGAAGGAGACTGTTGGTAAAATAATAGAGCTTGTCACAAGATTGGAGCCTGGGTCTTTGTGACAAATCTGTCGATGACTCATACATGATACAGAGCAGAAATACTTGTAAGAGAAAAGTATACAAAAAATAAATCCTGTGTCTCTAAAGCCAAATTGAGTTTGACTCACTCTAAAACTTCCAGCCATGGGGCAATTGATATACAAAATGGGATCCAGAGTCACAATGACGTTTAGACTGAGTAAGGCAGTGGTCATCAAATCACAGGTTGCAACCCAGTAGTGGGTTGCAGACCCATTGGTACTGGGTTGTGGCACTGCCGCTACAGCTGGGGGAGGGAGGGGGGAAGGAAGCAATGGTGGGAGCTGCAGGAGGTTTAAAAGGACGCCAGCTGTCCCGCCACTACCTGCAGCCCAGGGTAGCCAGTGTCCTTTGAAATTTCCCTCAGCTGCTTCCACCCAGGGGGGTAGTAGCTGTGGGAAATTGACAAGGACGCCCGCCACTCTGCTAAAACCTGACTACCCAGAGCGACAGGCATCCTTGACAATTTCCTGTGGCTCCTTCTCCTGGTGGAAGCAGCTGAGAGAGTTTTCAAAGGACGCCAGCTGCCCTGTGCTGCAGGTAGCAGCAGGATGGCCAGCATCCTTTTAAACTTCCCACAACTGCTACCTTTGGCCTGGGTGGAAGCTGCCCTATGTTTCCTTCGGCCTTGTGCCTGGGGACCCTCCTCCACCCCTGTTCCCCAGCTGTGGCAGCTGCCAAATTTTCAGGTGGTGGCCCCCCCCCCTTTTTTTTGGCAGGGGGGTCACCTCATGGCTAAAGGATCCAGAGTGGGGTCCCAAGAAAAAAAGTTTGACAACCACTGGACTAAGGTACAGGCATGACCAAAAGGGACATTTGAAATGTTAAGTTTTGCAAAAGGAAATTAGAACCCTATACTCAGCTTGAGATTCTTGGCTCAAAAGGCACAAATTCAGGAGTTCTCTCCTGTTAAGTGTGTTGCTTGCACCTCAGGGGATTCATGGGAAACAAACACCTAATAAGTAGGGACAAGAACTTGGAGGAATTAAGGGACATATGTACTAAATGGATCCTGAAATCCTGGTACTCAGGAACTGAATTCTCCCATTCCAGTTGCCCATCTGAGTATTTTTATAGCTTTTCTTACATCTCACTTTCTAGAACAGATGTGGTGGGAGCCTGGATAGGAAGGATGGGCTTCAAGGTCTCAGAGACTATGGCGAAGGGAGTGCAGCATCCATGTCCCGGAAACATACTGATGCATCACATCCACAGTCACAGGTAGGTGGTTTGCACTATATGCTCCTGTCCTCTGCTTGATTCTTTTTCTCAAGGAAACAACCAGAGTCTAGGGGGTTTATCGTTCTCTGGGAGAGATCAGGGGGAGGGACTGTGCATTATACCTGATGTGATGTTGCAAATCCCCATCACCATTTCTGATGGCTGTTTGATTCCCGTAGGCCTCAGCTACTTGAGTTCTGCTTTAGGGCATGAAAGAGATATTAGGAGGCTCCTAATAATTTGCACACCACCTTTAGGTGTCTCTCTTAATACAACTCCACCTTCTGGGGTCCTGATGGCTTTTCCATTGAATTCCATAGCAGCCTCATAGTTTCATTCCTTAGCATTGTAGTTTTTTATGGCTTTGGTTTGTGTTGTGGGGGAGATACATAAGAATTGTGATTAACTTCCCTTGTCTCCTCCTCTCAGCAAACGCTATGGGTCCGGGCCCTGTATGACTTTGAGGCAATGGACTATGATGAGCTAGGATTCTGCAATGGAGACATCATAGAAGTCCTGGACAGCTCTAACCCCTCTTGGTGGACAGGGCGCCTGCGTGGCAAAAAGGGTCTCTTTCCCGCCAACTATGTTACAACAGTGACTCGGTGAATCTGCAGCACTCCACGATGGGTTGGGAGGGAGCTGCTCCGGGGCATCAGGGACAGAGAGAATATTTCATGAAGCTGGAACACATGATGTTTTTATTACAATAATAATTTATTGGCAGTTGATCCATTGATTAGTTGACATTAAAGGGACCTCTGGAAAGGGGTGGGGTTTTTCTCTCCTTTTACACAGTGGTTTTAAAGGGAGCAAGATCCTGGATTGTCTGGTTTTGCTGGATTCTCCCTGCACTGCAATCCCTTTGGAAAAGTGTTGCTAACTCAGACATCACTAAATTAGGTAACTCACATGGGAACCCACTTCAAGCAAGGCAGGCTTCAACTTGTAGGCAAACCCACTTCTATCATCATCTGAGCACCAGCTTTTGGATCCTGCCACATACCATCTAGCAGAGGAAGGGATGTGGTCCTGTAAACTGTGGTACAGAGCAATCCAATATGGGCTCAATATAAGAGGAAGGAGAGAAATCCAATTATTTGCAGCTTCTGATAGACCTACTCTCATGCATTCCTGTCTATACCACACATACTCCTGTACGCTGTCCAAGCTATCTTCCAAGATATCCTGCATTTTCCATTAAACGTTCCGGTATAGGGGTCTGTCTTTTCAGCAAAACCAATAGTCACCAGATGGGAAGATGGCAGATGTTACCAACAGTTTTGTTTAGTTAAATTGGAATATTCATTAGTGGTATGTTGCTGCCTTTAAGTCCTTCTATATTTCTGAAAATCTGGATTCCCTGTGTTTGTAACTCTAAATTGCTGGTAATATGTGTCATCCATCTCTGTGTGTCTTTGTGACTGCACACACATAGATGCATGCACAAATATCCATACACATGCTCTCCTGCAGAGCAAACAAAGAGTCTTGTGGCACTTTCTGATACTTGGGGGGTGAAGTTGGGGAAGGGGTCAGAAGGCAACCATATATGGTTGGGTAGCATGAGGCTGCCTTTACAAATTGTCCCAATTTCACCTCTCTGATTTTCCAACCACCCCCTTCTTGTGATGTCCAGATTCCCCATGCCTAGCTTCTTTGTCACCTCTCTTCTGTATCCACCTCTCCAGCCTCTTGTTATCAATACTACAATATTGCCAGAAGTAATTTCTAGCTAGCACTCAAGTATTTGGTTCAATTTAGAGATTCCAGATTCCAGGCAGGGCTATTATTCTGCTTGTGGGAATGCAGTGAATAAAATTACAGTCATAGAACAGTCTCCTCTCTATTCTGGTTTCCTTTGAACTAAATAAGGTAAATGCCCAACACACTGGAAACAAGACTGAGATTTTTAAAAAGGAGAGAGTTAGACAAATCATCAGTTGTGATACAAATGAATTGTAAATACAAATTTAAATGAGCCAGAGAATTGGGTAACTGCTACTCATGCAAGTTGAAATTTGGCAAGTTGGCTGAATAAAATAGTTTCCCACCATGTTTAAGATCTCAGGAGTCAGCAAGGAAGTGCCTATTGCAGTTTATTTGGAAAAAAAAGATGCAAGTAACAAAACCAAATAGACTCATCAGTAAAAATGGGCTTGATAAAGGAGGCAAGAAAGAAAAGAAAAAGAGGAGCCAGGCTGAGTGCTATCCAGTGGCATGATCGAAATACCATTGTCACAAGATGTGTGACATTTGCTGTTCTTGAGCAGTAAAGAGCTTTTATCTGGAATATTTGAGGGACCTGCAACAAGCACAGACTGTCAACAAATGAAACAATTTTAAAAAATTAAATATAAAGAAGACCTTTGCTTACAAAGACAGAAATATGTACAAAGAGCTCAACAGGAATTTGGTCAGGATCATCATTTAGGTAGGGTGAGGGTGGGGGAAAGGGGGAGCTGAAACATGTGACTAGTTACAATGTGTGAACAACTTGGACAGGAGTCCCAGAGACCACTTTTGTTCTCTGAAAACTTTGAGTTTGAAGCCTCTGCTCCCTGAGCTACACAGCCCAGCCTCGGGGACCCATGTGTCTGACTTAAGCTCTGCTCCACCCTCATCCACTGTCCCAGTCCCTTGTTACTGACTTCTCCCAGCACTTGAGGCCACAAGCTGTGTCTGGCCAGAAGTATAGGTTGCTAGGGAATCAATGAAATGGGAGATTTGACATGGGTCTTCTGTCTTGCATGTTACAAGTGGCAGATGTTCAGTTTAATGGATATAGACAGGTCTGTACTCTTACGAGTTTGGTGAGAGGGCTGACTCAGGATACAGTGGCTGAGAGGTGTTCAGTCATCTTCATAAACAAAACCAACATTTGTCCCCTGCCCCTGCTTGGATTTTAGGGCATGATTGGCCCCATGTCTCCTGTGCTGAACTGCAGCGCCCACTGTTGTCTTGTACTTCAGAGTTTCAGCTTTTCAAGGGAAAGGACAATGGGGTCTCTCCCTTTGCAGCTGGGAAGGGCATGGGCTAAGCAGTTGCCTCCCCCCACCACCTCCAGTGAAAGTGCCTCCCTCCCTTTCAAAAATCTGAAATGATGTTCTTGAATTTGGTTACCCAGATTTAGAACAATGAATTGAAGGAAGCAGAGGGATAAAATGGGTGAGGTAATATCTTTTAGTGGCCCAGCTGCTTTTGATTAGAGAGACTTAGCTCACTAACTGAAGTATGCCCAATAAAAGATATTACCCACCTTGTCTCTCTAGTATTCTGTTACCCACATGGCTACAACACTACAGGAGACATAGCAACAGGCTAAATCCTGATGAGTGAAATTCAACTGTGGTACAAACAGTTGCATTTCCATTTTCTTTAGTGATCTTGTTCATGGTTATATCTGGACTGAATCTGGCCCTCGTGGTTCTGTGTTGGCCAGATTCTGACAACTCTGTGTTGCCTAGATCAATGGTTTTCAAACTTAGGGTCAGGACCCAGTACTGAGTTGCAGACCCTCAGGTACTGGGTTGTGCCCCCCACCACTCGCTGCTGCTGCCGCCGAAAAAGACTAGAATGCATTATTCAAAGATGTAATTGTTGGGTTGTGAGCATAAATTTTTTTTTCAACTGGGGTCTGAGAAAAAAAGTTTGAAGACCACTGGACTAGACCTTTCTCTTTGAGCAGTCCCCTTGAAAATCAATGAGACAACTCATGGAGTGAGATATCCAGTTCAATGGAAGGGTGTCAGAATCTAGCCCTCACTGACTCTGCAACTTCAAGAGGTTCTTTTTTAAACCAAGGCCAAGATCTGGAAGAGGGCAGGTTGAAGATTATGAAAAAGAGAAAAACGCAGAGGAAGATGGAAGCAAAAATAAATCAAAGACCAACAAAAGTAGAGAAGCTATCTCAGATATGGAACTGCCTGAGAATGATGAAAATACTCCTCTCAGATTTGTCTCCAACATGTTGTAATATTTTTCAATTAACCTTTGTTGTGTTTGCATTTAATTTAAAATTTTAAACTTAGTATTCTTCTCTTTCGTTCAGCCCTCTAAATATGTAGGTAATGAAGATGTGGCTGCAAACAAATTAGATTGAGGATCATATGCTTAGCACTCAAATAGCACTTTACATAGTAAAAGCCCCTTTACAAAGATTAACAAATTCATTAATGCAGGGCAGTAAATTGTGAGCACTCCAGCATGAAGTGATGATTTCTTGATGCAGAAGTATATTTCCACAATTTTTTTTTAAATTGATGTTTCAACAATTAATATGTAAGGCAATGAAATCAAAGGGACTATGCACATGCTTATTTCTCAATATCTCCACTGCTGTATCTTCCTGGTGTTTGTCAATATTTTATAAAGCAATAATCCAGGAATACGGACTGCACGAGATCCTACTGTGAAGCTGAAAGGGGGAGGAAATACCCGATTAAGGATTTGGTACAGTATTTTTCACAGGCAAAAAATGACAGCATACAAGGAAAGAGATTATAAACAAGAACAAGAGCAGGGAGAGTGCATGAAAAACAAGTACATTTGTTAAGGAAATTATACTGAAGAAGATGGGCTGCATTTGGAGGGATAACAGAAGTGTACGTTATTAAGTACAGCTCAGCTGAGTTAATTTTGATGGCTGAACTAGCTTTTTGTCCTCAGGATGGCAAAAATCCATATTTTATTTACAGTGTCTCACAGTTAATGAGTAAGCACAATAAATGAAAATTTTCAACACAGAAACGCGAATGCTGTAATCTGTGTTACACAGACAAGAGTGTGTGTGTTTGTGTGTACACACCTAACACATGACCTCACCATATGCATTAGAAATAACAGAACACAGCTACTAGGGGAAGGGCACACAGGGAAATGTTCTCACCATTGCCTCTAGAGAAACCAGTGCTCAATGCCTAGACTGACCCTTCCTAAGCGTAATGTCTCAAAACAGTGAGACCAGATCTCCCATTTTTTTCCAGCATGCAGTTATGTTATTGCTATCTTGGTCCTAGGATATTGGAGAGACAAGGTGAGTGAAATCTTTTGTTGGACCTATGTCTGTTGAGAGAAAGGCTCAGAAAGGTGCTCAGAATGCATTTCTACACTGCTTAAACACCCATGACTGGCTGGTCTCAGCTGCCACAAACTTGCAGGACTCCAGCTATGGGGCTGTTTAGTTGCAATGTAGACATTTTGGGTGGGAGCCCAGGTTTGGAGACCCTCCCTTCCTTGGGACTGTGAAGGGCTTTAATTTGCATGAAGCATGTCACTTACAGAAGCAGAGCTGACAGTGGGAAAAGGCTGTCAACTTAGCTGCCAGCTATGACGTGGAGAGAAACAAGCAAATAGGTAAAATGTGCACTGAAAGTGCAGAAGAGGAATTGAAAGCACATTTTATGTTTTCATTGTGCTAACAAAAGCCACTCAGCTGATACAGAGAATGTGAATCTGAAAATGGAAAATTTCACAAGTGGCAGGAGGCTAAGAACTTTGGCTGCAGGTAATAAAGAAGTGTCCAAAAAAGAAAGGAGAAACAGAAAAAGATTTCCAAAACAACAAACATTAAAGCAACTTTAAAGCAAAATGAAAAGGTATCAAAATATCTAACCATTAGAGACTACAGTTTAACTCACCACAGGCATAAGCAGGCGCAACTCTACTGGTGTGTATGAAGATGTGGCTGCAATGAATCTGGCCCCCGCAAAAGAAAGTGAGGACACTCTTTAAGTCTTCACTGAGAAGTTATTTCAAAATAAGGAGGCTTATTTCAAAATAACTTTTGTCCTTGTCCTTGCAGGCATTTTATTATTTTGAAATAAGTGTTTCCTTAAATCAAAATAACAAAGCACTATTTTGAAATAATAAAACCTGCTTTTATTTTGAAATGGCACTTATTTTGAAAATATTATTTCAAAATAAGTCATTCTAAGCCACGGAATAGGCTAATTTCAAAACAATAGCCCTATTCTCTTGCCTGTGTTCCCCTATTTCAAAATAGAGAGGCTAGTGAAGACTCTACTGCGAAATAATAACTCCTACCTTATTTTGAATTAGAGAGGCTTCACTGGACTCCTAATTCGAAATAATAAATTTGAAATAGTGCTAATTCAAAATAGTTATTTTGAAGTAAAATCAAAATAGTTATTTCAAAAAACTATTTTGAATTAATTTTCAGTGTAGACATAGCCTCTGTGAAGAAAGCAGTTCAGACTAGATGAGTTAGCTGTACATTTGAAGCACGTAAAAAAAGAACATCCTGAACTCATGAGTGAAGCTCAAACCCCTATTTTAAAAGCACTTCTAAGAAGATTTTGAATGAATCAGCCAAAGACAAATAAGATGAGGGGGGAAAAAAATAGACACCTGCCTGATTGCTCTAAAGGTCACCAAGCTGGTATATCTTCTATGTCTGCAGTGAATGTGTCTGACTCAGACTTTAAACTCCTTGGAGTAGGACTCATGCCATCCTTCTGTTTGTAAAGTCCCATTGCTCTAATATTAACAAACCATTATCAATGATGAGAGTTAGGTCATGTTAAAGGAATTGAAAATAAACCTTGACATGACCCAATGTTTTTTAGAAACTGCGGTACTGATTAGACCAGGGGTCTCAAACTCAAACACCAGGAGGGCCGCATGAGGACTAGCAGAGGGCCACATGAGGATTAGTATGGTAGCCAGATGGCCACACCACTGAAACTTTTCCATACAATGATATTGCAAATATTGGTAACAATTGTGTCATTGTGGGCTGCAAGAAATAGCTTTAGGGGCTGCATGCGGCCTGTAGGCTGTGTGTTTGAGACCCCTGAATTAGACCATGTTATGATTAATTAAAAGCTGAATACAACATTTTTATAAATGAAAACTGGATAAAAACAAACCAAATAGCTTTGTCCTAAGTTCCTGGGGCCAGATGCCCCACTGCTGTGATTGTGCAGTCATGTTCACCAGTGCAAAATGGGTATAAAATGCTGCTACTGGTTGTGTCTTTCACGCACTTTGCGCTTGTTTATATTAGTATACCATCGAGTGTCATTTTTTGTAATAGCTGTTTTCCTGTTGTTGATGAATAAAGTCTGCTAGTGCAATGTCAGTGATTTAATGGTGATAAGGACAAATGATGAACTCTATAGGAATTTGAGCAATGTCTTAAAACATTTAGATGAATAAAGAATGGCATTTGAGAAGTCAAAGGTTTTTGCTTAAGATAAAAGTCTTCACTGAATATGTTGGCTTTGCTAAAAATTCTGAAGGAGTTTCCCATCATCTCAGCAGTGGAAACTGTTGGGAAAGCTTGTTCATTAAAACACAAATATGAAAGAGCTATAGTCATTTTTGGTCTGTAAATTACTATAGGAAAAAGAAATATTTCTAGCATGCTCAAACTGGTAATTCCCCTGAGGAGGCTATAATTAAAGCATGTTACCTTGAAGGTAAATTCAACGCGCCCAAAACTTTTCAGAAGAATTAATTAGTAGCCAATGATCTTTTTTGATGTCTTGTACCCAGCTAACTTAGGAGCTCTTGCTTTTGATATGTTTCCTTTTGGGTTGGGTGTAGCTATCATTTGTTTTGATCAGGTCAGGAACCACACCAGTGCCGACAGATCAAAAGCTTTATAATTAGCTGACCAAAATTACAGTCAGAGCTTCTCATTTAAATGAGCACAATTTTCAGAGAATAGATATGTCATAAATACTTATAAAGCAGAAAATGTACACTAGCACTGATGTCAAACTTCATTCTGCTTTTAGGGCATTAAAAAAAAGAAAAAGATTCAGGTTAGAGCAGCATTGTGGCTCAGACATGAACTGCCCAAATTGAAGCTACATGAGAAATAGGTACCCAGTTTTAATAGTGAGGTCAGGGCAATTAACCACTGGAACAACATCCCAAGGAAGGTGGTGGATACACCATTGTTAAGAATATTGAATCCAGCCTGGATGCCTTTTTGAATGATGTTCTGTAGTTCAAAAGGCCCTAAACCTTTTTGGTGCCTTTTCCCCACCCATCTGTGATCTTCCCCAGGAGCTACAGTTGGGCGCTGGGGCCAGGAGTGGGGTCAGAGCTGCAGTCAGGGGTAAAAAATCAGGGCTGGGAACTGGGGCCAAGATTGGTAGCCATAGTCAGGGAGTCCCAGGGTACAGACTGCAGTTCAGGCCACAGTCAGGAGTGGAGCCAGGGCTTGGGCTATGGCTGAGGCAGGAGATATGGCCACAACCAGAGCTGCAAACCAAAGCCGGGGCTGGGGCTGCCAGCTGGTTCTGACACAGGAGCATGGCAAGAGCCAGACTCACTAGCAGGGCCAGGAGCAGAGGTTGTGGCCAGGGCACAGGAGCAGGGCCAGGAGCAAGGACCAGGGTCATAGTTAGGAGCGGGGCCAGGAGCCAGGGCCAGAGTCAGGAGTGGGCCAGGAGCCAGGGTAGGGGCTACAGCTCAGGTTGCAGGTAGGAGTAGGGCTGAAAGCTAGGGCCAGAGCTGTGGCTGGGAGGATGGGGACGCAGAGCTAGAAAGGAGATGGGGGCAGGGTGGGGGTGGGGGTGCTTCCTCTCCCGCTCCCCATGGGGCTGGTTTGGGGCCTGCTGCCCCCACAGTGTTCCTCCATCTCCCCTGAGAGGGCCATACCCCACATTTGGGGACCAATACTATAGCCTTTTTTTAGGCTAGGTGCCTGACTAGAGAGGACCATAATAGTACCTTCTGACCTCAAGAACCTTTAAATCTGCCCCCAAATTGCAGCCCTGTTAGTACAATATTAAATACCTCACTCATCAACACAAAATGCTAATGATGGAGGCTGCCCTTAAAAGAATGTGTTTCAATGTAAGTGGCTTAGCTTTTAGGGTGGCTGAACACCCACAACTTCAGATGAAGCCATCTTTGAACAACTGACCATTTTTACTGAGGTGCCTCAAAGTGACATGATGTGCCCAGCAATCAGCACAACCAGGTTTGAAAATGTGGGCATTATGTCCTGAAGTGACATTGGCCCAGAACTCAGTTAGTGTAAATTGGTGTCACTCTGTAAGTCAGTGAAGCTATGTTAATTTACATCAGCTGTGCATCTGGCCTACTGTTCCAGAAAGCCATGACCTAGTTTGATGTGTCCTTCAGGTAAAGCAGCAAAGGGTGTGTGTGGTGCTTTGCTCCTTGTATTTGAAATGATAATGACATAACATATTTTAAAAAGCCTTTTACATGCATATGAGTGTTTAAAAGGGCCAGCTTCTGAGGGTTTTATTCTGTCATTAGTCAAGTAAAACTGTCCACACCACCAAAACGCTCATCTAGACCCTAATTATCTCATGCCTTGACTGTTGTAGCCTCTGCCTCACTAGCCATGACCTCTGCAGCCTTGTCTTCAAGTCCATGCAAAATAGTGCACCTGCGATCTTTCCCTGCCATGTCTGTACTGAGAAAATGCAGCACCTCAGAAAACATATTAACTAAAGTATTTTTGATAATATGATGATCAACACGACTTAGCACCAAGTGTAGACAGGGATAAGCCATGTTTAAAAATGTTAACTATGACTAATTACCATGATACATATTTACCACAATTGACTTTGCATACACTAAAGACAAGCCTGTGCTGAACATCATGTTAGTTAAAATATGCATGTGACCATGTTTTTTAACATGATGCATTTTCCTAGCATAGACAAGGTTTTGCTGGATCATCAGTAAGACCACATCGGCCTGCTCTCTGAGTCCCCCTCCACCACTGTATCAAACAAAAGGTCTTTCACAACATACCCTGACTTACCTTGGGTTTCTAGTAACTTATTGCTTTTCACACTACACCATTCCTACCATGACCTGATACCAGTCAGTTTCTCCCTCAAACAATTCTGCACTTTCCTTTATCATTATTATTATTATTATTTGTATTATAGTAGCACCTAGTAGTCCTTGTTGTAGAATCATAGAAATGTAGTGCTGGAAAGAATGTTATGACATGTATTTCGCCCAGCCACCCCCTGCTAGAGAGCTCTGGGTCCTACCACACCCCCCACCCAGAAAGGGGCAATAAAGGATGGTCCTCCACACTGCCTAGAAAGGCTGTATAGAGCACAGGCAATCAGAGAGAGGCTTCAAGGAGCAGCCAATCAGGGTACAGTAGGTTCATATAAAAGAAGCTGCGGGAGAAAACATCACTTTCTATCTGGAGCTGTGTGGACAGTGCTCATGGCTGGCTGAAAGAGTTTAGGATTGTGGACAAAACAGTGTCTGGGAAGGAGTGGGATAGCAGGGAATGTGTTTCTCAAAAGCTGAGGGAATGAAGATGAACAGTTGTTGGCAGGGACTGAAGGAGCTGCTGGCTGGCTGACTGCTAGGAATGAGTACAAGACTTCAGCCCTATGGTAAGGGGGAAGCATTTATGATAGGGGGGGTTGTAGGTAAGTGGCCCAAGAAGTCCTAGCAGCAATGTAGTTTAATTAGAGATACAGTGGGCAGCTGTTATTTGCAGGATCCTTGGACTAGAACTCTAGCCTAAATTTTGGATTGTGATACACCTGTGGAAGGTGACCTGAACTGTTTAGTGACCCAGCTGAAGCCAGAAAGGCCCAGAAGTGAAGAGGGTCTAGGGAGGAAGCTCTGGGGGTACCTCTCCAGACCAGGGTTGAGGAAGGACTATTTGAAGGCTACCCCAGAAGAGGCTGTGGAATTGTTAAAGACTGAGCCTACAGGGACATTTCGGGGGGGGGGGTACTGAGAGGCCCTCATTGGACCATATAAGAACATGAGCACAAGGATGGCTGCAGCAGGAAGACTCTCCCGGATTGAGATCTACTGGGATAAGCCCTATTGGACTGTTTCCTATGGAAGGTGTGTGTTTGTGCTTCACATGTCTGTGTCTAAACTGTTAGTTTGAAACAACTTACTTTGAATTAATTATTTTGAATTAATAATGGTTAATTTGAATTAACTTAAATTCAAACTAACATGTCCCTACTAGAAACTCAAATCAAACTAGCATGTCCATGGACAGGACTTGCTAGTTTGACTTAAGGGTGCACCATAAGAAGTTTGATGACATGGCTCCCGAGAAGGGCCAGTGCCCCCCCACAATATATAGAAAGAGGAGGGCACACTGGGATGGAGAAGGTCAAACCACGTTATTTTGAACTTGTAGTTAATTCAAATTAGCATGTTTACATTGGGGTGATTCAAACTAATATGTTTGAATTAACCATTACTTTGAAGTTAAGTGAAGTTTTATAACTTCGAAGTAAGCATTCATTACTTTGAACTAAGGACTTCCTTAGTTTGAAGTAATGAAACCCAGTGTAGGCATGCATTAATTTAGTTTGAATTAATCCTCATTAATTCAAACTAAATCATAAGTGCAGACATAGCCATACCGATTATGGGTGGCTTGGCCAGAGAGCAGAGTAGCTAAAGATCTAACACAATCAGAGAGAGAGAGGGGGAGACACTGTGCAAGCACATGCCTGTGAGCCAGAGGTGCTAGTGAAAGGTGGGTGCCACTTTAGTATGGAGCTCAAAAGCTCACCTAGTTCAGCCCCCTGCACTGAAGCATGGATCAGGATCCCCTTATGCTGACACTGTATAAACATGGAACAAAAAGAGAATTCCTCACCAAACAGCTGATAAATAAAGCAAAAGACAAGAAACACTAGCTGAATACAGTCAGATGGGGGAGTACAAAGAAATGGTGAGAATATTGGTCACCATAATGCTGAGGTACCAGTGGACCAGTAACTTAACTGTTGCCAAGTTCAACATCACCCACCTCCTGACAAAAAAAATGCATACTGCCACTACCCTGTCCTCCTTCAAATCCCTCTCTGACACCCTTGCTAGGACATTTATAAAGCCCTTGCAGCTGACCCAGGCAAGGCAGTGAGCAAGGACTATCCTCCTTCCACTTTCTTCCTTTCCATGTGGCCTTACTCCAACCACCCCTGCTTCCCCACCTCCCTCCCTTACTAATCACAGATGAACCTAATAAACCTGTGGCAATCACTTCCATGTTCACTTATGATTCTGTTAAATACATCCCTGTGCCCAGTCCTTTCTCTCTCGTTTCTGTTGGACTGTGGAGTGGGATTTTCCTTTTATTTGCATTCATACAGCATGTGGCCCAATGGGGTCTGTCTTGACTGGGATCTTTGGGCATCCCCCACATTAGAAATGATTAATACTAATTAATAACATCTGTGGTGGGAGTTTGGCAGAATTCTTTTAAATGTCCCTGATGTCATGCCATATTTGGTATTAAGAAAATGTATAGTGAATTTGGAGACCTGGTACCCTGCACCCTCATTCTCCACTCCCAGAAACCCCCAAGGACTCACCCAGTAAGGCAATGCTGACCTAGCATTATGTTATCCACCTTGTGAGGGGAAGTGATTGGGTCAGGGGTAGCGGCTAATGGGGAGCCTTTAGGAGGATGACTCAGCTGCAAGCTTTGTTGCCTTGGTAGCTTAGAAGGGCTAGGAAGCTTGGGGGCTGTATAAGGTCTCTGTGGGCTCCTGAAAACCTGCACAGGTTTCAGGTTTAGGGGGCTGATCTGTGTGTTCAGAGAGGGATGGGGGAAAATAGAGCTTTCTCTCTCCTATGTGGGTGTCTATAGTTGGGATTATCTGGCCCAAAGTACTTAAACATAAATGCCTAAATACCTAAGGATCTGGGCCTTGCATCCTAGACCAAGATAATTATCCATGTCTTCATTTTACTTCCACAGTAATGTTTCATCCTCATTCCTTAATGATTTTGTCAATGTGCTTGCCAAAGGTCAAGGAGGTGTACTGTCTTTTCCTGGAAACAGCTCTTAGTAGGACTGATCTGAAAGGACACTTGCAGGTATCTGTGGTACAGCTGTAGCAGAGGCAGCATGGTAACTTGAAAGCTTGGGTCTCTAACAGAAGTTGGTCTGATAAAAGATATTACTTCACTAACCTTGTCTCACATAAGGTAATTGGAATTCAAATAAGTTAATTACTTTTTCACTTATGTGTGTGAAAGGCAGTATTCTTCTAACTTTTTGACTTAAGTATTTGAATTATACTATATAGTGAAAGGCAGAGCAACTATAATAATATTGCCTATGAAAACCCAGAAATTACAGGTACTGTTGAAAATGATTAGGATCTTTTAGTGACACCTTCTTCCTCCCTGCACTGTAGATACCTCTAGCTCTCCTTGCCCCACAGCCTTAACATATGCACTCTGGCCCCCATCCTTCAGCCTCTTGCACTGTCTTCCCCCAAGCATCCCCATTTTCATATCCCTTGTCCATCCTAGTTTTCTTAATCAGCCAGATGGTTATTCTCGCCATACACATATCTTGGTTGATTTTTTTGTGTCAATAACCTTTTAAAGCTGCTAGGCAGGAGACGCTCTGGTTATGTGGGAAAGGAAGGAGGAATGCCCTGTATTTTGATCATCAGTGGGTGGGAGAAGTTATCCAGTGTTACCCTGTAAATATTGGAATAGGACACCAGGTTTTTGTGTTTTTCTTCTGTTCCTTGAATCTATTGTTGACATGGATTGTGTTCTCAGCATCTTAATATGCTTCCCTTAATGGGAGTAATCTGTAGAAGTCCCCCTATCTTTAACTGAGCTGGTTAAGCCTTTGTTTTCAGGGCAGGTTGGTATGTGTGTTCATGTAGTTTGGAGGAGGTGTAAAATAGTGTAGAGACTAGTACAGTACTTGTTTAGATTTGTGGGTGTGTATTTGTTAAGAATGACATAATTTCTCTGTGCATGAGTTCCTCCTCTATAGAATGGGAATAATGATACTTAATTTCCTACCTTACAAGGATATTGTGAGAACAAAAATAATAAATATGTGCACACATTAGGGGTAAATGCCATTATTTAATATCAGAGACAGAGTGAATAATAATCTCAGGGGAAGGTTGTATTTGTTTTGATTTTAGTGTCCAAAGCAGTGTGGAGCTGCATTTCTGGGGTAGTGTCTCTGGGTTACAAATGTTTTTGGAGGGTGGTGGGCAGAGAGAGCAGAGTCTATAATGGGAGTAGAAAGAGGATGAAAGATGAATTTATCGCTTTTCAGTCTTCAGACTTTCAAGTATTTCTATGTGAAAGTGATACCCAAGAGTAGGGAAACAGAGTGAAAGAGAGAATTGTAGGAGTAACGTAATGAAAAGGTAGCTACGGACTGCAAATTAAAAGAGCAAAAATATACAAACTACAAGGCAGGGCAGGGGGAAGAAGGTAAGCAAAATCTGAGATGTCAGCTGGTAGGGACAGAAGCTGCTAAAGCTGGAACTTCTGGATATTCAGAGAACTTATTAGTTTTGATGGGACTTTCTCTGTGCTTCACTGTTCACTTCAGCCTTCCCCCTCCAAGACAATTTCTTCACCTCAGTCCAACTTCTTAGTTCTTTCCCATTAGCTGATCCACTCCAAACTAAACCCACCAAAATAAATAAATAAATAAAAAATAAAAATAAAAAAATCGTGGAACTAGCATAACATTTGCTGCCACATTCAGTCTGCTTGTGTATTCTATCCCTTTCCCTACCCTGTATCTACCTTGTCTATAAACTCTTCAGGAACTGTCTTTTTGTTTTGTTTGTACAACACCTGGCACAATGGACCCCGTGGTCCATGACTAGACTTCCAGGGCACTACAGTAATAATAAAAAAAAATACAATAAAGTCAGCTTAAGCATAACATGGATGACACTCACTGTCCCCATGTCCACTCCATGTCCTGCCCACTACTCCTTCTCAATCACTGTGGGTGACATCACCATCTTGCTAGCTACAGTCCCATAACTTGGGTATCTTCTTTAACTCGGACCTTTCTCTAGGTCCTCACTTCCAGACTGTGTATAAATCTTACAGATTTTTTCTGCATAATGTCACTAAAATATAATCTTTCTTACCCAGGAGCACAGCTAAAACTTCTACAGGCTCTCATCATCTTGGGTCTTCACTGCTGTAACATCCTTTCCTCTGGCCTTGACAAATGCAAACTTGCCATTCCAAATGTTGCTGCAAAGATCACTTTCTTAACCTGTTACTTTGACCAGCTCATTTTTTCCCTTCCACTGGCTCCTCCTTTCTCTATCATATCAAACATAAGCTATTTGTCTTCACTTTCAAGGCCATTCACAGCATACCCCTAATCAGCCTAACATCTTTCATTCACTATCGAGATGTCCACTCACACCACCAATCAGCCTTTGATGCTAGTTTGTTTTCTTCCATTTGACCCCATGTGCAGGAGGAGTTCCCCATAAGTATCTACAAGCCTATCTCTTTATCCCCTTTCAACTTCCTCCTTAAACTTCCATTTTGCCTGATGGCTGCAAAAAAGTTTGACAACAGTTAGGCTGTTGGTGCACTGATATCAATCCTATCATGCTGACCAATATGGTCTCACCATTTCTCTGTACTCTCCTTGTCCATCTGTATCCATCTACTGTCTTTGATAGGCACTGTAGTCATACAAATAATAATAATGGAGGGCCCCACAGGGGTGAAAAATTATATCACATTTACATTATAAGAAAGATTACCTGTTTACAATTCCATCCATTTAAACAACAATTTAAGAAGATTTTTAGAAACTAATGATGGAAAATGTACAAAAAGAGAAGTGGAACAGAAAAAAAGGGCTAATATAAGAGATAGTCAGGGTTTATTTTCCTCTAATTAAACATAATTAAGTCATTACTTTCATCAGTTGACATATTTTGTGACAAGGACACCACTTTATTCAAGATGGTATGTTACGTTTTAGACATTTTCTTCCACATACCTGTTCACTAGTTAGGATGGTGAGAGATATGCAAAGATGCTCTCTTTCTGAAAACAGTCCTCTATATGCTGTTCTCCAGTGTTTAAATCTTAACTGCTGTGATTTGCTGTTACGGTGTGACCTGATCCTGTGCCTTATGCTTCCCTATATTTATTTTCCTCCCAGTCTGTAAATTTCCCCATTTTCAAAGCATCTGACAAAGTGGGATTTTCACCCATGAAAGGTCATGCAATAAATAAATTTGTTAGTCTTTTTAAATGCCACAGGACTCCTTGTTTGTTCTGTTAGGTTTACTTCCACTTTGTCACCACTCTGGAGAATTAATTAGACAAATTCATCACCAATGACTTCAGAGAAATTGTATCAGGAATGATTTTTGGCCTATTATCCATGATAAACATCATCTCTGTCCGTTGTTCTAAAAAAGGCTGATCCGAAGTCTACAGAAATCAGTAGATGGTGATTTGGATTGGCATTTAAATATGATAGAATAGAATAAAGCAGGTCTTCTGATAATAGCTCACTAAATGTGCAGGTACACCTTGTCTCTTCCTGTTAGCACCGATAATCTGTCATTGTTCATTTCTGATTGGACTTGCAAAACTATGTGATTATATACATGGAATCAAATCAAGCCTTAATTTTTACAATCACACAGCAAATATGGTGTTATGGATATGTTCATGTGTGAGCAGCCCTGAGGAGTAGATAGGCCATGAGATGGGTCAACAGTGGATAGCCACCACCAGGCACTGCAGTTAAGGGTTCAGATTGTCTTCTGCTGGTCTTATCTGCAGAGCTACATTCCTGATAAGTAAAAGTTGGTACCTACCACATATCAGGAACATTGCTCCTTCTCCTCTGCCTGTCTCTCTTTTCCTTTCTTCCATGCCTAGCACCTTCTCATCCTTTCTCTCATCTCCAAAGCCTTTTCTGATGGACCTCCAACCTCTGGTGCACCTGCTCCTGTCTTCTGATTCACTTTGCCCCATCATTCCCTTGTTCTCCACCTCAGTCTCTCTTGCCTCTCAGACACCATTTTCTACCTTCAAGCATGCCTTTTATTCCCCATGCAGAAAAACATTCCCTTAACTCCTGTCTCTTTAATGCCTCAGTCTCCAAACTTACCCAGGTAGTGTATTTCCATATCCTTGAATTTGTTTCTTTCTGTTTCAGGTCCTTATAGCTCCATGCAATCTGGCCTTCCACCCACTTCTTTCCAAAGAACTGTCCTCACTAAAGCTGTTCACAACCTCCTACTGCCCAATCTAGTAACCTCTTCTCCGTCCTCAATCTCTTTCACGTATCTGCTGTCTCCTATACTGTTGATCACTGTTTCCACTCATTACTCTTCCATAGCTGCTCCTCCCTGGACTTTAATGGCAATGTTGAATGGTACCAATTTTCATCTGGCTAAAATGAGGCTATGCAGATTCTAACGTTCTGACTTCTTTTAGTATTTCTTTGTTGGTTTCCTTCTGTCAGAGTCCCCCAGGGCTCTTACTTTGATCTTCTCTTCTCTCTTTAGAGCCTCTCCTTGGTGATCTTGTCCATTTCCATTGTTTCAACTAGCATTTGTATGCTTATGATCCTCTTATCTTCCTCTTCACTGTTAATCTTTCATCCTGTGCCATTTTCACATCTCATAAATATCCTCCTGACTGACTCACCTTTACCTCACCTCATTGTGCTAAATTAATCTGTTTTGACATTCCTCTAATTTATATTGACTTAAATGGAGTTACATCAGGACTGAAATTAGCCCAGTCAGACTAAAATAGCATTTCTTTCTTCCCAAACCCTTTCCTTTCTCCCTTTCTTTTGTTAGCAACATCACCCATCTACCCATCAACCAAGTTTTGTGACCTTAGTGTTACAAAGTTTTATTTTTCTCTTTCCCTCACTAACATGCAGGCCCTTTACTTGCCAAGTTCAGCTATAACCATCTCTCCAGTATCTCCATAATCCATCCCTTTCTCTCCAAATATACTGCCAGGATAGTTTATACTCTGGTAGTGTCCTGAAATGACCAACACTACCTCCTCCCTTCTAGTCTCTCCTTTGGGCCCATCCAGCTGCAGCTGCATGATTGTCATTCCATCTCCAGGCACAGAAAGACATACCCCACAAAGTTTGTGCATTAGCTTTTCCTCTTCTTTTGCACTGTTTTATAATTTTATTGTTTTATTATTTTATTGTTTGTATTACAGTAGAACCAAGAGCCCACCACCAAGTGCAGAGCCAAATTGTGCTTGGCATTGGACAAACACATAGCAAGAAGCAGTACTACTCTATTGGCCCTAAGCAGAAATATTTTGGGGCCACTCCCCCCACAATAGATGCCAAAAAAGAAAATAAGGTGTCCCCTTGAACTGGGTTGCTAAGCAATTGTTTAGTCTGCTTATGCCTAGTGCTGGCTCCAAATAGCTTACAATCTAGATAGACAAAACAGACAAAGCATGGGAGGGGAAACAGATTCAGAGAAAGGAAATGACCTGCCTGGGGCCACCCAGTAGGTCAGTAGCAGAGCTAGGAATAGAGCCCATGTCTTTTGGAGTGCAACCCAGTGCCTTAACTATTGGTCTATACTGCCTATCAAATCTTAAGTGTCTCTGCATTTTCAAAGCTTGCCATAATGCCATTTCTGCCAACATCTCTGCCATAATATCCTCTTACATCTCCTCGCCTAAAGCCTTCACCCAGTCCTGTGTTTTTACCACTCTTCACCAGCTCATGACTTTTCACCCACTCTGGGTGCCCAGTACCATATCACAATATTTTGTCAAGTCTCTTTCCCCTTCTCCTGCAGAAACCCCTGCCTCTTTGTGGAGCATGTCAAGTATGCTTCTGTATTTGTTCTGAACTGTTTTATAATGTGTGTGCTTGTTCACATATGGCTATTCTCCAGGTGGGGATATGTTCTGTATCTGGGTCACTTACTGTATAGCTTTGTACACACCTAAAGCAGTAGAGCAGGTTCACAATTCTAAAGGTCACCTCAGTTGTATCACTTACCTTCCAAGTAGAAGTAAGTAGAGGTGATGGGGGAAGGGCAGACCATGTATCACCAAACATGGATGAGAGGAGGCAAGGAATCAGCGGCATCCAACTGATTCACTAAGGTAATATCTATAAACATTACCTGGAGGCAGAGCTGAGCAAATAAACAAACCCACACAAATTAGCCCTGTTCCAGTCAGCTGAATCAAACTCTGGCACTGCATATTTCATCAGGAGTAGCAGTGTGACGTTGTCATCTTTTATTGAATCACCCGCTGTTAGTGGAGAGACGGAAACTTTCAGCTACCACCACCAGAAGTTGGTCCAATAAAAGCTATGACTTCATCCCCCTCTTGTCTCCTATTCTGGGACCAAGACAGTTACAACTACACTATATGCATTGTGTCACCATGTTAGTCCAATTAGTTAGTTAGTTCTTTGCTCTGACGGCCTGTCACTGAATCCCATCCATTTCCTGTCCTAATTTGTTCAGTGTTGCTACACAGTACTTAAAAAGCTGGCGCATTCCATTCTAGAGGCACTTACATTGCATTGGTGGATGAAGTGATCCCTATGCATCCCTCAGCAAGGCTGTTGTGGAATTAATTTTTTGAGGTAATGTTATTCCCTGGATGAAAGTGAAATGTTAGGTCACTAGTTCTGATCCTTCCCAGCCCCTGCTGATGGCTTGTTCAGTTTCTGTACTAAATGAGTTGTGGAGACACAGTGAATTGGTAAAGAGACAGGAGTCAACATCATAAAAACCACCATAACATTCTGCATTAACAGACCCTCTTGTTGAAAGCCTCAACAGAGTGGCCATGAAACCATGACTGAATTCTCTCCTCACTTCTAAAAATGATCCTGAATGGTTAGAGAAAAGGTGTTTTGGAGATGTGTTAGGGCCTCTCATGGGGTAAGCAGACCTTGTAAGAATGTTTGGGTGTGCAGCCTCACCCGTGCCAGGAGAAGGCAATGGCAGGAGTGGGGAAGTGAGCTGTCACATAACAAGGAGGAAGGGTGAGAGAACTGATAGGAAAGAGCCAGTGAGGTAGTCAAGCTGCAAGTGAGGTGATTGAACAGATGAGGTTATCATGCTATTAGATTGTGAGGTGGTACCTAGTCAAAAAGGGGAAGATAATACTAACTGGAGTCCAGGTGGTTGGAAGCTGAACCCCAGAGAAGGACAACTGACTGTTGTCTAACAAGAACAAGGCCTGGAAGGGCTATACCTGATAAGAGTCCGGAGTGGGACAGATGTGTGGGTTTGTTTTGGGGTTTTTTTTGTGATTAATACTTCAATTAACTTCAAAAGAAATGGACTTTCAAGCCTTTGATTGAAGATTGTCACCTCTGCAACCCAGCAATTCTGGGAGCAGCTGGTGGTTCCCCAGATGAGAGGAAAAACTGATGCAATGGATGGCCCTGAAGTCAGGCTGGGTAAATCCTTGCTACAGATCACCTGCTTGTATTTAAATGTCTACCTTTTCTGTGTGGCAAATGGCAGTCAGTCTGCACAGGCTGTTTAGCCTCGTTCCCATCACCAGCCCCAAAGATGAAAATCATGAGAGAAAAGGCTATCTGAAGGACATAACCATGAAGAAGGAACAATCCCTGGGAAAAATTCTGCTTGTTTGCCAGTGTTACCTTTCACAGCTAAGATGATCAATACCACTGAATTTAGCACACTTTGCTTCAATCTCTTAATCTGATGCATATTTGAACTCCACCAGCTGGAAAGGTTGGTCACGTTTTAGTTTATGCCACTTTCTTTAAAGAAAGACAAAACAACAAATCTTTATCAGTTGATGTGCAAAAAAAAAAAATTCTGTCTTAACACTACATGAACAGGATACTCCTAAAGTCTCAAGTCTATTAACCCAGAATTCCAAAGGGATTTCAGATTTAGAAGAGCTCAGAACCAGATCTTCCCATCAATGCTGACCTGGGCATAAACTGTCATAAGTCGAAAGCCACCTTGTGAGTTATTGTCTCATGAGACCTTGTGTGCCACGCAGGGATTAGTTGTGTTTATAGTTTTGATTTGTGTATGAAACCCTCACACAGGCCCAAGGTAAGGTATTCTAGCCACTGAGATCCCACAGTGCTAGTCATGGTATCTTGTCCAAATTCTGACATCTTATTTACCTAAAATTTCTCTTGCCATTTCTATTTGGGGAAGTTGTTGGGTACTATTAAACAGCTGTTATTTTTCCATGTATACAAGGTTGCATTAAGTGATAGCTGGTGATCCTGATCCTATAGCACTGTATTCATGCAGTGCACCTTGGCTCATGGGAGAGGTGTAGCTATTTAAATCAATAAACAGCCATCAGCTATAACCCTTAAAGTCCTATCCTACAGTTGTTTCAGAGACTGCACGAGCTTACAGGAAGACATTAAAATTGTTCCTGCCTTTTCTGTTTGTTACTAAGAGGCATGACTTGTATTAACCCCAAGACTCCATTCCAGTTATAGCACAGGAAAGCCATGCGAACACAGGGAAAAGTCCAAAGCCTTTTGGTGGAGGAAGCAGTACTTTGACATGGTGGTTTCCATCATAAAAGCTGACCAGCTGATTTATCTTTCAACATTCCTCTGATACTTCTACTTTCAAGCAAAACACATCTCTCATAGGCAAAGTCTCTTGCCACTGGCCCAATAAACCGGATATGCCTCACAAAGCTCAGACACAGCCTGCCTGCCTCATAAAGATGACAGAAACACAGGCTTTATGCTGATGACCCACATTAACTTTTCCACCCCAGCTGTCCCTGTCTAATCCTGTATTTCAGTGTCTCCCTCCAATATCTTCTCTTTTCAAAACATCCTTACTTCACCCGTTATCAGGTATTCTTGATAACACTACCCTCCAGTCTGTTGTCTATGGCTGTAACCTAGAGCTCACTTTTGACTTCCACCCACACATCCAGACCAAGTCATTCTTACTGTTTCTTATAACATTTTGGGGCTCTGAAACTTCCTTTCTGTCCTGAAAACAATTCCACATGTTCCCTGATTATCTCCTGTCTTGATTTCCACTGTCTTATCCACTCTGTCAATCCCATTGCTCCCCCTTCAGTCCAACCACTATATGAGGCTCCTAAAATTATTTTCCTCACTCAGTCTTACCCCATCACTTTCCTCTTAGAATACTCCCACTAGCTCCCTTATCCATCACATAAACATTGGGTTCCATCAAAAAACATTTTGATCCTTGCTTTTAAGGTCCTACATAATTTCACACATGCTTATACCTTTCACCTACTCTCAGTGAATCACCCCAGTACCTTCCACTCCATCAGCAGAGCCCCATTCATCTCCTCTTCTTAATCCAATTTCCATGCCTCATGACACTCCCTATACATGGAAAATGTACACAGTGCCTGCTGTCCAAGATTCTAACCTGCTCAAATAACTCCTAAAATAACTCCATCTCCTCCTAAAGACTTTCTTCCATACAATCAATAACTATAGCTACCTATTGTATATAGACCATCAAATAGCACGTATACAAGTAATTATGTAACAATTCTCTCTTCCTCTACTCATCCATTGATTTTGAATTTATCTTGTCTCCATTTACACTATAAACACTTTAGGGAGGGATTGTCCTTAATTTTTTTTTTTAAATAAGCTAGCACACTTTTTTACATTTTTAAAAAGTGTGTATATATATATATATATTTTTACAATTAAGGGTCCCAGTCATAAATTAGACTCCGTATTTCCTCTATTTTCAGAGGATACTTCTACCCAGGGGTTGATGTATTTGCTATAGGACCCCATTTCTATAATCTTTTTCTCTGCATCCTGCATGGATGAAGCCAAAGATTAGTTTTCACTGAGGTGGCAAATTTGCCACTGTCAGTTCAAACTTCCTGATTAATTGCTCAGGTCTGTGAAGACCTCCTTAGCTATTCAGAAAGGTCAGTCCCTGAACACCATTCCAGCAACTAGGGTAGCACTGAGCTGAAGGGAGGACCCTCCCTTTGACTTCACACAATGGATGTGCTGGGAGCAGGGAGGTCCAAACACAGATAGCCAAGTTATTCTAAGTAACTTGGGCATCTCCATTCAACGGCCACCAAAAAGGGCTGGCAGTTTTGACCTGCCCTAAGAGCGCAGACCTCCTGAAAAGGACTTCTTGCTTATGCACTAACCTATTTCTATGTGCCCCCCCCATAGTATCTGGGCATCTTCCAAATATTTTTGCATTCCTCTTCTTGGCAGCCAGCAAAGCAGGAAAGTATTCTGAATTTACAGGCGGGAACTGAACTACAAAGAAGTTAAGGCCTAGATTTTTAGTGCAGTAATGCCTAAAGGACCTAGGAGCCTAAATATTTTTAAAAGTGATTCAGGTCCATAAAGGCCTAAATCCCATCAACTGTCAATGAGATTTTGGCTTTAGAAAATAAGCTTTAGATGCCTAAATTAGTTGGTTGCCTAAAGACTTTTTAAAAATCTGGGCATAAGTGACTTGCCTAATGTAATCCAGGATGTCTTTGGCAGTCTGGGAATTGAAACTGACTCCTGAATCTTCATCCAGAACGGATCCATTCTTCTGCCTAGGTAGAAGCTGCCAAACAAATGAGCAAGAGACCCTACTTCACTATTTTTCTCTGCTATGGATTCCTGAGACTATTTGCCCTACAAATGGGAGCGGTTGTGTGAAAGAACTGGCTGCCCTATTGTGTTCTCCCAATTCTTGGATAGGAGTAGCCCACTTTGGGAAACAACTGATTAAATGGACTTGGGGCCTTTTAATGGGTTCCACTCCCCAGACTCCTCTACCATTCCTCTTTGCATGGCAGCAGTTGGGGGAAGCCCTGTTTTTCCCTGGGCTATGAAGCCAAGAGAGCATGTGGACAAAGGTGGCTCTGACTCAGCTGAAGCAGTTCTCCAACTCAGCACTCAGGTTTTCAACCTGAGGTTGCGCAGCATGGCAGGAAGTAGTTGATAGCATTTCTTCCTCCAGTTCAAAATCTGTCAGACAACTGCAGGAGTCATCTTGTCAGACACCTAACTTTCAACATCCTGGAAAGCACTAGGTGCCAGTGGGAGGGGGGAGTGCCAGTGATGGTGGGTACTTCTTTATCTCCCATCCACAAGTCACTTTGTTTAAGGCTCTCTCCTACCTCTGCCAGTTTGCCCTGAACTTGGATACAACTATAATGCAACCTGCTGATCACATGACTATGCTGGCTTGGCAGCCCTTGCAAATTGAAATCCTTATTCTCCTGAGAAGTGGAATGTGGTCTGCTGCATATGTAAGCATCTCTAGATATCTTTAGACTCCAATCCTGCCTTGGAGAGCACAGTGAAAAGGAAGAGTAGTCCCTGTTGCCCACTCAGCTCAGTGGGTCTCTGAGAGTGCCAACAAAATGTGAGTTTAACAACAATGTAGGTTCCTGCTCATGTACTATGTACTAAACTGGCAATCTCTCCATTCCCAAAACTCAGGTTAGGAGGTCCCTGACAGACGGTAATAACTTGAGGACACACTGGTGATGGAATACCTAAAGATGAAAACTCCCATACCACATCACTAATCTCTTGAACCATCCAATTTTCTTCTCAGAATTCACTTAACCTCTACCCATAGTGTCAGCTCGGACACTGATTATTATTGCTTTTGGCAGGGGAGAAATTAGATTTTTAAAAAAAGAAGAGACAGCAAATGAGGATTATATAGATAGAGGCAGGCACCCGAAGTCTTATAACAAGGACTTGTGCCATAAATTGCTAAAAGGAAAAATACCACTGGGAAACTTATCTAAGAATATACATCATGAGATAGGCTATTTAAGGACTGAAATTACACAGGAAGGATTGGCAAGAGATGTATGCTAGGGGCAAACACACTTACAATTAATGCTAAATATAAAGTGTCATATCTTTATCTAATACATAACCTACATTACACTGCAAAAAAAAAGTGAAGCAATTAAGCCTGAGTAACAAGACTATCTGTGGGAGGTGTTTGAAGACAATTTAAAGCAATATAATGGGCATTGTGTAAGGAGTACACTGAAAGGCAATGTTTCCTGAAAGGTTAGTTTATTGACCTTGGGGGGGGACGACAAAAACTATTTGGAACCAGGCCAGGAACATAAACTAGAGTTAAGTCCTGGCTTGGCTGGGTGGAGCTTCCCAAGTGTAAGGCAAGCATAAAATAGGCCCTGCCTACTATGAGTTATTTTAAACAGAGGCAGCTAAGAGTAGGCCAGCACCAGAGTTCTCCCTAGAAGAACTCTGGGAGCAGTTCTTCTAGCTCTGCTGGGATCTGCAGTCTTTTTTTTAACCTAATTAGAAAAAAAACTATTTTTTGTTCCTCCTACCAAATCAATAGTAAAGCTAGAGGGGAGAACCAAAGTTGAGATGGAGGAAGATAAGCGCATTATTGGAACTGAGGATGAAATCTTATTTTGCCACAGAATGGGTGACAGCAACACAAGCCCTCTCCCACCCACCCTGCCAACTTTTCCTCATTTTCCTGAAGAGGCCACCCAGGGGTCTCAAACTCCAAGCACCACAAGGGCCGCATAAGGACTAGTACAGGGGTGCATGCGGATGAGGACATTAGCTCAAGGGCCGCACCACTGAAACAGTTTCATACAATGTTATTGCAAATATCAGTAACAATAGTGTCATTGCAGTCTGCAGGAAATAGCTTTAGGGGCCGCACGTTTGACACCCCTGCTCTACATCCATACTACAGTCACAGGTTGCAACAGCAGCCCAAAGAGAGACATGTGAGCTAGCTTGGTTGCTGGAACAGAGAAGCTGTATCACTGCCAGCACGAGCAGGTGCATAAACCTGCCTGGAATCTTGGGTAATCCTTGGGGCAGGGCTGGCTTACAGTGCCATGGCTTCACTGTGACCTGAGCTGATTAAAATTAGCTCAGGTACGTCACCTCTATCTGCAGTTAGACCCTGTCATTGCAATATAGGTATATGTGATAGTAGACAGGAGATGGTCTCTGTGATTCTATCCTTAGCCCTTTTTTTACTGGCTGCTTCACTTTACAACAGTAAAGGAAGGTTTTCACACTATGACATGCAACCTACTAGCAACTTGGAAAACCCAAAAAGTCACTGCTCATAATTTCGCTGAAGCAAGTTTGGTGCAGTTGCTGGGGGGAAGTTGTTAGAAGGTCTCCCCCCCACACACACTTTTTTTGGCATGACCCCCCCACATCAGACTTCACCTTAAATTATCCCCCACCCATTATATTAATTTACTGTGATAGCTGGATGCTAAAATTTTCATTACACTGAAGTGGAAATCCTTAACTCTGATGTTTAAGAATGGGATGGTAGCAAGGGTGTCTTTAAAAATCAAATAAAGCAGGATCTATGAACTGTAACATGAAATCATGACTCCACTGTTGCTGTTTCGTAGGAACCTTTTCTGAATATAGATTAGCTTATGCAGTAACAAATGAATAAAGGGATTTTTATTTAGCCCCATGCAAAATAGCAGATTTGGTGGCAGAGTGTTAGAGAAAAAGAAAATAAAAACCTGCAGTGAAATTAACTCTAAAAAAGGAATGAGAGCAGCAGATGAGTGCTCCTCTACAGTGCAATTTCAAAATGTTAAGTGATTTCATGCTAGCAAATGGTATTGACTTCCAGCCTGGAATAACAAAATCATCTAGTTACCTACAGCGAAAGCACAACACAGGAAAGCGGGCAGAGCAAGTGGCACCTCCCCAATGTGGGATTCTCGAGCTATCTGAAATCACTCTTGATGGACCCTTCTTGGAGGGGGGGTTTCAGCCTCTATTGCCACAGTCTGCAAATAGTTCTGCAAAAGCTTTCATTGACTACATAGTGGTCCACATAAAAGAAAAGGTTGCAAACCACTGTACTAGATGCTACTGCACTTCAAACAAGAAAAAAAAAATCACAACAGATTTACTATTACCACTGTCAAGCCAGTCCTTACTGTCTCTGTGGATATGGCTGGTAAAGTGCACAGTGCAGGTGGTGGTTTTTCAAACTTCATTTAATGAGAGACAGTGTAGCCTAGAGCAGTGGTTTTCAAACTCTTTTCCTTGGGACCCAGTTGAAAAAAATCATATATGCCCATGACCCAGCAATTACATTTTGGAGCAATGCACTCCAGTCTTCTGGCAGTGGCAGTAAGAGGTGCTGCGACCCAGTGCTTGAAGGTCTGCAACCCAGTACTAGGTCCTGACCCTAAGTTCAACAACCACTAGTCTAGAGGAGATGGAGGGATGGGACTAGAATGCAGGTTTCCTGCCCACCAACCCATGAAGTGACCTTCTCCCCAGCTCTAAACTGGGGACAATGATCCTGATTTCCTTCATAAAGCATTTTGAGCTCTACTGCTGAAAAGTTCTACTGAAGAGCTAGATATTAGTTTTATTTAAATTAACATCTGAGAATGCACAGTGAAGACTAGTAATAAGCATTTCATAAATGACGGAGCTCTAGGTAAACTCCATTTATCAGCAGCTTTGACTGCCTCAGTTACGCATTGCCCCCAATCCATCAGACCATGAATAGTCAACTTCGCTGAGCAGTTTTCAAATAGCCATTATATTTGTGAAGAAAACTATTAATAAAACCTGCCAGATAAATACTTGTTTTGTCTCAATGGTGGAATTATTGCCCCACATTAAACTGTCCTAAGACCCACAATGGGCAATATTCAGTCCAGGACTAACTTCTGTACTAGCAAACTGCTTGAAATTAGAGTAAGGAACAGAATTAGTAGATGGATGGACACAATCTGTTGGAGAAGAGTCACCAGTTCATAAGAATTCTTTAAAGAGGATGATCCAATGGCTATACTGTACTTGGACTTTCAGAAAACTTTTTGACAAGGTCCCTCACCAAAGGCTCATAAGCAGCCATAGGATAAGAAAGAAGGTCATCTTCTGGATTAGTAACTCTCCATTTACTTCTAGCCTTTGTTTCCTGTCTTTTAATGAAAGGAAAATACCAGTGTCTGCTGGGGATCTGTCTTGGAACCAGTGCTGTTCAACATTTTCGTAGATGATTTGGTAAAAGGAATAAACAGTGAGGTTGCAAAGTTAGCAGATCATACAGAATTAGTCTGGATAGTTAAGTCCCAAGAAAACTACAAGGAATTACACAGGGATCTCACATACCTCAGTGACTGGGCAACAAAATGGTTAATAATGCACACTGGAAAATATAATACAATTATATGTACAAAATGATGTGGTCTACATTAGCTGTTTCCACTCAAGAAAGAGATCTTGGAATCATTGTGGACAATTCTCTGAAAACATCAGCTCACTGTGCAGCTGCAGTCAAAAAAGCCAACAGAATGTTGGGAACCATTAGGAAAGAAAGAGAGAAGACAGAAGATATAATGCAACTATATAAATCCATGGTATGTCCATACCTTGAATACTGGGTGCTGTTCTCATCACCTCCTCTTAAAAAAAGATATTGGTTGCAAAAAGGGACAGAGAAGGGCAACAAAATTAATGGTATAGAGCAGATTCTGTATGAGGAGAGATTAAAATGACTGAGACTATTCAGCCTGCAAAAGGGACTACTAAGGGGGAACATGACAGAAGTCTATAAAATCTCAAATGTTGTGAAGAAGTGAATAGGCCAGTGTTTTTTACTCCTTCCTGTAACACAACAACTGGAGTCCCATAATGAAATTAATAGGCAATTGGTTTAGAAGAAACGTAAGGAAGTCCTTCTTTGCACAATACACTGTTCCCCTGTGGAATTCAGTGCCAGAGGATGTTCTGAAGGCCAAAAGTATAAACAGATTTTAAAAAGTATTAGGTAAGTTCATGGAAGATAGGTTCATCAATAAGCAAAGATTGACAGAGGTGTGGGTCCATGCTCTGTTTCTTTCTAGCCTCTGACTGCCAGCAGCTAAGAGTGGATAATGGGGGCTGTATTATTCACTCTTGCCTATTCTGTTCACTCCCCCTGAAGCATCTGGCACTGTCAAAGGCATGGGCTATACAGACCCTAAGTTCGACAACCACTATACTGGGCTATACAGACTACTGGTCTGACCTGGTATGACCATTCAATGCCTTATGCTGGAAGGACCACTCCCTGGTTTAAGTGCTGACCTCTTGCTACTCATCAGAGTTTTATATTAGAAAGCTGGGTATGCTTCTAACCCAGTTATAAATAGCAGTCACGTCAGGTCTGCAGCCCAGCTTCGCTTCCCTTCCCTTCCCATCCCAGCAGTGGCTGGAATGTGAGTGAGTGGCACATAGCCAGAGAGCACAGCTTGGTAGAGGTGCTGACACACTGCTCCAGTGTGGTGCAGAGGCCTGGATGACTGAGTGGACCTCTCTAGAGCAGACAGTTACTGGCTTGGGCCCAGGGGTGGCCAGTGTCTCCCTGCCCTTAACTAAAGATGGAGGCTTCCTCTGGCATGGCGTGGGCTGTGCTGGCCACCGCCCTGTCCCCCACCTCTACCCCAGGCACTGTTCCCCCTCCTGGAGGAAGGAGCCCTGTGTGGTGGATGCCCCAACCTTCTGCAGTGGACAGTGGCTGGCTCTGCCCGTGGCCTTGCACTGAGGTGTCAACAACCCATCCTGCAGGCAGGGCCCTTGCTGCTGCCCCAAAAGGGCAGCGCAACAGTATTCTCCCCAGGACTTGAAATTAGGGGGATGTTTAGGGGGTGCTCACTGATTTGGTATAAGTGTTACTAGCAGACAACTGGGGGGTATTGGTAAATTAGGAGGTGTAGGGAGTACTGGGGGTGCCCACTACTTTGGTGTAACACTGTTACTAGCAGACAGCTGGGGGGTATTGGTAA
>ML681994.1:23774544-23914726 GCA_007922195.1 Podocnemis expansa
GTTACTAGCAGACAGCTGGGGGGTATTGGTAAATTAGGAGGTGTAGGTGTTGGTTCCCAACCGCGATGGGAGAAGGAGACACCGGACTCAGTAGTTCTAACAGAGAAATGGGTTTGTTTATTTAGAGCTTAAATGTGTCCGGTCAGAGTTTCTTTATAATCTTAATGTCCTCCAACCTTTGGATTAGTTGTATTAAAAGTTCATGCGCTGGTCCCCCTTTTGGGACGCCAGGGGCCTGGTCAGTTTTAGAGCACACTCCCCCGGAAACCTTTAGAATTCGTTGGGCGTCTGTCCATAATTGAACAGGGTCAGAGCCTGCTCCCACTTCCCCTGTTGATGTACACTGGGGTTGCAGTACGGTGTCAGTGGGATTTATATGCAGGCCAGTGCGGCATGTTAACAGGCAGCCTGCACTGGCTATGGCGAGTCGGACCGTGTAGGTTCGACTAGGGTAGCCCGACCCAATAATGCATGCCCACTCTAGGGGGAAAGGATGTTTTCGATCGAGTAGGACATGATGCTGTAGATGGTTATGTTCATCCTCCGGTGACCGGTCCGTGGTTCGGGTTCGCCACGGGCAAGAAACCGGGGAAGGTTTGGGGGGTTGGGGGGATTCCCCGGTGGGCTTATTCTCGTTCTCCCATCCTGTTCATGACGCCATGTTGGTTCCCAACAGCGATGGGAGAAGGAGACACCGGACTCAGTAGTTCTAACTGAGAAATGGGTTTGTTTATTTAGAGCAACAACGGGGAAAATTTTTCAATGGGTAATCACAGTGACACTTGAGGTAGCAATTAACAACTAAAACAGCAACCTTACAAGACCAAATGAGGTGGCAAATCTATATAAGTAACGCAGTAAAACAGTAAAGAAAAACTGCAAGTCTATATAAGTGACACAGCAAGACTGTACAGCAAAACCGCAAATCTATATAAGTAACACAGTAAAACAGCAAGGCAAAACTGCAACGTAAAACTGTAAGGTATTTGCAACCAAGTAAAAACAGCTAGGTATTCCCAACAAGACAAAATGGCAAAGTAAGACAAACTGTAATGTACTCGTAGGGGATTCCTATATACGTACCACAACCCAGGCTCCACTGACCAGCAGCATGAACACAAGAGGCATGGTAAGAGACACGACACGAGCTAGCTTTCCTCGGGAGACCCAACTGTCAGAGTGATCAGTTCTGGCAGGTAACACGTGAACCTCCATAACTTTTGCCAGTTGGCATCCCCTTTTTTATAGGATTTTTAGCTCAGTGTTTTTCTGGTTCCCACACTGGTGGGGGTTTGTGTTCCCACGATTGAGATAGTAATTTTCCAATTAAGTTTTAAATTCCCAGGTGGGTCCAGATTCCTAGGTGGATCATAAATTCCTAGGTGGGACCCAAATTTCCAGGTGGGTCATAAATTCTCAGGTGGGCCCAAATTCCTAGGAGGGTCATAAATGCCTAGGTGGGACCTAACGTTCCAGGTGGCCATAAATTCCTAGGTGGGTTTCGGTTCCCACGAAGTTAGTATCTTTGAGTTATGCTAGTCTGTAGCCTCCCAGATTCCAGGCCAGAGCCTCTTACGCTGTCCATAGGGGGTTTTTTGGTGTGCACTTGGTGGCAAATGGGGTGCCCGGGCAAGTGGCCCCTTATTAGTACATCAGGCACGAACAGTAGGGAGGATGTAGGGAGTACTGGGGGTGCCCACTCCTTTGGTGTGACACTGTTACTAGCAGACAACTGGGGGTATTGGTAAATTAGGAGGTGTAGGGAGTACTGGGGGTGCCCACTCCTTTGGTGTAACACTGTTACTAGCAGACAGCTGGGGGTATTGGTGAATTAGGAGGTGTAGGGAGTACTGGGGGTGCCCACTCCTTTGGTGTAACACTGTTACTAGCAGACAACTGGGGGTATTGGTAAGTTAGGAGGTGTAGGGAGTACTGGGGGTGCCCACTCCTTTGGTGTAACACTGTTACTAGCAGACAAGTGGGGGTGCTGGGAAGTTCGGGGGGACCCAGGAGGGGTGCGGATGTTCGGGAAACCCTGCAGCTCAAGGCCAGGCAGGCAGGAGCCGGCTGCGCAGGGCCGGGGCAAGTTGCCGGGCCGAGCCCGCCCCGCTCCTCCCAGCCGCCGCTCCACCCGCTGGGCGGGCGCGGGCGGCGGCCAGGTGCGCGGCAGGTGCGCGGGGAGCATGGCGGACTCGCAGCTGCTGTGCCTGGAGGAGAAGCACGTGAACGAGAAGGTGACGGAGGCCCAGGCCAGGTTCTATTACAGCGAGGAGCAGCGGCGGGCGCTGGAGGTGCTGGTGGCCCGGGGGGAGCCGGCTTACCGGGACTGGCTGAGGAGCGAGCAGCTGCCCGACTTCCTCTGCAGCCGCGAGCGCCGGGCCCTGCGGGAGGGCTGGTGCGGCTACCAGGAGCACCTGGAGGGCGGCGGCGGCAAGGGGGCCGGCGGCGGGACCCTCTCCCTGGCCTACTGGCCCGAGCGCTCCGACACCGAGGTGCCGCCCCTGGACCTGGGCTGGACGGACAAGAACTTTTACCGGGGCATCAGCCGGGTGACTCTGTTCACCCACCCCAGGAAGGAGGAGAACGCCCCCCACCTCAAGGAGGTGGTTCGGGAAATGATCCAGAAGGCACAGAAGGTAGGTGTGTCCCCCAGCACCGGCGCAGCCTTTCCCACCTGCAGGGCTGTGGGGCGCTCGGGCACCTGGTGCCCCATTGCAAGCAGATCATTTCACTTGCTTGTTTCCATCGAGTGCCTGGTCGTCTGTGAGTAGGGCTGCCCGATGTCAGGCAAAAGGAGAATCTTTGCCAAAGGGATAGGCGTGTTAGTCTAGTCCAGAAAAAAACCAAAAAAACCCACCAAGGGGTCCTGTGGCACTTTCAGACTAACAGATTTGTTTTCCACATGAGCTTTCGGGGGAGAAAATCCCACTTCGTTAGATGCTTTGAAGAAATGGAGAACATGTCCTACTTTTTATGTTCATGTCCTCCATCAGGCAGTCATTTAAAAAATACTGATTTTTGTCTGGCTTTTTTACTTACAGGGGTTAAAGTATGCTGGAATGACCCAGAACACCGTATTTTTAAGGAGAAGCAATCCAGGGCCCCCCAAAAACAGAAGACTATTACATTAATACTACATTTTTCTCCATGCGTCCTCCAATCTCCTCCTTTTCGTACTTCCCTGTTCTCTTTTCCATGCTTTGGTATCTGGTAACCCTGTCTGTGACGGCAACAGCTCCTGGGCCAGTTTCCTCTGTTCCTCCAAGCCAGGTGCCCTATGAACACCACAGACAGACTCAGAGCAGGGAAAGTTCCAAAGGCACAGCCGTATTAGTCTAGTAAAGCAAAAAAAAGCAAGGAGTCCTGTGGCACTTAAAGACAAACAGATTTATTTATCGCATGATTTTCTCCCACGAAAGCTCATGCGATAAATAAATCTGTTAGTGTTTGAGTGCTACAGGACTCCTTGCTTTTTTTAGAGCAGGGAAAGGATCACTGTAAAGGATCCTGGATTCCCCTGGAGAGGACAAGTTCAAAAGGCATAGTGGTGTTAGTCTGGTTCAGGAAAACAGTCACAGAATCCTGTGCTGCTTTGAAAAACCAACAAATTTGTTTATTGCATGAGCTTTTGTGGGTGAAAATCCCACTTGACATACAGTGCTTCAATTTGAGGTTCATGAATGGAAAAAGGCAGCCACACTCAGAAGTGGCTTTTGGGGTAGGAGAAGCAGGCACATGTCTAGGGCCCCAAGCAGAAAGGGGCCCATTTGCTGCTTCGCCTACCCCAAAAGCTGTGTCCACCTCAGTCATCAGCAAGAGGAACTGGTCCCTGGGGGTGGGGCTGTCAGCAGGGGGGCTGGGGCCGGACAGAAGCCAGATCTGTGGCGAAGGAGATGAGACTGCAGGACACGGGCCCTTAGGCCTATAGAGGAGCCCCACAATGGGCCTTCACCTGGGGCCTGCAATAGCTAAAGGCCACTTCTGGCCACGCTAACATCCCCACTACAATAGATTTTCTTTCCTTGCTGTGGTCAAGCAGGAAATAGGGCCCCCAGTATGTGCAATGGACCAATGGTGTATCCAGCATCTCATGATGATGTTCAGTCACTTTAATGTTAATCAGAATGTCAGCTGTGCCAAAGTGGTTCCATCAAGATCTACATCCAGGGCTTAGTACCCCATTGCCAATGGGGGTTTTACATTAGCTGCTCACCCAAGTTTGAGTCCATGACTCAAGTGACTACATATGCTGAATCTATTTCAATTGTCTCTCATATATACAGGTAAAACTGTTTAACTCTGTAAATTTAGATTAATTTGTTGATGGGTTTCTAAATCAATAGCTTAGCACTCTGAGTGCTCTCTTAATCCAATTTTGGTTGCTAAACAGCTGGAATTGAGTGGATGCATAGCTGTATTTATCTTCTGGGGGCATAAAACTGTTGTTAGTTATTATGGTACTTCCCCATCAAAAAGACAAACAAATTCAGAAGTTTCCCTGGAAGGAACACGTATCGAGTATTTCTCATGTTCGCTGAGTTTAGGCTTCCAGGAAATAGATCGCTTTTAAAATGGTTTCTCTTCTTGCACAAGTTTCCTTTAGTGTTGCCACCCAGGGAAAGGTGGCAAATAGGGAAGCAGGTTATTTGACCTCCCCTTCACTCCCTGCTGCTTTCTCTAGGTATTGGTCTGGCATTCAGTGGTTCGATTTGGGTGGTTCATTTGGGTATCCACAAATACACATGAACTTTGTAAAATAAATTGCAGTAGGAAGCAGTTTTCTAGTTAGAACCTCTTTCCAACTGTATATATTCTCTCCTCTCCACCCAGAGTCCCTTTCTCTCTCCCATGATGAAGCAAGGCCTGATTAGTCATTGCCAGCACTTTCTGTAGTCACACACTAATGCAAGGTGGCTTTGAAATGTTTTTATTCGCAGTTAATAGCATTTTGCATCCACTTTGCACTGGTGTCAATGTCTAACCAAGTGGCAGGTATTGCGGAACTGGGGCTGTTTCAGCCACTGTGCCTGATAACCTAAAGTAGTGTAGTTTTGTTGTTGTTTTTGCTTGCTGTGGGTTTTTTTGCTGACTTAGACAAACTGAAAAATCTGCAGCACTCCCAGGCAAAAGGTGCTTGCATCATCATGTTAAACAACCAATAAACACTGAATGGCCCTTTCAACGTAAACCCATTTGTTGTGATCATGCGAGCTGACCAAGAGAACGTTGTTGTAGTAGTGTTAGTCTGGGAAGGCGGGGAGTGTTGTTCAACCAACTTCTGTTGGTGAGAGAGACAAGCTTTTGAGCTATGCAAAGCTCTTCTTCAGGTCTGGGAAAGGTACTCAGAGTGTCATAGCTATATGCAAGGTGGGACTGATGGTTTAGATACCCTGAAAGAACCTTCTTCAATACAAGAGAAGAAAAACCAAAATTCTTTGACCACACACCTCTACTTATCACTTCCACCCCACACTGGAACCCAAATAGGGTAATGTTAAACAATTACAATATAGACTTGCTGGGAACCACGTTCTGAAATGGACGTTTCTCCTCTTCTGGCCTTCCTATAACTCACTAAGTTCATCAGCAGCAAGCTCCCCACAGGCCAGGATCCACCTGCTCAAACCACTCTCAGATACTGCCAGAAAATCTGCAGGTTTTGCATCAGTTCTATCTCCACTGCTACAATGGTCACTACTGCCTGGACACAGCTTTTGAGATCCATGGTTGCTGCACATGGCTGTCATAACGTGGTGCACCTCATCCAGTGCACTAAATGCCCAGTAACAACTATGTGAATGAAACCTACTCTGTTGAATGAACTTTCACAAAAAAATTACAAAAGATGAAAATACCAGTCACTCATGAGTAAGCACTTTCCACAAAACAGTCACACTATAGCTGACTCATCAATCCTCATCCTCAAAGACAACCTGCACAACACCTAAAGGTGAGCCTAGAAGCTTAAATTTTTATCTTTGTTGGGCACTAAAAATCATATCTTAATAAAGACACTGAATTTATGGTTTATTATAGCAATCTGAAACTCATAAACTGTCCTTTTTTATCCATGACTGCAGAAGTGGTTCTTAACCAATCTGTCAAGACACATTATTGTCTCGCCACACAGTGGTAAGTGTGTCATGAAGAGCTGGGAAAGGCTGGATTCAGTCGGGAGCTGGTGTGTCCTGTAAGGCAGTGGTTTTAAAATTTTTGCAGGGTGTAACACACTTGGCGAGGTGCATGACCCTAGAGGATGCACCAGCCCACCCCCAGTGCTCCATGACACACTTACTGCTGTGTAATGTCCAAACACATTAGTGTCACAGTGGTTGAGAATCACTGGTGTAGGATTGCATGCACCACCAAGCCAGTCATGACCTGCAAACGATTGGGCACCGTTGGCTTAGAATATATGTTAACTGCTTAGGCTAAACAATATGTTCTATCTTGTATTTAGCTGAAGCACTCAGAATGAGTACCTTTCCTAGCCCTACAGAAGAGCTGTGGGTTAGAGCCCCACAAATATGTGGATATCCACAGATATCCACATTATATCTGCACCCACAGATGCAACACAGATATCCGTGGACCGTTTCTTGCGGATGCAGATTGGACACAGGTCCGCATATTTTTATCTTCACAGAGCTAGAGCCCTGCAAATATGCGGATATCTGCGTCATATCCACGGACCATTTCTTGTGGATGCAGATTTGGATACGGATCCACATGTTTGTATCCATGTAGTGCACTATTCTGGGTAAGCTAGACTAGTGGCATTCAATCACTGTGTCGGGAACATTACTATGTCACCACACAGTGGTGAGTGTATCATGGAGAACCGGGGAGATAGCTGGATTTGGCTTGGAGGGGTGGGCTGGTGTGTCCTGTATGGTCGTGATATGCAACCAAGTGTGTCGTAACTGGCAAAAGTTGAGAACCACTGAGCTAGCAAACTTATCTCTCTCACCAAAAAGAATTTCTCCAGTAAAAGATTCTCACCCACTTTCTTTTTCTTAGCTAATGAATAAAATTTTGGGGCAACACTCTGCCTCCCCTTGCAGAGGGGGGCTGGGCATATGCTGATGGCACTTGGTACATATCTAAGGTTTATCAGAGTTTTACAGACATTAATAAATGAAGCCTCTTCATTTATTAGGCTAGTATATCTTGCCAGTCCTCTAAAGTCTGTAAAAAGGCAGTCATAGCTGTGGCACTACTACACAAATAACTATCACAAGTTATGCAGTAAATAAGGATGGGTGAGAACTGGTGAAGGTAGCCCTTCATATGCTGACTTGCTCTTCATCACTTTTCCAGGCAATCTAGGGGGAGCCTCGGGTAACCCCGTCAGCATTATTTCCTTATGGCAGAGTCACTCCCAAGTGATAAACAGCAATACACTATTTGTACCAGCATTAGAAACAGCCTGGAGCAAGTGCCACATGATGGAGATTTGTCACCTATTTTCAGAAAATTTCAGAGCAGTTGTTGTTTTCATGGGTGTATTCCATTCTTACAGTTTGCAGGAGAGCCAGAGTCCAGCATTTATATGAGCCAAGGTAATATTTGTGTGACATTATTTGTTTACCAAGGCAAACATTAAACAGGTGTCAGTCCCCACCTAGGCATGCATAAGTGATGTTGCTCCTTGCATGGGGAAGGGTGAAGTCTAGTACACATTTCTGCCCAGAATGCTGAAGGAAGTGATGATGTACAAGAGGCACAGAATGTTTCTCTCTCGCTGCTTTTTGTTCTTGGTGTTTGGGTAATTAAGGTGGACCTGTGAGTATTTTGCCCTCTGTCTCCTACTGTTTTAGTATAGTTTATCACTTCAGCTGTCATAAGGTGGTCCTCTACTGGAGCATCTCAAACCATTAAAAAAAAAAAAGTAGGTTTTTATCCCCATTTTACAGATGGGATACTGAGGCATACCAAGGTTGATTAAGTTGCCCAAGTTGTAGCTGTGTCAGTCCTAGGATATTAGAAAGATGAGGCAAGTAAGATAATATCTTTTACTGAATCAGCTGATCAGGAGAAATTAGGTCCAATAAAAAGATATTACCTGTCTCATCTTGACTCCAAGTGGCCCAAGGTCACATTGCATTAATTGCAGAGTTCTGAATGGTACAGAAGGTCATCTGACATTCAGTCTCATGCTCTAGTCCAAACTTTGGACTGGCTGCGTCAGTTGTGATTCATTGACAGAATATGTATGGAAAACCCATAGCAATAGCTAGAGCTAAATAAGCTTTGGCAAGCATTACTCTTATGGAGTTTGGACTCAGCAGCACTCCCAGGCCCCAGGCAAATGAGCTGCCCAAACAGGGAGTGTGTATGGCAGCACAGAGTACTTGCCTTCTGGCTATAGGCCTGTGCCTGCAACACACTGTTGCTTATGAGAAATAAGAGAATCAAGCTGGAACATCAACTCAGCTTTTCTGAATAGAATTAATCAGTAGGGTCTTGTCTACACAGAGTATATTTTCTAAAACTTCCTCACATTGTCAGAATCAGCTCAGCTTCAGTTAGCAAGTTTGAGAGCCCTAGGGTGGGCAAGGTTCCCATAGCTATTGTTGTTAACCAGGACATTTAGACTTGCTCAGAACAGGTCTAATTGACCAGTTTGGTTAGCACATTAGCAGCAAGTGGCTGGCTGGTTGGCTAAGCTGGGTTTCATAATGTTACTAATACTAGAGCTAAATCAGTGTCTGCAACTGTGAGAACTTTGTAAAAATGTTTCCCTATGATAAGTTGGGCTTTTGATGATCAGGCATTGAAAGACTAGAAATAAAATCTGGGTCTTCTGCATGATGGTGTGTAGCACTAGCCCCAGCAGGGGAAATCTTGGTTCACGTTTGCACCACAATCTCCAGCTCAGACCCCGTCTGATGACAGGGCAAAGGTCTGCCCCTAGCTGGCCATATTTGGCTCCATATCACAGAGGTGGCTCTGAGTACAGCTTACTCAGTCTCTAATCATTGATCACCTGTTTATCTAAGTATGCTGCCAGCTGTCTTTTTCTTTTAAAAAATAAAATTTTATAAACCTCTGCTAACAGAAGGGGTCTGGCAGAGCAGCGGTAAGTCCCTATCTGTATGTATGATGAGGAATAAAAAGGTATGTTGTGGCATGGTTTGGAGCATACAAGGATCTTTGCCAGATCCAATTCCCCTCTCTAGAGGAGGAACAACTACCCTGCTGTAGTTACTTGAAATCTGAGCTGAACCTTTTCCAACCTCCAGAAAAAGGAAAGAGATTCTTGTCAGCCCTACCTGGGAACCATACTGCCTGACTGACTGGTTTTGAAAAGAGTTTAACAGTTCTTGATGATACCTCCTTTTGACACAGTTTGGCTGGCCATTGTGAATAGGGGAATTTAAACCTTATTCAGATATCTCTGCTCCCAGCCTAGTGTAGGTGGGGGGCTTCTGACTCCCAAAGTGTACATTTCCTCTGTAGGTGAATAGGACTAGGAAAACAGCTGCTCCTGTGGTGGTTCATTCACAGCCTTCCAAAGGCTGGGGAAAGTCTTTCAGGAGGAAGAGGCAAGTTGAGACTTGATATTTCCAGTATTTTTTAAAGGGAGGATGGGGTAGGGTGGAGAATATAGAGAAAAGCCCTTTGAGATCACCTTCCTATATTTCAAAGGGTGCCAACAATTTTCTTTCTTTGTGGTTACCTGTAACCACTGACTATTCAGACTTTTGTGAAATCAACATCATGTTAATGTAGCTTTTAAACTTTTTTTTTTGTTTCTAAATTAAGTCTGTTGGAAAAATGTACACTGTTCAGGATTTAAAGTGAAAGGGAGTGGGGAGAATGCTTGTAGTGCCAACAAACAGATCTGAATGCCCAACTGTCTATTATGCATTCGAACTCCATATGTCAGCTTAAAAGATGTTTCTTGTGAACACAGCCCAGGCAGGAGAGTTCTCAGGAAAATCTGTGAAATAAGAAAACAAAATCCCCCTCTTTTCACACCCTTAATACTCCTTTCCCCACAATTTCCCTGACCCCTTTTGTTGAGTAGGTGAACCTTGGTACATCGCTGTGGCTATGTCTACACTTAGAAAGGCTAGTTCGAATTAACTTAGTTTGAGTTAATTAATTTGAACTAATAATGGTTAATTTGAAGTAAAAAAACAACAAGCAGTTGTGTGGCACTTTAAGACTAACAGATTTATTTTTTGCATGAGCTTTCGTGGGAGAAGATCCCACTTCCTCAGATGCTTCGAAGATGGGTGAACTTACAGATCTTCGAAGCATCTGAGGAAGTGGGATCTTCTCCCATGAAAGCTCATGCAAAAAATAAATCTGTTTAGTCTTAAAGTGCCACACAACTGCTTGTTGTTTTTTTACTGGACTAGACTAACGCAGCTATCCCTTTGGAAATTAATTTGAAGTAAGTCAAGTCAAACTAACGTGGCCCCACTAGAAACCCAAAGTGAACTAGCATGTCCATGGACAGAACTTGCTAGTTCAATTTAGGAAGGGGGCAGCATGGGAAGTGTGGCAACATGGCACCCAAGAAGGACCATCCCCTACCCAATATATAGGAAGAAGAAGGCATGCTGGGAGGAGGAAGGGCAAATTGTGTTAATTGGAACTAATAGTTAGTTCAAATTAACATGGCTCCATTCGATTAGTTTGAACTAATAAGTTCAAACTAACTGTTACTTCGAAGTTAAGTGAAGTTTTATAACTTTGAAGTAAGCATTCATTATTTCAAACTAAGGACTTCCTTAGCTCGAAGTAATGAAAGCCAGTGAAGCCATGCACTAATTTAATTTGAATTAATCCTCATTAATTCAAACTTAATTCCAAGTGTAGACATAGCCTGTGAGACAAATGTGGCAGAGGGGTCATTTGGCAGAGGCTTCTACTTAGTATGTGGCATTTCCTGGAAATAACAGGAGAGCTCCCAGCAAGAACTAACAAAGTCCTTTCATGTACATGTGCTGGCAATGGGAGGCATGAAGTGAAATAACGAGATTACAGAATTGTGTTCAGGCATGTGTTTCTCACACTTCATTCTGCCTTGGGTATGTGCTTTACACAGCTTGCCTGGCACCCATACTCTCTTGTTGTATATTAATGTGTTCGCATGTCCCCATCTCACCCCTCATTCATACCTTTAAAAGTATATTTCCCTTGATTCTTTCTGGCCTTTCCTGGGCTTCCAGATCATTGCAGTGGTAATGGACCTGTTCACAGATCGAGACATCTTCCGGGATATTGTGGATGCAGCATACAAGCGTCGGATCCCAGTCTATATGATTTTGAATGAGGAGAATGTGAAATTCTTCCTAGAGATGTGCAAGTGCATGGATCTCAGTAGCTTCCAGATCCAGGTAAGATACTGTGATACTCAGCATTGGAATGGAAGCTGTCTATGCTACAACTGTTCTGCTGTAATGTCACAGTGTAGACATGTCCTATGTCAACAGAAGGAGATTTTCCTGCCAATATAACTAACCACCTTTTCAAGAGGTGGTAGCTAGGTAGAGTGAAGAATTCTTCCTTTGACTTAGTGACATTTACACGGCAGGTTGGGGTAACCTAACTTTGGTAGCTAAAGGTGTAAAAATTTTCATGGTCCTAAGCAATGTAGCTTGGTTGATTAACTTTTATGTGTAGATCAGGCCAGAGCTTGAAAGGGCCTTTGTGTCACCAGCAGGGAGCTGACCTGCTATAGTGCTGGGGTAGACGAGAGACTGTTTTGATAGATAATTGAGTCCCTTCTACCTTTAATGTGCTCTGATTGTCAGAAAAGAGTTAGAGTCAGGAGCCACACTAGAAGGCAGGAGGGTAAGAAAATGGTTGTCTGGTGCTGAGAAAAGCAGAGGAATGACCTGATGAGGGAGTGAGCTCTGAGCAGGTAAGGGCTCAAGGAGGATTTGTGCCCAGCTGACCTAAGCAGCTCTGACTGGGGAAAATTTTGTCATGGAGAAAAATGTGCCACTGGAGCAGGGATTCCAACTGATCTAGAACCAAAAGGTCCCAATCGTTCTCTGTTTGGGCTTGTCAGTTTTGTTTGTCTGACTGTTATCGAATTCTGTCTTGTTACTTTACTGAATTCACTTATATTAACCCAGCCAGGGTGGGAGTAAAGCTCCCTGCTTATTTTGTGGTGCCAGTGTGTGCGTGTTTCCCTGTGTCATGATATTACATGCAGGACTTAAATTCAGTTGGAGCTGTCCAGCTGGAGCTTCAGTAAATATTTTCATATCCGTGGAGCTGGAGTGCTGGCATGCTGAAATGGGGATGTGGGGAGCTCCAGGAAATACTTGAAGAATTTAAGCCCTGATTCAGGGGCATCACTGCCCCCCAAAAAAGGTCGGAGCCTAGGCCTGGGCTCTGCGTGCTTGGCCTGATCATTCCCAGCTCCCTGTTTGGGACCTGGACTGGATTCCTGCCTGCATCCCTGGCTAGGGTTGGGGCCAGCACAAGACCCCACAGCCACTGTCAGCTGGGGCCAGTGCTGGATCCGACTGCTGTCTGTGCCTTGGCCCTGGGTCCCCAACTGGGATGAGGGCTGGTGCCGGATCCTGCTGCCAGCAGCCTGACCTGGGGAACTTGGGGTTTGTGTCCAGCACCAGTGATGCCACTGCCCTCATTGCATGTAAGATGCCCCTGTGGCCTAATTGGACTGCCTATCATGCTTGCATCTGGTATTTGTGGGTGGAGTCACTAATTTTTATGCACTTTGTTGAAGATTTTATGTACCAAGATGGTGTCAGTTAGAGTGTCACAGAACTGCCTAAATCAGTGGTTCCCAATCTTTTTGGCCTGAAGACCACAGATATTATTGCAGCCTTGAGGGGCCACCATTCTCCACCAGCAGGACTTCCCACCTCCCTGCAGCCAGACAGAAAGACTTCAGCGAGGAGGCTACCTCCTCATTGGCCTCCCATCCCCTTGGCTGCAGCACGGAAACCGCATCCATCCTGTAGCACCATGTGCTCCACCTGGGGCCCTAAGCAGGGGCTCCTTCCTTCTGCAGCTGGGGGGATGGAAGATCAGTGCTCCCCTCCCTCTGGCTCCAGCAGGGGTCCCAGCAACTCAGGACCCAGGCAGAGTACTCTGCTGCCTGCTGCAGCTGGGGGAGGAAAGCACTGATCTCTCATCCTCCTTGGCTGCAGCAAGGAGCCTGCTCAGTCTTTTAGCCCCTCGAAAATGCACTCCACCTGGGTCCTCAGCAGCAGAAGGGAGCTGCAGGCCACTTTAAAAGCCCCTTCAGGCCACAGGTAGGGAACCACTGGCCTAAAGGGTCTGGTTCTAGTCTACCTGTGGGCAGTAGGAAGAGTTTCACATTAAAGAGTTGAGACAGACTGATCTCCATGTACTTATCAGAACTCCTGTGAAAGTGTATGAAGCCATGACTAGCTTGCTTAGTTTCCTTGCAGGAAATAGTCAGTCACTGCTTATGGTGAAAACCAGGTTTCCTGTGGTTGAAGGCATTGCAAGGCAAGCATCTGTTAGTGGCTGGAATTCAAATGCAAAGAATATGGTTTACTGAAGACCGACTATAGTAGTTAAACACAAGACTTCTGCAACCAGAAGTTTCTAAATGGATACAAATTTGCTTCTAGCTGGGGTCTGGACTTGTAGAATCAGAGACTGGAAAGGAACATGGGAGGTCATCGAGTCCAGTCCCTTGCACTTGTGGCAGGACCAAGTACCCACTTAAACAAGAGTCTTAAATGTGCAACCCGTGGGCTGTATGTGGCCCCTGAGCTATGACCTGTGGCCCACAGTGACACTATTGTTACCAGTATTTGCTATATCATTGTATGAAAAGGTTTCAGTGGTGCGGCCCTCAGGCTAATGTACTAGTCCTCATGCAGCCCTTGTGGTGATTTGAGTTTGAGACACCTGCTCGTAAATCATCCCTGATAGGTGCTTGTGTAACGTGCTCTGAAAAGCTTCCAATGACGGAGATTCCACAACCTCACTAGGCAACTTATTCCAGTGATTAATCACCCTGACAGTTGGGAATTTTTTCCTAATGTCCAACCTAAACCTCCTTTGCTGTAATTTAAGCCCATTGTTTCTTGTCCCATCGTCAGCAGTTAAGCAGAACTGTTTATCTTCCTACTTCTTGTGACAGCCTTAGGTATTTGAAAACTGTCGTCATGTCCCCTCTCAGTCTCCTCTATTCCACGCTAAACAAACCCAGCTCCTCCAATCTTCTCTTAAGTGTTCCAGACCACTTATCATGCGTGTTGCTCTCCTCTGGACTTTCTCCAGTTTGTCCACATCTTTCCTGAACTGAGGTGCCCAGAACTGGACACAGTAGTCCAGTCCAGGCCTAATCAGGGCTGAGTAGAGTGGAAGAATTACTTCTCGTGTCTTACTAACAATTCTCCTGTTAATATATCCCAGAATGGTGTTTGCCTTTTTTGCAACAGTGTTAAACTGATGACTCATATTTAGCTTGTGGTCCACTATGATACTCAGATCCCTTTCCACAGTACTCATTCCTAGGAGGGCATTGCCTGTTTTGTATGTGTGCAAGAGACTGTTCTTTCCTAAGTGGAGTACTTTGCACTTGTCATTATTGAATTTCATTCTGTTTACCTCAGACCATTCACCAGTTTGTTCAAATCATTTTGAATTGCGATCCTATCCTCCAAAGCACTCCCAACCCCTCCCAACTTGGTATCATTGGCAAACTTGTCATCTTCTTTCTTTTTTGCAAAACATCTTTAACTGCTAGACTCACTTTTTATATTTTGCTTCCTGCTGCCACTGCAGGAGACTTCAGTACTTGAGCTCAAACTTATTCCCCCATGAGTGGGCTCCTCTTCTCACTTTGCGGTGAAGGCAGGCTTCTGTCAGTGCCCTTCTTGGGGTTAGTAGTATACTTTCAACCAGGCAAACAATAACACATAGCCGTATCACCTCTTGCTGGAATCCCCTCAGATCATACATTTTGAGCAGGGTCAAATGAGATCAGCACTTGATCGAGAGGCCTTCAAGGAGCACCACTGCAAGAAGTGGTAGTCTGATTGAATAGATGGCACTTGCTCCTGTATTGACATTGAAAAAAGGTTCTGGTATGGCTGTAATGGTAGTCTGCTGCTGGACATGCTGTCTTCAAGGTGAGCTGTAACACCAAGATTCTGTTTGGTTGCAGTCATTAAATCCAGTGGACTCCCTTTTGTTTTTTTTCCTAAACTCTGTAAGAAGTGGGCTGGACATACTGTAATTTGCTCTCTGTTTCAACTGAATATAGTGTTCTTCTTAGGGGAAAAAAACAAACAAACAAGGAGTCGTGTGGCACTTTAAGACTAACAGATTTATTTTTCGCATGAGCTTTCGTGGGAGAAAATCCCACTTCCTCAGCTTTAAGAGTGAGTCCCAGCTTGTGCAGACACACAAACAGCAGTTGACAAATTCCAAAGGGGTAGCCACAGAAACTTGGGCTAGCTGCCTGACTTCATACCTGCGGTGGGGGGAGCAGGACTGTACTTGGGGTGTTTAACTTGAGAAGTTGCCTGTTCTGCTGCAGACATGCTGTTATTTGTAGGTGCTAACTTAAGCAGAGCTAGCTTGGCTACATCTGCGCAAGCTGGGAATCACACCTCGCAGCTCAAGTGTAGAGATAGTCTTAAACTATTTAGTAGCATGGTAGTGTTTCACTCTAAAGGTGAGTGCAGACTGGAGGATAGTCTTTCCTATGTGTAGTTTATTTATGAATCTTTAAATACGGGTTTTTGGAGGCAGTAGATGTGGTATATTCAATAAATTGCATGAGTTTTGTGTCTTCTACATATCAAGTCTTATTGACACATTTTAAAAAAATGAGTGTTGTGGCACTTAAAGCCTAACAAATTTATTTATTGCATGAGATTTTGTGGGGTTAAAAATCCCACTTCATCAGATGTCTGACAAAGTGGAGATTTTCTCCCATGAAATCTTATGCAATATTGTGTTTTTCCTACCTCTTCTGTGCCCCTTTTGAGAGTTATTTGCAGATCATATTGGCTAAAAGAAAATCAAATCTGACTTTTTTACCAAAAGCAGGAAATGAAATGTGCAAATCCATTGAACGTTTTTGCAAAATGCTGTAATGTAACACCTCTGGCTTTGTGCTCACACTGACTGCTCAATGTACAGATTACTTCTGGGTGTGGGATTTTTTTTTTTAAGTCACATAATCTCTCATATTCTTTTCCGATTGATTTGAAAAACTAAGGTCACTCTGTCTGCAGGTCATGGGCTATTGACTGGCATGCAGCAAAATCCAGGTTGATTAAACAGAAAAAGATATTTAGAGAAAAGTAGATGGGTTAAAATGTTATAACAAACACTGTACAGTACACCTGCTTCTAGTGCACTCTCCTTGACCTGCATTCAGCACTCTCACACATCACTTACTGTGAAGCCTTGAGCCAGTCACTTTCTGACTTTCTCGGGTTTCCTATCAGTGACATAAGGTAGTAATAATTCTAGGGATATTGTTAGAGATAATTAGCTAATGCCTGCACAGCACTTCAAACATATCAAGCAGTATATGAATGCAAGTATTATAACTTATTATTAATCAGAATTTTTACTGACACTGCAGCATTACTATTAAGCAAATACAGAAGGACACTATGATGAGCACATTAAAAAGTATATATTGTATTCACAAAACTAGAATTTTCAAAGAATTCTGGACTCTTTTGACTATGTTCCTGCCTCTTTGCTTTTCTAGATCATCAAAACAGTTAAGCTATTAAAGTTCAAAGTAATAATAGTTAACCCATCACATGCTTGGATGGCTGCACTAACATGAACTAACCCTTGCAATGCTCCTGTTTTGCACCTTGGGAAAAAGAGGCAGGGAGGTAAAGTGACTTTTCAAGGGCCTCACGCGGAGTTAATGATAGCTGAGATTAAATGGGAGTTTCAGTCTCTTAACCCTATGTTTTATTTCTGCAGATCAGACTGGCATTTATTTTTATTATTTGTAGTAGGGAAAGAAAGGCTGAAGAAAAGAGAATTATTTCTGAATTATCTTTTCACTTTTACTGACACATGCACACTGTGCGGTTGACTACACTGATCATATTTATGTATTTATTTATTTTCTTCTCTGCAAAACAGTTAAGTTCATTAAGGGCTGGAAATCCAGTCTGGTACGGCCGGGGTCATGTGTTTTTTAAACATAACATCAGTCTAATCAGCATGGTACTTATTTGTATACGTATATATTGTTTGTATATGTATATCATATGTAATCTATGTTCTTGTATGTTATGTGCAGACAGGAATAGGACACTAAAAGTCATATTGCTTTGAGTAAGCTCTTTTCTAGTCTACCCAGGACATTAGTATGACTGATTCATGTTCCACCATCTCTCTGAAAGAGGATCCTGCGGTCTGCTATGCTGCTGTTTGATCTCTTTCCAGTGGCTGGTTAAGTTTCTGATGGTTGGGAACACTCCCCAACCAGCTGATAAGGAAAGGAGTTCTCCTCTTACTGGACCAAAAGGAGACTAGGAAACCCCAGTTAAGGGGTCTGGGGAAAAATCTCCTACTGGGATGTTTCAGGTAATTCTGGTGGTCACTCTTCATGTCGTCTCTAATAACAAAATTGTCCAAACTTTTAATTTCCCGTCCTTTACCCCACTATGGTTTATCACTATAACAATACAAATGAGACCAGAACCTGGGGCAGTGACTCAGGTCTGCATTTCAGCCCCTTTAAATTAACATCAAGGTGGGGCTCCCATTAGGCAACTCTCTTCCCCTTTGTAGGAATATACCAAAGAGTCAGGAGTTTATATGGCCATAAACACTGTGCTCCGGCTAGTCTGGGCTGGCAGAGTGGCTTTTTGGTGACTGAGTATGTACCCGGGACTCAGGGAGTGCAAAAATGCTACTGTTGATTCACTCCCTCTCGTTGGCTGTGCCTCCTGAGGCTGCAACTCTGATCTGGGGAGTGGGGATCATATTCTTCCCTTAGGTTTTGAAAGCTTTATCCTACCTGAATTTTATACTTCTGAGTGCTGGGATGAATAGGTGAATGGAGCAGGCAGAGTTGCAAATAAATTCAATTTATTGGACAGGCCTATGGATTGGTGGAGAAGAGTTACCTGTATAAAAAATAAGTGACAAGCTGGGACAGGGAATGGAGATACATTCTACACTGGATTATTTCTTCTGCAACCTTTCTGGTTTTTGTTGACAGATGTAAAATAAGCTGTAGTATGGGATAAGGTGACTGAAATGGTGGCACCTGCAGATGGGGATTACCTGATTCTCTGTATGTACTATGTGTTATGGCTTGTTTTTTCACCTTCCTGTCAGAACATCCGTGTACGTTTTGTGACGGGAGTTGGTTTCTATATGCCATCAGGGAAGATCAAAGGCACATTGGCCTCCCGGTTCCTGATGGTGGATGGTGAAAAAGTGGCCACTGGATCTTACAGGTGGGTCTTTCACCTGGGACATACCCATGTTCCTTGTATAAGGTCTACCCCATGCTTTACCTAGAGGAGAGGAGAGCAGCCTTCTTCATTTCTTTTCCCTAACAATTGTCCAGTCCATTTCATAAGCTACTCTGTCCAAATGAGCTCTTTGTAGGAGTCTGATGTGGGACAGAGAGCTCAGAACTGACTTTTTGTGGATAGAGTATCCCGGTATCAACAGAGCATTTCATTGTGTGACACAACTCTCCTCCTCACCAGCCAATGGCCAGCTTGGATTTCCCAACATTCACTGTAGACAGTTACTTATCTAGGAGAAGTTAGCCAGGTAGTATAGAGAACCATCCTGCCAATTCAGGAATAGCAGATTGTGGTTACTGGTGTCCTTGTCCAGAAAGGGGAACTGTATTTCAAAGTCAGACAGATTTCTACACCAGATTTGACTATATGTACAGTAAAGAGCCAGAATTTAAAAAAATATATAGTATTACTCAAGTGGGTAAAATACATGTCAAATGGTTGTAATTCCATGTGTTCCGGAATGCTGAGAACTCAGAGGTTGTCATTTGGAGAGGTGTCAGGTCTCCATATCTCCATCCAAAATCTAACAGGGCCTTCTCTCTTGCCAGCTTCACATGGAGCTCATCCCACATTGACCGAAACATCCTGCTGTTGTTGACAGGACAGAATGTAGAAATGTTTGACATTGAGTTTCGTGAACTCTACGCCATCTCTGAGGAGGTCAATCTCTACAAGGAGCTGAACATTGCTAACCCTTTTCATTCAGGAGCTGGGAAATCAGAGCTTCGCTCCACTGTGTCTCGTAAAATGATCAACCCCAAGTATGGTCTAGTGGCAGGGGCTGCCCCTGGTGAAAAGTTGCTCTGGGCTTCACGCCAGAGGCAGGAACCGCAGGGGAAACAGGAAAGGGATGAGGGGGAAAGTGAGTCACAGAAGCGGCTGAATCAGTTTCTGGATGACTTAATCACAGTGGAGCAGGTGCTACCAGAAATTGAGCCACCTCTCGAGAATTTGGGCAGAGTGAACCGGAGTCCCCAGAAATTATTCTCCCGACTGCATCTGGATCTGAAATCTAAATCTAAATCCAGGGAGTCCATTCGCGACACCAAGAAGGATGATGGAGCTGGCAGCTCTGTAGCCAATGGAGAAGCCAGCTTCAAGCAGGGTAAGAGGTTTGGCAGTGGGTTTTTCAACAGGCGGGCTAAACGGTCCTCAGCCTTGAACACAGAGGCCAGTTCTTTTGCCAGTGAGGGACACTCAGGAGAAGAGTTTGTGATGGTGAAGTCTCCAGAAGACGACTTGATCAGCTTCAGCCCTGTCAGCACTCGGAGTTTTGGGGGCACCTCAGGTAAACTTCCTCCACCACAGTGCTCCTGTGCTCCCCCATTTTGAGTTGTCACTGATGGGCCAAGTAGGCTCAGTGTAGGCACATGAGGGCAGCTCCAATCATTTCTTTTCCTCTCTGCCTTAAAATGACAGACAGCAACTGTAACCAATGAAACAAATCTTGAAGTCATTTTAAGGTGAAATTTTATAAGAGTCGCCCTTCTCATGTAACTTACTCCGATGGTCTCCAGGTGGGGAGGATGAGCATCTTTCTCACGTTCCCATGTTTGTGATTCACTGCCCTCCTAGGTACAAGCAGAGAACCTTTGTGCTGTACTTGAGGGACCCTATGGGCAGGGCTCAGTTGCACTGAAGGTTTCCAGATGTCTCATACAATCTCGCCTACTCAACTTTACTTAACTGATGCAGAGTTGCTATGACAAGATAATGGGGGAGAGGGAAAACAGTGGGAGAATCATACATGATCTGTTTCTCCAGCCTGTCCACCCAGCATGGGGGAGAACCTCATGGAATTAGTTGCTAGTTATTGCACTATGGCCACTATCAATGCTTGCAGTATGTCCTTTAGTGGCTTTGCCCAGGTTAATTTTCAGTGACTCAAGTGAATTCAAAACCATTGAGTCCTCTTCAAATACTAGCTCCTGTTTAGATTTTGTCAGACAGGAACAAACCAATGATAGATTACCCAGTGTAGTCTCCCCTCTTTGATAGTGACCCCTGCTGGATAATCTGGAGAGAATTGCAAAGCTCATGTAGCTGGGGAAAAATTCCCTTAGGATGATCAGGAAGAAATGATTCATTCTTACCAGGGAATTATTTTATGCCCTGAAGAACGTGAAACAGCATGTGAGAAGGAGTGGGTAGAGATTTGATAAACCTGAACCTGCCATTTTGAAAAAATTGAAAGAGACACCAGAGACCAGGAGGGTGAAAGACAAGATTAAAAAACTGCCATTGGGTAGATTCTTAGAAATATTTCTGCCCTTATAGAAATTTAAATAGCAAAGCTATTTAAAACAGATTGAAACAAGATGAGAATAGTTTAGTCTAAACCACAGCAGATCTATTTTGGGGGGCACCCTTATAATTTGGAAAGTTGGGAGTAAGCCCTTCCTTCCCCCATTCCAAGTGATTGGATACTCTCTGCACAGCTAATATATGCCATTAGATACTCCTCTGCTGGTCCACATGGAAGAAGGAGATCAGCTGAGACTTATAAGATCAGATGGATTAATCTAAGGGTTTCCAGTACCCTCTAGTGACAAAACTGGAAAACTATTGACTTTTCTCCTACCTCTCTAAAGAGGCAATCTTAAGATGACAAAGATGCCATGTTTCTATTCCCTGACTCTACTTGTTGTAAAATAGTTCTCCCGCCATCCTGTCACTCCCACACGTAATGTTGAATGAGGGGCTTGATCTGTGTCTTCCTATTAGTACTGTAAGCTGCCTACTACAGTTTGGCATAGTGTATGAATAATGAGATGGTAAAAAGTAAAGTATAAACTTTGAGTATCAAGTTATAAAGTAGATGTGGTAAAACCCTTAGAAATCTCAAGTCAACGATGACCCGGTGGGCATGTGAGTGGCCGACATTTTGAGGTTCAGAGAAGAAGGGGGAAGTGAATAGAACAGTTATCTGGGTACAAACTTCCAGGTGTCGTCCCGCCCCCCCCCCATTGCGTGGTTTGTTTCGGGGTTTTTTTGGCTTGATGGCTTGGAGTGGCTGCAAAATGGCTAGGATCACACCTGCAGTTGAGTCTCTTATTAGGTTTATACAAATACTAAAGTGGTGCTGGTTCAAAGGTGTAGGTGACCCAGACATCATAACAGTGGGTGTAAGTGGAGCCAAGGGAATCTAAATATAAGGGTGGAGAAGGGTATAACTTAAGGATTGCCTTGAATTTGGACTACAGTCCCTGCTCTGAGATGTTTACAGTCAAAGAGCTTGATCTTGAAGCTTCCAGTGTGGCTACTCAGAGGATAAGGTACAGGCCCTAGGGTAACATTTGAGAAGAGATCAGGGGGGAGGAGGAGACCAAGGCATACGTTAATAAAATAATGAGGTTGCTTTGTTTAGTAACATGATGATTGAGGGTTAAATAAAATGTCTTAAGCATGGATATGGGGTGGCAGTCATACGTTAACTTCACAGGTGTTAGAGGGTACAAATTTCAGGGAGGAGTGGGAAAGAAAAAAGATGTTCAAGGTGATGGTAGGTTGGTGATTGGGAGTAATAGGACAAAACTAAGAACATGACCATTTAAGCTAGATCTCACCCAGAAGGCATCTCCCTGAATCAAATCGAATCACAGAGTTGGAAGGGACCTCGTGAGATCATCGAGTCCAACCCCCTGGGGTTTGAACCCAGGACCCTCTGCATGTTAAGCAGAGGTGCTAGCCATCTCATAGTTAACTCTTGCATCCTGGATTTGTGTGTCAGAGGAAGTTGAAGAAGCGCGATTATTCTGAACATTTGATACTACAGCGAATAAAGCACTGCAGAATGAATTGTAGGCACTAAGACTGTACTGCTGAAGTAGACGAGGTGACCTCTCTAACTCTGCAAATGTCCCAAGCAAGCAGTGACCATCTCTGGCCTGTTTTGCTTTCTGTGAGCTGAGTAAACCATAGTGCTCGCTGTAGAGCCTACCAGCCAGGAAATAGAGCTTTGTCACCCTTTGTTTCTGGAATCTGCCTCTTTTGGTGTCTCCTGATTTCATAGATAGAAAGTGAGTTCACCCATCAACCTCCCCTCACCATGGGCAGTATTAAACGTGGGTCTGAAATAAGTAGTGTAAGGATGGAGAGCTGAAAGAGTAGGCTGAAAGCTTTATTAAAATCTTTATTCTTTAACCTCTTTATTACAGGTAAAAGGAACCCAAATTCTCCCACAGGGGATAAAACCAAACAGTCGGCCTGTGTGATGTCTTGATCTGGAAGGAGCGTCAGGAGCATTGAAGACCCACAAAGAGCATTTGATGGAAAGTACAACTGTTTACACATTTTAAAAACCTGCAGACTTGTTCTCACACAGTGGTTTTTCAAACCAGTGTATTGTCCAGGATGCAGCTTGCACCTCCAGAGAAAGCACATATGCTGCATAAAGCATAAAATGTGGGTGGTTCCCACGTGAGGATTAACAGAGAAAGTGTTAATGTCAATATTTAATTGTGATAACTGGAATTCAGAGCTAAACCTGCATTGAGAGAAATGCAGGGGAGCTTTCTCCTCTTTAATGCTGCTATTTCAATCTAGCAATGGACTCGAAAGAACAGCATTGCATCAATTGGGAGAAAATTGTGAAGTCTGCAGAACACGTGGATTTTCCTTGTCCATAGACTACTGTTTCCATCAGCAGGGACTACCTAGAAGATTCAGTAACTGAGGAAGGAGGGCTTGGCTGGAAGACACTTGGGGATTAGTATACTAGCCTTTTATTTCATGTCATAAGACTAACACCTGAGCTGAATGATGTTGCAATAATTTCCCCTCAGGAGGTCAGTTTAGAATCTTAGAGGATGCTTCAGATCAAGATTGAGACACATTATCATCATATCCATGTGGGGCCTGAGACCTGGGTAGCAAGGAGTGCTGGAAGATTAAACAGGGACACAAGAGATAGCACAGGCCAGGGATGGCTGCCATAAAATCAGTTTAATCATTAATTCTGTTCCACTTGGTCTTCGTGGGAAGTGAGTGAGTAAAGGGACATCTTGAAGCCTGAAAAGATGAGGAGAGCTAGGTGAAAGTTTCAAATGTCTGTCTTACTTTCCATTTTTAGTTAACCCCCCTCTTCCAGAAACAAAAATCAAGGTCACCATCCCATAAATATGCTGGAGACACCAGTTATTTTTGCACATCCAAACTGGATTAATTCAATATTTGGACTATCATTTTGTCCTGTCATATTGATTAAATTTTTGCCATCCAGATCATCACAATATGTTGCCTTTAACAAACCTTCAGTGGTTATTAAGGAAAATACATCAAAATAGTAAACAAGCACTTAAATACAAATAATATATTTATACTAACATGATGTTGAGCTGGAGGAAATATGCTCTCTTTAAAGAAACTGAACAAAGTTCAGCGCACAGTTCAGTTGTATATGGAGTATGTAGTAAAGAAAACGCATCCGAAAGTGAGCTGTCCAGAACGGTCTGCTGGATCCTTGATCACTTTGTTTATGATGAGGGAGCTTTCTGCAGTTATAATATCCGGTCAGTTGAGTCCTGTCCCCAGCCAGTGCCCTGCTTGGAAGTTATTCATTGTAGCAGATTTCCTTCTGTCAGCAGGTCTGGCTCTCAAATAACATGATGATGGGTTTGATATCAGAACCTGAAGGCAGTTCTCTGTCTCTCCCTATTTTAATTCACAGGGACAGCAAATAATCATGAGCTGTTACACTGGGTATGTACCATATATATAATATGAATGACAAGTATGCTGTTGCTAAACATAAGAACCTCACTTGACTCAGCTAACCATGGTATCTTTTCCTCATTCAGTTGTCTATGTTCATCCTAAAGTGAGTTGACAAAGTGATTCAGTCAGTATAACCAGCCTGAGAGTAGATACAGCTAGTCCTCACTTAGTGACCTACTCATTTAGTGACCCCTCAGAGTTATGACCAGCTCTCTGATGAGTTGGTATTATGGCGATGTACGAGAACTCGCATCAACTCTCTCAGATTACCTATATTTACAGCACACTATGCAAACTAAGTTCAGTACATTAGAGCTTAAAACATTTAAAATATATTTAAAATGTTATAAATGATGCAAAGGTGACATTAAAACTATCTACCGATGGTTGAAAAACCCACTACCAGTAAAGTACATTATGCCTGAAATACCGGTAAGGGCTGCTCCTCGTTTAGTGACCAATTCGTTTATCAACCAGGTTTCAGGAACGGAACCCGGTCACTAAGTGAGGACTACCTGTAGTACCTCTATAATTGGCTCAACCAACTCCAACCCAACAGCAGCTCTTCTTTATAAAGCTTCCCTTCCCTGGGAACATAGTGAGGTAATGATCTACTCTGTCACTTAAACATGTGACTGACTTCATACAAGAGCAGTCCCACTGCCTAAAGCAGGGCTACTCACATATATGCATATTTTCAGGATTGTCTTGATAAGACTTGCTCCTTATTAACTGAACTGGCTTAGTTAGTCTTTGTTAATTGTTTGGCAGTTATGCTCTTCTTCCATTTGTTTAACTTCAATCTCTGGTAAAGGAATTAAGTTTGTCATGGCCATGATTGCTCCTCATATACTTTTAATAATTGGTCAGACAGTTGTCTGACTTCAGTCTTCTGGTGCTTCGCTATCTTCTGTGACTTAAAGTATTGGGTTTTTAACCTTTTCCTTATTTTTCTGATTATGACAAACTTAAAAGAAAATCAGTACCTCATCTATTCTTTCTCTATTAATTTCATTCCTTCCTCACTTATTAGTGGACCGACTTTCTCTTTTGGTGCTACTTTTTCCTCTGTTACAAAAGCCCTTATTTCCTTTAACCTCACTGGCTAATATAAACTTGGTTATCTATTTTTTTGCTGTACTTATTTTTCCTTACAGAATTTATCTGACTGTCCATTTTTGTTTTATCCAGCTTCCATGTACAATTTTTTGGTGTGTGTTTCCTCCTACTTTTAACGGCCTCAGGAATTAGTTTTATGCCTTTGCTCTGACAGGACTCTTCAGCCTTATTACACACAGCTAGATTTTAATAATATTTATTAGATTTCTTAATTTCCACTAAACTTGGCTGCCTTGCACTCTAATGCTGTACTTTGTGAACCCATTCCTTAACAACTTTAGTGGAGCACTTCTGGGATGCTGACAGCCTGTCCAAACTATCTGCTCTCAAATGCAGAATTCAGTGTTTCAGACCAGCAGGTTACTTACTTTTTACAGTGCAAATAAGACTGGCTGTTCCCATACCAACAGGTTTGTGCATGGGTTTGATAATCATGATTTAGTTTGACCAGCCTTATTGAGTGTGGTTCCCAAAATGCTTGGGGAACTTAAGGGCTGAAACTCCTGAAATGGATCGATGCCCCTCCAGTGGATAAAATGTAATGTGAGGGGCAGGGACAGATGTAAAGATCATCAGCACCTCATTAAGGGAAGGAGAGGTGGCAGCAGTCATCAAATGAACCCAGTTTGAGCTCTTGAACAAGAAGCCATCTTTTGATATTGCCAGTTATAACTGTGTCTAACCTTCCTTTTTGGGAAGATTATTTATGAGGAAGCAACTCTTACACTTTTTGGAGCCTTGATCCATGTCTATCAGTGAGAGGCCCTAGCTTCCCCTTTGGTCCAGCAGAGCCAGGGTTTTTTATCAACAGTCCTGGCACCTCATGAGGCCTATCCTTATGCATGGCCTTTTGTCATGGAATAACAAAATTGGGGGTCTCTGTCTTCTGGGAGAGACTTGAGTTCTTTGTTTGACAGTGTGCCAATTGATTATACATATTCGTGTCTCTAATGTGTCATGTGCGAAGGAATCACAAAAGATGCATTTTATGAATCAAATAAACATGTTCCTTACATGTTATGTTGAGGTAGTTTGTGTTCTATAGTTCCATATACCTATTCTCACAATTTCAATAACTTACTCTCTATGCATAAGTTGATCAATGCTGGGTCTTTTGGGTTTGTTTTTTGTTCTCGCTTTCGTACCTTCCCTCAGCCCCCATCATGGCTACTTTCTTGATGGCAATTTGTACAAACCTCACAATATCCTTCAAACTTCACTACAGGAGAAAGAACAGCTATGTGAGTATCTGATAAAACCATATGTTAGTGTGTGATTGCATATGCATTGTACAGGTAGCTATTATAGCCACATACATGAATTATGCATTATTGCCTCCAAGGTGTGCTGTTTCCCATGTAGTGTTCAGCCTAAGCCTAAGGCAAGTGGTAATCCACTGTGAGGATGCACCCTGTCATGTGTTACTGTCAGCATGTACCTGGTGTTGAAATCAGTTATATATCTATTTTCAGGCTTCTTTTTTAAGCCTCTAACTTAATTCCCAGAGGATCCTCTCTTCCTCCCCTCATGCCCTTTTGTTAAGAAATTAGACTTGCATTCTGTGCAGCAGGAAGATCTTTGACAGATGTTTGACTGTATTTGTTAACAGGTGTCTGGGCAGTTAAAATTCCCCATGAATACAGTCCCCTGGGGTTTTGAGCACTTTAGGAAGTGCTCCATAATTTTTTCATTCTCTTTTCTAGTTGTTGTGGGCTGCAGCACATGCCCACTTAAGTTGTTTTTTTGTGTGGAGGCTGGGGGTTGTTGGTTTTTTGTTGTTTTGTTTTGGTTTTTTGTTTTTCTTTTTCCCCAATGCTGCTCTCTTTATTGCTGAGTTGTATCTTGGTGCTGTTGTAAACAATCTTGACAAAATGCTTTCCTTTCTTCTCTCTCCATCACTATGTAATTTGTACCTATCAATAATGACATTTAATTTGAGAGTCAGCCACCCCACTGCCTTTCAGCTATCCCCATGAAATCATAATAGCTGACATTTAAGTAACTTCTCTTCATGAAATATTCTTTCTTCTGTACATGAAATACTCTTTTTGTTCCTGATTACATATCTCCTGTCTGAATTCTGTATGTTGAATTGCATAAAAAATTACTTGAGGTAACCAAAAGCTCCTTCCTTTCCTAGCTACATTTTAAAGTCTGCTTAGCAATCACTGCCAGTGCACAACTTTGGAGATGTGCACTCCTTGTGCTTAAGTGGCAGTAGTCTCAACCAGTTTCCTTATAGTTGAAAGTATAGCAATGCTTCATGAACCCCAAACCATTAATATCTACTTGTATTCCAGCCATAAAGTAATTTTCCTTGTCTGTTTTCTTCACTTGCACTTTTCCAGCATGACTCCCCAAGAAAATCAGTAATAACTTTTGGTAAGTATTCTCATGTAATCAGTGAGCATTCCAGGTATTAATAACGTCTTTGTGTTACAAGATCCTGTTTATCCTCAGTCTGCAGAAGAATGCAGGAGTCCTTCATAGCAAGAGGTTTGGAGAAGTCTGGATCAGAGGTGGCCCAACAATTCCAATACTCAGGGCTGTTTCTTAATTGAACACCTATTACCCTTACTCTTTGCTCCAATTTTTAAAACTTCCTGTCTAGTCACCCTAGTCCTTGTTCAGTCCTTCTACTAAATAATGCAAATAAATAGTGCCCCTTTCTCACAGAGCGTGTCTCCACAACAGGTCTTGCAGTGTTTCACAATCTCTTAATGTAGTTATCCTCCAACACCTCTGATGTTGGAAAGCATTATCCACTCCCATTTTACAGACGATAAACTGAGGCACAGAGGCTAAGAAGTGATTTGGCTAAAGTCACATGGGCAGTCCTTGGCAGGCAGGAAATTGAAGCTAGACCTCCCATGTCCTAGGCCAGCATTCTAACCATTGACCTACCTTTTCTCCAGAGTAATGAAATAGAGCAGTGGTTCCCAACCTTTTCTCTGCCATGGCACACCTTGGTACCTTCAAATTTTAAGGCACACCACCATTAAACTCATGAATATTCAAATTAACTTAAACTGCTTATGAATATTCATGAACCATGGCACAGTGTTTCGGAAATGCTGCTATGCGGGATAGTAGGGGTAGCAGAGCAGGGGTGGCAAAACAGAAGAGGTCAGGAGTCATGTGCAGTGGCAGGAGTGAGTGTGGGGAGTAGAGCAGGGCAGGGGTGGCAAAAGAGGACAAGGGCAGCCATGTGGGGAACAGCACAAAGGTGGCAAGAGGAGAGGGGAAAGGAGAACAAGAGTGGCTTTGTGGGGGACAGGAGGTAACCTGGGGAGTGGGAAGGTAGGGCAGGGGAGCATGGTGCAGCACCCACTTCCCCCTTCTCCACAGTGGCTCCCCCCTGCCACCCAGGGCAAATCCTCACCCCACTGCTGCTCCCTCCTACCCCAGTGGGTCCCGTCCTCCCCTCCCCAAGCCCCCTGCTGCCTGTGATGGACTCTACCATCACCGCAGGGGCCAGAACCAGGCCTCCAGCCCCCAGCTACATCCCACACACACATCCAGCTCATGCCCCAGCTACACCCCCCCCCCAAACAAACAGCCACCCCACAACCACATTACACACCCTCTGCTACACATCCATCTCTGCTACACACACACACCTGCCCCACACAACCTCCAGCAGCACCTCAAAGCCCTTACCTGGGCTGTTTGCAGGCTGCCTGACACAAGCTGCTCCACCCTGCAGGGGGAGATTCAGACACTCCAGGCCTCTCTCCTCTCTCTGCTGGCTGTGTTAAGGTGGAGCAGGGCTTAAAGTGGAGCCACCTGAACCCTGCATTCTAGCTGCTCCTGCTACTTTTAGGGGGACTGCTGGAACTCCACGTTCCAGTGCCTTCCTCTATTTTTAGGGGGGCTGGAATGCTGCCTGGCTAAAAATAGGGGTCCCTGGAACTGTGTTCCAGTGCCTTTCCCCTTACTTTCACCCCTGCCTGTTCCCAGCCCTGCACAGCCTACGTGGCTGGGCTGAGCAGGGAGGGAACTTTAACTCCAGCTCTTGGGCATGCTTGTGGCGCACTTTGGGTGTTCCTGTGGCACACCAGTTGGGAACCACTGAAATAGAGCCCTGTAAATCTGCATTATATCTGCGGATACAATGCGGATAGCCACAGACCATTCCTTGTGTATGGAGATTGGATACAGGTCCACATATTTTTATCTGTGCAGAGCTAGAACCCTCAAAATATGTGGATATCTGCATTATATTTGCATCCACAGATACGTGGATATCAGCAGAACATTTCTGGTGGATGCAGATCGGATGTGGATCCACATATTTGTATTTGTGCAGGACTCTAGAGTGAAAGCTCCAAAATACAGGATGGGAGGCATGTTTGCCACATGGAGCCAGCCCCTACACTAAGCAAAAAAATCATGAAGAATGCATGTGTGCCAAAAACAGGTGTGGGGTAAATATATCAACTGCTTGGGTCAACAGAGTTGGTGGCATCCGGAGTCAGACACTGTTCATTTAGCAAACTTCAGAAAAGAAATCCTATGTGCGGGTGTTGGTTTGTGGCTGGAATCTGGATTAAATTGGTGGTATCTGAGATTCCTACTGGAGAAATTAAAAGTTTTAGGCTAAATGCCTGAGCTAATTTCAATAGGGCAGAACTATGGAATACTCTTTCTATATTAGATTGGGTTCTGTTTTTTAATAAATGCTGACCAAAGTGAACAATCAGGGCTATTTTCATTATTATACCCTCCTATTTTTCTTCACTGAGAAAGAAAGGACCAAGGAGAGCCTGTCAGAGCTACATGGGGGACTCTTCGAGAGAGAGATTTCAAAGGAAGAGCCAACTCCCTTAAAGGGCAAGATTTTTGGTGAAATGGTTTGTAGTACATATGTTAGATATCCTGAGGAAAGGGCATTTAAGTATTTTAAAAGAAAGATGACTTAAGTTTTCAAGGAACTACCAGTAATCATTTTTCTGTTGCTGTGTTTAAGATCTTCTCTATAGAATTGAGATACAATTTTGGCCATCCTTAATCTTACATCAGAAACCATTTCTTTGGCAGCCCCCCCAAGGTGACTATTTGCTGTAAGAAGCAGGAGCCACGTCTAAACAAAGTGTGATCATTTTTAGCCAGCTTGTTAAATGCAGAACACTGCTGTACAAGGATCAATTGCTCTTACTTAGCATGGTCATTAGTCATAGTGTGCTGCTATTGGCAGAAAGGAAATTTAGTGTACTGAGGGATAACTTGCTCCAATGATAGAAATTAGAAAAAGAACAGATCACTGGGTCATTTTGTCTACTGCCCTACCCTGCCACAAGATTAGTCCCTGCACTACACTTTCTAGTGCTTTGTAAGTGATTCCACCACTTTGTCTTTGGGAGTCTGTTCCCACAGTCTAATTGATCTTGTGGTTTGGCGGAAGTTATAAAATAACACTTCAGATCTAGAGGCTCTGATGGGCGCGTCAGTGGAATAATGACCTTTCCTTTGGTATATTAAAGCATTTGCTGTTGCCCTTTTGAGATGGAGACACAGTAATAAATACAGAGCAAATATAGTGAATGTCTGATGAGCATTTTAATAAATCAAAAGTTTTCTGAAGGAAAACTGAGTTCAGTGGCTGCTGTTTTCCCACTAACTTCTGACCTACTGTAAAAGTATTAATTTCTGCTACTGTCCCAAATCATGCTCACTTACACCAGTATAAATCCAAACTAACTGCAGTCAAGTCAGTGTGGTTGGTCTGAATTTACACTGATGTTTATTGACAGTAGAATCTGATACCCCACTGCTCCCCATTTCCTATTTGCATCCAAGGAGATAGACACAAGTAGGAGCTTGTTGCAGATGGTGTGCCCTGGAGCCAGTGAAAGGATGTTGACAGGCTTAATCTTGCTTTGGAATCTCCTATGTGAGAGGTGTTTGATGCAAAATAGGAGAGGAATTTACCTCTGTTCTGCAGCCTCTCTGATGGCTAACCCCCTGCAAAAGAGCTGGTCCTGGGAATATCCCTGCTGCAGGAAGTGCTCTGCAGGAGTCAGAGAGCTAGTTCTATGCTCCCCTAACACTAGGCCAGAGCCTAGTGTACTGGGATCTATGTTAGGCCTACAGCCTGATGATTCTGTGCTCCACCAATGGCCCAGAGAGGCAACTGAAGCAGGGTCACAATTGATGGTGGTTCCCAAGGCTGCCCTGGTTTGGTCTGGGGGCCAAACACTGGGCAATCTACCAGCAGCACAAGTCGGCAGGTTGGCATGCACTGAACAGAACAGAGCTGCAGAAGGCTGTTGGGAGTGGACACACTTTTTTCTGCAACAACTTATGAGTGCTGTAGCTCACCTGTTCCTGGTGCAGCAGCCATCAGCTGACAAGAACTGTCTCCTCTACTGTGCCACAGAAGTGGGGGTGGGGTTGTGGTGCTCTCAGACTGTAGCAGCTTAGGGTAGGATGGCGGGGGAGGGGTGAGCAGGAGTACATTTCCTCCTTCCTCAAGGTGAGAGAGAGAACTGTGTAGCTTATTAGTGTTACTCAGAGCTGGAATACACCAGCCCACTAAGATACCAGCAGCGTACTGTGACTTGGATGCAAGGACTATAGCCACCTCAGCAGCTAACCCCAGTAACCACTCAAACACATTGCTGAGTGAAAGAGTATTTTATCTGGACCATCAGGAACAGGAAAGATTGCAGATAACCTAGGTCTAGAAGCTTAACCAGTTCACAATGAGTAATAATGGCTGTTGTGTGGGACTGGGGGAAGGAGGGGATGGAGTGAGCAAGACAGTCCAATTGACAGCTAAGGCTCTTCAGTCCCAGGGGCTGGGGTGCACTCTCCAGTCTAGTCTACATTCTAGAAAACAAGAACTTGCAGGTTTCCACGTCAGACTCAGTTAGTGGTGTCTCTCTAATTGGGGCCCTACTGCATGGCTACTTCCTTGCTGCTGCTGCTGCTCACACGTATGGACCTGAACCCAGCTGTAATGTCTGGCACTCACAGCCTGTTTCACACGTGGCTCTGTACATAGCTCCTGGGGACTCAACTTGTCTCTGCATTCAGCTTTTCTGCAGTTCTGGGCTGACGTCATCATGCAGCTGTCCCAAGGTTCCCAGTTAGTTCCCTGGTTCAGGACCCTTTCATCTATCTCTGTAGGGGAAAAGAATGTACAAGGGGAGCAATGTTCCCTATAAGCTGCGTGGGCGTGCAGCTGCGCAGCCCACAGCAGCTGCCCAGCGCAGGGAAGGCTGCCAGCCATGCAGGGCCAGCAGCCAGAGTCCCGGCTCAGAGCTCCTCTGGAGCAGGGAGTTATTAAAACTCCTGCCCAGAGGAGCTCTAACAGAGCATACCCAGAATGTCTGAGCATGCTCTCTTAGTGCTTCTCTGGCCCCAGGAGCTGTGGCTGGGCCATGCCACTCCAGTGGCAGGGTAGAATTGTGGGGAGGTGGTTGGGAAGGCTGGGGTGTTACCAGGGGAGCGGGCCTGCGGGGGGGGGCATAGGGCTGGCAGGATCGGGCCTGCGCGTGGGGCGGGGTTGCCGTGCAGCGAGCAACATGAGTTGCTCAGCTGCCTGAGGCTCTTAGAGGGAACATTGAAGGGGAGGGGGCTGACGAGTCCCCTGTGTAACAGGTTCATCACATGTGATGTGAGGAGTGGTATGGGTGAAACTCAATAGACCAGTTACTGATCCAGCACCTCAGCACTATGCTTCCCATTCTTGACTGTCTGAGATCTGTCAGCAGCCTCACTCTGCTTCCTAGTGAGAGGAAGTGGAAAGAAGATGAAGCTTGTAAATGGCCTTGTTGTTCCAGGACTTGGGCCTGAGGGTTTCTTCTGTCTCCAGTGAGACCCAGGTGGGTGGGAGTCCATCATCTTCTTGCCTCTACTTCCTAGCTGCAGGTCAAATGGTAGTCAGGAGGGGAGCTGCTGTCAGCTCCCAGTCAGGAGCTGAGCACTGGGGGCTGGTCTTGGTTTCACTACCAACGGTCCTGGGATGCTCGCCAAGACAGCACAATGAGTGAGTCACAAATTTGTACATGGTGTGACTCAGGTGAGAAAAAACAAAGTAAACTCCAAGAGCTTTGCTCTTACTGCTTCTAATACTATTGTACTAATACAAATGTAGGTATACGTCACAGGAACAGCTTAAGTCAGCTACCTCTGGGCTGACCAACCATCAGGCAGATCAACTGATCCTGCACACGTGGCAGCTCCATCTTGCTTGTCCATATGCCCCACAACTACTCATACGTCCAGTGTGGGTGACATGGGGTGGAAGCAGGGTTCTCTCTGCAGTTCTCTCTCCTAGTGCCTGTAATCCCGCACCACAGGGTGCCCAGTCCTTCACTTATCTCTTGTCATAGCTTCTCCTGCATTCCTCCCAGCCAGAAAGTTCTAGCAGTTTAGAAGAGCTGGGAGGGAGAGTGAGTGAGGCTATGTCTATACTGATGATGACAAAATTGCTGCCATCAGCCTGGCATTCCGGAAGCACTTAACAGCAAGTCTGAACTTACTGCTGCGCTTCTGGAAGTTGGTGCCGGAAGTCCTGGGCCCCAGCAGATGCAGGGGAAAGCCAACCGCGAGGGATTTGTGGTCGGCTTTCTCCAGTGAGTCCCGGCAGCTTAGGAAGTCACCGGCATTTACACAAGGCATTTTACATGCCTTGTGTTGCGTAAATGCCAGTTGACTGCTGCCAGGAAAAGCCCTAAGTGTAGGCGAGGGCTAAGTCAGCAACAGAGGGCCTGGTGCTGGCCATGGCACAAGAGACATGTGACAGAAATAATTCTAGCCCCTGGACCCTGCAAACATTCCCCCAGGCTACACCGTCCCTCTAACACACCTTGTTCCAGGCTGCACTTTCTCCCCCTGCCAAGGCTGTTTCCCCACTCTGGCATTCTGAGTGCAGAAGGTGGGGGCCCACAACAGGCCTGAAAAGCCACTGGCCTTAAAGCCTGCTCTTAAAACTCTCCAAGGCCTCCAGTTCCTGGCCTTGGAGTGGTATCGCTGCCACCACCCAAATGCAAAAAACCTCTTGAAACCCAGGAAGGTGCACTTGGGAATTTCTTCCTGTGAGGTATCCTCCATCACTTTTATTCCTCCTTCAGGAAAGTGACTGAACTCCAGCTGCAATGTGAGCTGGAACTGGAACAGAGTCCCCTTTAGTAGCTGCCTGTGCAGTCTGAGGCACATGCACACAAACCTCTTGCCCTTCCAGGACACGGAATCAGAACTTACTTAAAAGGTAAAATCTTTAATCAAAAAGACCAGATAAACACAGAGAGTTGCTTCTCTGGGAATTAACTTAGGTAGTTACAGGGTAGTGGGAGGGGGTACATGTGCTCAGCACAGAGAAATCCAAAAACAAAGAAAATACCCTGACTGCATCTAAGAACACATTCCCTGTTCTACCCATGCCTGGTCAGTAACAAACTTAACTTTATCTTTGGTAAGGATGTTGCTGGATTCTTCCTCAGGCCCCTCTGGCGGCCTCCTGATCCTTCCAGGAGCTCTGCTGCATCCAAACAGGAACTGGCCCAGCTGCTGTTCCAATTCAAAAACCTGTGCTTCATTCCTATTGGCTGTCCTGTGACTCACTGACCAGAGTGTTAACCCCTTCCTCCCTAAGGGTTACTACACCCCCCATAACACCATCCCTAGGCTTCATGCTTCTCCCAGTCTCTATTGGCTTTTTCAAACACCCCTCAATCATCACAGGCATTCCTCAAATCCCAGTCTCTTGCTCTCTGTCTTCCAATGTTTCCCAATGTTTTCTCTCCAGCTGTGCATGCATACTCATATACATACTCTATTTCACCTCTCTGGGGGATCTGCCCTGATCTTTCTTTTCCATTCACACACACACACTCCCTGTGGGAGAAAAAAACAAATAATTTGACTAGAAATAGCACAAATGAACCTGCATAAAATTTGACACTTTGGCAAAGCTGTAAGAGCAGGGGACTGGACTAGATGACCTCTCTTCAAATCCTATGGTTCTATGGAACACCAGTGCTCATCTGAATCTGCAATCTGATGTTTGGTAGAAGGAAGGTATTATACAGAGTGAGCAAGGGTGATTGCTACAGTCAGTGCACTTACAGGAGAGTGGGAAAACAGTAAAGAGATACTTTTATTTCTATATACCCATTCTCATTAGTCTCCATTTGTGCTTAGCTAGGGGTTGCTTTGGAAACTGCCATAGTAGACCTAGCTGTTGGTGGTGAGCAGGACTTTGAGCAAAAATTGGTGGGATGGGAACTAGGGTATTATTGGGTAAGTAAAAATCTTTAATTCCCCACAAAAGAGAGAGTAGTGTTCTGACTACCCCTGCCCCTTGCAAACAAGTCCATAGAAATGAACTGGCTTATTTTCAAGCCTGAAAGTTCAATGCAAATGTCACCCTATTTTATATATCCCAATGGAAAACAGCAAAGAAAGAGTACTAAATTAGAGGAATAAAAAATTGTTCATAATATTTACTTAGTTGTCCTTTTCCCTCAAAAAAAAATACTGATGTTGTTTGGATGAAAAATTAAAGACCAGAATGATGGTATGAAATTAAAAATGACTTAACATCTGAATGAAATACTGTCTTAATTTTGTTTTTGAAAAATTGTCCATTTATATGCTTTTTAAGGGGTTTATTTCAGAGTAATTGCTGTTTTAACAGTAATTTTTTGTGGGGAGGGGTTATGGGCAGGTAATAACTTTGTGCTTTTCACCCTCTCCATTTCATTGCTTTACTTGTACACAACAGCTTACTGCTGGTAAAACCATGACAAAGCTCTTCTTACCAAGCATGTTGTTTGTTTGCAGAGGAAGGTCATGCACTGTTCTTTAGTCATATAGCACACTAAAACTGGTGGAACCTTAAAAAAAAAAAAAAGTCTCTTTTCATATTAGAAAGAGCCATACAGTTGATGTGCTGGGTTGACGCACACACCCCGGGTTCTGCACAGTTGCGGTTATTAAAAACACTGCACCTTTTTTTGCAAGAGTAGAAGTTTTAACATTAATGACTTGGCAATTTCCAGGTTGAAAAATTAAATTTGACATTATGTCCCTAATTTCGTGTTTCATTTGGATACATTATTCCCTCTCCACCCCACCCCCATTGTTGTTTTGTGTTGCTCTTGGATCTGAAAAGGAGAAATAATTTGGTATAATCCCCCCTCCTGTTTCTTTATCATAAATAAAGAAGGTCTGAAAGATAATTTTCTTTTCTTTAAAGAAAAAAATTCATTTTGTTCTCCCTCCCCCCAAGCCCCATTCTTACAATGCTCGGGGATAGCAAATCTCATCTTCCCTTTCTTTGCTAGAAGTTTTCTTAGTGGACTCAGAAAACTGGTATGAGGGCTTTCTTAGCCCTTAAGTGAAGGGATGAGATCAGTGATGACTCTTTAACGAAGATCTTTTTTTTTTTCAATTAACTCTTGGACTAAACAGATAAAAAACAAAAGGTGTAGTTGGACTCCTAGTACTTCTCAGTTATTCAGGTTTACTTCCTTGGTACATGTGATGACATCTTAATATTTCTTCAGTTGTTTATAAAGCCTTCTGTGAAAAGAAGGGAAGGCAAGAGGTGAATTTCCAATTTTAAGAAGCACTCAGAGATAAAGCACTTTAGACTGCCTTTGTACATAATTGGAGGGCACAAATTTTATATTACCTTTTTTAAAAAACTGCTATGTTAGCACTGGCTGCATTTCAGAGGTAGGTAAACTGATTTCTTCTACAAGGATGAGAAGCAGTGGGCTAAAATGACAAGAGCAGGGCTGTCCCTAGGAATGGACGGAGCCCAGGGCCAATCAGCCTGTGGGAGCCCCCTGCTATCTGGGGTGCAGGGGATGTGTGGAGCTGCTTTGGGCCAAAGGATGGCCTCTGTGCTCCCTCCTGCCCTACCCCAAGCGGGCTCGTCTGCTTAAGGATGGCTCTGTGTGAGGGTTAGGAAAAACTTCCTGTCAGGGTGGTTAAGCACTAGAATAAGTTGCCTAAGGAGACTGTGGAATCTCCATCATTGAAGATTTTTAACTACAGGTTAGAGCAGGGGTCTGCAACCTTCAGCTCTGGAGCCACATATGGCTTTTTGACCGCCCCCTTGTGGCTCCTGGTGGGGGCCCATTCCTTGTTCCAGGTTCTTCCTCTCAACCCCCACAACCAGGGGACCCTGTGGCATGGTCCAGCTTCCCCAGCTAAGAGGCTACACCCATTGCAGCTCTCAAAGCATTGGTTTATTGAAGTAATTTTTTTAAAATGGCTCTTCTTACCTTTTGGGTTGCTAACCCCTGGGTTAGACAAACATCTTTCAGGGAGGTCCTATATACTACTTAGTCCTGCCATATGTGCAGGGGATTGGATTAGATAACCTCTTCAGGTCCCTTCCAGCCCTGTGAGTCTGTGAATGGTGTCATTTAAATGTAAGACAGAGCATCAATAAAAGAACATCAATATAGGCTGTATATGATAGATATCCAGAATGTAACCTGTTTCTACTTGTAATGAAAAAACCTAATAGATTAATTTTCAACTCACACACTAGATTTATTGCTTTCCAGTGCAGCTGGAGTAGCTTAAATACTCTGCCCTATGTGAACAAAGAGTATGTTCAATGTGAACAGATTGAATTTTCTAATCAACGAGATCCATTGAGTATCCAGGTAAGTGAGTAAAGAACATACCAAATCTACAAAAATGGTGAATACATTGTAATATGGGGGTCATGAGTGAAAGACACAACCATTTCCCAAATCAAGGAAAATTACCTTCACCTCCTAAACCTCCAGGCTACTCCCAATACTCCCACTCCATCAAAATCCCCATTGAGAGAAAATGTCCTTGTTTATGCATACTGTTATAGCCTTCAATTTATGGGGCCTAACTTTTGAACCATCTCTATCTTATCAGATACTGTGACATTAAAAATAAACTAATTAAAAAATAGAAAGCAAACTGGTAAAAGAGGAAGATAAGTGTATCATATGATAAGGAGAAAAGGCAATAGTCATAATTCTCCAGTGTGAGTCACAAAGAGGAAAGGGTCTTCTTGCTGGATCCATCCCCTGGTTCTGGTTCTTCTGAAGCTTTATTTTTTAGGATGCTAACCTTTGAGACCCTAGCCTGCTTCTATAGAAGTCAACAGATTGACTTCAGTGAAAACAGGATCAGCCCCTTCTTTGTCTCCTTTCCCATCAGGCTTCTTTCTTTAGTCTTCCTTCAAATGTTTTGTTTTCATATAATATCTTGCAGTGAATTCATCAGGCTTTAGAGAGTCCCAAAGTGGTCATTTGTGAGTTTACCTTCCTTTCAAAATTCTTATTCACCAAAACCACCGCCAGCTCCCTGAGTGGTGGCACAAGAGTGACACTTGGTGGCTAAAGAAGAGAAATGCAGTTTCTTCATCCAACTTGATCCCATTTCAGGGCTGGTGAGAGGAAAAAGAGCCAGAAGATTCTGTGTGGTGTTCATGTGACCAACCAGTTGGTCTGAGGGCTATCACTCCCAAAATCCACTTGGGAGTCTTTCTGAGAACATTGAGACAACCCCAAAAAAACCCTAATAGTTTTATGTAATTCAGTTCTGTTTCACAGAATGGAACTAGAAAGGCAAGACAATGGGGTCTTTTTTATGGCACCAAAAGGAAAGAAATATACAGAGTAATAGAGTTGAAAGTCACAAGGGACCAGTACAATTTATTTTGGCATCAAGTCACCTTCTTGCATGAGCACTGCATGTGCTTACTATGTTGATGTATAGTATAAACGGAAATTATTTTGGAGTTGGAAAAATCCACTGTGGGGACCATAGTCATGCAAGTGTGAAGGACCATGCCCCTCTTATTAATGTGCAGGACATGGGGGCTGGATTTGCAGCAGTGGAGTTCCCAAAGTGCAAGCTGTTGCACCACTGCAATTCAGGAACCCCATTACTGCTTTATTGAGAGTGCAGGAATAAACCATCCCACTGTGCAGAAAATATAGCAAATATGGCAGGCAACCACCTTGGCTTAACAGTGAAATCTTCAGTTAGCTTAAAAACAAAAAAAAGAAATTTACAAAAAGCGGAAGCTTGTACAGATGGCTAGGAAAGTGTATAAAGATACTGCTTGAGCATGTAGGAGAGAAACGAGGAAGGCCAAAGCATAACTGGAATTGGGACTAGCAAGGGAAGCAAAGGGTAACAAGAAGAATTTCTTCAAGTCTGTTAGGAACAAGGAGGTCAGGGAAAGTGTGGGTCTCTTACTGAATGGGGGAAGCAATCTAGTGATATAATGTGGAAAAAGCAGAAGTACTCGATTTCTATTTTTGTTTTGTTTTTTTGTTTTGCTTCTGTCTTCACAGACAAGGTCCGATATGAGACTACTGCGCTGGGCAGTATGGTATGAGGAAGAGGTGAGCAGCCCTCCATGATGAAAGAACAGGTTCAGGAATATTTAGAAAACCTGGATGTGCACAAGTCCATGAGACCAGATGCAATGCATCCAAGGGTGTTGAGAGAGTTGGTTTATGTGATCGCAGAGCCATTGGCTATTATCTTTGAAAACTCTTGGCAATTGGGGGAGATAGTGTCCAGCATTTAAAAAGAAGAAGAAGGAGCTAGGGAACTGCAGATCAGTCAGCTTCCCCTCAGTCTCTGGAAAAAGCAAGGTGCAGGTCCTCAAGAAATCAATTTTGAAGCAGTTGGTGAAGAAAAAGTTAATTGTGAAGAGTGAGCACAGATTGACCAAGGGCAAGTCATGCCTGACCAACCCGATTGCCTTCAGTGATGAGATGACTGGCTCTGTGGATTTAGGGAAAGTGGTGGACATGATTCACCTTGGCTTTAGTTAAGCTTTTAACATGGTCTTCCACAGTATTTTTGCCACCAAGTTACAAAACTATGGGTTGGATGAAGGGACTATAAGGTGGAGAGAAACCCAGCTAGATCATTAAGCTCAATGGGTAGTGATCCCACAGCCCACCATCTAATTGCCAGCCATATCAAGTAGAGTGCCCCAGGTGTCAGTCCTAAGGCTCCTTTTGTTCAACAAATTAATGATCTGGAGGATGGGGTGGATGGTGCCCTCAGCAAGTTTGCAGATGACACTAAGCTGGGAGGAGGGGCAGATGTGCTGAGGTGTAAGGGTAGGATATACAGCAGTGGTTCCCAACCTTTTCTCTGCCGCGGCACACCTTGATACCTTCAAATTTTTCGAGGCACACCACCATTAAATAACTCACGAATATTCAAATAAACAAATTATGAATATTCATGAACCACAGCACAGGGTTTCGGATATGCTGCTATGTGGAGTAGTAGGGGTAGCAGAGCAGGGGTGGCAAAACACGGGAGGTCAGGAGTTGTGTGCTGTGGCAGGAGTGAGTGTGGGGAGCAGAGCAGGGCAGGGGTGGCAAAAGAGGATGAAGGCAGCCATGTGGGGAACAGCACAAGGGTGGCGAGAGAGGAAGGGAGAACAAGAGTGGCTTTGTGGGGGACAGAAGGTAACCTGGGGAGTGGGAAGGCAGGGCAGGGGAGCATGGCGCAGCACCCACTTCCCCCTTCTCCACAGTGGCTCCCTGTCAGCCAGGGCAAATCCTCACCCCACTGCTGCTCCCTCCCCAGTGTATCCTGTCCTCCCCTCCCCCCACCCCCTGCTGCCTGTGATGGACCCCCCCATCACTGCAGGGGCCAGAACCAGGCCTCCAGCCCCCAGCTACACCCCCCCCACACACACAGCCACCCCACAACCACAGCTACACACCCTCTGCTACACATCCACCTCTGCTACACACACACACACACACACACACACCTGCCTCATACAACAGCAGCCCCCTTCCCCCAAAGCCCTTACCTGGGCTGTTTGCAGGCTGCCTGACGCAAGCTGCTCCGCCCTACAGGGGGAGATTCACACACTCCTGGCCTCCCGCAGCCCTCTGCTGGCTGGGCTTAAGGTGGAGCAGGGTTTAAGGTGGAGCCAACGAAACGCTGCTTTCTGGCTGCTTGTGTTATTTTTAGGGGGACCACTGGAACTCCACATTCTGGTGCCTTCCTCTATTTTTAGAGGGGCTGGAATGCTGCCTGCCTAAAAATAGGAGGTCCTGGAACTGTGTTCCAGTGCCTTCCCCCTTACTTTAACCCCTGCCTTTTCCCAGCCCTGCACAGCCCACATGGCTGGGCTGAGCAGGGAGGGAACTTTAACTCCAGCTCTCGGAGATGCTCACGGCACACTTTGGGTGTTGCCGCAGCACACCAGTGTTCTCCGGCGTACTGGCTGCGAACCACTGATATAGAGTGACCAAGAGAAATTGTTGGATTGAGCCAAAAGAAATCTGATGAGGTTCAACAAGGACAACAGCAGTGTCTTGCAGTCAGGATATAAAGACCCTACACACTGCTACAGATTGGGGTCCGTTTGGCTAGGCAGCAGTTTTCCAGAAAAGCATCTGCGGGTTACAGTGAAAAAGAAACTGGACATGAGTCATTAGTCTGCCCTCATTGCCAAGAAAGCTATTGGGCTGCATTAGTGGGAATATTGCAAGTAGATCAAGGAAAGTAATTTTCTCCATCTATTTGGCACTAGTAAGGCTAAATGTGTTGTATCGTGGTCCGTTTTGGGCCCCCATTGCACAATGTGAACAAATCAGAGAGAGTCTAGCAGAAGGCAATGAAAATGAGGAGCATGGGCCTAAGTTGCAGTGGGGGAGGTCTAGGTTGGATATTAGGAAAAACATTTTTATTAGGTGGATGGTGAAGCACTGGAATAAGTTGCTTAGGGCAGTGGCAGAATTTCCATCCTTAGAGGTTTTTAAGGCCCTGCTTGACAAATTCCTGGTTGAGGTTAGCCCTGCTTTGAGCAAGTGGTTGGGCTAGATGACCTTCCAAGGTCTCTTCCAACCCTAATCTATGATTTGCAATCTAGCCACTGTGTCTTGCACATCGCTGTTCATGCCAGTGGCCTCTGCTACAAAGATACCCAAGGTGGTGTGTGGAGTTGAAGTAGGGTTCCCACCAAATATGATAGTTGGCCTCCCTTGCCTTCTGGTATATCTGACACACTTCATTTATGTTCATTCAGCATTGCAGCAGGTCCTTGTTGTGCCATTTTTCCAGCATCTCCCATGCTATCTTTTTCATTGATGTCCATGTTTCTAAAGCTGCTCCATAGCTGTGCTTACACAGCCTCTTTTCTCCAGACGCCTAGCTGATCCAATATCTCCTGTCTACTCCTAGATTGAGTACCTCTGGAGCATGCTGTCAGCATGGTCTGCTGGACAGTTGCACACAGCACTGGAGAACTACGAGGTGGGATCACCAAGCTGGAAAATCAGGAAAAGACATTTAAAAAATATAAAAAGCTTTAAAGGAGCTGTGGGGCTTCTGACTTCCATGACCCTCGGCAATGGAGTACACAATTGTGACCAGAACTGTCAGTGTCAAATATTGAGAGCCAGATGCTGGAGGAATGTTAAGGTCAATGTAAGTAATGCAGGGTTTATATTCACAGAGTGTTGATCTAACTACATTGCCCCTAGCTCAAAATTGATTGGGGAAATGGAGTTGCTGGGTCACTGTAATGAGGTGCTTACATCAATGTGAGACAAATTTAAGTACAGGCACATACACAACTAGGTTGACACATGATGACTTATATCAACTTAATTTTTATCATAGACCAGACCTCATCCTCATGCTGGTCTGTTTGGTTATGGCTACACTACAGAGCACAGCTACACCACAGCAAGTTTCCTGTGTAGCCACTCAAGCCAGTGGAGAAATCTCTTAATTAAGACTTAATACACCCACAACAAGTGGCAGCAGCTATGCCAGTGGGAGACATCACGCCATCTTCATTGGAGCTGAAATAGGCATTAGTTATGTTACTGGCTAATTCACACCCCTGAGTAACAAATTTAGGTCAATTTAAGCTGCAATGTAGCCATAGCCTCAGCTCCTCTACTAGCTGTTTTCAGTTCTTTGTTGGGAGTTCTTCGATGGATGCAGAATATTTATGAAGCCTGTCACCACTGCCGGTTTATGTGCTTTTTCCATGCCAGCCACATATGGTGGACCCTTATACTAGGTGTCTGTAACAGTGCACTATCAGCAGCACCCTAATCATTGATATAGCTGCATCTGAAAGAAGGCTGCCCCCATCCAGCAGGAGGTATTTGGAATTTCTCTTGGGGAATTAGGGGCAATGGGGTGGTAATTACTGGACTAATTATGTAATTGGGGAATATAAATGGAATGAACAGGGGCTCTAAAGGAAAGTTCAGAGTGTAAGCCTGGGCTCAGGAGTGAGGCTAGCATAGAAACCATCTTTTGCTGTAAGCCTGTACCACATAGTCACCTTGGAAGAGAGGGATAAATGAAAACCTTAGAGAAAGGATAACAACTTTTGTGTGTTTTTCTGTGATACCATGTGAACTGACCAGGCAGTGAAGTACACTGGCTAGTGACAGAGATGCCCTGTGACAGTGGCTCACAGCTACACCTATTGGGGATGACTGAGTGGCAGGCAAAGGGCTTGCTTGTTTTGGCAATGCATAAATGCCTTCTCCTAACTGCACAAGCTTATTCAATAAACGGGACAGGCCATTCCCATCTAGTCACCTGGCCAGCACTACAGTAATTGAAATGGCATCTTCTGCTGATCAGAAATTTTATTTAGTCGGGATGGAAAGATTCTCCATTTGAGAATTCCAATAAAAAGGTTTCACTGATATACAGCCATCTGTTGGGTAGAATGTGAAAGTCATTAAAATAATGCAGATAACACTTGGCAACTCTTTAGGAACTAGAAATGGAAACCTAGAATTGGAAATATATGAGGTAAGGCACAAGCGACAATCTGTCTGTGCTCCAAGAACCCCTTAATGCCAACTGGCAAGGGAATGACATGAATGTCCTGATTCTGCTATGCAGTGGCAGATCAGGGACCATAGGGCCTGGCACAGGCGGGCCAGCACTGGTGGAAGGGGAAGTGGTTGGGGCCAAAGGCTGGCCAGTTGGCCCCTGGGAGTGGCAGGGCCAACTAGTGCACATGGTGCGGCTTCTGGTGCAGCCCAGAGACTGTCCTGGAAGATGTACTACGTGCAGCACAGTCAGCTCCACCATCCCTGAGAGCTAAACAGCTGGACCACGGTTGCCCCACCCTGCCCCTGGGAGTCAAGCAGCTGGCCCCAGGGCAGAGGGGGAGCATGGAGCTTGGCTTCTGGGCTTGCCCACCCCACCCCTGGGAGCAGAGAGGCCAGCCCAGGGGCAGAGTGGGAACATGGAGCCCAGCCTCTGGGCCAGCCCATCCTGCTCCTTCCCAATGCCAGCAGGGTGAAGGGGCCCCTGCATGGTTAGTCCACCCCTCCTGATATGTATATTCTGGTTTGACAAAGAATGCATGTGAAAACTTACATCAATGGTTCCCAAACATTTTAGGTCACCCTCCATTATCTGGGTCCATGCCCCCAGCCTTATCTGGGGTTGAGAGTGTGGCCAGTTGGGACTGGGGGCTACAGCTGGGAGGGGGACTGTGGTGGACAGGGGCCAAGGCTAGAAGCAAGACCATGACAGCTGAAACTGAGTGGGACAGAGGGCAAGGAGAAGCAAGAAACAGCTGCATGGGGCCACACCTTGGAGCTGGGGCTGGAGCACAGCATGAGGTGTAGTGGGGCGGAAAGGTGCTAGGGGGCTAGCCTGGGCCTTGCTGTGCCTCTGCTGTCACTCTCTTGCATCTCCATAGGAAAGCATAGCCCACAGTTTGGGGACTCTGTCTTAAGCCAAGCTGGAGTCACATTGGTCTTTTAATATTGTGGAATGTATGTGCAGATACAGTGTAATGAGTTATCTCTACATAATGAAAATACATTTTAAAGTCTGTGTAAGGCAGGTGTAGAAGCTGTGCCTAACAGCTTCTAGGGAGGGGGCAACTGATCTGCATGGGTTTTCTATTTGCATGAGCACAAAGAGCCTATTAGCATAGTCTCACTTTGGGTGCAGGGCAATATGAGTAATGGCATTTGGGTTTATTTGATCACAAATCTGTCAATATCTGTAATTCTACTAAAGAGAAACATGAAATACTATCTTTTGTAATATGCTACCCTCTTGCTTGTTCAAACTCTGTTTAGGTGGGTTAAAGGACAAAAGCTACCATTAGCAAAAAGAATATTAAAAGAGGGGCCACCCCCTTTTTTCAGCCTGGCAAAGTTAAGACAGAGGTTTAGTATATTAGTTCAGTCTAGAGCTATGCCTGAAGCGCCATGGCCTGGCTAGACCTGGCCAACATTTTCGGCTCCATTCCCCACCGCCACATCTTCGCTACACTCCAGGAATTCGGACTGCCAAACACCTTTCTCCAGATGCTCCGAGAGATCTATGAAGGGTGCACCACCACCTTCTGCTCTGTTGAGGGGGAAACCGCCAAGATCCCCATCCAGAGGGGGGCGAAGCAGGGCTGTCCCCTCAGCCCCATCATCTTCAACCTTGCCACGGAGCCGCTCATCCGGGCAATTGCCAATGGTCCAGGAGGGCTCGAACTCCACAGAGAAAGAGTCAGCATCTTAGTGTATGCAGATGACCTGGTCCTGATCGCGGACAACCCTGCACGTCTCCAGGATATGCTGCACACTGCCAGCCTGATCGCCGACTGGATGGGACTGTGCTTCAATGCCAGGAAGTGTGTGTCCCTCCACATCGATGGCAGCACGAAAGACGGTGTCCTCCCCGCTCCATTCCTGATCCAGGGTGAGCCCGTCATCTGCCTCAAAGAAGGGCAGGCATACCAGCACCTGGGGACACTGACGGGGTTCCGCATTCAACAGACCCCCGATGATACCATCCACTCGATCCTGCAAGATTCTGCTAAGATCGACTCCTCCCTCCTGGCACCCTGGCAAAAGATCAACGCCTTGCACACCTTCCTGATTCCCCGCATCGCATTTGTCCTGAGAGGCTCAGCGGTCACAAAAGTCCCCCTGAACAAAGCTGACAGCACCATCCGCCGGCTCGTGAAAAAGTGGCTGTTCCTCCCTGTGAGAACCAGCAATGAGCTAATCTACATTGGCCACAAGCAGGGAGGTGCTAACATCCCCCGCATGGGGGATGTCTGCGACATCGCCACCATCACCCGCGCCTTCCGCTTGCTGACCTGCCTGGACCCCACCATCAGGAACATCGTGACAAACTCCCTACATGAGGTCACCACAAAGCGGCTGAAGAGATCACCCTCCAGCACAGACATCGCCACCTACCTCAGCGGCTCCCTGGAAGGCGAATTCGGCCAAGACTGGGGCGACATCGCTTCCCTCTGGACCCGGACCCGGATCGCCACACGTCGCCTGGGGAAACGCATCGGCTGCCGGTGGTCGTGGTGCGAGGAGTGCCAGGAGCTCTCCATTGTGGTACCGAGCATCAGGACCAAAGGCAGCTCTATCGTCACCCCCAAAGGTAGAGGCATGCTGGAAAGGATGTTGAAAGCTGCTGTCTGCGCACTCTACATAGCTGACCTCAAAAAGAGGCCTGACCAGGGCAAGGTCTTCGAGCTATCCAGCAAGTGGGACGCTAGCAATCACTTCCTCCGAGATGGCAGCTTCACCCGCTTTGCTGACTGGATGTTCATCCACTGGGCCCGCCTCAACTGCTTTCCCCTGAATGGAGCCATCCGCCATGGCCACCGGGACAAACGCTGCAGGAAGTGCGGCCACTCCAATGAGACCCTGCCCCACGTCCTCTGCAGCTGCAAACCCCACTCCAGAGCCTGGCAGCTCAGACACAATGCGATCCAGGACCGGCTGGTCAAGGCAATCCCACCCCACCTTGGGAAGGTCGCAGTCAACCGTACCATTCCCAGCACAGACAGCTTGCTGAGACCTGATGTCATCATCAACAATGAGGACCTGAAGAAGATCATCACAGTCCCCTTTGAGAACTGGTCCCCAGCCTTCTTTGATGCCCGAGCTCAAAAGGTGGATAAGTACACCCCACTGGCGGACTCCTTGAGGTCCAAGGGCTACCAGGTCCAGACCCACGCCCTGATTGTCGGCGCCCTAGGCTCCTGGGATCCTGCCAACGAGGACGTGCTGCGGGCCTGCGGTGTTGGACGGCGCTACTCCCGGCTGATGCGTCGCCTCATGGTGTCCGACACTATCAGATGGTCCCGGGACATTTACACAGAACACATCACCGGCCACAGACAGTACCAAGAAGCGTAAACCAATCCTCCTCCACATCTACTGACAGAGAGCTCCACGGACTCCTCTCTTATGACACTGCATAATCTCTACAGCACATATAACTCATACTACCTCCTATGTATTTCGGGATAACCTACTCTTAACATCATATGTGCCTTGTTTACCACTGTTACTTGTATTCCCCCTATGTTAAGATGTTCTCCTGAAATTGCCAAGACTCTTTATACCCAAGTGTACAATCTATTCTGTTCTTCCAGGGTATTGTAGATAATGTTCTTGTTGTGATCTCTCTTCACTCAAATACCTCTTCCCTAGCAAATGATCTGTACTCTAAACCTGGATACCTGAGCACTCTTGTTTTATACATCACTGTGATCGCTTGTACCTGTTTCAAACATTTGCGTAATAAAAACTTTATATTAGTTCAGTCTAGAGCTATGCCTGAGGCTCTGCTTCACCCCACTGCCCCACTGTGAAAGGATAGATCTGGCCAGGCTTCCTGTGAAGCCTTTCTTTTGTTATTTTAATGGGAAAAGCTGTTTGCAGCTATGTAAGGTTTCACAGCTGAAATCACTGAGAGAGGCAAACCTTCTTCTCTGAGCTGAAATCACTGAAGAGGAGCCAGTGGATTGTGAGAGTGTAGCGTGAGTGACCAGTGGCCAGAGACAATGGAGGGTGGCAGCGGCCCGCAGAGGGCTGGAGAGCATGAGTGACCAGCAGGCAGCACTGGAGGACAGCGGGTGGAGCCAGCAGCTGGTGACAGCGGAGCATGAGTGATCAGTGGGCAGAGCTGGTGGACAGCGGGTGGAGCCAGTGGCTTGAGGGAGTTGACAGTGTGAGTGACCAGTGGGTAGCACCAGTGGATAGCTGGCATGAAAGACATTCCCTACATACCCTGGGGTTTGTTGGGAACCTTATTCTGCACTGATTCCCCAGATCAGTGCTGGTTTTGCTACTGAGTTAATATGTTCTGTTATGCTGCATGGGATTAAGTTGGGAACCTTGTTCTGCACTGATTCTCCAGATCAGTGCTGATTTCTGCTATTGGGGTTTTACATTGTTTTACTACTTTTAAAAGTTCTGAATACCACACTCAGACTCGTGCTTGTGAGTGGGGAAGCCCTACACCCTTTGGGGGGCCCAGGGAATAGTGCATGGTTTCCCAGAAGACTGGGTGGGGGCTTGAAGAGGTTGGTGCTGTAACATTATTTGGAAACCCCTACATATAGAACATGGCCCTGTTCTGCCAGCTCATCCTGGCAGAAGGCTTACTTCTGTATCAGAGCAGAACTGATGATTTTTTTCCCCTTCCCCCCAAACAAGAAAGGCTTATTTCCCTCTCTGTGGAAACACAAATGAATCTGTTTTACATCACCTACCTAAACTGAATGCAAATGAAAGACTAAGAATTGTGGGAAGGAATTAAGAGGTAGAGAAACCTTATCATGAGATACAGGAGAAGAGAACCTTAGTCTGAGATACAACTTCAGAGGTTTGCTGGACTATATTTACAGAACAAAGATGACATCCTATTATCTTGCAGCTAGGAAATAAATGGGCTTTATTTGTATTTATATTCATGAAAATGATATCACAACCAGCCTTGGTTGGAAATGTCAGAGAAGACTTTGGGTGAGATATGATTACCCCTGTATATACTGTTCCTTTGGGGACATCAGACATAGTAAGAAGTACTATGAGTGTTCAGTAGATAAGGGACTGGATGCTACAATGAATGCTTTGAAACTACTCAGGACCTAGGACGCACCTACTCTTAGTCATAAAGCAAGGGTTAGCACTAGCCAGAGAATTGTGCTTGGGTGTGTAAAAGACTCATCTGCAAACTGTTTTGATCCCCATCTCCCAGGAGTGCCGTTGCCAGGGGGAAGGACCCAGGGCACGGGCACAGCCCTGGCAACGGGCCCTGGCCCGTTGATTCTGTGTCTGGGCCCGATCCAGCCTTACGCTCCTGCTGCCACCAGTCTGGCCCCAGATCCCCCGCTGGGGATGGGGATGGGGATGGGGCCGGGGCCAGGAGAGGCAGCTGCTGCCACAGGCAGCCCAGCAGGGGACTGGGCTGGGAGTGGCAAGGACTGCCATGGGCAGCCCTGCCTGGGATGGGCCCGGAGAGGCAGGCACTGCTGCCAGTGGCCTGGCCCCAGATCTCTGGCGGGGGATGGAGACAGGAGAGGCGGGGGCTGGCCCGGACATTTGGGGCAATGGTGCTGGGATTTGGAGCACATGCCTTGTGTGCTAAGCGCCAGTGATGCCCCTGCCATCTCCCCAGTCCCTATTCCCATACTCCTGGTTTCGCTGGACAGCTGGAGTCAGAGGATCCATTTTTATTTATAAACTCTACTTATAGATTACACTTATGGTACACTTGAACATGACTGGATATAATTTTAGTTACCCCATTCACAGCTACTCAAAAGATGTTTATCAGCAGGGTCTACAAACAAAAACAAACAAACAAACAAAAAAGCTGGAACTTCTCTGGGCCAAGCTGCTCTGGAGAACTTATCCACTGGAGAACTTCAGCAAAGAATTTCAAAGCACTGAGGAGGAAACCCCACCTCCAGTGAAGTCAAAGTCATATCTCCCAGTGACTTCAGTAGAGCCAGGATTCCAACCTTTACATTTAAAAATATGGGACAGCTGGAAGGAAGGAAGGAAATCCAGCACCAGGCTGGCGCAGGCTGCAGCAGCCCAAAAGACCAAGCATTTTGCTACCCCATTTCCGTGCCTGTTTCCTCCTCATAACTGGGCAACAGGAGAGACACAAAGGTCTCCCAAACATAGGGTTACCAGATGTCTGGCAAAAGTAGAACATGTCTGCCTTTTTACCTTCATGTCCTCCATCCTGAAGGCATTTTAAAAATACATGACTTTGCCTACCTTTTACTTACATGGATTAAAGTATGCTGGAATGCCCCAGAACACCCTATTTTTAGGGGGGAAGCATTCCAGGGTCCCCTAAAAACAGAAGAATATTACATTAATAGCAGTTTCTCCATGTGTCCTCCAATGGCCTCCTTTTTGTACTTCCCTGTCCTCCTTCTGTGCTTTGGTATCTGGTAACCCTACCCAAACAAACAAGGAGTCCTCCTGGGTAAGGTTACCAGGTGTCAGGGAAAAAGGACACATCCTCCGTCCAGCAGTCATTTTAAAAATAGGTGATTTTGTTTACAGGGGTTAAAGTATGCTGGAATGCCCTGGAACACCCTATTTTAGGGGGAAGTGTTCCACAGCCCCCTAAAAACAGAAGAATGTTACATTAATACAACATTTTCTCTATGTGTCTGCCAATGTCCTCCTTTTCATATGTCCCTGTCCTCTTTTCCAGGCTTTGGTATCTGGTAACCCTGCTCCTGGGGCACTTAAAGACTAACACATTTATTTATTGCACCAGCTTTCACGGCAGAAAAATCCCACTTCGGAAAGCTCATGCAATAAACAAATGCATTAGTCTTTGTAAGTGCCACAGGAGTCCTTGTTTGCTTTACTGAACTAGACTAACGTGGCAACAAAGGTCTCCGTCCTGCAGCGTGCCACAGGCACCCGCCTGCTTCACAGCAAGAGCCCAAGGCGCCACGCGGAGCCGCGCCAAGGCAGCCCCGGGCTGGGAGGCGGCATGGCCCAGAGTGGGGTGGGGCCTCGGAAAGGGTAACGCGGCTCGGCAAGGACTCGCGCTGCAGCCATGGCAACGCCACGTGCAGCCGCCGACCGTAACGCCGCAGCTGCGCCTGCCGCAGGAGCGAGCCATTTACGTCACGCCAGCGGCCGCTCGAGCTAATCACGCACCGCGCCCTCCCGCGTTCAGAAAGCGGAGTGAACTACGCCGCTAGATACCGTCCTACCACAGGCGCGGTTAAATGGCCGTTAAAGCATCAACAGCTGCGGTCAAGACGACCAATACCATGATTTGTTGTTGGCAATGCCAACTGGCGACGGAGGTGGGCGGGGCAGCCTCGCGTCCGCCAATGACTTGCGAGCTTCACTACGACTGACACCTCCCGTTGCCAATAGCATCTCAAGGTGGCTGTCACTGGCGTCTGCAGGGGGCGTTGCAAGCGGGGGAAAAAAATAGCGTCGAGCGCGCTGTCGGCACGGTTCGGGCTGGGTGGGGTTGTCCCACCGATGTAGACGAGTCGCGGCAGGTGATGTCGCGTCGTTGGGTGTTTATCTATTAATCACAGACATTCGTCATAGTCTCTGCTCCTTGCTGGACCCACAGAGAGCGCGTGCGTGTGCCTGAACGAGACTGACGTAGTTTTACTAACGAGCTGCAGAGCCGGGCGCGCGGAGAAGCAGAAAAGCCGTCGTTCGACGGGCGGGACATAGTTTGTGATGGGCACAGCAATCGTCCAATAGATCCGGAAGACTAAAAATACAGCCCAATGAACGATCCGGAGGGGCGGGAAAAGTGGGTGAGTTCTCATCATTGCAGCCAATGGGAGAGGGTAAGAAGGGACCCCTGCCGATGAATTCTGTGTAGGGCATGAGACTGTCAGTGAAGTTAGCCAATAGGGGGGGAGGTGATGACGACGCTGACCAATGGGAGATGCGGAGAGATGGGTACGGACTTGATAAGCAAGGGTTGTGGCTAATGGGCAGAGAGCTCATCGAGGCGCTACCCAATTAATATGACAAGGAGGGTGGAAAGGGGCGAGGAGGGATGATGGGCAGGCAAGGCGGCCAATGGGCGAGGAGGTCATCTCACCAGTCTCCAATGAGCGGCGCGGGGGGCGGCCCGGAGGTGTGTCTCGCTGTGTTTGGGTTCGTGCTCCTCGGGGGAGGGAGACGGCGGCGAGGAAAGTTTTTATTTTTTTTAAATTTTATTCTGTTTGTAGTTTTGGGGGCTCGCGCTTCCCCGGAGGGCTAAGCGGGCGGGAAGGAAGGAGCCGCTGAGACGAGGCGGAGCGGCGGCTACGCGCAGCACGGCGGCGGCTCGGCGGTGAGTGCGGGACAGGCCCCCCGGCACAGGCAGCGCGGCGAGGGGTTCCGCCGGCCTCTTCCGCGCGCCTCCCCACGGCCTGGCGCCGTCTCCTTCCCGCGGGCGGGACCCTCCAGCAGCCAGGGCTGGAGGCCGGCCTCGCCCAGCATGCGCCCGAGCCCCGGCCCCGAGCGACGGGTCCCGCTGCCTGTCTGGGGGCTGCTGAGGCGCCGCCCTGCCTCGGCGTGCGCGGGGCCAGGGGAGGGGGCCGCCCCGCGCCGGGGAGGGGGAGGGAAGCGGGGCCGGGGGTTTAACTGCTGCCCGGGCCCCGCCCCGCGTGGAGGGAGGGGCCCTGGGAGCGGGAGCAGCCTGGGGCTCCGCCAGGGGGAGGCGAAACTGGCCCCGAGCCCGCGCGCGGCTTCGCTCCCGCGAGCCGGGGGGAGGGCGCCCCCTAAAGCCCGGCCGCATCCTGGGCACAGCCGGGCAGCCGCAGGGCCTCGGCACCCGCCAGCGCCTCAAGGGGTGTGAAACCAGGAGCCTCTCTCGGCTCGGAAATTTGTTTCGGCCCCGCGGAAAGAGCCGATGGGGCGCCCGCAGGGGCTGCCATGAGGTTGCGGACACGTGGCCCGCGGGCCTGGTGCGGCCCGCTGAGGGCCTTGCTTGACACCCGCAGGGGCGCGATGGTCAGTGCTGGCTCAAGGGGTTGTGGCACTCCAAGCCGAATTTTGATTTGGCGCCCTCTGTCTCGTTCGTGGAGGTTGAAAAGGGTTTTTCAAAGTGCATAAATCTCCAGCGTCTGCCTGCAGAGGGATTTAAAGTGCACTCTGCCTACATGACTTAAGCTGCAGGTTGACTGACAGTGTCTGAGCTGCTAGGAAAGAGTTGAAGGGCGAGAGCCAGCCTGATCTTCAGAGGGGCTGGGCGCTCCTAAGAACTGTCACCTGAAGCCACGTCTTGTCTCTTGGCTCGCAGTAGAGCTGGCCCTGGTGTCGAATTTCCCATTAGGCGCTGTAGGCACAGTGCCTAGGGCCTACGAAGGAGGGAAAAAATGTAAAAAGGAGAAGAAATTAAGGAAAATCTTGTGGCTTTAGCATTAGAATAGTTTAAAGCAGTGTTTCCCAACCAGTATGCCACAGCACACAGGTGTGCCATCGGTCTGAGCAGATGTGCCCCAACATTTTTTTGAAAAAGTACTTAAAGAACTCTGGATTGGCTCATGAATATCTATGAGTTCATTTGGAAACTATATGGTGGTGTGCCTCAAATTAGTTAAAGATAGCAAGGTGAGCCACAGCAGAGAAAATGTTGGGAACCACTGGTTTAAAGTGCATCGTGTCAATCGATGTAATTCAGTTGGCGTTTACATCTCTTCTTGCACATTTTAGAGGAAAAGTGCTTAGGGCCTACGAACACCAAAATCCAGCCCTGATGATCATTACTGATATTTGCAGCCATATCATATGGAAAGGTTTCAGTGGTGCAGCCCTTGGGCTGCCATGCTCATCCTCATTGGGCCCTTGGGGTGATTTGAGTTTGAGACCCCTGGATTAGCCTGCTTGGAGACCTTCCCGAGCTGCTTCCATTAGCGCCGCAAACATCGCTGGGTCTGTTTAACCTGGTGCTGCAAGTTAAAATGTGTGTGGAGAAGTGACTGAGCATGAGAGGTGTGTCCCAAGCACAACATAAACCAGTTGTGTTTGTGTGAAAATGTGAGAAGACGACGAGCTAGCCAGGGCTGCTTAACAGTGGCTGCAGGAGAGTGCCCTCCCTGCAGCTCTCATGGTCCTGTTTTGTGATGCTCTGTATGTTAAAAATGTATGTGACTAACTGAGAATATGACATAACCAAGGCTTATGGAATTTTAAAAAACTAAATCTAGAGATGTAGGGTTCATGCTCCATATTAACATCAGCAGTCAGACATGCTTATGATGACCTCTTGGATTTACTGTCCCAGTTTAATTCCCATAAAGAAGGTTTTTTAAATCTCAAAGAAATTTTGCTCTCTGAATTTTTGGTTATAATATACACATTATTCCATGCAGCGTATAGAAACTTATTCTGTTTGCAGACTGTTTTCAGCATCAAGTTCTTCTCATCACATATATTTTTATATTCAAGAAAGGAATTTTATATTTAAGATAAAACTCTCGCATAACTAGCTAAGAATCTGTCTCTTGCCTTTCTATTTAAACAAGACTCTGGATTTTTCTTGAAAGATGCTGCAAAAAATGCTAGTGAATCTTAACAGCTTGTATAATTCCTTGATTGGGAAGGCTTGCATGGCACTGCAGTTGTAGATTAATATACCTGAGCAGATGGGCATTTCCATCTACCTTAAAATACAGGGTAGTTGAGCTCATAACAGTTTTAGTTGGATTCTAACATCTGGAGTTGGTTGGCTCCTGAGGAAGCATAGGCCACAGCTCTGGGTAGTGCAGCTCATCAGTTAAAACACTCATTCCGTGCAGCTGGCATATTAGTTCACAGGGTACCCTCTCACTCAAGCTAGGTTAGCTGTAGAAGAGTTTACTATGTAATGAAGATGTAGCCTTCCAGCAGTAGTGCTCAACCTGTTGCCCAATCAGCACATAGCTGTGGCCCATGAGATGTCCTTCAGCCCAGGTTGTACGTACCATTAGCATTGGATGAGACCCACAAGGGTAAATAGGTTGAGAATCACTGTGTTATTGGTTTGCAGCAGTAGTTGGGGCTGTCTTTGCACTGCCAGAAAGGTGGGTTCTTGTCTTTTTATTCCCAGCAAGGTAGCTAATGAATGTTAAAATCTAATCCTGCCAAACCTAGAGAGAACTTTTCAGAGATATCGATGTCCTTCTGTACATACAAAACAGCAAAAAGTTTTCCGCTTGTAATAGATAGGCAAAGAAGAATGCCTGCTTGAGAACTCTAGAGTTTGGTTTAAGGGACATAGTCTAATTTGGCTTTGTATATTTTGACCTGATATTGGAAGCTTGTGTTTTAAGAGTTTATAGTATTTGATTATTTCTGAATCTATGTCTGCTATAATTAAATTATTGTTGCCTGATCCCTGTATGCTTTCCCATGCTTGCGAAAGATAAAACTGATAAAAATAAAACTTAAAAGTAGACATGGAAATTATATTAAAATTGAGTTTTGCCAAGCCTTGTTGTCTTGCTGTAAAATCCTAAAAAAGACAAGATACAAGCAGCTTTTATTAAAGTTTCGCTAGGTGAGGTTAGCATTATATCCCCCCAGTCTGGGTATGATCTTGGCTACCTGCATCTCAGTAAAAACTTCAGAGCTTTCTCATCCTAGAATTTTACAGCAAAATAGCTAATGTGTGTTAGTTATGGTTTTTGGTCAGTGAAGGCATAGTCGTATTTCTAGTATTTACATGGTGGTATTGAAGAGAGGTCCAGAAGTGGACATCTTTTGAGACTGGTTTGTTAGGTATGCATAGGAAAGATTGGAACATACTATCTATGGAAGAATCAGGTTCTTCAGCCACATACGTTTCCATGCTACTGTGGATTTTTTCTGTTGTTGCATACTATTGCTGAAGAATGAAGCTTTCATTTTAAAAACTGAACCATCAGAGTGTGAGCCAAAGTAATAGCTGAGTCTTCAGAGCCTGAAACAACAAAGAAGTGTGAACTTTCATTCACCTCAGTGGAATATAAACTATTTAAATGTCAAGCTAGCTGCAGCCAAGGGACTTCTGAGGTATGGAGTTGAGACTTAACCCCTTTCTAAAAGGTGTTTAAAGAATTGGTGTCACTTTGCTTGTATCAGAATCATTTGATTCTGTGGATAGCAACAGAAACTAAAACAAACTTGCACTCCTTCCAAAAACCTCAGTTGTTCCCTATTCCGTTGCCAAAACCCACAGCCTTCTCCCAATAGCTCTTAAAGTGTTGTCAGTCTAATTTGCAGTGCACTTTAAATTTTCAAATTTGTGGCATTGTAAAATAAATTACACAAAGAACAGTTTTCTTTGGGCATAATAGGGGGCTTTAGAGGATGAAGGGGCCATTGAGGATGAAGGTAAAATTCTGGGCTCCATGCTGTATAACTTGGCTTTGCTGACTCAAACTGGAGTGTTAGAAATTATTTGTTATGGCTGAGACACAATATAAATAAGGGTAAACGAAAAAAGGATGGCACAAAATAGAAAGCTGCAATAAAATTAATTCAGATATCTGAAGGAACCTGTTCAAACATTCTTTGTTCCAGTGAAATTAAAATTGCTGTTCACATTTGTATAAAGGGTCAGGTTTGTACTTAGCTATGTCAAACCAAGCTCATAGAATTATTGTTTAACACAGCTCCTCTTCAATGTCTTTATAACAAAGAAAATTCTGCTCTTCTAAGAGGATGCTGAGAGTTTGTTTACACTGTGGGCTAGCTAACATGCACTAATGTGTTGCATGTTAATTAATCTGTAGGCCCCGATTGTCTGCAGTGAAGTTTTCCTAGGATGCAGAGCTGAGTCTGTTTTGTTAACAGCTCAGCTACTTCACTCTTCCAGCAAAAAAAACCAAGGAATCGTGTGGCACTTTAAGACTGACAGATTTATTTTTCGCATGAGCTTTCGTGGGAGAAAATCCCACTTCATCAAATGCTTCAAAGCGGGATTTGCTCCCACGAAAGCTCATGTGAAAAATAAATCTGTTAGTCTTAAAGTGCCACACGACTCCTTGTTTTTTTGCTGGACTAGACTAACACGGCTATCCCTTTGGAAATTCACTCTTCCAGTTTCTATAGAACCTTTGGGTACACACCTTCTGAGCATGATGATTTGATGCTGTTTAAGCTGTTTGTTTCATTACCAATTGTGTTTATGCACATCATGCTAATCAAACCTACCATTTGATACTTAGAAAGAGTAGGTGTTGCCCTGATTTCTTCTGTGGTGAAGTCTGATGTAGAGGAACCATTTAACTTTTCTACAGTGCCTTTTATCCTCACTTGCTTGTTATGCTCTTCAACAGATCAGTCAAGACTTCAGCAAGCTTTACAGCTATTATTTTTGTCTGATTTCTTATCTTTACTGTTTTAACATTTTCTTTTTATTTCTGAGTTCAGAATTAATATTTTAACTTTATTTGTGGTGTGCCTGCATTGTTCATTGTCATAGTGATAGTTTAAGAATAATATTATAGAATGTGCTATAGAGGTAATGCACTTTATCTGACGCTACCAAATGTCATTTTATCCCAATGCTGGCTATTTTTAAACCCCCAAGGTTCTAGAAGATTTCTGCTTTACTTTATGACCATTCTGAAAGTCACTTCTAATGCCTAAAGGATTCCAGCATTGTTTTCAGAAATGTTGGTCAAGTATAGTATACTCTCATGGGACAGGAATCTAAAGAAAGTAAGCATTCTCTAGTTCTAAAAAAGGTTTTCTAATCTTAAACACATGGGTTATAGTCTGCTAATAAAACATACTTTCAGTGACTGTCCCACTGCAGTACATGCAGGGTGGTGTGTAATAGAGTCCATGACTCAAGATCTACTTGGAAAAAACAGTATCTGTCAGACTGCTGGCTGCATTGCTGATAGACTTTGCCATCCTAACCTGTATTGCATTGCTGCTGCTTTGTTCTCTTCTTTTCAGGAAGATAATAGGAAAAATAATTCTGTAGTTTGTCTCCTGGGCTGTGTGTGGTAGTGAACAAAATGAATACTGCTTTTTGCAGAATGTTGACAGTAAGTCTTTTTGTTATAGCCCAGCTAATAGAAATGGGGATGCTTTAAGTGCTCTAGGCAGCTGTTACTGTCAGATAGATGAAGCTGCCAGTAGATATTGCTGTGTGGGCCGTGACTGTTTGAGAAGTCAGAAATCCTCTTATTTCTTCCATCCCTGCCATTTCAATGTGTAGTGAAAAGCGCTCTTTTGAGTGTGTGTAAAAAAAAAAAAAAAAAAAAAAAAAAAAAAAAAAGGTAACTTTTAGAAAGGCCTGTTCTCTGTACCCTCCAGACAAATACTGAAAACATTCCTAGATATGTGAGCGTGGTAGCTATACTTGAAAACATCTGGTGGCTGTTTTCTTTTGTGAAGCATCACTCAGGTAATAAGAATATACAATGTTTGGGTAATGCTTTGTGTTTTTGAATCAGTGTACAAACATTAATCAGTCTTCCCTTCACCCCTCTTTCAGTAGCATATTGTGTGGCAAGGATACTGGTAACTTTGTCCAGCTGCTTGGTCACTGTGGTACAAGGTTCTGAAGGTTTTATTAAAAAAACCCCCAAACAAAAAACACTGAACTCCTGTGGCATCTTAAAGGCTAACAAATGTCTCCTGGGATAAACTTCCATAAGCTGCAACCCACTCTATCAGATACGTCTGACAAAGTGGGTTACAGCCCACAAAAGCTTATGCCTGAAGAAATTTTAGTTTTTAAGGTGCCACAGGACTTAAGTTGTTTTTGCTATGTACAGACTAACATGGCTACCCCTCTGAAGATTCTTTATTTTCATGAGCACAGAAGTTGTAATCTCATCTTGGATGAACTCCTTGTTTACAGTGTATTGAACTATGGAGATGACCTTTACTTGTTTCACCAAGTCCTGATGGATTGAATTTCTGGGGATTGGTGGGTTCTGTAGTTCAGAAATCAAATAAACCATGAAGTACGTTTTAATTATTTTGTGTAGATTGAGGGAAAATGTGATGTATTATTTGTGCAAGATGTAGAAAGAACTTTTTACTGGAGTGTTTCTCTGTTTATTTTAAACATTATATGTATATATAAATGGCTACAGATAGAAACTGGAAAACACTCTCTCCGTTTTTGGGCTGTGGAGAAATATATAATCAGAATTAAAGATAAATTGGTAGGTACTATAAAATATTATGGAAGGTGAATGTGGTGAGAGATTTGTCAAGAGTATAAAGGGTAAAGTATAAAGAGAGAGGCACCAACAGGATCAAAATACGTGTGGAGAAGGCAGAGGATCAAAGGCCAAAAACCTAATTAGTGGATCAAAGGATAAGAAGTCAAACAGGAAAAATGAAGGGGGTTTTTAGACAGCTTGACAGAGATTAGGAAAGAGGTGATACAATAATAGTATGTTGTTGGAAAGGGAAACAAAATAAGTGAGTTATGAAGAAAGGTAAGATTCACTTGTTTTTTTAATTTAAATTTACTTTTTAAAATTCCATTTTACAACTCTTCAACATTATTAAGAAGCACTGTAATGAAAAATAAACCAGCTAAGATTTCTGGTAGAGTTGTGAGCTTCTTGGGAGATGAAGACTGGTCTTCTGCGGAAGTCCTCTCATGAAAGATCAGTTCCCTGATGCTTGTGAATCCAGTAGTGCTTCCAAAAAAAAAAAAAAAAAATCTTATAGTCATAAAGTGCTTCCTTCTCTATCCAGCTGACAAATTCCGTGTTCTACCTTCTGTCTAAATATTCAGATGTAAGGAAATCTTTGCTAACTGATTGTCTGTCTTTTCTTGCCTTACTGCTTTATTTTGACTTCAGTGAAGCCAGAACAGAGGACATGTTAAGTCAACTTCCTAAGATTAGGCACTGTGTCATGCAGTTCTTGGGATTAGGTATAGATTTAAACCATAATGGGTTTAGATATAGGCTTTTACTTGCTCACATAAAGTTAAATTGGCAGAAGACCTGGTTTCGATGCTCTTGTTCTAAGAGTGGTCTGTACTTATTCAGCATGAATAATAAAATAAGAGCATCTTGGTAGTGTTTCATACTGGCTTAACTGAATTGGTTTAAATTGTGCAAGTGATTTGTCCTGTCTGGAAAAATTTTGAATGACTGAAAACACTTTTTATTTTCTTACTACTTCATGCAGCCTTCTGTAAAATCTACTTCAGTACAAGCAGTTTGCATTTCTGTGATTTAGAAGCCTTCATAATGACACTATACTTAATCCTGCGTTCCAAAGGGACAGCTGTGTTAGTCTAATTCAGTAAAACAAACAAGGAGTCCTGTAGCACTTAAAAGACTAACAGATTTATTTATTGCATGAGCTTTCCTGGGAGAAAATCCCACTTCGTCAGATGCTTTGAAGATGGGGGAACTTACAGAACTGGAGGAAATAAATGCAGGGGAGAGTAAGTCGTGGGATCAGGTCACACTGTAACAGCAAATCAAAGCCATTGTTAAGATGCAAACACTGGGGAACAGCATATAGAAGAAGATGAGGTCAAATCACCTGTTGCAATGAGAGAAAAATCCAAAGTCCCTATTAAGCCCTGAAGCAATGCAACCAAATTGACAAATAAATTCAACCTCTGCAGCTTCTCTTTGAAGCCTTGGTTTGGTATTCTTCTGACTGAGCACTGCAATTAATACATTGTCAGTGGAGTGTTCAGGAAGATTGAAATGCTGACCCACTGGGTTTAGAATGTTCTGATTTCTAATGCCAAGTTTGTGCCCACTTATTCTTTTGCACAGAGACTGTCCTCTGTATTGAACAAACAGGACAGAGAGGCATTTCTGGCACATGACGGCATAATTCATATTGGTGGATGAGCAGGTGAATGAGCCTTTGATGGAGTAACTGGTTTTATTAGGTCTTGTAACAGTGTGTTTTGTGCAGATATGTGGGCAAAGTTGGCGGCGTGGCTTGTTGCAGGGATATGTGCCTGCTTTACTGGTTCTGTTGTTGGGTCTGTAGCTGTCAGTAAGTATCTGCTTAAGGTTGGGGGGCTGCTGTAAGTGAGAAGAGGTCTGTCTCCCAAGGCTTGAGAAGGTGAGAGATTGTCTTGTAGAATAGGCTGTAGATCAGTGGCTGTCAGACTTGGGGTCGGGACCAAGTACTTGGTCGCAGACCCTCAAGCACTGGATGGCGGCACCCCTTGCTGCTGCTGCCAGAAGACTGAAGTGCATCGCCTAAGTTGTGATTGCTGGGTCGTGGGCTTAAATGACTTTTTTTTTTTTTTTTTTTGCAACTGGGTCCTGAGAAGAAAAGCTAGAAAACCACTGCTGTAGATGCCTGATAATGTGCTGTAGATATCTGACTTGGCAGTTGTAGGTGATAAGTAGCAGCATTCTGTTGTTTTCTTTCTTGGGCTTCTCCTGTAGTAGCTTACTTTGGGGTACCTGCCTAGCTCTGTCAGTCTGTTTCTTCACTTCTAAAGTTGGGTACTGTAGTTTTTAGAATGCTTGATAGATCCTAAAAGTATCTGCGTCTATCTGAGGGATCAGAACAAATGTGGCTATGTCTACAGCCAAGCCCTAAGATAATGGATCATGTGGTGTGTTTTGGATGAAAGCTCAAAGGACATAGGTAACTATACTGACTGGTAGTTTTCGGTATGGGGTGGTGCTTATGTGTCCATTCCGTGAGATACCAAGGCAGTAAGCAGTCTGAGGTGAGGGAAGGGAGATACATAAAGCCTCAGAATGGTGAGAGCTTTGGTCCCTAGTGCCTAGCTAAGGTTACTGCACAGCAATCAGAGGCACCTGAGATCAGTTAAGACCCAGCCAGGTGCCTGATAAAAGCCTCTTTGCTGCAGAGGACAGTGAACAGGCTGCAGGTGGAGGAGAGAAGTGCTGTGTCATGCGAAGGAGTGTCCTGCAAGTTCTGAGAGAGAAGGAAGAGAACTGTGGAGGAAGGTAACAGACCCTTGGAAGGAGGAGAGTTGTAGAAGAGCTGAGTTATTTCTCAGGTACTGGAAAGCCTGAGCATCGGAAGCTGGAAGGCCAGGGGGGAACTAGCCCAGGGGAAATTAATGCAGCTGTGTCTGCAGTGAATAGCTGCCTTTGGAAGGGTCCCTGTGCTGGGACCCAGAGGAGTGGGCGGGCCTGGGTTCCTACCCCGTCCTTGATCCACTAGACCCCACTAGAGGGGCTTTTCCCTCACTGGGAAGACATGGAACTGGAGTGCCGTAACCCTCAAAGGGAAACAGAAGTGTGAGACCCACCAGGGGAGCTGGCTGTTTGCCACAATCCCTTATTTGTACTGTATTGTTCAGAAAGCGGATCTCCGGTGTGGAGTGTTCTAGACTAAGCTTAATAGTGGAGTAGAAATCTTTGTGGAAATCTTCAAGGGCATCCCTACTTAGGATCCAGATGATGAAGATGTCATCAATGTACTGTAAATAGAGGAGAGGTGCTTTGGAATGAGACTTGAGGAAACATTATTCTTAGTCAACCATAAAAATGTTGACATATTGTGGGACCATGTGGGTATCCATAGTCATGCTGCTGACTTGAAGGTATAAATTATCCTCAAATCTGAAATGGTTTTTGGTGTACAAAGTTCAGCCACAAGGTGTGTTGTGGCATCATCTGGGATGGTACTTCTAATAGCTTGCAGTCCACCTTTGTGTGGGATGTTGGCGTAAAGAGCTTCTGTGTCCATAGTGCCCAGGACGGTGTTTTCTGGAAGCTCACCAAGGGATTGGATTTTTTTTGTGGAAGTCTGTGTGTCCCAAAGATTGCTAGGAGTGTTGATAGCATAGGGTCTGAGGAGGGAGTCCACATAGCCAGATAAGCCTGCTGTAAGATTGCCAATGCCTGAGATGATAGGGCGTCCGGGGTTTCCTTTTTTAATGGATTTTAGGTAGTAGATAAAATATCTCGTGGCGGTTCTCATGGTGTGTGTGTCTTGTACTCACCCACAACCATTTCAGATTTGATGATGATTTATATCTTCAGGTCAGCAGCACTGCTATGGGTACCCACATGGCCCCATGATATGCCAACATTTTTATGGTCAACTTAGAACAATGTTTCCTCAAGTCTCGTACCAAAGCACCTCTCCTCAACTTATGGTACATTGATGACATCATCATCATCTGACCCACAGTACAGATGCCCTTGAAGATCTCAACAGAGATTTCAACAATTTTCACTCCACTGTTAAACTTTGCCTGGAACATTCCACATAGGAGATCAGCTTTCTGAACACAACACTACAAATTAGGGATGGACACATAGGCACCATCTTGAAAACCTACTAGTCAGTATAGTTGCCTACATCCCTTGAGCTTTCATCCAAAATATAACACATGATCCATCATCTGCAGCCGAGCACTAAGATGTAACAGCATTTGCTCCGATCCCTCAAATAGAGACAGATAGTTTTAGGATCTCTATCAAGCATTCTTAAAACTATAATACCCGCCTGAAGAAGGGAAGAAACAGATTGACAGCCAGGAGAGTCAAAGTCAGCTATCACAGGAGAAGCTGAAGAGAGAAAACAACAGAACACTTCTAGTCGTCACCTACAAATCCCAAGAAAGACCTCTACAGCACATCATCAGGGATCTAGAGCCTGTTCTACAAGACTTATTGTGTCTCTCAAGCCTTGGGAGACAGACCTCTCCTTGCTTACACTCAGCCCCCCAGCCTTAAGCAGATACTTACTGACAGCTACAGGCCCAACAACAGAACCAGTAAAGCAGGCACACCTCCCTGCAACAAACCACACTGCCAACTTTGCCCACATATCTGCACAAAACACTGTTACAAGACCTAATAAAACCAGTTACTCCATCAAAGGCTCATTCACCTGCTCATCCACCAATATGAATTATGCCGTCATGTGCCAGAAATGCTTCTCTGCCCTCTGTATTGAACAAACAGGACAGTCTCTGTGCAAAAGAATGTGGGCACAAACTTGGCATTAGAAATCAGAACATTCTAAACCCAGTGGGTCAGCATTTCAATCTTCCTGAACACTCCACTGACAATGTATTAATTGCAGTGCTCAGTCAGAAGAATACCAAACCAAGGCTTCAAAGAGAAGCTGCAGAGGTTGAATTTATTTGTCAATTTGGTTGCATTGCTTCAGGGCTTAATAGGGACTTTGGATTTTTCTCTCATTGCAACAGGTGATTTGACCTCATCTTCTTCTATATGCTGTTCCCCAGTGTTTGCATCTTAACAATGGCTTTGATTTGCTGTTACAGTGTGACCTGATCCCACGACTTACTCTCCCCTGCATTTATTTCCTCCAGTTCTGTAAGTTCCCCCATCTTCAAAGCATCTGACGAAGTGGGATTTTCTCCCAGGAAAGCTCATGCAATAAATAAATTTGTTGCTTACAACTATTCTCTAATAAAGATATGCCAAAGTTAATGTGATAGGTAGAAACACTTATTAGGTATAGCAGAGGCTTGTGTAATCTTTGCAGTCCTTAAGGGAAAATAATGTAGCTTTGAACTTCTGATTAAGGGCTGAAATTAGCTCTCTCTCTCTCTCTCTCTCTCTCTCTTCCTGAACTTCCAAGTGAATCACAGTGCATTCTTGAACTTCAGTAACTGAAAATAATTTCCAGTAAGGTTGCTGTAATATGTCTCACACGAGATAGTAGTTTCAGGAAACAGCCACCTGTTCTTTTTATATCACTTTTTAAATTTTTCTTTATTTGCTACCTTTCTGAAGGCTCATCTACAAGACAGCTTTTTTTTTCTTCTTTTTTTTCCCCCTTTCCTATGTACCGTGATACAGCATCATTTAAACTGATTTGAGTGTCACCTTCCCATGTGAACATGCCTATTCCAGAATGTGACTTTTTTTCCCCAGTTTTCTTTAAACCACTTCCAAAATACATTAACTGGAAAAAGGCACTGTTATCCGAGAGTGTGTGTCCCCACACAGGGAGTTATCTGTGTAACTAGCAGCTTAAATTCACAGCTCTTCCAGTATAGACAAACCATTTATCTGAAAATAAACTCAGCAGTTGTGTCCTTTTTCATTAATAAAAGCTTTAGTTCCACTTTTTTTTTTTTAATGGAGCTTGAAATTAACATATCTTTTAATAATGGCCCTTATAGCATTTCCACATGTGTTCAGGTGGGTCTATAAGGTCATTATTTCCATTTCTGATAGCTCACCGCTCTGGAGAGAGAACATTGTATATGAACATTTTAAAAAGTCTCAGTTAAAGCTTGATGATAAAGTGTAAATCTGGAATTTTGGATGCAGTTTACTAGCTATTAGCATGTCTCTCTCTTAATGACAACTTATCCTGCTTGATTGTCTTAAATCTTATTAGAGTCATTTTAAAACTAACAAAACAATAAGCTTTCAAAACAAATGTCTTCACAATCATGTTATCACAAACATACCATGAGGTTTTAGATAAAATGCATCCGAGGTTATAAAATTAACAATACAGCAAGGAAAGCCTGAAAAAATAGCACTCTTCTTCCACCATTGGGATAAGTATAGAAATGTCATACGGAGACTTCATGTGGATTAGCATAAAGGGCATTTAACAATGTTTGTCAAGAATATATTTTTAATTACCTTTTTAAGATTCACCTGAAAAAAAAAATCTCTCCAAAGAAGAATGCAGATATACATGCTTTGTTTAATGCATATTTGTATGGTAGACTGTAATGGCTCAAACACTACAGAAACCTTTTTTAAAACATAGAGTACAAGGAATTGGAAGCCAGCCATACAGGCATTCTCCATGTTTTTAGGAATATTTACTTGATTTAAAATATAACTAGGTTTATTGTCTGTTTTTGATGTTCATTATGAAGGTTTTCTGCTTTTGGATGGATATGTATATTTAACTTGCATACCTGGAAAGTATCAGTATTGGATGCATAAGATATTTCATCATGCAATGCTTTTTTTTTTTTTTTGGTTTGGTGTTTTGTTTTTATTTATTTATTTATTTTTTTTTATGTGTGTGCATTCTTGCCTTGTATGCTGTTCGGCCAAAGGATAGGCATTGTGCCAAATGTGTTCACTGGCAATTAAAAATGTAGAGAAGTCTTTGTTTTGTTGGGAGGCTGATGGGAGCGAAATAAGTATCTGACAGTATGTGTGAGTGATCATATATCAAGGCACGTGTGAGTTGTCACTGGAGTCACAAATACAGATAAGGAAGAAAATTATGTTCCAAATCCTGCATTGGGGAAGTCTGTTTCTTTTGAAGAAGATAGCTCTTCCTTTGCTGTCTTTCCCATCATACCCCTCTCAATATTAGGCCTGTTTGTTTTGGTTGTGGCTTTTTTTCCCTATAGGTGAGAATTGTAGCTACCCTTAAGAACAATGCCAGATGTTTGTATAATATTACTTAAGCTCTCAAGAACAGGGTATGGTGCTGTGATTTTAAAATGAAATTTAGGTAAGAAAAATGATGGGTTTTCCTTTTAGGAATCAAACTTTGGTCTTGGGCCATTTTTTAAACTGTTTATCCATTTTCTGCAGATGGGACAAGGACAATATGTAAGATAAGGGCAGTTCTCAGAAATGACTTTTTTTTAAAAGTGAGAGTCTTGTATCTTTAAGTGTGTCTTTTGGTGCTATTCCTTTTTTGGAATGAGACTCGAATAGAAATCTGTGCTACAAATCCCATTTTCTCAATATATCATAAAAACAGATGTCCTGCAGTGCCATTTTGATAATCACAAGAATTTCTTTAAAAATGCTTGCTGAGATGTTCATCTTCAATATAATAGACTAATTTGGAAGGAAAAATGTGTAAAAATTTTTGGCAAAGAAGGTAAGTAACATATTTTTAGCATTTTAGCTTGCACTATTTGGAAAAGATTGGCAACCCCCCCCCCCAGCCCCCTGAGGTATTAATCCAGAGGTTCTCAACCTGTGGGCTGCTTGTACCCAGTTAGCACTCAGCTGTGGCACAGCAGTGTGCTTAAAAAAACAACAACAAAAAATCAGTTTGCATGCCTTTTCCCTCTTCAATTTCTGCTCCAGGGCTCTAATGTCCTCTCCCCCACCCCATCTTTGCTACACAGTTCTAATGTCCTCTGCATATATTTCACACAACTTTCACTTAAACTCACTTGCTCAGTCTCATACACATGCACATGCACTCAGCCACAACTCTATAGACCAAAATGTGTTAACAGGGAAAAATAAAATTTCAATAAACAGGTTGGGCTACTTTTGAACTAATTTTGAAATGACTTATAGTGATGTTAAGTGATTTACAGGTAATAGTATATATTGTTTGGCTGCATCTCGTGTAACACAGAGCTGAATACACAACCCACAATACTTAATAGGGTTGAGAACCACTGTATTAGCTATATACTGGAGCCCTAAGACAGTGTTGGCTACTCCAAATCATATGGTTGTATTGCAGATCGTGAGTTGTGGGGTGTTTTTTTTTTTTAAGTTTTAATCCTATTTGCCTTCATTTTCCAGCATTTAGTGTGCCCTCACTTTATATGTTACGTTTATTCTTACCCTCATGGTTGCAGAGAAACTTTTTATTTAACTGAAGGCTGAGATTCTTACGTAGGAGCGTGATTCTAGCAACTGGCATTTGAGAAAAACACGTCAGTATATTAATATCCAGCAGGTTGTCAACGCTTTAAAATGTTCCAAATTATAGGTTAATTTTTGTTTCCTCGTAGTTTTCCTTGATTATGTTCTAGTGATGTAGCTCTCTCATTTGTTGCAGCTGCTGCTTTTTGTGAACTTGGAGGCTTATGGAGGTGAAAATATTTTTCCATCTTTGGAGACTCCTCTGGTTTTCACCTCCCTCAGTTGACTGTTGCTTCTTGTCGTCCTTTCTCATTCCTTTGTTGGTTGTCTGATTCTTCTATTCCACTCCAATTCCCTGATCCCTGGGATAATGGATTGAAATTAAGGAAGAACTTCGTAAGAATACAAAGTTGGTTAGGGGTTGCAGAAGTTTCCCAAGAAAGAGGTGGAAGTTGCATTGTCTGAAACATTTTTAAAATTGGATAACAAAACTTCACAAAATATACTGTAGGAAACAATCTGGTAGCAGCCCTCAGACATGGATAAAATGACATAGGTCTCTTCTGTTTCCAAATTCTATGTTGTCAAGTATGGATAAGCATGCTAGCTGAATGTCTTTGCTTAACATATTAGCAGTGAAATAGTTAACCTTGTCAATGTCTAAATTGTTAACACCTCACTGCGATGAATGAGGTGGATTAAGGGCTGGTCCACAATATGGTGTTTTGTCCACACAAGGTTTTTTGGTGCACAGCCACCACTGTAAAACACTGTTGCATGTCCTCACTATGCTCCTTGGAGCACATTCACAATAGCAGCCTTTGCGTTGACACAGGGAGCAATGTGCTGTGGGTAGCCACCCCACTGTGAAACTGCACCCAGGGTGCTTTGGGAAGCCTTTGCAATGCCTTGGGCAGAGCCAGCATCCCATGATGATGGTTTCTGAACCCCATTGTTTCATGGGCATCCTACTTGATTGACAGCCACTTTTCAGCTGTGCTGTTAGCCAAAATAACGCTGCTGAACACAAACACAAGAAGCCATGGGGGAGGAGGGGAGAAATGTGTGCATGTGAGAGAGTGAGTGACTGTGGGAAACAATAAATGTCTCCTCATACTGTCTTAAGTTCAAACAGCTGCTGGAAGCAACCAGTTTTGAGGCATGGACAGCTGGTATTCCCTTGTTCCCTTTCTGCAGCTCGGTGGAGAATTGTACACTGGCAAGAGGAGGGAACACCCTGACATTGCACGCGCCTGCCTCCCTCCCTGGCTCTGCACCATTCATTAGGAGACTTGACTGTGAGGAGGCTGCTGTGCTTCTGGTAGAGAGCAGGCAGAAAAGCTGCCTGGGGCTTCTCATGCCCCTCCCTGCCGGAAGCTAGAGGAAGCTGCCCAGGGCTGCTTCTACTCTCAGCGAAGAGCCAGGGGAAGCTTCTCAGCTCTCCAGAGAAGTGGGTGGGTGGGGAGAGGGAAGCTGGGCTCTTTTAGATGCCTGGCTTTCTTCAGCCATGAAATTGACGGGAATGACAGTGAACAGCTGATGTAAGGAATATAGTGTCTACACTGACTTTGCTTTATCCTAACTATACCAGCTTAAGCCCTGAACTACCTCTCTTGTTGAGGTGATTTTGTTATGTCAGCATAACAGGAGAATTGCATCGGTGGCAGGAGCACTTCCGTGTAGATTTCCGTTGTTTTGTTGGCATAAGTCAGCTTTTGTCAACAAAACTCTATACTGTAGACCAGCCTTAAGTCAAGTCTGACTTTGCCCTAGTTTAGACTTGCCACGTGTTTCAGTGGCAATTGATGGGAGATATGCAAGGTATGTAAAATACTTTGTATCTCCCATTGCCTTACTAACTCACACTTACCTCCCTGTACACACTAAGCTAAAATGACTGGAAATGCTGTCCAGGTGACTTAGCACTACACCAGTTACAGGGCTGGAGTTATAGCTTTGAGCTGGAGATTGATTGATTGATTGATTGTGCGTGTCTTGACAGATGTCTCGGTTGAACCAGGAAGAGGGTGAATTTGCCACCATCAGTATAGACATAGCCTTTCTCCAGTTTAAACAGATGTAAGCTGGGGAGAGTATTTAATTCTAGATGATTTTAAATAATGATTTGAAGGATTTGATTCTTAAACAGTATTGAGGCTTTGTAAAATTAACTTGAAAATTTGTGCTATCTCTGCTTTAGGTTAAAATTCATAATGAACTAAGGCCATAGTTTTCAAAAGTGACCAGCAGTTTTGGGTGCCTCAGTTTTTGGGTTCCTTTTTTAGACATTGATTTTTCAGAAAGTGCTCCACACCCACCCTCTGAAAATCCTCATGCCTTTAAAGTACCCAAAAATTTAAGGATTGAATATTGAATATCTTGACCTATACAGTAAATATTGGATTTTTTTTAAATGCCACCAAGCTGGTATAACAAAAAGATTGAAAATGTAAGACCCTGATCCTGCAAGAACTTATGCAGGTATGAAATAAGCCGTTTAGTTGAACTATTTGTGGTTTAAGTTTGTGTGTTAATGTTTGTGGTATCAAAGGCTAAAATTGTATTTTTAATAAAAATTTTCTCTGTGCCACAGCCTTTGTCTCTTCAAAGCAAGCTTTCTTTAGTGTTAACAAGGTGAAATCATTTAGATTCAGTACTTTATTGTGAACTTCTTTATACATGGACCAAACTTTTTAAAAACAGAAGCCTAAGGTTCAGTTTCCAAATCCATATTTAGGCACCAGAATGAATTAACATCTCAAATCACATCCATGTCAAACTGGCAATCTTGAAAGAGGACTATAGCCTGGGCAGAACTTTTCAGCTTTCTTGACTTATGGAGATTAAGAATATAGGAAGCTGGTTGGAAATTGAACATGGGCTGTTGATCAGTTTTGTGTTGTTTCATGGTAAGGATATTTATTGATGTGACCCTGGAACTACCTTGTTCAGCATCGATGAGTATTTTAAATATGAAATTTCTTAGCAGAAAAAATATGTAAAATCTGTTATTCTGTTCTTAGTTTGGAAATTAGTTAAAGACTACAGAACTTCTGCTTCAGCAATTTTTTTTGTTGCTCTGTGAGGGTCAAGTGAAGAGTTAGGAACACGTAAATAAAATATCTGAATTAAATTGTAAAAAAATGAAAAATTCATTATCTTTATCAGCTTTGATGGATGTAAGTGTCTTCAGGTGTATTATTGCACCATTCAGTTAAGCTTCTTGGTATAAACAAGCCCTAAATTGCATAAATATAAACCTTGCCTTATTCTGGTGTAGTGAATGTATGTTAGGCTTTTGTGCTGGTATAATTTCATCATTAGAGTTACACTAGTATGAATTTTCTCAGTTTAGGCATGGCCAAAAATTGCAAGAGATAGGAAATTAGGTAAGTGTCAGAAGACAAATCTAGGTGTTCCTGTTCTTGTGACACAAGAATAAGGGACTAGTAAAGAAATTGAAAGGTAATACGTTTAAATCTGATCACATATCTAAGTAACTTCAGCAATGCATGCTTTACATAGTGCTTCCAGAATTAAAAAAACATCCTTTTATAGTAATTTTATTTTCCTTTCTTGATGCTTAAAAGGGTATTTTGAATGGGACATAAAGTAACACCATTAAATATGTGTACACATCCTCTCTCTCCCTCTGTGCATGTGCTATTTGCTTCTTTAATTGGTTTTTGTTTTGCAACTGTTTCTGATAAGTGGTCTCCTGTAGGTGACTTTGATGGCTATGACTTGCTCACAAGGAATCCACCAATCCTGAATTGTGTCCCATTGTATGAGTGTTAACTGAATGTTTTGTGCTGAAATGATCAGCAGTGAAATAGTTATTAATGTTGATATTTATATTCTTATCTTTAGGTTTCAGGTTTACTGATGATTTGCCCAGGGGGAATAAAATCTTCTCTTTTTGTTTGTTATATATACAGAAAGGTGTGAGGATTTTTACTTTTTTTAATATTAAAAATCTAACTCTCTTTAGCATGAAAGCTTCTCTTTGTCTTTGTTTTTCCTTTTTTTGCTCTTAAATCTTGTCAGCCTGCCCCCCCCCCCCCAGCACTCCCACCACAGACAAGTACAGTGTGCAAAGGAGAGGCAGTCCTTGCCTCCCTCCCTGGCTCTGCATGGCACATGGCTCAGTGCTTCCATCATCAGTTTTGTTTCTCTAGTGCTAGTAATGTTGGGAACTCTAGCATAAAAGGACTGACACTTCAGGTGCTTTTAATTAAAGCTGTGTCAAGCAGAGTTAGAAGATATAGGTTATGTGTACACTAGCAGGTTTTGTTAACACAAATTTTGCTGGCATACAGCCACCGCTATAATTAAATCGCTGTAGTGTGTCCACAGAGTCTCCTGTCAGTGAATAGCATTCACAGTCAGCTCTTTTGTCAACAAAGTGAGCAGTGCACTGTGTGTAGCCATTCTTGTATGCACTGCATGAAGTGTGCTTTGGGAAGGGTTTATGATGCCTCATGGGATAGGCACAGTGTCAGATAATGAAAATGCCCTACTAGTTTGACAGCTGCCTTTAAAATGCCCTGTCAGCAAAACTGATGCTGCTGAACACAGACACAAGAAGCTGGGGGGGGGGGGGAGACAGACTGCTCTGGTCAGTTCTTTGATCTCTTCTGCCTGTTGTCTGCCTCCACCATTCTTTTTCAAAGTCCCAGAATGCTTTCAAAAACAAACAAGAAGATTCAAGTAACTCATGCCACTGTGGAGAACTCGCTTCACAGCACAGGATTGGCAGTCTTGCCTGTCTGCTTTTAACTACAGGAGAATGTGCACTGGTCCTGCAAGTTCAGATAACAGGTGCTGGAAGCAACCCATTGGATCCCAAGGCAGACGCTGTTACATGGACAGTTAAAGCTGAACAAACAAGGAGTCCTGGTTCCCCTACCCTACAGACCAGTATGGTGCACAAGGGAGACACAGTCCTCGCCTCCCTCCCTGGCTCTGCATGGCGCACAAACTACACAGGGGTGTGTAACACCTTAAAGCAGACCAGCAGGACTGCTGTTGCTGTGCTGTGAAGTGAGCTCTCCATAGCGGCATGAGTTACTTGAAACCTCCTTTTTTGTTTTGAAAATATTCTGGACTTTGAAATGGGAGAGGTGGAGGCAAACAGATGTGGCTGCTGAGATTGAAGAGGTAACCAGAGCAGCACTTAGGCTAGCATGCTGGGATAATAGCTGCCCACTTTTAGCGATATAACCTAAGGGCAGTGTCTGCACAGGTGCTTTGCGCTTTTTTTTTTTTTTTTTTTTTTGCAAAAACATTGCTGAAAAAGGCTGTATGCTCCCCATCTGTGTGGTTTTATTTTGGCAGCAAAACAGGGCAGCTTTGCTGACAAAAGGGTCATTGTAGTGTGTACGCAGGGATTGTTTTGTGAGCAAAAGTCATCTTTGGCCAGCAAAACTTTCAAGTGTGTGCAAGGTCATAGTGTTTAAAATGCTTGTAATAACTGATGGCCCATCTGATGTGTTGTTACGAAAATAAAAACAAGAAACAGTCCTAAAATGAGTTTTAGAAAAATGGCCTACAAATCAGACAACAAAAGACAGGGTCCATGTGGTGCTTCACTGTTAGGGACAATGAGAACTACTAAAACTGGATGTTGTAGATTTTAAGTGGGTGAGATGACAAAGATTATGGTACTGAGAGAAATTTTTAAGACTTTATTTTTATTTAAAAAAAAAAAAAAAGAGTTCTAGCCTTTGGTACAGAAGTGTTTGGGCCATGATGGGAAAGGGGAATGTGACTATGGTTATTAGGTAGTGCATACAGAGCTCTTGGTGTAAATAGAGGGAGCTGACAAGAATTTTCTGTGCTAAGAATATGCCAAGTCATTGAGGGAGGGTCTGTCAAAGGCCAGGGAAGACAGCCTTCCCTGTTGCAGCCACTCCCATCATGTTGCAAGATACTCTGGGCCATGGTGGCACAACCTCTTCACCTTGCTACTGAGAGGGTGGGAATTTTTATGTTCCATGCAGGTTCCTGCCTGTGGAGGCAGTATCTTAGTCAATTTACCAGGTCCCTTGAACTCTCCAGGGAAATTAATGATGAACTCAGGAAGCTGAGTAGTAGACTCGATCTCCTTAGCTACCCAGCAGCCTGCATGGCGAATATGAGAACTCAGTGCAGGCAGGCAGTATTCTCTTCTGGTCTCTGCCTGTTGCTGTCTCTGTGGCTGGGCTGCTGCTCTGCTCCTCTCCAGCACATCAAGCCACCATTGTCCCAGGTGTGGACTCCAGAGATCTTTATAGCTGCTGCTTGTCACATCCTTCCTCTCCTCCTTGCGCGCGCGCGCTCTCACTCTCTCTCTCTCAGCACATCTTTCCTCTATGCCCCCGCCACTGCTTGCTGCTTCCTTTTCTCCTCCCCACTGTCCGCACACATGATCTTTTATTCTCCTGCTCATCTTCCTCTCCGCTGTTGCTTCCCATGTCCCTCTTCCCCTCTGTCGCTTACTATGGATGTCCCTGTCCTCCCCTGCTAGCCTTCTTGTGTATCTCTCCTTGGTCAGGGATTTGTGTAGTGTTGCAAGATAGGGGAAAAAGGTGGAAGCTGTGAGATGGGGAGCTAGGTTTCTTAAGGGGAAGTTTCATCTGCCGTCACCCATAAACAAAGTGTATAAGATTGTAATTAGGCTAGTCATGTAGTATGAGTCAGAATGATGGCCAGTGAGGAAGAGGGAACAACTTCTTTTTGTGTCCGAAGTGGTAATGCTTAGGTGGATACTGAGTAAGAAGAGAACTGATATAGCTTCATTTCATAGCTTATGAATTGGAGTGCAAGTAGTCTCCACTGTGGAAAAGATGATGGGCTATTGACTGAGATGGCTGTGTCACATAAGGTAGTGGGATGTCTTGGCCAGAGAGTACAAGAGCTAGTAATCATGAAGAAGACATAGGGAAAAGTGGTTTGAGTTGCTGACAGAGAACATGAAGCAAATTGGTGTCCACTTGGAAGGTACACTTGATAAGAGTGCTTGAAGATGAACAAGAGCAGTAAACCTCAATTGACAGGACAAAGTGAAACAAAGATGATGCTCACTGCCCATTTGCGGTGGGCCTGCCAATGTTGTTCATGCTAGTAGAGCTGAGCTGGTATTAGTATGATTGTAGAGCTAGTGATAGCATGATCTAGCAGGAGCCAAGGCACTGAAAGTTGAAACGGAACAAAAGTTTTGGTCAACACTTTTCCAGAACTGATTTGTTTTATTTTATGCTTCAAGAACTAACAAGAAGAAAGGGAATCTGTTAAACATTTTCAATTATCGTACGAGGACTAAAAACTGAAACCCTTATCACATCCTCCAACTTTAGCTGAAAAAGTGCAGAGCTGAAATTCTTGATTATTTTTAATGTTAAAAAAGAGGTAGGCAAAACCCTTTTTATGTCTCTTCTATTAATTAGAATGTCGGAAAAGGGCACAAAACCAGATTTTAAAAAAACCCTAAAAACAAGAGATTTGCAAATTACCAATTGAAAAGAATGGACATCAGTTCACACTTACTTAGGAGGATGACAATACACTGGTTTACCTTCAGTTCATAATTCAAGGGATATCTTCACAACCATGAAGGGTAGGAACAATGCTTTTAAAAAAATTTAATAAAAGAAAAGCTAATCCTGGAGCAAATCTCTGCAGCCTAATTCCTTAACAAATTATATTGTTGCATACATGGAGGCCTGTCCACAGGAGATCAAATTACAGTTTTTTGCCGCTAAAATTGTTCTAGGTCAAGTCTTAGTCAAGAAATAATCTTTGGTTCCCCGTAAAATAGCTACAAAAATGGAATTTAAAAAGTGCAGCCAGTGCCTTGTTGTATTTGTTCCTTCTCTTCTTAATGTGGAGTCAGGAAAAAAAGGGGAATTCTGCTAATCAAATAAATGTAATACCTGATTCTTCAAGTGCTGGTCCCTCTGGTGATTCAATACATGCGCATGTGTGTACTTCATGTACCAGAGCCGAAACTGTTTGTAGCCATCACCATCGACCCGTGTGCCATGTGTGGTCTGTGTGGTTGAATCCAAGGTCTTATGAGGCTGCATGGATCAACACCACCTCACTTTCCTCTTGCTGCTATGTGGCTAGAATACCTTTCCTTTTGCTTCAAAAAAATCTATGTAGTTGGTGTGGGGGTGGAGGGAGGGTGTTGACTTATAGATGTATTGTACACAATGAGTGAGTATTTGTTAGTTGGAGAGTTCTTAGTAGGCAACGTAATCAGAGTAGAGTTGGGTGTCTCACCTGTTTCCAGGGACTGCTCCCTGACAGGTTAGGTTCAAGAACTTTTTTGCCCAAACTTCTTCTCAGTCAGCAACAAACATCCAGTTCTGCCTCTGTTGTTTGCGTAGCACTCACATTGTTGCTAGGTATTCAGAGTCTCATTTCTTTCCTGTGCAGGCCTTTGAGGCCAGAGCATTGAGACTGCAAAAACACCTCATGGAAGCGGAAATGTCTGTGTGCAGCATGCTCTGCAGTGGTTCTGCTGGACCCTCCTGTGTACACAGCCACACCGATGATGCATTCTGCCCAGCTCCCAGTAAATTGCCAGAAGTACCAGCAACTTTGACAAAACTCATGATCCTATTGCAAACCTTGATAAATATGTCACACATTTAGGGGCCCAAAAACTGAGGTGCCTATGTGTGCAGCACTTGAGGCCCCCCTGCTGTCACTTCTTTTGGTGGTGGTGTTGCAGTCCACAAAAGGCCCCCAGCCACTGAAAATAAAATGCTGCCTGGGATGCTTCCCTTGGGAGGGAAGAGGAGATGACTCTGAAACTGTCAGTCATCGGTTCCTTTTCTAGGAGCTAAGAGGCATTTGCTTCCCTGGCTGCTGTGGCACAGCTAGGATCTAGGAGCAAATTCCAGGTCACGGTAGCAACTTGGCATCTGGGAATTGTCAAACCTTGCCCTGTTGGCACCACTAGAACCCCTACTGTGGCTGAAGAGGAGCACCACCTCAGTGTTGGCCTCTTGTATTCACTCATATCAGTCTACAAGGACCCACATGCTGCCGCTACACTTAGGCACCAGTGATGGACCCACTGGTACTGACTGGCTTATCAGCATCTCTGGAGGAGCCACTCTTTCTCCTCCTGCCCTCTTTCCATCTGATATCCAAGGGCAATACCGGCATCTGCTGTGACGTATGACCAGGGCCCTTAGCTTCCCTGCGGAGGCTGTAATTGACCCCAGGTTAAATTCCTGGATATTTTTATAACCTATGGGACCATCACGGCTCATGCCTGACCTCTGTAAAGTGCTCCTAAGCCAGTTCAGAGAATCTGTCATACACCAGCATCATGCACTCCAACACTGAGACATGCGGAGAGATGCTACTTTGTCCATACTACAGACAGAGACTTTTTTTTTTTTTTTTTTTTACTCATCCACAACCCAAATCGTAGTGGTACAGTTGGGTCTGAACAGAGCCAGGCAGCAATACTACAGGTCTATTACCCTTGGCAGGACAGCAAAAAAATTGGACCTCCTTGGGTGGAAAGTATTTTCTTCCACAAGACTGGAGTTCCATAAAGCCAGATAACAGGCCATTTTGAATAAATATGACTTCAGATCATATACAGTTGGCTGAGATACAGGCCTACTTACTCTTGAACAAGTAAGCACAGTTCCAAAACTTCATCAGGGAGGGCCAGCTGGTAACTAAAATTGCCTTTTGGGCAGCTGTGGACATAGCAAATACAGTGGCATAGGTCCTTGTCTCTGGTTGTATTCAGGAGAGGCACCTGGCTCTTCATCTTGGGATTCCCAGCAGAGGTCCAAAACACCATGGAAGATCTCCCTTTTAAAAATCAGAAGCTCTTCAGTGACGAGACTGAGAACCAGCATTCCCTTAACTCCCAAGCCATCCTGAGGTCCCTGGTCCTTTACTCTTGGGCTCCTGCTTGCTGCCAAATCAGGCCATGTTATTCCATTCAGCCTAGCTACCAACGTTACCCATTGGACCAGCAAGACCAACCCTGCTGCCTAGATTGTCCTCTTTCTCTATCACATCTGTGCCTCAGTAGGCCCCTGTAGCCATCCGTTTCAACTCCTACATAGAGAACTACAGACCTAGCCCTATCCCTCCCTCTGTTTCAGTGATCATCTTTGGAGTTGGCTTGCTCTATTTACCGACAACTGGAACAAAACTACTACTGATCAGTGGATACTTTGTGATACCCAATGGATATCTTATGTTATAGAATATCGTGTTTTCCCACCATGCTGTTCTGCTCTTGAAGAATGGGGACTCCTCACGTGACTGTACCTCCTCCAACAGGAAGCTTGCACATTGCTAAACAAAGGAGCAATAGAATGAGTTCCATGCAGATATCAGGTTCATGGCTTCTACTCCCCCTGTTTTCTCATAGCAAGAAGAGGGGGAGGGAGAGACCTTTGCCTCATTCTGTGTCTGCTGACATTGATCTAATTTATAGAAATTCTAAGCCAACATGAAATTTATAGAAATTCCTAGAAATTCTAAGCCAACATGCTTACTCTTTCCCAAACCGTTCACTCCCTCTTTCCCCAAAAATGGTACTCTACTTTTGATATGAAGGAGGCATACTTCCATGTGAATATTCATGCTGCCCACTGCAAATTTCTCTGCTTTACTGTGGGACACTTTCATTATCAATTCCAAGTATTTTCTTTCAGAACTGCCACTGCCCCTTGAATTTTCACAGAAGTTTTCACTATGATGATTGCATAAATGAGACACTGGGGGCATTCACTCTTTCCTCACCTGGATGATTGGCTTTTGGCGCAACAACATGCGACTACCTTCTTACTACTATCCATATGTCATGGAAACTCCTCGCTAGCCCAGGCATATGCATAAAAGAAGCAAAGTCCAGCCAGTACCAATCCAATCCCTTACCTTTATTGGCACTTATCAGAACTCCTGGGCAGCCAGGGCATTCCTTCTGAAAGAATGATTGACTATGTTCACTGCCCTCAATGCAAGACTTTGCCCCCACCCGTACTCGTGCATCTGTTACCGCGTGCTGCTACATTCCTGAGAAGCAAAAGGCATGATGCACATGAGTAGACAGGTGCACAGCATAAGATTTCTGCAGCTATGGCTTCAGTTGGTGTATGACCCACTAAGGAACCGATTGAACAGACTGGTCCACCTTCCATGCACTGTACTGGCATCTCTGGTGGAGCAGCCCTCCGTGTTCATGATCGGCGCCCCCTTCAACCCACCCACCCACACCATGCTCTGAGCACAGACTCATTGCTAATAGGCTGGGGCTTCCCAGCCTATAAGGTCATGCAGTGCAGAGTCTTGGGTCCCTCACAGGGAGGCATGGATGGATACACATCAGCATCCTGGACCTATGCATAGTCAATATGCGTGTCGGGCACTTCTGCCCTGCATATAGTCATGAAACATACATCATCTCTTTAACAGTGTGACTGCTGTCATTTATGTCAACAAACAAAAAACACCTGTGGAAGCTGGTTTATTAGGAACCATGTTGTACTTCATGCAATGCAGTTACCGTCAGTGTCCCTTGCATATACCCTCAGCTGCTCCTTTCACCACAACCATGATTGGGAAGTGTATGACCCCACTCTCTGAGACATCTTTAGGCTTTGGGGCAGACCATGATAGCATCTCTTAGCGACAGCCACAGACATCCCCTCTTCTGTTTCATGGATACCATCAGACGGAGCTTGCAAGGAGGATACTTTTCTTCCCTGGACAATAGGCCTAGATTATGCTTTTCCTCCCATTCAACTTCTTCCCCATGAACTCCACAAGGTGAAGCAGGACTTGACAACCCTAGCCCCTTCTAGCTCTGCCAGAATTGGTTCACAGAGCTTCATATCCAGGGGTTGACATAATTTTTCAGATGAGATTCTCAAATGAGTACCAATAGAAATGGTTTGGTACTCGGATATCAGATGTCTTCATCTTGCTTGCTCGCTAGCTCTTCTTCCGCCTCCTGTATCACTTGAGTTGATGTGCTAGCTGTGCTCTGATTTTTTGGACCTCTGAGTCTGCACTTCGCTGTCCAGGTCTGCAGCTGTAATTCAACTGAAGATTTAGGGTCAAATGTCTCTGATGTTATCTTACACATATGAATGTGTGTTAGGGCAGAAAGGTGTGAGCCTGGCAGGCAGGACCTGAACCTATTTTTATGATGTTGATGTGGGAAAAATCCTGCTCGCAAGCAGTCCTGCTTACTCTGTCCTTAAGGGACAACAGCAGAAGCATATTGATGATGGAGTAGGTGTTGAGATTGTGTGTTGATACAGATTCTGTTTTAAGGGAATGGACGCATTTAAAACAAGCAGGAAAATGTCTGTCTGCCTTTTCTGTGCATGATTTAGTTAACATTGAACACAAGCAAAGTGGCTTCATATTTCTGAAGTAAGTCACTGAACATTTGCCAAAAGATGTGGATGTCTTGTTTTTCTTTTGCCAAGTTGAAGGATCAAAAATCAGATAAATACAGCATGAATGAAGAGACTCAGATCCTCGTTTTCAATTCATCAGTTAAAGCTCTCAAGACATCAACTTTGTCTTTGTCAGCATCCTCATGTGAAGCTACCTTTTCCCTGTACTTGCACTGACTTTGAAGTAAAACTGTAAACTGTCCAACCGCTCCTGAGAACTCATCTTTGCCTCCTCCACTGGCAAGTTTTTCATACACGAGAGAGAGAGAGAGAGACGTGCTGAAAATGCTGCCGGTATCAATCATGTGGGCCAAAAAACATTTGAAAATGCACAGTGCAGATTTCTGACAAACCTCTGTCAGCAGTAGTGGAAATTTGGGCTTGAATGGCTGTTTAAAAGTGTCCAGATTCTTAGTAGTGTTTCATGTCTCCATGATGACCACCTGATATTATAAACCTTCCCTAGATTTACAAAAGAAATTCCCTTTTCTTCAGAGTTTCTGTAGTGTTTCCATTTTTTTATTTTTTGACAGAGCCTTTTTTCAGATTAAAACCTCAGCACCTTATCAGTGCAGCTGTTGACTATATCACAGTAAGAAACCACATGATCAGCTGATTTAGAGCAGTTTTCCAGCATGTCTGCAGTGCTCAAAGTATGAACCAAGGAATCTCCAATGGCAACCATGTTATGCCGACATTCACCATAGCCCCATCCGTGCACACCAAGGCTAGTTTTGTCCTTCATTGAGCTAATTCTGAAACATCGAATAGGTTCACAAGTCCGTCAACAATGTCTTGGGCTGAGTGATTTGCACCAAGCTCCATAAAACCTAAAAAATTGGAGGAAAACACTCCTTAGTTGACACACTCAACAGTGTACTGTTTCTTGCTCTGTTTTAGTGATGTCCTCTGACCTGTCCAAAAAGCAGACTCCAGAATTTGGCTACTTGCCCTTTTTCTTTTAATTCTGAGTATATCACGTCTGTTATAGTATGAGTAATCTGTGCTCCACTTGTATTGCTGTGATATGCACCTCCAGCGATGACTCCAAGCCACTTTAAAAGTACACTGTCATCCTTGTAGTTATGAATAGGACATGCATGTTTGCCTTCACAAAATGCAATTTAAAATATATTTGAGAGTGCCTGGTACTGTTCTTTGCTTGCTTTCCATTACCCATTAGTCTAGTGAATGACTGGCTCTTTCCTGCTGACTCAGATTTGCATTAGAAATGGCTTCAACTATTTTGACATGCTCAGTGCTCCTTTTCATGTTGTTCAAAAATGGAGTGGCTGACTGGCTGACGTGGTCTTTTTTTTTTTTTTTTTTTGCACCAGAGAAATAAAAACTTGTTTTTGTCTGCAAGATTTGGGTGTGCACGGCACAATTTACACCACTTTTCTGTACGCTCAAAATTATCATCCAGCCATTGTACTTCATCAAGCCATTTTTCTGAAAACGTTTGCTTTCTTTCATCAGATGTCTGTACTTTCTTTGATGCAGGTGGGACATGAAAGAAATTGCTGACCATCACACCCTGAACACAATAGCCATTCCAAGGATGCTAGAATACCTACTTAACTTTTGCTGTTCTGGCCTTGTTCACTCCCTCTTTAGTTCAGGTATGCTTGGCAGCAATCAGTGCTTCGCACTGGTGGGTAGGGTCTTGATCTTTGCACATCCAACCATGGGTCGCTTCCTCTGTCTTCCTCATTAACACCTTTTCCTTGACAAGAAAACCTGCCCCTCTGTGGGACCTTATTATTGTCCTCACAATAGTCACCAAACAGCCATTTGAGGCTCTGGCCCTGTGTTCACTCATACACCTGTCAGTGAAATGGATTTTCTTAGTAGCCATCACATCCACCAGATGAGTCAGTGAATTGGCTAGTGATGGCAGACCTACAGTTCACAATTTTCCAGACGGGTAGGGTCTCCCTACCACTCCACCCCAAATTCCTCCTCAATTAAGTCATCCTTCTTCCAGCCTGAGGCATGCACTTTCACCAGGGCACATACACTACATTTGCTAAACATCTGCCATATGCTAGAGTATTGCCTACAAACACCCATGTTTTCCAAGTCTTGCCCAGGGTCTTTATTGCTGTAGCATAACACTGAAGAGGCCGCACTCTGTCTTCATAGTACATCTCTAATTGGATCTCCTACTGCATCACAGAGTTTTACTCCCTTTCATGAGCCTCTCCACTACTGGCTATCTGTACTCTAGAATGGCACAAGCTACTAGGTCAGTCTTACTTGCAGACATCCCATGGCAGGACATCTGTAAAGCCCCCATGTGATCCTCTATCCCAGTGATTCCCAACCTTTTCTCTGCTGTGGTGCACTTCAATGGATTTGATTGTGACGGCACGCTGCTATTATAAATAATTAATATTCAGATTAATACATGAATATTTATGAGCTGTGGCACCAGAGATTTCCCTAACTCCCCCTCCCGTTGTCAGTTAGCAACCCTGCTATACCAATTTAGTGAGCACCTCCCTACACCCTCTCCCCAGTTTCAAGTGCTGGGGAAGCTGACGCATGGCATCCTGTTTTGGAGCTGCCGCCCAGGGCTCTGGCTCAGGAACTCCCAGCAGGAGCCTTGTGGGGCTGCTGCCAGCCCCCATTCGGGGCCGCATCAGGCCGCCACCTGGAGCTCCAGCTCTGGGCTGGGGCTGCATGGCACTGCCACCCATGGCTCCATCTCCAAGGAGCCCTCCCGGCTGGGGCCGCATGGTGCCACAGCTCCAGGGACACCCGCAGTCTGGGCTGCATCGTGTAGCCACCCGTTGCTTGGGGGAGTCCCTGACTGGGGCCATATGGGGCTGCAGCCCACAGCAGTGGCTCCGGGGAGCACCACAGCCAGGGCTGGGGCCACATGGGACCTCTGCAGCAACTCCAGGAAATCCCCCAGCTGAGGCTGCTACCTGTGAATGCGGGTCCAGCTCGGGGGATTCTCGCGGCACACCGGAGGAGTTGCTGCAGGACACTGGTTGGGAACCACTGCTCTGTCCTCATATTGACTGCTCATTCTGCCCTCTACCTCTTGGCAGCGGCAGAAGCGACAGTGGGCTGAGCAGCACTGCAAACTTTTACTTCTGCTGAGCCTTCATTCCCACCACCAGACTGAATACTGCTGCTATGCTACACATATCCAGAATCCACATAGGGACAAGCACTCAAAAAAGAAAGTGAAGTTAGTGACTTTAATGGATGGCTCTTCAAGGGGTATAGTCCCTATCTGGATTCTTATCCCCCTCCCCTGGGTACGGGCTTGCAGCCAGCTAGTAAGAGGGAATTGAGGAGGCGTTGACCCATGTTGTCTTGTAAGACCTTGTACACAACCACATGGACCATGCTCAGCGTGTGGGTCAACAGAGACTTACATATTTTGTGCACGGTTACCCACATATGGAATCCAGATAGGGACTGTGCCTCTGTAAGATCCATTAGTTACAGTGCGTAGCCTTCTTTTTACTGAGCTGCTAGTATTGTACTTTCTGTTTGTGAAGTGGGGTTGAAGTCCTCAGCAGTGTGTTTTCTGTCCAATATGAACCGGTAGTGCCATTTTCATTTTGTAGTGAGTGGTGTAAATAGCTCCAAGATACATGATCTGAAGGTTGTATGGGTTGGTGGGAGCGTTAATGGTAATGACACAGTTTTTACGTAGTCTTTTCCTCCGAAGTGCCCTGAGAGATCTTGCAGTGTTTTTAACAATGTATGTCCAAATCCCTATCTAGCCTAAAAATCATTGTCTACATCCATGGGTGGCCAAACTTATGGAACTCAAGAGCCCCACAAGTTGATTACTAAACCTTCAAGAGCCGCACCGAGGCATACAGCCATATGCTTTTACCTACTAAATTAATTTCTTGACATTCTTCCGCGAGCCACACTTTTTCATTCAAGAGCCACGTGCGGCTCCTGAGCCACAGTTTGGCCGCACTTGTCTGCGTCATTATTGAAAATAGTTTTGTCCTATCTACATTAGCAGTTATGTCATTTTCAGTACCGGTTCAGGAAGCATGACTGAGGCTTGGTAGAAGTTCATATTGAACAAAATACACTGTAATTTGCTTACCACCCCCACCCCCCAAATTTTTTTCAATGCATTTTATGCTATGGCAAATTTAAACTTGCTGCAGCCTATAGTGGTGGTTTTCTATAGAAATAAGTAGAATGTAATTCTTCTCTTCTGGGTGCTGGGAGGGGTTGTGGAATTTTAGCATTCCATACTCTTTCTGTTTTAGGAGTAGGGCTTTCTTTCCTCCTGACTCCTGGGGTGTTCAGCTGGGAATCCTCCTCCTCCTCTACTCCTAAGGAAAGAGAAGTTCTACTTCTCTGTTCAGCCTTCTGAAAGACAAACAAAGCAACGAAACATATCTGAGATCAAGGGGATTGATTCTACACTAAATTCTTTGAATGTAGAATCATGGCAAACATGGCTTGTATTATAGCTGAGAAAACATAAGGTTTCTTGTGTTGTTATTTTAAAATTCAAAGTTATTTATAATCACTTTTGGAATATTCTGACCAGGGAATTCAGATTTTTCTGTTGCTATGTCAGCAGTTACTTTCTCTGACATGTCTTTTTAGGCAGCCTGAGGCCTATTGAGTATACAGCAATCTTATAGTTGCTTTGTTGGAATGTTATGGCACATGAGTCATGACTGGGATTCAAACTAAACTCCCTGCTGTCAAGCATTTACCCACTTAGCAGTGAGACATTTGAGCCATGATGGCAGCAAAGACTCTGTTTTTTTGTCTCTTGATGGAATGCCTTTAGCCAGAGATTGTTTGTATGAAAACCACATCCAGAGTGCTTTTAGTTAATGCCAGAAGCTGAGAGGAACACATTTCAGTTTGACAGCTAGTTCCATGACAAGAATGGTCTATCATTTCACCATGTTGCTCATTAACTTTAAGCTGTAGCCAACCAACATAACTGAATTTTAAAAACCTGCAACCTGCTCAGTTTTACCTCTGCAATAAATTCTTTCTTTTGTAAAGTTTCACTAAATCACACAGAGTTGTTCAGGTTGCCTGTGTTGCTATTAGCTGTCTGCTTGAGAACACTTTTACTTAGAGTTCATATTTTCATGCCAGTCAGAGGCTGTATGGGGAGATGTAAAGAAAACTGGTTGCTCTGAACTTTGAATTACTTGAAATGGATCTTGGCATTGCCCAGCTTAGTGATGTAATGCTGTTCCTCCTTCAGCTTAGGATAAATGCCTATCATGCAGTTCAAGGGTCTGCCCTCTCCATGGAGGAATATCTCAGAGTTTTTTAGCCTGTAAAGTTTCCTACTCTAGCTGTGTTTTGCTGTGCCAGACCCTGTAGAGGAAAATATTCTTTTTCTGCTTGTGCTGAGAAGCTGTACTTTCAGGAGTTGTGTTGCTGTGAAATCCTCTGTGAAGGGTATTCTGTAGTACTCTAGAGAGAAATACAGTCATATATGTTGAGTAAATCTGTGCTGTTTTCTTTAATGCTTTGTTGTTTAGGGGAGGAAAAGAGAATCATAGAGGAACACAGACAGTTCCCCCTCTAATTACTGTCTTTGCCTTTCAGTTTTCCAAGGTGGAACCTCCTAGGATCCCTGCACAGGGATTTACATGAGATCACTAAAAGGAAGGCACATGCTGCATGTGTATTGATCTCTCCACATATGTATTCATGTAGGGCCTTGTCCTTCGTATTATGTCTAGGAAAAACTTAGCTGAGAGATCATGTTATTGTACAAGCCTCTCTTCTGTTTAATAGATTTCCCAATCAAGCTAGCTTAACTGCTGTCACTGTGTGCTCTGGAATCCACTTGAGAGATTCATATTACATTATAGCAGCACACAACATTTAGTCCATTGGTACAAGACCTAATTTTCTGTGTCCATCCGTGAGTTGTTACTGAATGGTTTCTAAATGTTAGTGTAGTTGGCATAGTCTGAATCTGATTTTTTGCTTGTGATTTGATTTTGAGGGGACAAGGTATGTACTTTTATTGTGGTTCACTTGCATGAATAAAGACAAGTGGCTAGGGCTCTACGTATTTCCTGGTTTCCTTTCGTTCTGTTAAAAAAAGTGACTCTTGGGTCATTTTTGCTTCCTTCTCTTACGATTTGAGAAGATGTCAATAATTACCCAGCCCAACTCACAGATTCCAAGGTCAGGGGAGACCTTTGTGATTGTCTAGTCTGACATTCTGTATAAAACAGGTTAGAAACCTCCTGAAATAATTCCTAGAACATATCTTCCAGTCTTGATTTAAAAGTTGTCAGTGACAGGAAGTCCACCATGACCCCAAATAAGTTGTTCCAATAGTAAATTACCCTCAGTGTAAAAAATTTACACCTTATTTCCAGTCTGAATTTGTCAAGCTAGGATCATGTTATTCTTCCAAACTGAAGAGGCTATTATCATATATTTGTTCCCTATGTAGACACTGATGGACTGTAACCTAGTCACCTCTTTTTAAGTTAAATACTGTAATGGAACTTCTTGAGTATGTCATTGTCTCAGCCTTTCTAGACCACTATGTTCTTTTCAGAAGTTTGATTTGCCTTGCATACCCCCAAATTTCACCTCATTTAAAAATTATTTGCTTACAAAAAAGATAAGTGTTGCAGTACATTACTGAAAAATTGCTTACTTTCTTATATTTGCTATATAATTATAAAATAAGCCAATTGGAATATAAACATATATACAGTTCAGCCTCTACTATATAGACTAGTGTAAACATTGTATGGTGTTTGTACTGACATTCCTAGTACTTTTTACATAATCTGTTGTAAAACTAGGCAAATGCATAGATGAAATGATACACCCCATTGAAGACCTCTTTGTTCACCCAAGGGTACATGTATCCCTGTTTGAGAACCATTGATATAAAACAGGGGTGGCCAAATTTATGGAACTCAAGAGCCATATAGGTTGATAATTAAACCTTTGAGAGCCGCAGTGAGGCATATAGCCATATATATATTTACCTACTCCAAAATCGCTAAGTTTAAAATCCATTGCACACATTAATTTTACTGTAGAAAGAGGACAAATATTGATCCTACTAATGTCAGATTCTAATAATTACTTAAGGTTACCATGAAAACTAGTCCTATACAGTAAAAACTTAGTTGCTGCTCAGTTTAGAAGACTGCAGGCTGGTGGTGAGCTTTTTGGAATCCCAACCATGCTGCACTTCTCCCCACCATCCCCAACCATGCTGTGCTTCTCCCCACCATCCAGACCCCCTCCTGAACTCTTGAGGCTGGGGCTGCTTTCCTAAATTGACTTGCTGATGCTCTTTTGAGAGCCACAGTTTTTCATTCAAGAGCCGCATGTGGCTCCCAAGCCACAGTTTGGCCACACCTGATATAAAGCATGGTTTCTAATCCTTGAATCGTGCTCTTCTCTGAACCCTTTCCAATTTGTAGCATCCTTCTTGAATTGGGGACACCAGAACCAGACACAGTATTCCAGCAGTGCTCTCACCAGTGTGAAATTCAGAGGTGATGTAACCTCTCTTCTTCTACTCAAGATTCCCCTGTTCATGCCTCCTAGATCTTTTGTCCGGAGCATCACACTGAGAGCTCATGTTCAGCTGATAGTCTACCATCACCCTCCATATCCAAATCTTTTTTAGATTCACTGCTTCTCAGGATAGAATCCCCTATCCAGTATGTATCACCTATGTTCTTTGTTCCTAGATTTATACATTGACATTTAGCCATATTAAAACGCATGTTATTTGGTTGTGCCCAGTTCACCAAGTAACCTAGATCACTGTCTCAGTGACCTGTCCTCTGCATTATTTACCACTCTGTCAATTTTTGTATCATGTGCAAACTTTTCTAATGATTTATTTTGTTTTGGTTTTTTTTTTCCCCCAAATCATTCATAAAAAAGTTAAATACATAGGGCCCAGAATTGATCCCTGTGGTACACCACTGGAAGCACACCTACTTGATGATTCCTACTTAATGGTTAAATTTGGAGGTTTATCAGCTGGCTGGTTTTTAATCCATTAATATGTGCTATGTTAATTTTGTCATTCTGTTTTTTAATAAAAATGTGTGATACCAAGTCAGAGTATTTCACATAACTGTTTTCTTTATCAGTCAAACTTGATATCTCATTATAAAAAGATATCAAGTTAGTTTGACAGCATTGATTTTCATAGCCCAGCGTTGATTTGGATTTATTACATTGTCCGCTTTATTTCTTGATTAATCAAGTCTTGCGTCAGTTGCTCTATTATCTTGCCTGGTATTGATGTCTGACCTAACAGGCCTATAATTGCCTGTATCATCTTATTAATCCTTTTTGAAACTTGGCACATTATTAGGTTTCTTCCAGGCGTGAAGAACTTTCCCAGGACTTATTAGAAGTCAACATTAATGATCCAATAAGCTCCTTAGACAGCTCTTCTAAAACTCTTGGATACAAATTATCTGGGCTGGCTGATTCAAAAATATATAATTTCTGTTGCTTCTCTTTGCTGTCCTTCAGATTCTGGTGGAATGGATAATACTGCTGCTCTTTATAAAATTCTTGTTTATGGAGCCCAGACTGGAACATGATTGGCAAAAATGGATGCTTAATCTGAATGATAGAATCATAGGGGATTGTGGGTTTTTGTTTTTATTCCTCGGTCACAGCTGTGATAGAAACTAAGGCTTTCCTTCTGTGCCATAGAATCTATGAAATCCTACCACCTTGGTGGTGGTCTTGCTGATCAATCCAGTCCATCTTCATTAGATTTTAGTCTCTTAAATTATTTGATTGACAACATTAGTCACATTCAGGACAGTCTCTAGCTCTGTGGTAGCACTGTCAAAACAGGAGGGAGCAAATGAATATCCAGTCTGTCTTGATGTTCTTTCAGTGGTAGGTAGATGCGTTGTACAGGTCCTCTCATGCTGTGACTGGTAAAAACTAGTGGGGCATACAGGGTAGAGTATAGTGGGGATTAATTAATTAATCTCTGAGGAGAGCATTGCTAGTAACCCGTAAGCATACTGTGGTCTGGCTGTAGCTCAAAATACAATCACTTGACATTGATGACAGGGTACAAGAACTTCTAGTTTGTGGCAAGCTAGGGTGTGAATCTGCCATGTACCAACCTGCTGTAGACTAACACTAATGTATATTAACAGTACATTTATGGCCTTTGATGTAGTCCTTTTTGAAGTAGGACTAGGGTCAAAGCACATTAATAGCTGTTAATGCACATCAGCAGGGTCCACATGGGCAGTTGATCTACAGCAGGCTGGTACATGGCAGATGCACATTCCAGCTTGTCACAGACTAGAAGTTCTTGAAGCCCTTAAAATCAAGCCTCTAGCAATACCATTCTGGAAATGGCCATTGAAAAGGTGATCTTCAACCACTTTCAGTAGTATCTGATGTCCTTCAACTTCGGATCCAGTCAGTCAGGCTTTTAAATTTAGGCATGGCCCTAAAATTACATTAGTCTTGTTGGTAAGTTGAGAACATAGCTGGACAGTGAATGGAAGTAAGACATGTCTACCGATGCTTTTAGGTCTATCAGTAGCCATCAGTGTTTATCACTATGTGCTGCTGACTTGACAGCGTTGCTTTGAAGTGGCTCCATGTGTTTCTTCCTGTGAAATCCCAGGGAGGTGTATGATCTGGTTTTCTGATCACTTTCAATCAACGCACTCCAGAACATTCTGTTTGCACTTGTTCAAAGTGTACGTATAGACCCTGGGGAAGATTGTGAGACATGATGGGCTGCAGCATGGATGACTCCCTTACTTGTGTGGATTCTTTTCATTAGGTCCAGATGGAACCATTACCCTGTTATCCTAGTGTCTGGCAGAAGTAAGACCCTAGATGAAAGTTGTTTGGCATAGATGCACTGCTACAGGTGGGTAATGATCAGCTAAGTAGCAGCACTGTAGAAAAGGACCTGGGGGTTACGGTGGATGGGAAGCTGGATATGAGTCAACAGTGTGTTCTTGTTGCCAAAAAGGCCAATGGCATATTGGGCTTCATCAGTAGGGGTGCTGCCAGCAAATTGAGGGATGTGATTGTTCCCCTCTATTCAGCACTAGTGAGGCTGCATCTGGAATACTGTGTCCGGTTTTGGGCACCCCACTACAAAAAGGACATGGACAAATTAGAGTCCAGCAGAGGGCAACAAAAATGATCAAGGGAGTTGAGCACAAGACTTATGAAGAGAGACTGAAAGAACTAGGCTTATTTAGGCTGTAGAAGAGAAGACTGAATAGGGGATTTGATAGCAACCTTCTACTGGAAGGAGTGCTCCAAGGTGGAGGAAGCTTGGCTGTTCTTAGCAGTAACAGAAGACAGAACAAGGAGCAGTGGTTTCAAGTTACAGCTGGGGAGGTTGAGGTTGGATATAGAGCCCTGCAAATATGTGGATATCGGCAGATATCTGCAGCTGCAGGTACAGCGCAGATATCCACGGACCATTTCTTGTGGATGCAGATTGGATACAGGTCCACATATTTTTATCTTCACAGAGCTAGAGCCCTACAAATATGTGGATATCCACGGATATCTGCATTATATCCGCATCTGTGGATACAACACGGATATCCGTGGACCATTTCTTGCGCATGCAGATCGGATACGGATCCATGCATTTGCATCCATGCAGGGCTCTAGTTGGATATTAGGAAGACTTTCTCACTAGGAAGGTGGTGAAGCAGTGGAATAGGTTATCTAGGGAGGTAGTGGAATCTCCATCTATACGGAAATATTTAAGGCCTGGTTAAACAAAACCCTGGCTGGGATGATTTAGTGAGAGTGGTCCTGCTTTTTTGCAGGGGGTTGGACTAGATGACCTCATGAGGTCCCTTCTAACCGTATGATTCTATGCTTTAGTCAGATACAATGATGGTAATGTTTGTTGGCAAGGCGAAACATTGTTAAGAAGTAGGAAATGCTGACCTCTTTCTCAGTTGATGGTATTTGCTCACCCGTTGTAAAACACTGTGAAACATTTCTGCTAGACTCTGCTCTGGTCCTGGGTTCCCAGAGCATATCAGTAGCTTGAATCTTCCTTTATAGTTGACAGCCAAAACTCTCCCTGGTGTGGACTTTGGTTGGTTATTGATGCCTTTGTCACCTAAGTATTATAGAACTAGAATGTACTTTACGTGGGCATGCCCATAAGGACTTCTTGGAAGCTGCAGAGAAGCTGTAACACTGCTCTGGTATTTACTGTGGCTGCTTGTCCATATCTGGATGAAAACTGAGGTGCTGTTTATGGTCTGTATGCAAACTTTTGTCAGTCTTGCAAAACTGTGATGGAAATGGTGGTTTCACAGGCATAGGTGGTCTTAGCAGGCAGGCAGGATAGGCAACTGCTCAGGGCCCTGCAGGAGGAGGGACCCTGCGCCACTCCAGGGAGCGCTGGCTGGGGTCTGGTGGGGGTCCACAGTGGGCTGGCAAGGTCTTGCTGGTGGCAACCCATGGGAGCCTACAGCAGTGTTGGCGGCAGGGCTGGAGGTCTGTGGTGGTGGGCCATGGCAGGGCTGGGGAGCCGACAGCAGGATGGAGGGGAGCCAGGGGCTGGCAGTGGCAGGGTTGGGGAGCTCAGTGGCAGGACCATAGGCAGTGGGGACCTGGCAAAGGCATCAAGGGGTTGGGGAGCCTGGTGAGGGTCCGATGGGGTGGTGGGTTTGGCGGGGACCTTTGGGGAAGCTGGGGGCCCCCCTCAAGGCCAGTGGGCTCTGGCGGGGTGGGTAAGGCCCCCAAGGGGCTGGCATGGCCCTGGAAAGGGCGGCTAAAGTCAAGGATAGGGGCCCCCATCCTTGACTTTCGCCCCAGGTCCCAGGATGACTAAGACATGCCCCTGTTCACAGACACCAAATCCACGTGTACTTGTCCATCACCGAGTGACTGATTATAAAGGGAAAAAATAAAGGATATTTTTACTCATCTGTTGCAAAAAAAATTATTTATCCTGTGCAAAAGGGCAAGTACTAATTTGTGAGGCCTGCCCTAAATTGTCCCAGTCATTTCAAAGACCACCTCTTCCTTGGGCCCTGTTATGATATCAGCTCTTCACAGAGCACAGTTAGCTGTCTACCTCAAGGGTGGAGTTTTCAGGAACTGATTTGACTTCAGTGGCGGATTGACATATCTGAAATATATTGCCTGCAATGGGTCTGAGCTTGCCTTTTTATGCAGCACTTGTAAGATGCCTTTGTTCTTGTTTTCCACTAATTTCAGGCTGTGAAATCCCTGACATTTAATCTCTCGGCTGGTTTTCCTAGTCAGGATTGGTGGGGTGTATGAGCGATATAAGATTAAATGTTGTCAGAGAAGAATGGGTTTTTACAAAGTACGAGTTCTCCAGTGTTGGGAAAATATTTGTTTCTTGACCCAATAATCTGGATGCTGTGGTGACAGATACCTTAAAAGTGCATAACAATGAATCATCTAGTATTATAGCATCAATATTAAGTATGTCTGTAACCTACCTCTCCAGTCAGACTTGGTCCTATTCTGTGAAAGTCCCTTGTGATATGCTACCATCATGAAACATACTTCTAAGTAGCATGCAAAAGCATTGGCTTGAAAGAGCAACTTGTTTGGGTTAAGGGAGCATATTGACAAGGGAGCACAGAAAGCAAGAAGTTTTCCTATTAGTAAGCAAACAAAACTCAGAATAAAGTAAAAAAAAAAGTAGCCCAACACAGCTCCTTTACAGTCTTGAGTTTTCACCTATGCATTTGTTTTCCCTTGTAATGTGAATAAACATTAAAAAAAGGTTTTGGAAGTAAGGGGTCACTTATCTTCAGAAGAGGGTGCTTTTCACTTGTATGCATTTTGATCCTAGTGATAACCACAGCTGATTACATTTTTTTTTTTCTTTTTTTTCTTCCAGGGTTTTGTTTTTGCACTGAATGTAGCCAGGATGGATCCTTGTGGGCATTAGCAGCCCTAGGAAACTGTCAAAGGTAAAATAATACAAACAGCAACATAAACTTGGAATTTGGAGGGTGTGGAGAGGAGAATTAATCTGTTAACTTCTAATTGACTGGTGGTGTTGCTGGTTTAGTATACTTGCCTCTATTTTTTCTTGTATGTTTGGGTGTTAAGACTTTTGTAATTGGTTAATGATTTTAATTAATGCTTGTTGGACAAATATGTGTACTGTGGTGCGAGGGTTTTTTTTTTTTGTTTTTTTTTTGAGGGGGGGCAGTGGTTTCAGTTGGAGTAAGAGTATTAACCTTTTTTAGAAATAGTGAACACATAATCCCAGTACACTTGAGGTTTTTGTATCTCCATGCACTTCTTCCATTTTCCCCCAAAACCATCTACTCCATCCTTAAAATGGGGAATTGGATGTTTTTTTCAGATATAAAAAAGTTCCAAGTGTCTGCCCTTCAGAACTGTAAAATTTTAGCAGACTGTTATGATATGACAAGTTGATTCTTTGTCCATTTTATTCCCTTAATATTTGGTTTTGTCCCTGTAAGTAGGACCAAAGTAACTGTTACAGCATGATTTGGACACACTGCGATGTAACTAGGTAACCACACTTCACTATATTTATAGAATGACAGGACTATGGACTTGGGACTTCTTTTTTGGATATGTGTCAGTATCGATCCAACTGTACATATACAAGTGCCATGTATGTCAGATTGGAGCCTTTGGCATAGCTGTATCTTTTGGGGCCACAGTTGTGCCTTGTACTGCCTTGTGCTTCTATGCAAGGACATTAAAGGTAAAAGGGCTGCATGTGACCTTTCCTCAGTTCCTTTTTATCACCTGTGGGAGCGAGGCAGAAGCTGGTGAGCATCTAACTGTTAAGTTTTTAGCTTCACAATTTTTGTATATTTTACTCAGATCTAGTGTGAAGAACATTGTTCTTCCCCTTAATCTACATTTAATTGCAGTTGCTATTAATTTTTTTCCTTCCGGAATGAATCTGACTGCATACATCATTTACTGCCCCTCTTTGGTACAATGGGATGAGTGTCTTTGTTCCAATAGCTGCATGTACAGTGGATGCCAAACCATCTGGATTAAAAATCTGCCCATTTTATGATGACCACCTCATCCTCTTGACTGACGGTCATGTTAGGTACCTCTTCTGGCTGCAGTAAAGATGCAGCTCAAATGCTTGGTTTGCTGATCTTTTTCTCCTTGAGGACTTGTGAGTCCAGAGAGAACTTTCTTATGCTACACCTAATGGACCTATCCACTAGGGTCACTTTGGATTCGGAAGAGACAGTAACCGCAAAAAGAGAAGTAAGAAAAAGTCATCTAGCTCCACTTCAGGCAGGCACTGTACTGCATAATCTGGCAGTGAAATGGAACAAATGGTCATTTGGCAAACCTGATGATGACTGCCTTGACTTTGGTGACTTCTGTACTGAAAGCCTCAGTGCTCATGACCTCAGAGCCAGTAGAGAATTATATTTTGTGGATGTTTTGGGAGTTTTACTGTATGATGCTGACTGGATCAAGACCATTCATACTATTTGTTCATGGCGATGTTCCAAAGTTCAGGCCATCTTATCAGAGGATACCAATGTACCACGCAATGTAATTTGCATTGCTGCTGGCTGATGTGTGCCTCTCAAGGTTCACTGTATGAAAGCTGAAGCAAATCCCCTGCCTGCTTCGGAAAGGTATCCATATCTAAAATCTTAAAGACAGCAACATGGAGTAACCCACTGTATCAAACAGTATGCATTGGACTTCGGTATTCGATCAGATATCACGTTCAGAGAGCAATACAGCAATTTCAGATGTTAGGTGAACATAACTTCTCGGTCACAGACCCGAAGAGGATACTACTTGCTATCAACTACATTGAGAGCCACAGTGATACGTAATGAAGGAGAAAGAAAAAGATACTTGGGGTTTTTGGGGGGTGTGTGTGTGTGGGGGGGTGTATGTGTGGGTCTTTGGGGTTTCTTTCTTTCTTTTGGTTTGAGATGTTCCGTAGTGGTTAAGAGCGACACCCTTTGATACGGGAGACTGGGGTTCAAATCCTGGTGGGTACCTGTCTACCTTCCCAGTAGGGGTCCTTGGGCAAAAGACCCCCTAATGCCTCACTTGCCTACCTCGAATATGAGAGTGACACGAACTAGGAGAGTCATGCCGGCTCGGACGTCGCCCGGATTAACAAGGTCCGCGCCAGATGTTGGGGAACCAGGACAATCTGACGATAAGTGGGCTACTGGAACAAACCATGCATGGATGAGACAAGAGAACCTGGAATTGATGGAATGCTACTACCACAGTAGACCTAATGAGAGGGGATATGTGAAACGTATGAGGGAACTATAGATCTACATCCACCCTAACTGAGAAACAGCTAGTTACCCAACGCTTCAACATAGTAAAGAGGCAGCTGCTCTCACAACTGGAGATAGACCAACTCCACATTACAGCCCGGACTCAAGAAGAAGACTCAGAGGAACAACTAGATGTGCAGCCAATGCCTGAAGCTGGAACTTCACTGGCACCCCCTCCATTACAGAGCACAGCAGCTGATATGAGGCATAAGATCATGGGTAAACTAGCTACAGTCAACCCTCGAGACCGATTACCAAGGCTCGTTGGAGATGTACCATCAGATAGTATGCTAGAAGATGCCAATAGAGCCCTAATGACAATTCCTACTACCACCATAACTCAAACCAATGAACTGGTATATGCTACAGCCTCTGTAATCCTGGAGATGCTTGGCTACACGATCAAAAAGAACAAAAATGCATACCCCCCCTGGAAAATGAGGTTGGAGGATAAGATCAAGGCAACGCAGAGAGAAGTTAGCCAGCTGGTGGAACTACAGAAGGGTGTAGAGATTAAGGATAAGACTCGGCTACTGAAAAAATACAAGGGCCTGACTCCATCTGAAGCCCTAGAGACTGCTAAGCAAAGGCTCTCAGCACTGGCCACCAGGCTAAGGAGATACACTAGAGAAGCAGAGGCCAAAAAGATAAATGCCCTGTTCTCCAAAGAACCATCCAAGGTGTACTCCCAACTGCAGTGCAACAACACAATAACAGCAGAAACTGAACAGTACTGGAAGAACATATGGGAGAAAGAGAAGACTCATAACACCAGTGCAAAGTGGCTGCAGGACCTGAGAAGAGACCACAGAAATCTCCCAGAACAGGACCCAGTCACCATCACAGTAGCAGACATTCAACAGCGGGTCAAGAACATGAAGAGCTGGACAGCACCTGGCCCGGACATGATCCACACCTACTGGCTAAAGAAACTAACAGCAGTGCATGAACGCCTAGCAACACAGATGAACCAGCTGCTAGCAGCAGGCTCCCACCCAGACTGGCTAACACAAGGAAGGACAGTGCTGATCATGAAAGACCCCCACAAGGGAACAGCACCATCCAACTACCGGCCAGTAACCTGCCTCCCCACAACATAGAAAGTCCTATCAGGCATCATAGCCACCAAGCTACAGGACCACATGGGCCAGTACCTGAGCACAGCTCAGAAGGGCATTGGGAACAACACCAGAGGCTCAAAACACCAGTTGCTCATAGACAGAGCAGTCGCCCAAGACTCAAGGTCTAGACAGACCAATCTGAGTACAGCCTGGATTGACTACAGGAAAGCCTATGACTCAATGCCACACACATGGATCGGTGAATGTCTGGTGCTATACAAAGTCAACAGGACACTAAGGACCTTCCTCAAGAACTCAATGGGACTGTGGAAGACTACACTGGAAGTCAACTCAAGACAGCTTGCACAAGTGGCCATCAAGTGCGCCATATACCAAGGTGATGCGCTGTCCCTGCTGCTGTTCTGCATTGGCTTGAACCCCCTCAGCCAGATAATCACAAGGACTGGATATGGATACAAGTTCAAGAGTGGAACTACCATTAGCCACTTCCTCTACATGGATGACATCAAGCTGTATGCTAAGAATGAACGAGACATCGACTCACTAATCCACCTGACACGGATCTACAGTGAGGATATTGGGATGTCATTCGGACTGGAGAAGTGTGGCCGGATGGTAGTAAAGAGGGGGAAGGTAGTCAAGACTGATGGGGTGGAACTACCAGCAGGCCATATAGCAGACATACAAACTGGCTACAAGTACCTTGGCATCCCACAGTCACAGGGGAACCACGATGAGGAGGCAAGGAAGGCAGCGACATCCAAGTACCACCAAAGGAGAAGACAGGTCCTGAAGAGCCAGCTCAATGGGAAGAACAAGATCCATGCCATCAACAGGTACACCTTGCCAATCGTCAGATACCCTGCTGGTATAGTGAGCTGGCCAAAGGAGGACATGGAGGCTGCCGATGTGAAGACCCAGAAGCTCCTCACAACGTATGGAGGTTTCCACCCCAAGTCCTACACCCAGAGACTGTACGCCAGCCGGAAAGAAGGCGGGCGGGGTTTGGTGAGTGTCAAAGCCACTGTCCTGGATGAAACCCAGAGCATCCAGGAGTACATCAGTAAGATGGCACCCAAAGATGAGCTGCTGAGAGAATGCCTGAGGCAGCAGCAGCAGACATGGGAGGAGGACCAAGCAGAAGAAGTGCCATGGCAAGACAAGACCCTGCATGGGATGTACCATCGACAGATAGCTGAGGTGACTGACATTGGGAAATCTTACTAGTGGCTGGAAAAGGCTAGACTAAAAGACTGTACTGAGACACTGATCATAGCAGCACAAGGACAGGCACTGAGCACTAGATCCATTGAAGCAGGGGTCTACCACACTAGACAGGACCCAAGGTGCAGACTGTGCAGAGAGGCCTCAGAGACAGTCCAACACATAGTGGCAGGATGTAAGATGCAGGCAGGAACAGCATACACTGAACGGCACAACCAAGTAGCTGGCATTGTGTACAGGTACATCTGCACAGTGTATGGGCTAGACCCTCCCAAGACCAGATGGGAGATTCCACAGAAGGTCATGGAGAATAACAGGGCTAAGATTCTGTGGGACTTCCAGATCCAGACAGACAGGCAGGTACTGGCCAATCAACCAGACATTGTGGTAATAGACAAGGACCAGAAGAGAGCGGTGGTGATAGATGTAGCAGTGCCAAGTGACAGCAACATCAGGAAGAAGGAGTATGAGAAGCTGGAGAAGTACCAGGGCCTGAAAGAGGAACTAGAGCGGATGTGGAAAGTGAAGGCCAAAGTGGTCCCAGTGGTGGTAGGAGCACTCGGGGCTGTGACTCCTAAGCTGGGAGAGTGGCTCCAACAGATCCCAGGAACGACATCAGAGCTCTCTGTCCAGAAGAGTGCAGTGCTAGGAACAGCTAAGATAGTTTGAGGGTTCTGCGCACTCCTAAGCCTCTGGTAGAGGACCCGAGGTTGAGGAAGACACATACCACCCATAGGGGTGAGAGGGGAATTTTTTTTTTTTATATTACACAACCTGGTGATCATCTCTTTTTGGAGTCCTCTGCAAATTTGCTTTCAGTTGTGTAGGAGCTGAGAGAGAGTGAGTCATGGTTGCTCCACACTTTATGCTCTTATGTTGGAGGCATGTATCTCCCAGCAAATCAGCTGTCCTGAAGACTGATCTAGTGTACATAAAGTGCATTTGTATCTACAGTGTGACAACATCTTAAAGAAATGTAGTTACAGTAGGGTAGATAAGTAGACCTTTTTTTCCATTGAGGAAAAAGTTGTGCTTCCTGCTTATCTGGAACAGTGACCAGTGAACAGTGCCCTTTGTAGAAAGTTGACACATTTGCTTAGTAGTTTATAACATTTGTGGAAATAGGCTCTCAGGCTGCAGAACTGAAGTTTTTCTCAGTAGTTGTCACTTCCTTCTTTTCAAATTGTATCACTGCCCATATTGTGGTGGACGATGTTGCTCCACTTTATCCTCATTCTGTTTTCTTCAGAAGGGGAGAAAAAACCTATCCCCTAATCTTAGTTAAAAAAACAATCTAGTGCATCTGTTGTGTGTGCACTAACATTAAACTTTATCAGTTTCTTGGCTGTGAGAAGTCCTCTGGCACTTAAAAACTTATTTATCGCTTGAGCTTTCGTGGGAGAAAATCCCACTTCGTTCAGACGCTTTGAAGAGTTTCTCCCACAAAAGCTCATGTGAAAACAAATCTGTTAGTCTTTAAGTGCCACAGACTCCTTGCTTGTTTTGCTGAACTAGACTAACAAGGCTGCCCCTTTGGAACTTGGCTGTGGGAGTCAGTGAGTTGTATGTGACATTTTTCAGCCTCAGGACTTTTTTGTTTTTAACGTACCTTTAATTTTGTGTCCAAATTTTAGAGTTCATGAGTTTTGTTTGATATCTACAAACTGAATACACAGCAGATAGTGGAAGCTTCCCACCACTGCCTTACTAACATACCACTGCTTGGCCTAGAGGACTGCCTGGAAGGGTCAGAGGGATAGCTCACTCTCTATACCTGTGCAGTCCCTGACCTCTCTGCGTCTGCTACCAATAAGGACAGTTTCTGCCAATTATAGGGGGCAGTTTTGTGATGTGGACACTTATCTGATGGAACAACACAGAAACCATCAGTCTGATTACAAAAACATCTATATAGCTGTTGGGTGTTGGAAACATAGGAGTTTATTGTCCTAGCCTGGCTTTGAAACAGCATCTCAAAGTGAATAGTTTAGTCTCAGTCCTCTAAACTATGTAGGCCCTCAAAGGCAAGAATTTGTAAGGTAAGAAGAAAAACAAATTGGTTTTTGGTTAGCTTTGTAACCAGGATAATATTCCTCTATACTATATTTGCGATGCTGGCTTTTAGTCTTTGTACTAGGATTATTTTCTAGTAAGGGATTTGTTGGCCTTCAGTCTGTGTAATTATTCCTTGCTGAGTACAGCTTTATTTTCTATAAATGAGTGAATACAATGATTATGTAAATTCTCAGTCATTTCTTTTTGACACTTTTTAAGGTTGAAAACAAATAATAATGTTGCTTGTGCTATATGTATTGCTCTGTTTAGAAAGTAAAATTGTCTGTCGTCTTGTTCTGAATGCAAGTTATTGGACTAAGGTCTGGCCTGTTGCATATAGTATGGTGTCTGATTAAAGGCCGAGACATTCAGTATTATTTGTAGCGTTATATGAAATTCCAGCACAAATGTTGAAGATGCCAAACCCTTCGTTTTGTATTTTTAAAATGTTATTTCCTTCTTTTTATTTCTTTTAGGCACCATTTTGCATTTCTGCAGTTTTGCACAGATTCTGTTCCCATGCAAACCGATGAGGGAGAAATACTGGAGGAAGGCAGTCCCAAGGTCAGTGAGGTACTGCAGCTGAACTTTGCTTGATCAGGAGCCTTTTTTTTTTTTGAGACAGGAAATAGACATGGTGAACACTAACTTCTGAGTTGATTGTATTTAAAAAGTAATCTTGAACAAATCTAGTATTAAGAGAGCATGTATATGATATTTGCATGCACAGTACAGGAACAACCTAGGAAAGTGGGAAGGAAGGGGGTTTCTTTTAAAAGAAACACTGAGCTTCTTAATGATCTTACTCTTTTTACTGGAACTGGAAGGCCCTAAGAATTAGTGTGCTGATTCCGTTGCCTGACTCCTGCCTGAAAGTGTTAAGACATTTTGGTTCTGGAGTCATTTGTGTATGGGTTGAAAGTTGACCCATATGCAGGTGTTTGATTCTTAAATATTCTTTTACTCAATGTTTCACATCTTGGATTTCTTCCACAAAAGTCATACCCTCACACGAAACCCTCCTTGGTAGTAAATGGTTGCAGAGATGCACCATTGCACAAGAAACTGTTCATTGACTGTGTGAGTGTTGCTGGAACACGGGCACGTGTAATTGACCCAGGCAGGTGAATACCTTTCTCAGAAGGATCTTGCCAGTTTAGAAGGTTCACTGGGTAAATGTGAAAAAATATAGGATGGTGCCTTTTCTCTTTAAAGAGTTATGTTCATTAAGCCCAAGATGCAGGTGTTTCAGTTTCACAAATGATCTTGGCTTTTCTGTGCAATAGCATGGTGCACTGACTATCGCACTGTTGTATAGGTGTCCAACTGTGTTTTATTGTCCCAAAAATTATTTGTACAGCAAGCTAATTTAATATTCACTTTGTTACAAGTACATGTAAATTGTATTGCATTCCGTTTTAAATTTCAACCAAAACTGAATTTATCTTAGCTTGTTTGTGCTAGATTTTAGACACCTTCTCACAAAGTCTGAACACAACCCTACTGAGGAATGGAAAAATCAGTCTAACTTTCGTAGGTTTTATTATTTCCCTGAGATTTTTTTTCCACTTTATTTCCCTGAGATTTTTTTTTTCTTCACATATCTGCATTCCTCAACAGAATGACAAAAGATCTGAGCTCTGTATCTACCTCTAGGTGATTGTCTGTTAGTACAAAGAAAGCTGCTATGGTGATTCTGTGGAATTTTTTGGAAAATGCTTGGAACAAAAGACTTTTAAATGGTTTTGGGAGGGGGGATTGCTAAACTTGGGAGTTAGTCAATGAAAACCATAGCATGTTCCAAACTGTCACCAGAACACTGGTGCATGTAATTGACCCAGGCAGCTGAGAGCTGAATACCTTGCTAAGAGGGATTTTGAAAGTTCGGAAAGTTCATGGGGGGAGATGTAAAGGGAAACAGGATGATGAAATTAGCTACTAATTCTAGACGCACTCTAACTTTCTATTCGAGGAGCACAGTCGATGCTTATTTTTCAACAAAGTGAAAAAATGTATCAATGGGTTTTATTCTTTGTGGACGCATGAGAAGGCTGACTATGAAAGAACTATTTAGTTTGCAGGTGTCTTTTCTACTACAAAATTAAGCTTTTCTGTTGTACATTAAATTGTGGTAGTGGAGCTACTAATAACTGCTTCGTCTGTGCCCCCCCCCCCCATATATTTTAAAAGTTCCTAAAGATTAAATGGAGTCAGGTTTGAAAGCAGGACTGAATCGAGACTATGGATTCTTTTCCCATTACAAGGGGTAATTTGACTTCAGGCTTCCCATGGTTTGAGCCTGTAAACTGCTCTGATTTGCTGTTACTTTATGACCTGATCCTGTGTTTTACACCCCCTTGCATTTAGTTTCATTCCTTTCTGTAAGTTCACCCATCTTCGAAGCATCTGAGGAAGTGGGATCTTCTCCCACGAAAGCTCATACAAAAAATAAATCTGTTAGTCTTAAAGTGCCACACAACTCCTTGTTTTTTAAAAGGAATGTCTGTACTTCTGGAGAGACTCTGGATAGCTGAACATGCACATTGCTGGTTGAATCAACTGGCTGTCATTTACAGAAATTGGAAGATTTGTTAATGTGCATCTGAAGTCTGATGTTCAGAGAGCCGCACAACACTGGCATATATTAGAGAAGTTCTTTAGAACATGTAGAACCTTTTCCAATCATTCACAGGGCTAGTGATTTTTCTTGTAGTTTCTCTAGTCTCATTTTAAATGATAGGAGGCTTCCATCCCTTCTATTGGGAGACTTTTTTTTTTAAAAACATTCAATTGATATTTGATGTAAATTTTTCTTTTGATCTCAATCTATTCTTCCTGTTATATCATTTTCAGTTTTTCTTTTGCATTTACAAATATTCGAATGAAAGCTATTTTGTCTCAACCCAATTTTGTCTTCTCGTTGAGCCCTACATATTGTTTAGTTACATGTAGTCGAACATAAAGGTACAGGGTTGTTTGTATTTATCATAGGAAAAAAATTCACTTCCAAAAAAAAAAAATTTCCTTGTGGAAACAAAATGGATTGCACGTCTCTTTGTTCATTATTGGTTCAGTTTTTTGTGCCGGGCTCGTTCTCAGTTTCTGCAGAAGTGTCTTTGTGGTATGGAAATAACATCTTATGAAATTATGACATTAGAGTCTCTATCTGTGTATTGGTCTACACTTGCTCTGGACTTCCTCTGCCCTCCTTGCCCCCTCTCCACTCCAGCATTCAGTTGTAAATAAAGGGTCATGTGTTACACTCATGGGTACTTACAGTTCTGGATAACAGCTTTTACTACTCCCCGCCTCAGCCACCCAATCTTTTTTCCTGCTTTGGTGGGTCCTTTGTATCCATTTCTGGAATCTGTAGAGTCCTATACCCCCCCTTCCCCCAACGCCCCAGGGTCCCACATTGCAACTACCCTCTTTCTGACTTAAAAACACCAAATCTCTTCTAAGCCTATAAATAATGGTCCCTAATTTCCAAAATGGCCATCTGGCACACTTCCTCTCCTACAGACTTGGAGAAAGGACTTTGAGTCATATGTGACAGTTTCAGAATGTGTTTCATGAATTGATTCTTTTTTTGGAACAACAATACTAATGTTGCTTCAAGTGAGGCTGTACTGCTGCAGTTTATGGGACTAACATCCCTTGTACTTTAGACTAGTTTTACTCCAGTGTTGTTTTCAGTTATTTTTGTGAACATACTTTTGATTTACATTAGTGTGTGTGAAAGCAGAATAAGGCCTCACTTGGTTATCATCTGCTTAAGAGGTTAGTTCACTTCTTGACAAACCTTGTTCTTACAACTGTGCAAATGAGAGGAAGGTATTGTAGCAGTGCAGGGGGGAGAGCTGAGGGGATGCTGGAAGGAGTGGGGTACACTTGGCATGATTTGGAAGGAAATTGGTCTTTTGGGATCAGTGAATTAATAGGCTATTTCTGGTATAAGGACCAGCAGTGAAATAGTTATGAATCAGACAGTAATGTAAAATGTCAATACTGAACTAATTCATTGATGATGTGAAGGAAAAATGAATGCTTGTGTGTCCTATTGCTCCTGGCTAGCTGCGAGTTAAGGACAACTCGCTTTATCAGTTTAGGCTGGAGTACCCCCCTCCCCCGCACACATGTCAACAGTAGCACATGAGCCCATCCAGGGTGGCATGCAGTACCCTCTGTAGCACCACAGAAATTGCTATTCCAGCTACTGAAAGCCACTCTGAGTGGCTTCTTTTTGGGTGTGACTGGGACAGAGGGGGTCTCCACCATGCCTATGCCCCCACCTGTTATGGAAAGCTGCCTGGAGCAGCTCCTTTCCACAGCAAGCCACCACCCAAAGGAGCCATTCTGGACAATTTCGTTTTGTGGCGTGCCTGGGGACCCCCATCTCTAGGCACACTGCTAAGAGGAGCCATTCTGGGTGGCTTCTTTTCTGTGGCATTCCTGAGAAGGGCATGCTGCCCCCCCCCCACACACACACATTCCAGCTATGGCCACTGCTGAATTTTCAGGTGGCCACCACATTTTTTTCAGCAGTGGGGGCAGGGGTTAAAGTATAATTTGGGGGGCTCTGGAATGCTCCCATGCTGGTTGGGCCCCCTCTCTGGACCCCAGCTTCCCCCCCCCCCACATGCCAGTGCTCCACCCTCTGCCCCCAATATCCCTCCAGTGCAAACTGGGCCGCCCCCGCACTCACCAGCGGCTTTGCAGCTGGGGTGGGCAGTAGGCCCCAGGTCCAGGCGGCTGGCATGGAGGCTGCAGACCTTAGGTTGGGGTGGGGCATGGAAGGGGAGGGGTTTAGCGTGGGGCATGGGCCCCTCAGCAACACCCCTGACCCTGTCCTTGTCCGCTGGAACATGGTGGAACGCTGCTCCAGTACCTGCTATTTTTAGGGACCCAGTGTTTGGGCCCCTAAAAGTAGAGTGTGGAACCGGAATACTGCGTTCCAGGGCCTGCTATTTTTCAATGGTGGGCCCTGGAACACAGTGTTCCGCTTCAATGTTCTATTTTTAGGAGCTCTGGAAAGCTGAACCCCTAAAATTAGTGGGCCCTGGAACAGCATTCTGGGGCATTCCGGCATACTTTAACCCCTGAGTGGGGGCCACCAGCGCTGGTTGAGGGTCGAAGACTTAAGGCTGGCATAGGGGATAGCAAAGGTTGACGACCCCTGGTTTAGGCTTGGTTTTCATTTTTTACGTTTATTTGGCCACTATCGGTATACATTTTTTTTTTTTTTAAATAAAACAAATTCTGAAGCATGATGATGATAGAATAGACTTACGTAAAATCTGTCTCATAATAGAGAAGCACAAAAACATAGCTGAATAGCCAAGTGGGTTTAAAGTCTTGATAACTTTCTTTCCAGTGCTTCTTAGTCATGACCTGCAGAAGCCCCTGCTATTCCAGTCCTGGGTGCCACCTGCCAAGTTGACAGCTGTGATATCTACGTGTATTCTAGTTTGGTATCGTCTTCAGTGGGTTTCTGAAGTATAGAGACTAGTGCATTTCCCTCTGGGTGACGGAGTCACTTATGATATTTGAAAACTGACCCAGACCATATGGGACCTTTCACTACTAGAATGTAAATGTTTCTTGTTAGGTCCCATAAAATCTACTGGCCAGTTCTTGGTAGTTCTCTGAGCATGTGTCAGTGTTGCTTCCGCTATAGGTGCTCGTGCAAGCGAGACAGGATTTTGTTTCTTTAGAAAGTAGCAGTGTCTGAGACTGTGCATGTATGCTCTGTCAGGAGCCAAGGCCTGTAGCAGGGTAAGTCTCTGGGCAATTTAAGACTACAGTTGGGCCGTAGTAGGCTGCTTGACTGACTGTGCTGACTGATGGATAGGAGCAGTGATGTCCTTTTTCTCCCTAATCTCCTATTTAGGGGCATAAAGGAAAGAGTAGCTGTTACACTCCTACCAGCTTGCCACCCTTGCAACCAGATAGAACTTGATGTCTGTCTGGCCTTCTATGTCTCCTAGCTTCAAACTTATCTTTTAGAAATACTTTGAAGAAGTAGTTTTTCACCCTTCTTGTCTTCTATCAGTTTTCAAATTTGAATTTTTCCTGCAAAAAGCAAACCCATAAAAATTCCCTCCAGTGCAGCAGAGAGAGGTGCCTTGTGCTAGCTGCCTTCTTTGACTCTATATCTCCGGCATTTAAGCCAGGGGTGGAAAAAATTGGCTCACAGCCAGGCACCAACAATTTTACTTTTGGTTAGCAGAGGGCACACCTCCATTACATTTCTGCAATGGAACTAAGTAACAGGCTACTAAAACTGGTCACTGCGGTGAGCAGAAACACAGATTTGTTGAGGCCTAGAAGCCTTGCCCCACCTGCAGTGGATTCATTCACTTGGTCACTGCCCTTTCTGCCTGGAAGAGAGACATCCCAGGCACTTTCTTCTTTTTGAGAGTTCAGGAGTCAAATATGTGCATGGGACTAAACCTTCACTTGTTCAAGAAATTGATGTGTGCCGTCTCGGAGACAAAGGAGGTATGTACCCCCAAGAAGCCCGAAGAGTTGTTCTGAACAAGTGTCCCTTTGAATAGACACCATGCCAGAGGTCCAGTGGCAAAAGGAAGGCAGGGAAGAAAACTCCACTGAAATGGACAGTCAACCTAATGCCAAGTCTGTTGGCATCAGTCACTGGTACCTCAACACCCCTGAAACCAACTACCACTTTGTGTTGGCCTGGGCACCCATTTCTCCTGCACCAACACCTCAGTACAGAGGTGGGGCCAAAAGAAAGGCTGAGTGGAGATGAAACATGACTCTAGCATAGAGAGGTATTGCCATTTATCAAGAATACAGAGGAAGGTCAAGACATCATGGAAACTGGAAGGGCAAGTCCTGTCCCCTGCATCATGGCAGGACCAAATACCATCTTAAACCATTGCTGATGTGTGTTTGTTTAACCTGCTCTTAAAAATGTCAAATGATGGTGATTCTACAACCTTCCTAGGCAACTTTTTCCAGCGGTTAATCACTTTTACAGTTAGGAATTTTTTCCTAACGTTAAACCTAAACCTTCCTCTCTGTAATTTAAGTTAATTGATCCTTGTCCTATCATCGGCAATTAAGGTGAATAATTTTTATCCCTTCTCCTCGTAATAACCTTTTTGGTACTTGAAAACTGTTATGTCCACCCCCAGTCTTCCATTTTCCAGGCTAAACAAACCCAGCTCTTTCAGTCTTCCCCCATAAGTCACGTGTTCCAGAACTTTAAATCGTGCATGTTGCTCTGCTTTGGACTTCCTTCAGTTTGTCCGCATCTTTCCTGAAATGAGGTGCCCAGAACTGGACACAATACTTCAGCTGAGGCCTAAGCTGGGTGGTGTAGAGCGGAAGAACGATTTTTTGTTTCTTACTTGTAATACTCTTGTTCATCACAGAATGGCATTTGCTTTCTTTGCAACAGTGTTACACGGTTGACTTATATTTAGCTTGTGGTCCACTATGAAAGTGGTTCCCAGATATTTCAGTAACACAGCACTCTTCAATGAGAGAAACAACTCCATGGCACACCCACTTTTTTCAGTTGAATTGATCTCTCATAAATGTCACATTTACTTACATTTACTACACTTTCATTCTTACTAGGGAGGTTTGCAACATAGTATGTACAACAAGGTAAAGAAAGGTCAAATGCATTAATGTTTCAAATCCACTGGAAAGAAATACATGCCATCTCAGTTTTGCCCATTGGCCACCTGTGTTCAGACTGTTCGTGTTTTTAGAATTGAAAGACTGATGCCTTGTTTTTAATCTGATGATTAATTTTCACAAGTTTTGTCAGTTGTACTTTTGATTGGCTAGACTGTTGTTTTAAATGAAACAATGTTTAGTTTACATTGATTTTGATTAACTTTATACAAAATTTCATGGCACAGTTGGGCATTTCTCATGGCACACCAGTGTGCCACAGCACTTAAAAGTCTGCATATGATACCAAGCTGGGTACTGCAGAAAGGGATCTGGGTGTCACAGTGCAGTGGTTTTCAACCAGTGTGCCACAGCATTGTGAAAACTGTTGAATGCCAGTGCACTGTGACACTCAATCCCTTTCTCCAGTACTCTTCCTAGGGAGTCAGTGCCCATTTTGTATGTGTGAAATGGATTGTGCTTTGCAAAGTGGAATACTTCTGTATTTGTCTTTATTGAATTTCATTGTTTAGCTCAGACAATTTCACCAGTTTATTCTAATCATTTAGAATTGTGATCCTAGCCTCCAAATCACAGGCACTCCTCCCAGCTTGATATCATCAGCAAACTTTATAAGTGTACTCTCTATGCCATCATCTAAATCATCGAAAAAGGTATTGAGCTGAACCAGATCCAGAACTGATCTCTGCGGTACTCAGATCCTTATGCCCTTCCAGCATGACTATGAACCATTGGTATCTATACTCTGGGAGCAGTTATCCAATCAGTTTTGTATCCATCTTATAGTGGCTCCATCTAGGTTGTACTTTCCTGGTTTGTTAATGAGATGGTGATGCAAGACCATGTCAAAACTCTTACTAACGTCTAGATATAACACATCTACTGCTTTTCCTCTAGCCACAAAGCTTGTTACCCCATCATAGAAAACTATCAGGTTGGTTCCACATGATTTATTCTCGATAAACCTGTGCTGACTATCACTTAACACCTTATTCTCTTCTAGATGTTTTCTAATTGATTCCTTAATTATTTGCTCCTTTATTTTTCCAGGTACAGAGGTTAAACTGACTGGTCTGTAATTATCTCAGTTGTCCGTCTTTCCCTTTTTATAGATGGGCACTATGTTTGCTCTTGTCCAACCCTTTGGGATCTCCCTAGTCTTCCATGATTTTTCAAAGATAATAGCCAATGGCTCAGGTATCTCTCGAATGAGCTCCTTGAGTACTCTAGGATGCATATCATCAGGCCCTGATGGCTTTAAGACGTCTAACTTGATGAAGTAATTTTTAATAATTTTTCTCTATTTTAGCTTCTGACCCTCAGATGCTTACAGATGTGTGATTTTCATGAAAGCTCATGCAACAAGTAAATTTGTTAGTCTTTAGGTACTTTGTTTTGCTGAACTAGATTGATAACGGCTACCCCTTTGGAACTTATGAAAATCATCTCTTTCCCATTCCATACCATAGAATTTATAGGATTTCTGATACATTCCAGATGAGAAAATGAACTTCACTGAGGTGGTTTGATCTTTTCTTTATTTTTGCTTTCTCTTGGTTTCCCTATCACATTTTATTTCACTCTTTTCCATTTAATTTTTATAATTCTTTAGTTCTCTTGTGTTCTCATTCAGTCTTTTAAATACTAATGCTATATGTGTTGGGCCTCCTACTGTATTCATGAGCTCCTGATGTCACTCAAGACATCTAAGCACTGATGTTTTTACTGCATTTTCCCCAGTGCTTCTCTATAGTCTTTTTCTTAGTGAGTTCCTTGGGTCATTGACTTTTTTCGATCTCTTCAGTAAACAGAATTATTCAAAATTCACTACGGTTTTTTGTAAGAAGTTAAATTGTTCGGAAGACCTCTGTCTGCTCTCTTATCTGAGTTGCTGCTGGGTCTTAGTGTCTCATGGATCTTCTCTGTTAATTTGTTTGGTGATTTGCGTGTTATCCTTGTTGACACACACTCTGAAAATGATCTTTTTGTTAACTTGATATCACTATTGGGAGGACAGCCAATGTCTGTTGTGATGCACCAATGATTCCGGTAGTTTTCCAGTGCTGGTGCCATACAGGGAGGAAAGAGCCAATGTAAAACTCAAGATTTCTAAATGAACCCGACACCGGAAAACAGCTGTTAGGATTATACAACTATTTCTGCTTAATTTTAAGGTAATAAGTATGTGCCATTAAATGGATACTCAGAAGCTTGCCATTAGAAGTCTTGGATTATTTAAAAAAAGAGAAAAATCAAACAAATATTAGACTACATGTTTACAGTGAGCTTTAGGCTGTTTTTATTCCAGCTGTTCAGGATTACTGTGTACAAAACACTTCTGTTCTGTAGTTCTCAATTGTTCCTTTGCCATAATGTTTCATAGGAGGAAACTAGAATTTCCAGTTCAAATCGTAGTATCTTTAGAGTATTTCCAGCATTGGCAGAAGATTTTTTGTTTGTACTAGAAATCTGTTGAGCAACAGAGTTTAAACTGTTTTATGATAACTGTTGTAACCTTTTTCATGCTTGTAAATATTGAGCATTTAGCATGTAAATCAAATTCAAAAGAGATTCCTAAGGGGACAAGGCACTTTAACTGCTGTGAAATAAAACTAGTTTTGTGATTTGTAGCAGTGTGTTTCTGGATTGATTTGCTCATTTGGGCTTGTTGGAAAAGAAAAAATATGCAAGTCTAACATAACTGTTGATTCTTTTTGACTAAAATTTAAGTGCAGGGCTTTTTTGGCATCTGTAAACAAAGTGTCAGCTCAGTGTTTGAATAGTGATGTGTTACTTCTTTTGAGGCTAGGAAAAGGAATGGAGAATGGTATCTCTACTGCACTCCTGGCAGTTGCATGAATGTCTCATGATCCCGAGTTTTGCCATACGTATTTACAAAATAACATTTCAGCTGAAGACATAGCAAGAGGTGCTAATGAAACTGTGATAACTGGACAGTGTCTCAGTGCACTCTTTACAGTTACCATTTCAAGGCAGATGAAAGTGAGTGTTAACCAAGAAAAGTTAAGCTGGAAATTATGACTTGGCCCATTCTTGTTTTGTTTCTCCTGTGATGCTGCATATTAGCCCTCTTGAGAAACTTTCCTGTAAATCTTTCTGCTGCTGCTTTATTTCCTCTCCAGTTAACCACCTGTTCTCATTTGTCAGCTTGTAACATGTGCCCCCATTTTGTCACTTTCCTGTCCTCACCCCCAGTGGTTCACTCCAGCTTTGCTACTTTTCTGGTATCTGCGTAGAATTCTGCAGTTGACTCGGTTGCCTTGATTTAAAAAAAAAAAAAGAAAAGAAAAGTACAGTTCAGGATTCTTTCTGATTTGTTTGTCAAGAACCTTTTACACCTCTTTAATGTGTTGGAGCTAAAAAAAATCCATGTTTGCATATTTAATTTTTCCCCCCTTCAAATGCCTAAGCCACTGTGGCCAGTTCCTGTTTGTAAGCTTTTTTTTCCATCTGAGAAATTGCAAAATATAACACTTTGTAAACAAAAGGTTAAAAAGAAGTTTGGGAAGGGGTCTGAGAAAACAGAGTTTGCTACTTTGCTCTGCTGATGTTTAAGGAGAAAGGGAACGAATTAACCAGATTGGGATACGCTGTGGCGTTGTCAATAATAAATGCAAAAAAGGCAGAACTGTTCAGTAAATATTTCCATTCTGTTTTGGGGGGGGGGGAGCAGATGATAACACTCTTTTAATTAAACTAGTATCTCTGGAGGATGCTAAACAGAAGCTACTGAATTTAAAACTTTTTAAACTTGTCAGATTCAAATAAGTAGCATCCACAAGTTTTGAAAGAGGTGGGTGAGAGGCTTGCTGTGCTGTCAATGTTGATTTTCAATAAGATTTGGAACACTTGTAAAGTTCCAGAAGACTGAAGGAAAGCTAATGTTGTGCCAAGTTTTCAAAAAGGGGAAGCGGGATGACCCAGGTAGTATAGGACTGTCAATCTGACATTGATCCCAACAAGATATTGGAGTGGCTGGTATGGCACTCATTTAATAGAGAATGAAAGGAGGGTAATGTAATTAATGCCAGTCAACATAGATTTATGTAAGACTGATCCTGTTGAGTTAACTTATTTCTTTTCAATGAGATGACCAGTTTGATTGATAAAGGCAAGAGTGTTGGGGTAATACACTTAAAAGTATTGGTGTTGCATGATGTTTTCATTTTAAAAAAAAGAGAGTGGTGTAAAATGAACAAGGCACGCATTAAATGAATTAAAAAATGGCTAACTGGTGGGAACCATGGATCGACGCACCTGCCTTCATAGCTCTAATGACCACCCCAAGTATGCCAGTTTTTTTTTTTAAAAAAGGGGGAAGTGTGCGTGAATCGAACTTTTAAGAACTGGGAGGAGCAGTTTCTCCATCCTGGAATTCACTGTGGCAAAAACACACTATCAAATAAAGATGTAATGCTGGGATTCTTAAATATTAGGTGATGTTGAAACTCAGATACTTACTGTGACAGTGTCCACGCACATGGTTTTCAAATGTAACCAGCATGTGCATGATAAAGTAGTTTAAAAGTTCTACTGTCTTAAAAATCTACCATGTGTAGGAAATTAAAGCTCATGGGATAGATGTAAAATAATCCTGATTGCTCAAACTGGTGAGGAAATGTGCTGCTACATTCTGACCAAGCAGCAAGAAACCATGATTGGAAGAAATTGCAGGAAACTCGGTGCTTCCAGGATCAGAAGGGATCATTGCGATCACCTCATCTGACCTGTGGAACACAGGCAATAGCATTCATAAACAATTCCCAATTATCATTCTCCTTTTCCTTATTAAATTATTTCTCCCAGACTCCTGCCTGCTGCTGCTGTTGCTAATGCGAGTTCGTCACTGGGATAATTTAGATGTTCTTTGTGAATTCTGCAGCTTGAAATATCTTTCATGTCTTGTCTGACATGAGGCATCTCATGTTTGATCACATCTTTTCCATGGAAAGCCAAGATTTGTAATCTGACTTCTTATTTCCAAGTGATTATATGGCTGTTTACTGAAGGCAAAGAGAAAACATCTTCCACTGTGAGAGTTTCTTTACTTTCTAGCACTGTGGTTCTCCATTGAGTGATGTCCCTGGGTGCTTCCCTTCAGGTGTCTGGAGAGCCCTCGTGCCAAGCTTGGAGATTTTGCTGCAGTCACTGCTCCAGCTGCACACACGCAGCTCACCCTTTGTCGCAAGCCGCATGGCTGGTGCCCCTGTCAGTTTCCTCTCAACTGCCTAAGGCTCGAGACAGAGTTTCAACCACTCCTGCATTCCTTCTCAACAGTTTTGTTAGCTTAATTAGTTGTTAGTTACCACTTCTTTACCTCATAATTTAGTTTTAGCTTCCTTTGACCCCAAAAAAAAAATAAATTCTTTTCTTCCCTGCACTCAACTGCAGTGCCCGGCTCACCAGGCTTTAAGCATTTTATGCAATGTAGAGATGCGATGCCAGTCTTGGGTAGTCGTGCCCAGTACAGACATTGCCTGGGAGGAGAACATAATTCACAGAAATGCCAACACTGTAAAAATCTCAAGTCGAGAGCTAGAAAAGATTGAGAGCTCAGACTAAAATGATTTATTAGAAAAATCTTTATGTTCAGCATTAGTCCTGGGTCCTGTGGGATACCCTCATGAAAGAGGCAGAGAGGCTTGGAGAAGGGCTTCTGTGCCCTTGAGAAGGCTTCCTCATAGAAGAGCAGCACCACCAAAGCCAGTAGAAACACCACTTGGTATCATAGTTGCAAGTGCACCGAGAGGTAAATGCTTCGGTGCCGATGGGATACCAAAGGCTGCAGATTCTGCCTCAACACAACAGCAGACCGTGCCACCTGCGCCTCTACCACCTAATAGGTGTTGACAACCTCGGCTCCACTGACCATCAGGCGACTATAGAAGATCTGTCTTTTGACAAAAGAAAATTATTTGGTGAAAAAATAAATGTGATTCATACTATGAAAGATTCAAGAGTCACACTACACACCTTAGGAATCTATGCACTTATGTTCAGAAGGTCTCAATACCGGTGCCAACCATACCAACGACCTTACAATCCTCATTAGACATATTCCCACTATTACCAGCAATGTCAATCTGAAGGAGGCAGAGACCGAGACCTCAAAGGAGGTGACAAAATCAAAATATACAGACATCCCAGCCACTTTCTTCCTTGAAACAGCAACAACAGTTTTTGGGTTTTTGGTTGAGGGTAGTAGAAACATCACCAGTCCAACGTCACTTGAAAATCCAACACCTTTCTGTCATTGGTAACTCCTGTATCTTCACAATTGACAATCCATAACCTCAGACAAATGGGTCCTAGAAAAACCTCCAACAAAAACACCTCCCCCATCCCTCTTCAGGGACTCATCTCTCATACATATTCTACAATGAGATGTGGGCTGTTTTGTACGGTTGGGGAGCAGTGGAGCCCTCCCTGGCTCTCTGCAAAGGGAAAGGATTTTATTCCAATTATTTTCTTACAACAAAGGAAACTGGAGGATGGAGGCCGATCTGGGACCTATGGAGTTTGAAAAAACATATAAGAAACCAAAAGTTCAAAATGGTAACCTTGGCCACAATAATACCAACACTGGAGAAAGGGGATTGGTACTCATCCCTTGACCTGCGGGATGTGTATTTTCACGTGACAATGCATCCTGCTCACAGAACATACCTCAGTTTTCTAGTGGGGCGGAATCACTATAAGTACAAGGTACTGCCTTTTGAGCTCTCCACTGCTCTGAGAGTCTTTTCAAAATTACTCGTGGTAGTGACTGCTCATCTCCACAAACAGGGCATAATAATCTATCCATACTTAGGCAACTGCCTGCTAAAAGCAAAAAGTCAGATCCAATCAAAATTCCATACTCAACAGACACTGGAGATGTTTTGAAACCTCAGCCTGTTTGGTAAACTATCAAAAATCAACATTGACTCCTTCACAGCAGCTAGAATTCATAGGCACTCATCTTGATGTTATCACAGAGTGAGTGTCATGACCATGTCAAAGATTCCTTGCTATTGTAGACTGTGTCTACAGTATGCTAGACCACCCAGCAGTCACCATTCATTCTTGCTTCTGCCTATTAGGCCTCATGACGGTGACCACATTAGCTGTGCCCCAAGCATGCCTTCATTTACACCCTTTTGCAAGCATGGTTGGCCACTGTATACAAACCTTGAAGAGATACTCTACAGAAAATAACTACCATGCCACCTCTGGTCAAGGAGTCCATCCATTGGTGGATGCAGTCGAGCAATATGGCATTGGGAGTCCCTTTTGTACGGAATCCCCCATCGATTTTCATAACCACCGATGCTTCCTTTTTTGGTTGGGGGCCACATCTTGGAAGCCTTATGGCACAGAGACACTGGTCAAGAGCAGAAATTATGCTCCACATAAACGTATTGAAACTACGCGCTGTCTGCAAAGCCTGTCTGCATTTTCACCTGATCATACAAAACAGAACAATAAAAATCATGACAGACAATATATTGTGATGATGTTTTACATGAACAGACAGGGAGATGCTTATTCCCGCTTACTTTGCATGAAAGCAATGAAATTATAGACATGGTGTATATTGCATGGTGTAACTGTATCAGCTTGTTACTTACCAGGATCGTTAAATGCTATGGCAGACTCTTTAAGCAGACATTTTTCTGTAAAGCACGAATGGCAGTTTAAGAACGCAGTTCTCCATCACATTTTCTGCCAATGGGGGTTTCTATCCATAGACCTCTTCGCGATCCCAGAGAACTGGAAGTGCCACACTTTTTGTTCCTGGGCGGGTCTAGATAAGAGATCCCTGGGAGGATGCATTCCTTCTGAACTGGACAAGGAAGCTCCTGTATGCTTCCCCCCCCCCCCCTTTTGGAAAAAAAAAAAAAACTTAAAAAAAAAAAAAAAAAAAAAAAAACAACCACAACATGACAAAGGCATGGTAATCATGATTGCCCCAGCTTGGCTGAGGCAAACTTTATATCCTTACCTGTTAGAAATGTCAGTATGTTCTCCGATCCCCTTGCCACGCTATCAAGCCCTCCTATACCAAGATCGGGGGGGGGGGGGGGAAGGAGAGGTGGATACTCTGTCCACGCTTGGACAAACTTCATCTTTTGGCATGGTTGATCTGTGGTTCCAAAATGCAGAGCTACAGTGTTCAGAAAAGGTGAAAGAGATCTTAATAAATAGTAGAAAATTGTCAAGGTGCAAAACTTACCTACAACAATGGAGATGATTTTCCTCCTGGTGTGTTGACAAAGGCATTGCACCCGCTTTGGCTCCAATACAACTCATTCTAGATTTCATGCTTCACCTAAAGTCATCCAGCCCCTCACAGCTCCCTTGAAGTTCACCTTGCTTCCATGTCCTCCTTCCACCTGAAAGATAAACAGAGAAATGTATTTTCAGGTCCACTAGTGAAACGTTCCCTGAAGGGCCTCCAAAACGTCTACCCTGATTTACGACCACCAGTACCAAATTGGAATCTTTAATTTGGTACTCCTTTCCATAACTGAAAAACCTTTTGAACTGATGGCCATGTCTTCACTGAAATACCTTTCTATGAAGGTGGCGTTTTTTGTGGCTGTTACATTGGCCAGTCGTGTAGGGGAACTGTCAGCAATCATGGCTGATTCCCCTTATATCATCTTCCATTCTGACAAAGTCACTCTCTGTATCCACCAATGTTCTCTCTCTAAGCTGTGTGTGTGCAGCAGCACTGGCTTGCCAGCACATGCCTCAATGCTAGCTGTGCAGGGCCCGCAGCTGCTGCTCCTTGCTGGCCCCAAACAAACATTCTTCTGGCTGGCAAGGAGCTGTTCCAGGGAGTTTAAAATCTCCCCTAAACATGGTCAGAGCAGGAGACTTTAAGCTTCCCGGTGCAGCTTCCTGCCGGCCAGAAGAATGGCAGCAGTGAGGGGCATGCGCGGCGTGGGAGCAGCTCCGGCAGCTGAGTGACTGGCATGAGGGTTTCGGGGATGGGGAGCCAGAGGAAGCTGTCCTGGGTGACTTGGGGAAGCCAACTGGCGGACATGCGCGGAAGGTGCCCAGCTGTGTGACTTTGGGAAGCCCCTCTGCCCACCAGGGAAGGTGCTCGAGGGGAGAAAGCAGCTTCCCCAGGACTATGGTTACCAGATGTCCAGCAAAAGGATGACATGTCCTCCCTCCGGCAAGCTTCTAAAAATAGCTGATTTTGTCTGGGCTTTTTACTGTTGATGAGTAGGATGTTAAAAACAAACAAACAAAAAAAAAAAAAACCCCAACCCCCCCCCAAAGAGTCATGTGGCACTTAAAGACTAACAGATTTATTTTTCGCATGAGCTTTCGTGGGAGAAAATCCCACTTCTTCAGATGCTTTGAAGATCCCAACACAGACCTCAGACCTGTGAGACTGAGTCTGCAGTACACCTGGGGAGCAGAAGAGTCTGAAGAAAAATCAAGGGGGAGTGGTGCACACATTTTGCCTTATTCCTAGAAGCTGTTGTAGCTGTTATTTCTATGGTTCATTTGGTAGCTCAGCAGACCCTTAAGCTTAGGGTCATGGGTTCCAACCCTGTGTTAGATGCCTTGATTTGTTTTGGACTGTTGCTTCCTACAAAAGGGCTAAACTGGGGGAAAAAAACATAGCAAACACTAATAAAATGAAGGAAAATAAAGTATACTGTGAATAAAATTACTAACAGGGACCAATTAAGTAAAACAAAGGGGCACGTTTGAACTGGTTAGCAACAATTTAGGATAATTTTTTTTTTTTTTTTTGGTAGAATGGGCTGCTGTGGGAAATGAAAAGGGAGAGGCAAGTTAGGTGCTTTTCAAGTTTATATTTGCAAATTTAGTTTTTAACTTTTTAGTCTCATAAAAATTAATGAATGGGTCATGAAAAACTTTCATTTACTGAAAAAATTCAGTTTTTAATAAAAGTAAACATTTTGGTAATTTTTTTATTTTAAAATAATTTTAAAAACACATGACTTTCTGCAGTTTTAATGCTGTATTCATTAATCATTACCCATTTTCCATGGCATAATATGGTAATGATGTAATGTTCCCTCTAAGCTGATGATGCAACTGAGCAAGTTATGGACGTGCTTGGGGAGCCAGAAGGCAGTGGGGAGGGGGACCAATATAGGTTGGGGAACTTGCTCAGCTATGTCCATAACTTGCTTACCTGCATCCATAAATTGCTCAGCTGCATCATCACCTTACACGGAACATTGGTACCCACCCAAGATTTGTTCCAAAACATTTCAAAATAATCAGGAGTTTAATCTGCCAGTCTTCTATCCTAAACCGCATGTTGATGCCCATGCAACTATTTTGCATGCATTAGACGTAGGAATAGCTTTTGCTTTTTATTTGGAAAGATCTTCTGAAAAACGCAGAAACTTTTTGTTTCTATAGCAGAACGGTCTAGAGACTAGCCTCAAGCAGCGCAGAGACTTTCTAAATGGATAAAAGACTGCATGCCTTTAGCTTACGAACTAATGAATACCCCCTTACCTTTCCAAATTTAAAGCACACTTCACATGGGGTATGTCAGTGACAGCTGTGTTCCTTTGCAGCATCCCATTCAAGGACATCTGTGCTGCAGCGACTTGGAATTCCATTCATATCCTTACTAGACATTATGTATTAGAAGAAATTCGTAAACCAGATACCATCTTTGGGGCTACAGTCCTTTCATGTGTTGATTGCACAACATCTTCAGAGCTCCTCATCCCATTTCCAGGAACTGCTTCATAGGCACCTGAAGTGGAGCACCCAGGGACATCACTTGATGGAGAAAGGGAGGTTGCTGACCTTCCAGTAACCAATGTTCTTCAAGTTATGTGTCCCTGAGTATGCTACACTGCCCCTCCCCTTTCCTGCAGGTAGGTAGGTAGGTAGGTGTGTGTGTGTGTGTGTGTGTGTGTGTGTGTGTGTACACACACACAAAAAAAAGTCATCTGCGGCTGAGGAGCAATGGATGGGGGCACTGGCCAAGTGCGTGCTGCTTGTGGCGCGAACACTGGTGCAGGGTGAGCTAGGACTATGGTGAAATCTCCAGGCTCAGTGCAAAGGCACTCTGAACAACTGAAGTGGAGCATACCCAGGGACGCACGTCTCGAAGAACATTGGTTACTGCAAGGTGCACAACCTTCCTTTTTCAAACATAGGGTCGGGACCAGGTGCTGGGTTGCAGACCCTCGAGTACTGGATCTCGGTACCTGCTGCTGCCACCACAAAACTGGAATGCATTGCTCAAAGATGTAATTGTTGGGTCATAGGCATAAATGATTTTTTTTTTTTTTTTTTTTTTTTTCCAGCTGGGTCCTGAGGAAAAAAGCTTGGAAACCACAGCTCTAGCAGCACTCCATTTACCTGAGGTCGAAGATGTGATAGTTCTGACTTCCATTTTACTTAATGGTGGTGGCAATTGACAGTTGTCTGTCTCAAAATGCCAAGTGCCAAAGGGATAGCTGTGTCAGTCTAGTCCAGCAAAACAAACAAGGAGTCTGGTGGCACTTTTAAAGATTAACAAATTTATTTCTATTTTCTTGAGCTTTTGTGGGAGAGAATCCTACTTTATCAGGTGCTTGAAGGTAGAAAACATTTTCAAGTGTCTAGCCAAGTGGGATTTTCTCCCATGAAAGCTCATGTGATAAACAAATTTGTTAGTTGTTGAAAGTGCCACCAGACTCCTTGTTCGTTTGTTTTTGTTCTCTCAAAAATGGTTATCTTCTACACAGATAAAATGCAGAGGAGGGAAAATAGAGGTAAGCAACATAAATGATGTGGATGATATTTTGTATACATCTGGATAGTTCCACTCTTCTGGGTTTTCTGTTTGAGTATAAAATTCTTTCTTCTATTAGATTCTGACTCTACTGTTCTTCTTTGTCAGCACTACTTTCTTGCCTCTGCACACTATTCTGACCCACCTTCTCAAACCACAGATACAGATCTTTACCCAGGAGCTGGAATAAAGTCTCAGTGTTATACAAATTACAGCGATCAAGCCAAGAAACTGCAGATACTCAGAAACACTGGCACTACTTAGGTGCCTATACAGAAATGCAAGGAGCCTGGGAAATAAGCAGGAAGAATTGGTAGTACTAGCATAGACAAGGAACTATGATATCATTGGAATAATGGAGACGTGGTGGGATAGTCTGCATGACTGGAGCTCTGCCATGGATGGGTATAAACTGTTCAGGAAAGACAGGCAGGGAAGAAGAGGGGGAGGAGTAACACTATATGTAAAAGAGCTCTATGACTGCTCAGAGCTCCATTATGGAAGTGGAAGCATGCCAGTAGAAAGTCTGTGGGTTACATTGAGAGGGGGAAGCAACAAGGGGGATGTTGTGGTGGGTGTCTGCTATAGACCACCAGACCAGAAGCAGGAGGTGGATGAGGTGTTCTGTGGACAACTAGCGGAAGCTTCTAGATCACAGGCCCTGGTGCTCATGGGGGACTTCAGTTACTCTGACATCTGCTGGGAGGCCAATACAGCAGTGCATGGGAAATCCAGGAAGTTTTTAGAGAGTGTTGGGGACAACTTTCTAGTACAAATGCTAGAGGAACCAACTAGGGGCCTTGCACCTCTTGACTTGTTGCTCACAAACAGGGAAGAGTTGATCAGGGAGGTAGAGGTAAATGGCAGGCTAGGCAGTAGTGACCATGACATGGTTGAGTTCAGGATGCTGATTAAAGGAAGGAAGGAAAGAAGCAAAACACAAACCCTGGACTTCAAAAAAAGCAGATTTTGGCTACCTCAGGGAACTGATGGGCAGGATCCCTTGGGAAGTTAATCTGAAGGGGAAAGGAGTCCAAGAGAGTTGGTTATATTTTAAAGAAACCCTGCTAAGGGCACAGGAAGTTGCCATTCCAATTAGGAGAAAGAACAGCAAACATGTAAGGCAGCCAGAAATCTGCTCTGAGCTTAAACATAAAAAGGAAGCTTACAGGAAGTGGAAGCTTGGTCAGATGACTAAGGAAGCATATAAAGATATTGCTGGGGACTGCAGGGATAAAATCAGAAAGGCCAAAGGGCAAATGGAGTCGCGGCTAGCGAGGGATGTAAAGGATAACAGGAAGGGATTCTACAAGTATGTTAATAACAAGAAGAGGATCAGGGAAGGTGTAGGTCCCTTACTAAATGGGGCAGGCATCCTCGTGACAGAGGATGAAGAAAAAGCTGAAGTGCTCAATGCTTCTTTTGCTTCAGTTTTCACAGGCAGGGTCAGCTCCCAGCCCACTACCATGGGTATGGCAGATTGGAGAGAAGAAGAGAGGTCCTTGGTGAGGGAAGGTCAGGTTAGGGATTGCTTAAGGAAGCTGGATGTGCACAGGTCCATGGGGCTGGATGAACTGCATCCAAGGGTGCTAAGGGAATCGGCCGATGAGATAGCAGCACCGCTGGCTGTTGTTTTTCAAAACTCATGGAGAATGGGGGAAGTGCCAAAGGATTGGAAAAAAGCAAATATAGTACCTATTTTCAAGAAAGGGAAAAAGGAGGATCCAGGGAATTACAGACCTGTCAGCCTCACCTCAGTCCCTGGAAAAATTATGGAGCAGGTTCTCAAAGAATCCATCCTAAAGCACTTAGAGGAAAGTAAAGTGATCAGGAACAGTCAGCATGGGTTCACCAAGGGTAAATCATGCCTGACCAATCTCATTTCCTTCTATGGTCAGATGACTGGTTTTCTGGATGCAGGAAGATCCGTTGATGTGATATACCTTGAGTTTAGCAAGGCTGATACAGTTCCTCACAGCATTCTCATTGGCAAATTAAGGAAGTACGGGTTGGGTAGGTGGACTATAGGGTGGATAGAAAACTGGCTAGATCAACGGTTTCAGTGTGTAGGAATCAATGGTTCCATGTCTAGCTGGCAACCAGTAACGAGTGGTGTGCCCTAGGGGTCAGTCCTGGGGCCGGTTCTGTTCAACATTTTCATCAATGATCTGGATGATGGAATAGACTGCACTCTCAGTAAGTTTGTGGATGACACCAAGCAGGGGGGACCAGTAGACACATTGGAAGGCAAGGACAGGATTCAGGGAGACCTAGATAAATTGGAACAGTGGGCCAGTAGAAATCTTATGAAGTTCAATAAGGACAAGTGGTAAAATCCTGCACTTGGGATGGAGAAATCCTATGCACTGCTACAGGCTGGGGAACATTCAGCTAAGTTGCAGCACTATAGAAAAGGACCTGGGGGTCATGGTGGATGGGAAGCTGGATATGAGTCAGCAGTGTGCTCTTGCTGCCAAAAAGGCCAATGGCATGCTGGGCTGCATCAAAAGAAGTGTTACCAGCAGATCAAGGAATGTGATCATTCCCCTCTATTCTGTACTGGTGTGGCCACATCTAGAATACTGTGTTCAGTTTTGGGCTCCCCACTACAAAAAGGACAGGGACATGCTCGAGAGAGTTCAGAGGAGGGCAACCAAAATGATTAAAGGGCTGGAGCACAAGCCCTATGAGGAAAGACTGAAAGCATTAGGCTTAGTCAGTCTGCAGAAGAGAAGATTGAGGGGGACTTTGATAGTAACCTTCAGCTACTTGAGGGGATGCTCCAAGGAGGATGGAGCTCAACTATTCTCGGTAGTAACGGAGGACAGAACGAGGAGCAATGGTCTCAAGTTACAGTTAGGGAGGTCGAGGCTTGATATTAGGAAAAACTTTTTTACTAGGCGAGTGGTGAAGCATTGGAATGAGCTGCCTAGGGAAGTGGTGAAATCTCCATCTTTGGAGGTGTTTAAGGCCCAGCTGGACAAAACCATGACTGGGATGGTTTAGTGGGAGTGGTCCTGCCTCTGGCAGGGGGTAGGACTAGATGACCTCATGAGGTCCCTTCCAACCCTATGATTCTACTGTTTCTCACCTCTCTCAACCTCACCACCTTCTCGTATGTTGTTTGAATCTGTACAACTTGTTTGATTTGCTAAAGTAATCTGACCTGATGCAGTGAAGTATATTCACTCCCATACATAAGTTTTATTTCAATGTAAGTTTTCTCCACTCTGACATTTGATGAAGTAGGACTTTGTCCACAAAAACTCATGCAAAAAATAAATGTGTTAGTCTTTAAAAGTGCCACAGGACTCCTTTTTTGTTTTGTTGAACTGGACTGACTAACATGGCTACTCCTTTGGAACTGAAATTTTTTTAATTTCACTGTCATTAAATAATTGTCTGAACTTCAGCATAACTTCCTGCAACTGTGAAAATTTAAGTAAAGAGAAAAAAGCATTAAAAAATAATTTCAATCAATAACATTGATTTTTTTTTTTTTTATGAGTTCTCCTAAGCTTGCTTCCTTCTTTCCTGACTTTGGTTCACCTTTTTTTTTTTTTTTTTTTTTTTTAAATAGAGGATCAGTACTACTTTTCCTGTGTTGTGTTTAGTGTCTGCCTGCTCTTCTGCTCTGTCATCCATCCTTTTTCTCATTCTCTCTCTCTTCCCCTGTATTTCATTTTTCTATTCTTCCTCTATTTTCATCTTGTATATAAAGCAGCTGATTCCATGCAAAAATCTACATTTAAAAGAGTGATGCATTAAGGTTGCAAGTCAAGGATTCAGAAGTCTGAGAATATCAGAATTAAGGTTGCCTGTGGAACATTGTCTACCCCCTTGCACATATGTATTATGATGCATTCTTTAACTACTTGATCACATGCTGCTTTCCCAAGGACCCTTTGCTTATTTGGTGCTGAGGTTGGATGGTGAATGAGATAAGGCTTTATGACAGGTGTTGCCAAACTGCAGCTTGCAAGCCGCGTGCGGCTCTTCAAAGAAAAAGTGTGGTTTGCGAAAGAGCGCGGTGGGGATGGGCTGGGGAAGCAGTGGCATTCTCAGAGACCGTGGGAAAGTGGCAGCATGGTTGTAGCCTCGGGGATGATGTGGAGAAGTGCAGCCTGGTCAGAGACAATTGGGAAGCTGTGAGGATGACAGGGAGAAACTAAGTTTTTACTGTATAGGTAGGCCTAGTTTTCATGGTAACTTTAAGTAAATATTAGAATCTAACATTAGTAGGATCAATATTTGCCATCTTTTTACAATAAAATTAAAGTTTGCAATTTTAAACTTAGTAATTTTGAAGTAGGTAAAATATGGCCATATGTCTCAGTGCAGCTCTCTAAGGTTTAATAATCAACTTGTGTGGCTCTTGAGTTCCATGAGTTTGGCCATCCCTGCTTTATAATGAATGAAGCTACATGTAGAAAAACCAATAACTTATAGTTAAAGCACTACACTGGGTCGTATGTGAACTGGGTTATAGCCCTGACTTAGATCAGGTCTATGCTGGTGGCAGAATTCGGCCACAGTTGATGGAAGTTACGCAGCCTACTCAGAGTAGCTTGCATAACTCCCATTGACTTCCTGATTCACCTTAAGTGCAGCATATGCACTGCACTGTACGGGTGGAAATGTGTTCCAGTTAAAGCGGCACTTTGCCACTGGAGGGGTTGATTTTATTAAGTCAGTTTCCCAGTTGGCTGAGCATATCTTGACTGGCTGTCAGTTGGTCCAGAAAAATCAATCTGATGGCAGTGACTTTGCTGCTGTCAAGTGGACATGGCCTCAGCCACAGTCTTCCCATGTGGTGATCTAAATCAGGCCTTGACAAATCTGCTGTACACCAAGGGGTGCTGATGTTTTTGGGCTGGCTGCTAGATATTCAGCAGAGTGGGGTCCCCTGTGGCTGCTGGGAAAAAGAGAGTTGCTCCTGGTGGGTCTTTTGGCAGTGCATGGGGAAGAGGGAGAGACAGCAGCGCTCTCCCCCTCCAGGGCTGTGCCTCTTCACTACCCCGCAGCACTGCCAAAAGAGCTGCCAGCAGTGGCTTTTTACCAGTATTGGGGGGGGGGGGGGGGGTTTTTTTTTTTTTTTTTTTTGTTTTAGCACACCATGCCTGCCACCAAAATACCCCCACCTTCCTGCTGCCGAAAAAAGCCACTGCTGGCAGCTCTTTTAGTGTCAGTGGGTAGAGGGAGAGATGGCAATGCTGGAAGGAGTGTGTGTCACTATCTCTCCCTCTTACCCCTGCGCCACTAACAAAGCCATTTGACAGCAGGGTAAAGAGGGTTTTTAAGCACAGTGTGCTGGCTGCCAAAAGGAACTGCGGCAGCTTTTGGTGACAGATTGCAGCATGCTCTGTGCCTCAGTGTTGGCATGGGGGCCCTTTCCCCCAGCATTCTTAGGCACCAGGGGCAAAATCCTAGGCATTGTGGTGACCTGGAGCCTAGGATTTGTCAAGGTCTGTTCTAAATGATTGATCCAACATTTTTAGATGTGGCCATTAGTTCGATGTTCCTCATATTCTGAGTGCCCAGCCTCTGCCATCCTTGGGTGTCTAAGTTGGGTAACTGCTCTAAACTCTGTGGTTCCATTCTCTCTTACCCACTCCCGGATGCCTTTGGCGGCAAGATGAAGGCAAGGGGTTGGGGTGGGAGCATGGAGCCAAGTCTCTGAGTTAGCCTGCCCCGTCCCAGAGCCTCTTGGGTGGCCTGGCGTGCCTCACCCCTGGGGGCAGAGCAGCTGACCCCAGGGTGGGAGTGCGGAGCCTGTTCTCTGGACCGGCCAGCCCTGCCCTGCCCCTGCAGCATGGGGTGAGGGTGATAGCCTCCACAGGCCAATTGGCCCTGGGCCCTATTCTTCCCTCGCCTTTACACCCTCCCCCAGGTACGGCCCTGTGTCCAGCTGAGGTGTCTGAAAATCACAGCTGCCCACAGAGTACTAAATAACATCTATGAAAACTTAATAAGACTGATCTGCTTTCTCTCTGCTGCAACTTGGTAATACTGGCAAGTGATGGAGTCCCTGGATCTGTATCTCCACTGACTTGGGAAGGAAACAGTACATCACTTAACTTAACTTAACCCTTACAACTTTAAAGCTGAGAAATATGAAAATTATATTCTTTTTTTATCCTCAGTGAGAACTAAGGGATTTAAATATTTTTAGCAAGGGTGGTTTCATATGAAATAAACTTTTTGGAAAAACATCAGGCTCAGGTTTGTAGTTCTGGTTAGATCTTTAGATCAGTACTGATAGCTGGACATTTTATTCTTTTGAAAGAATTAGTTTCATCATGAAAACATTCTTGAAGTAACCAGATGGTAGAATTGAAAGCAGGTTATTAATATCTTGCCTCAGCTGCCCAGGATCTTACCTCCTTGGCTTCCAGCATCTTCAAGCCTGCACTCATATCTCTTGCCAGGAAGGACAGGTGTTGAAAGTGCTTTCTTCAGATTCCTGATCTTAGAATCAATGATTCTCTCTGCAGGCCTGTTAAGAGAAACTCAATACCTTGGCCAGCTCCTGTGCCTTTCCTGCTTCTGCTCACTCCTTTGGAGATGGAGCGGATGCTGTGAGAGATGCTGCATTTGCAAAATCTTCTGTCCTTTTCTTTCTCAGCCTACGTTCAAATCCCGCATGCACTCTCCGTCTTTGAAAGTGGCATTTGTGACATTAGAGTCAAGAAAGATTAAAAAAAAAAAAAAATGGAATCTGTTATTTCTGGAAACTCCCAGACAATTTTTCTTTCCATCTATCATGTCAAATAAGAAAGACTGAGGACTTAGAACAATATATATGGATTCAAGTGGTGGGTGTGTAGCTGCCCTGAATTACAGAGTATCAAAAATTCTCCAAGGAGGTTGGACTCCAAATTCCTTAAAAAGAGGTGGCATGAGCACTGGTAATGAGGCATTGTTGGGGCACAGTAAAAGGACATTGGGAGGCTGACTTGGGAGTAAAAGGAGACAGAATGTGTGGCAACTCTTGGCAGCTTGGGTGGGATTGGGAGTTCTGGAGAGAAGAGTCTTAAAGCCTGCTGTCAGCTAGTTGTAACTCAAGGAAGGGAAATGTCCTGCCGTGTACATCCATCGTACTCCTTTCCATTTGTTCTTGGTTTTACCCTTTCAATGATAGGAGGAAGGCACCACTTCTATATTCATACCACAGAAGATAAAACTGTTGGTAGGATGCATGGTTCAACTTCCTGAACTAGTTAGGTTGCAGGAATTTATTATAGTAAAAACAAAATTTAAACAAAGCTTTCACAGATCTACGTGTCAAAATACTTTGAAAAACATAAGACATTCACTGATAAACTTCTGTTAAAGGAACACATCTGTCCTGTGTTTATTCAGAATCCTGTTGGTCTACTTTGGTGACAGGTATTTTACTATTGTCAGTCCTGCAGAAACAACCCAGCTATAAGGACATCAACTATTAGAGTCTTTACTGGCTTTGTGCATAACTGAAGTCCCGGTTGGAGAGTCTCTGTTGTCATCAAAGTATGTGTTCAGTTACCCTTGTGCAAGTCCAACTTCTAGGCAGATGTAGTGAAAGTAATGTTCTTCTTCGAGTGATTGCTCAAGTCATTCCAGTTCAACTCAGGTGAGTTTTCCCCAGTCTACCTGCAGGGTTGGCAGAGACTGCTAGAGGGTGCTCTGCGACTGCCCCATATATATCTCTGCTGACCTTAGCCTCCTCAGTTCCTTCTTACCGCCCTGACAGTCGCTGGATCTCTAGCTTTGCTAGTTCTTCCCCATTGTTTCTCTAGTTCAGTTTGTACTTAGTTTTTTAGTGTTAGGATTTAGGACTGTTAAGGGTGCTCTTGATGCCCCAGGCTGTAAGGCCAGGGCATGCCTGGTTTTAAAATGTGCTTGGACTGTAAGAAGTGCATGTCTAGGGACGACTTGCATGCCCTTTGTCTGAGGTGTTTGGGTGAGTCCCACTTGGCACTGGTGCCCCATCAGACGTGGCCTGGGAGTCTGATCTGGACTCAGTGCGTGAGACGGATCAACCCCCCGGAGAAGGTGCGTCAGTGCCTGCTCCTTTGGAGGTCCATGAAGAATCATCCTCCTCATCCCTGGATGAGGCCATTGCAGGTGCAACCCCAGTGTCTATGCTGGACGACAGTAGGGCCTATCACGAGCTTTTGAGAAGGGTGGCTCGTAAGTTGGGTCTCCAAGCAGAAGAACTGGTGGAGGAGACTGATCCCGTGGTGGACATCTTGACCCCAGAAGGTCCTTTGCGAGTGGCCCTTCCTCTCATTAAAACTATCAGGGACACTATGAAGGCTCTCTGGCATACGTCGGGCTCCATCTTGCCCACGGCCAAAAGGATGGAGCGGAAGTACTTTTGTCCCAGCTAAAGGCCACGAGCAATTTTATATTCACCCAGGTCCCTAGTGGTGGCAGCGGCCAACAAGAGGGAGCGCTAAGGCCACCCCGGTCCCACCCCCAAATCAAAAGACACGAAAAAGATGGACTTGTTTGGGAGGAAAGTTTATTCGACCAGGGGTCTGCAACTGCGAATCGCGAACCAACAGGTGCTATTTAGCCGCTATGCCTTCAGTTCTTGGGCGGCAATGGAGAAATTTACAATTGCTTTTCCTCTGGACTCTAAGGTAGAGCTCTTGGCCATGATTAAGGAGGGCAGAGTGGTCTCAAGGGCTTTGCTACAATCAGCCCTGGACGCTGCTACTAAGGCAGTGGCATTGGGGGTGATGATGAGGCCGAGTTCATGGCTCCAGTCATCTGGTCTTCCACATGAGGTGCAGATGACAATCCAAGACTTCCCCTTTGAAGGCCAGGATGTGTTTGTGGAGCAAACAGATGACAAGTTACAGACCCTAAAATATTCCAGAGCTATGTTAAAATCCTTGGGACTCCACACTCTGGTGTTGCAGCATCGCCCTTTTCACCCGCAGCCCACTCAAAGATCTTTTAACTGAAGATCGGATTTCTCCTGTAGGGGAAACCGGAGCAGGCACTGTTCGGATCACCACCCAGCTGGTCACTTTAAGGGCAATTTGTGGCCCCAGCAGAGCTCGAGGAAGGGCTTTTGAGGATGTGCCCGAGGACAGCATATGAGACTCGTATGTGATCCACCCCATTTCTCCTTTCGGAGACAGACTGTCCTACTTTTACCATGTGTGCACCAACATTACGTCGGAGCAATGGGTCCTGCGGATGGTCAAATGGGTATACTCACTCCAGTTCTCCTCTGCCCCGCCTTCTCACCCTCTCCAGCCTTCCCTGTCCATTTTCAGGGACCTCTCTCATGAACAGCTCCTGCAAGCAGAGGTGAACTCGCTTCTAGCTCAAGGGGCAGTGCAGGAGGTTCTGGAAGACAGAAAAGGAAAAGGATTCAATTTCTGGTATGTCCTCATTCCCAAGGCTAAAGGAGGCCTCCGCCTGATTTTAGATCTCTGGGGCCTGAACAGGTTTCTCTGCAAGGTGAAATTCCACATGGTGTTATCTAGCTTCTGTTATCCCATCTTTGGATCATGGAGACTGATACGCTGCCCTCAATTTGCGGGACGCTTATTTTCATATCACTATTCTCCCCCACCACAACCATTTTCTTCGTTTTGTAGTTGGCAGCTGCCACTGTCAGTTTACGGTCCTGCCCTTCGGACTTGTGGCAGCTCCTCGTGTGTTTACGAAATGTCTGGCCATAGTGGTGTAGAGGGAAGTTTTAACATTGAATGTATCATTAGTGACCCCTCTAGGGTGTTTGTGTGATTTTGAATTAGGATGTATAAATAATGATGTTTGGGATTCGTTATTATACACTGCTGGCACTTGCTGCTGCTCCTCCTCCCCAGCAATGGGGCAGCATGGTTGAGAAGAGTAGTGTAACTCTGTTTGAGAATAAGAACTTGGAGTACCAGAGGCAAACAGAGTAACAGTGATGGACAGGGGCTGCTGGCAGACTGCTACAGTGAAGTCTGCCTAGTGACAGCATGGGAGGCACAGCAGCCTGAGTGCCATGCACAACCAAATACAAAGCTGTGCGCAGCCTTCAGTGCCACATGAACTCCTATGGACGCCTTCCAAATTGTTCTCTGTGGCAGGGGAATGGTGCACAGTTTGAACAGTGTCTGAATTTAAGGAGGGCACTGTCAGTTGGTAGCTTCCTTTGAGCAGTGTCCATTGCCTGAGGATCTTCAGGAGGAATACATCGTGGGACCAGGGACTCAAGGATCCAGGGAGCTAGGGAGGCTTGGAGGGAAAGGGTTGCTAAGTGCCTGCTTTCCAGTGGCATGCTGGCTCGGCCTCTGCTTGTGTGCTCCCAGGGACTCTCCACTGGACTTTCGTCAGGAGATTGCCAGCCTGTCTGGGGCCAGAAGTAGACGAGGATTCAAGGGAGTTCGGCAGGGCCTTGAGAGAGGGTCGCTGGCCATAGCTCAGTGGTTACCAATTCAGCCTTTGCCTGGAGCTCCGAAGAGGACCCCGTTGAGGACCTGTGGATCTGGGACTGTAAGGCCCTGAAGACCTGTCTTGGACTCAGTTGTTGGGGTGAAAGGACTCTAGTTACAGGGTCATCAGCAGCCCAGAAGAAGGCAGTGCATGCTGGGGGGATACTGGACCTGGACCCAGAAGCAGATGGGGATTGTCGGGGGATGGTGGTCATGATCAGCACCCAGCTGGGCAAAGACCAACCATGAATACTCCCTTATTTCTGGAGGTATCCTTTGGACAGAAGGGAAGGTCAGTGGGCTTGGCCCACTTCTTGTTCTTGCAGTTAAGCCACTTGTTGGTTTTAGGTACTATAAAGGGTGAGGGTTCTCTGTTCTTGGGTTGGTCTTTGCATTGTGTTATGCTTTTAGGGGCTGGGGATGGCCCCCTTCCCTTAATAAAGCTGTTTACTGGTTAAGACCTACTTGTGTGTGGGAGTGTTTCTTCCTTGCCATTTGCTGGGGTTGATAGATGCCTTAGGTGGGGTCCAATTCCTGAGCAGCAAGTGAGCTTAAGGTGCTCGGTCTTGCTATTTGGGGTTGAAGGAGACCAGATTTCCCCCAACAGTGGCCACTTTCTTTCGAAGACGAGGGATCTGGGTTTTTCCGTATCTCGATAACTCGTTAGTCAAGGGCAGGTCCTATCAGGAAGTGCAGACCCAGTTACACTTTATATGGAGTACCTTTGACAGTCTTGGTCTCTTGGTCAATGAAGAAAAATCCACACTGATCCTCTCGCAGCACATTGTTTTTATAGGGGCACTCCTGGACTCAAGATTGGCAAGGGCCTTTCTTCCTGAAAAGCATTTTCACGCGGTATGTTCTATGGTATGGGACCTTTGTGAACACCCCCTGGCTATGGTCAGGAAGTGTCTGCAGTTACTAGGCCACATGGCATCGTGCACCTATGTGGTGGAACATGCTTGCCCTACCCCTTTGCCAGCTTTAGGCCTGTTTGGTGACAGTCTACCGGCTGGGAAGAGACTCCTTAGAGACCATCCTGTCGGTCCTGCGGGAAGTTCAACACTCCCTGACCTGGTGGACAGAGAGCGTCAATATGTGCGAAGGCCGCCTGTTCGGGAGCTGGCACCATCAGTGACCCTCGTCACAGACATGTTGAATGTGGGATGGGGCGCTCACTTGGGGGACATTCGAACACAAGGCTGCCGGTTGGGGAGCGAGACCTTCATGCACATCAACTTGAAAGAGCTCTGGGTTGTCCATCTAGCGTGTGTAGCGTTCAAGGACACTGTGCTCCAGGACTGTGCGGGTGCAAACAAACAACACCACAGCAATGTATTACATCAACAAACAGGTGGGTGCTTGCTCCTCTGCTGGGAAGCTCTGATGCTTTGGGACTTTTGCATCCGACACTCCATCCGTCTGATGATGTCCTTTCTGCCCGCAACCTAGAACACCCTGGCAAATGACCTCAGCAGGTGCTTCCTGTCGCACAAGTGGTCCCAAGGGGAGGCCGTTGCGCGGGCCGTCTTCTGACGGTGGGGCTGTCCCCAAGTAGACCTGTTCGTGTCAGACCTCAATAAGAAATGTGACAGGTTTTGCTCCTTTTGGAACCGCAACCCAGGGTCGCTGTCCAATGCCTTTCTGATTCTCTGGTCATTCCATCTGCATTATGCCTTTTCCCCCAACTCCACTTATTCATCAGGTCCTTCTCAAGGTGTAGCGGGACTGGGCATGTCTGATCCTGGTGGCTCCGCAGTGGCCATGTCAGCACTGGTTCTCCCTTCTACTAGATCTGTCCAAGGAGACCCAGCTCCATCTCCCCATGCTTCCGGACCGCCTGACATAGGACCAGGGCTCTCTTCACCAACCCAGTCTGTGGAGCTTACGTTTCATGGTGTGGCTGCTCAGTGGTTGACTCAGGAGGGGAGACTGTGTTCAGCAGGGGTTCAAGAAGTTTTGCTTAACATCTGGAAACCCGCAATGTGGGCTGCTTATTAAGCAATGTGGAAGTGCTTCTCTGTTTGGGCTCTGAGCAAGGGGTTGTCCTCCGATAAGGTTCCAGTGCTTCGTGTCTTAGACCTGCTAGAGCTGAAGCATCAAAGTTTAGCAACGTCCTTGGTAAAGGTCCATCTGGCTGCCATTTTGGCCTTCCATGAAGGCTCTGCTCAAGATTCATTGTTTTTGGACCTGCTGGGCAAAAGGTTCCTGAAGGGCCTAGACAGGTTGTTCCCATGTCACTGGGCTCCAGTAGCTCAATGGGACCTTAACTTGGCTCTTTCGAGGCTGACAGGGCCTCCATTTGAGCCCCTGGAGTCTTGTTCCCTGCTACTGCTATTGTGGAAAACAGCCACCTTCATTGCCATAACTTCAGCAAGGAGAGTGTTGGAGCTACCTGCTGTCATGGCAGAACCCCCATTTATCCAGTTTTTCAAAGACAAGGTCCAGCTGTGCCCGCATCCAGCGTTCCTTCCAAAAGTAGTTTCGCAGTTCCATATGTCAAAGGGCATCTGCCTCCCATTGTTTTACCTGAAGCCTCATTGCTTCGGAGGAGAGATGCCTTCACTTGCTGGATGCCCACAGAGCGCTGGCATTCTATGCTGATCGTACCACACCCTTCTGGAAATCCCCGCAGCTTTTTGTGGCGGTAGCAGACAGAATGAAGGGTTGTCTTGTCTCCCCTCAATGCCTGTCGTCATGGATCACGGCGTGTATTAAGCAATGTTATGAGCTGGCCCAGCTTCCCCTGCCTCAGCTTACAGCCCACTTCACACACGCACAGGCATCCTCGGCTGTGTTTGTGGAGGGAGTGCCTGTTGTGGACATTTGCAAGGTGGCCACGTGGTCTTCAGTCCACACATTCACCGTGCGTTATGTGATCACACAGCAATCAAGAGATGATACGGCAGTGGGAGCAGCTATGCTTCGCTCAGTGGAGCTTTAGAATTCCGACCTGCTTCCGAGGTCAGGCTTGGGAATCACCTGAGTTAGAATGATATGAGCAATCATTCGAAGAAGAAGAGGTTAACTTACCTGTAACTGGTGTTCTTCGAGATGTGTTGCTCATGTACATTCCAACACCCGCCCTCGTCCCCTCAGCCGGAATTCGGCAAGAAGGAACTGAGGAGGCTAGGGTTGGCAGGGATATGTGTGGGGTGGTCACGGAGCGCCCTCTTAGCAGCCTCTGCCACCCCTGCAGGTAGACTGGGGAAAACTCTCCGGCGAACTGTGCATGCAGCATGTGCACACCTGAGTTGAGTTGGAATGTACACAAGCAACACATCTCGAAGAACAGCAGTTACAGGTAAGTAACCTCTTCTTCCCCACCTGAATTACTAGCAATGATGCATAAGCCGTAAAATATAGTGAGTGGGCTGGAGAAAAACATGTTATCGAGTAAATTTGATACAGAAGTGTTGGAACATCACAAATTTGGAATCCCTCGATGCCTTATTTTTAACAAAGTTGCTTCGATTAGAACAAAATTTCAAGGTTACAAATACATACCAGTGCATAAAATGTTATTTCAATAAAGAATTATCAAATGCTAACAAGTTTGGAGCCAAGATTCTGCAAACTATGTAGGAACATAAAATGGCGAGACTAAATTGGACCTATGATCTGTCTAGTCCAGTATATCCAGCAATTGCTGGTACCAAATGCATTGAGGGAAGATTCAAGGAACCACCTGCTAAACAATTGTGAAATGACCAGTTCATTTAACTTTTTCTTTTTAGTCCCTTTCAGAGGTTTGCTTGTGCCCAGAAGCACAGGACATATTCCGTCTATTTTTTTTTTTTTTAAATCCCCTTTAATGTATCTGTGATTTTTCTCATCCATATAAATATATAACTTTTAAAAATCTTTCTTCACACGTGGCACTAAATTCCACATATAGCTTTCTGAACCAAATATAATTTTCCTTCACTCTTTAATTGGTGAGTTTTCAGTATAATTGTATGCCATCTTGTACTGAGCAGTGGTAAAAAGTGACACTCATTTTAATTCTTCTATACCATTTATTTGTTCTATATTTCATTGGTCAGATTTGTCCAGAGAAGACAAAACAGTCGTAGTGTTTTTAGTCTTTCTTCATACCTCTTAACATTTTCATTGTGTCTCTAAACCTCCACTATTCCAGCTATGTAGGGATTTTGTTTTGTTTTGCTTGACCAAAACTAGGTATCATATTCCAGAAGAGGGCATGCCATTGATTTACTTTATATTTCAATAATGTTAGTATTTCAAAACTATTCTTTATGCAACCTAATATTTGTCTGGCCTTTTTGATGATGCAGCATGTAGACCAGATATTTTCACTGAGCTTTCTGCAGTGAAGTGGAAGCTCTCTTTCTGACAAGTTGATTTAGAATGCAATACTATGTGCTCCTTCTTGTGTGTACTATTTTGCATTTGTGAACACTGCATTAAAGCTACCACTGCACTGCCCACTCACACACCTTTGTTATGTCCCTCTGACATTCTCCTTAGTTTTGTCTGGTCTTGATTAATCTAAGTAAATGTCATCTGTAAATTTGTCACTTCACTAATCACTGCCTTTTCCTGATGTTTGATGTTCAATTAATGTCATGGAGCACCTATTCTTGTTTGGCTCTTTAACCTACTCTTAAAAGTTTTGCTACGTTATAAGTCCAAATTAATTGTTAGGCAGTTCTTACTCTACCATCCTGTGGCTGTATTGGGAGAATTGTAATGTACCAAAAGGCCAGATTTTGTTTTTCTTTAGAGAAACGGTGTTGATTTGTTCCTATCATCTTGTGTACCTCTAAGTATTTTATAATTATAATTTCAACTAATCTGCCCAGTTCCTGAACTCAGGCTCGCCAGTTGCAGGTCACTCCTAATGTCTTTTAAAGTATAATGATAACATTTGTTACCTTTTTAACAGAAAAATGTCCTAGTGACTTGTTGCCGTTTAGTTTAAGAACTTGTTTCAATTCCTCTTCTTTTTCTGAAATATCAGTTTCTGACAGTTACTCATGTTTCTTGTTTTTATTACCTGAAAGGAGGAAGTCTAAGAAAGGGATGCCAGCATCCCTTTGGTTAAAAACTGATGCAGATAAATCATTTTTCTTCCTTTATCCTTCCATTAATTGCTCATTCTCGTTGTACTTCCTTAGGCTTTCTGCTTCTCATATATTTAAAGAATTTCTTGTTTTTCTATTTGCTCTTCAAATTCTCTGTTTTTGTTTCTAATTTCAGTTTTATATTTTATGTCATAGTTTGTTCCTTTCTGTTGACCTCAATGGGACTTAATTTGCATGTTTCAAAAACTGCCATTTTAGCTTAACTCTGATCCTGTATAAATATCAGTCCTATGTATCCAGTCCTTCTCTCCAAACCACGATACACTTATTTCCAAGATGACGCACCTTCCTCTCATTTGCTATGCATACAGATCTCAAACTTGCCTCATATTGGCAATAGATCTGTCTAGTCCACTGAATAAATATACATATTTTAAAACATATTACATTTTCTCCTACTGTTTCTGTATGAATGACATCATCTTCTGTGTGCCATTACACTGTGCCAGGGAACTTCACTGCTGCTGTATAAACTAGAACCTGTTCTGTATCTGTCCCGTCTATCCTCCTGCTAGGTCTTTTAAGACCCCAGACTCCATAAATAGGCCTGATGGTGCACCTTTATCTTGGTCTAGCTTCACAAGTTAGTTTCAGATGTCTGAACACTGTTACAGTAGAAATACAGTGGGAGAGATTTGAGTTGTTATATTTTAATTTCTAGCCAATGATATGGGGATTCATGGGTGGAAGTTATGCTTGTTTGCAAAACTGTAGTGCTGAATATCCTGTCTTTCAAACTTAAATAAATAAATAAAAATCCCGAACTATGATGTTTTAAATAGTAACTGTTGTAAGCAAGTATCGATTTAAAGCATGCTTGTTTATTGAACAGGACTGCTGCTTATAGTTTATTGATCTTTTACGGTGCACCTGTGGTCTTACCTAGAATTACCTATCTGTAGAGCCCTGCATGGATACAGATAAGTGGATCCGTATCCGACCTGCATCCGCAAGAAATGGTTTGCGGGGCTCTAGCTCTGTGCAGATAAAAATATGTGGGTCCGTATCCGATCTGCATCCACAAGAAATGGTCCGCAGATATCCATGCTGTATCCACGGATGCGGATATAAGATGGATATCTGCTGATTTGCAGGGCTCTACTTATCTACCCAGATGATAATGTTGCTTCCTTTGTCCCTGTAAAATGTCACCTTTGGACAGTCAGACAACCGTGCATAAGTGTCATTTTGGTCACTGCTCAACAATATTTAGTTACAGATTGGAGGAGTACCTACTGTTTTTTCAAAAACTACCGAAGTAGGTAATCCTGACCTCCTGTGTTAATGTTCCTCCCTGCTCCCACTTCCAACAGTGGATCCCAGGTTCTTTCTGGGTATCATTCAGTTGATTTTCATCTGTCATCTCTGGTTATGAAGTCTAAACCAAGTACTGCAGTGTGACTACTGGTACTTCAGTTCACATGGTATGTAGGGTTGATAAAGGTGCATGCTTTGGTGTTACATATAATAAGTTAGTTCATGTGTGGACTTTATAATAAGGGGAAATATTTGGGCACCTGTGCAGGAAATTCTAAGTGAGGGGGGAAATTGAATGGTTGTTTGACTGATGGTGATTAGATGTAGTGTTTGGGTGCTCTGATGTCCTTTCCTAAGAAATTGTTTAAAACACACACTGGACTTGTGAAGAGGAATGTGAGATAATTTAAACAGGAAAATTTTCATAGTGCCCCTTGAATCTTTGATCATGAGAGCTAAGAGAATACCTGACTTATGCTGTGATTAGAGCAGCATTTTTCTGAAGGTTCCTAGCCTTTCTTATGTTAGCTACTGTATGTGACACTGTGCATAAAGGCAAGTGTCATTTTTTGTACAGAATGAGTTACTTTTCACAAAATATAGTCAGTGTTCTTATAGCACCTTTCATTTCTGGATTCCAGGGTTCTTTAAAGATGATGTGAGGTAGGTAAGTATTTTTATTGCCACTTTACATACAAGGAAACTGAAATAGAAAGATGAAAGTGCTTGGTCAAGGCAACATAGGAAGTCTGTGGCATAGCCAGGTATAGAATCCAGATCTCCTGACTACTGCTCTCCTGTGCTTTAGTCATTAAAGTAAAGCATCTTTCCTTTCTTGGAAGCTCTTATTCTTTTATGCACACAGGTATTCTGGAAATTGTGTTGTAGAATACCACCAGAATAAGGGAATGAAGGTGTGCGTTCACTGTTTAGAAACTACATGGTCTTTTCTGGACCAGTCACTGAAATAAAGTGACTACATTAGTTGTGATATGTGGAAAAAGGCCACGTTAGGGTGACATGCACTTTGCTCCACCGATTTCTGACCTGCAATGCTTGCCTTTGCAGATGGAACATGAGGATTTTGTAATGGAAGGGCATGGAAAGACTCCACCACCTGGTGAAGAAAACAAACAGTGAGTCACACGTTTACTTAAAAAGGGCCTTACCATAGTAAATGGTGGGAAGCACTCTTGTTTAAACGTGCTGGAAGCATTGGTTGTTCTTATGGTGCTCACCCTTGGTTTCTAAAAGACTCATTTCATAGTGGCTAGTTGTCAAAAAGGCAGTGTCTTGACTTGTCTTAAATTCTGAAGCACAATGCTCTGCTTTATATGTCGTGTAGTGGGTTAATCAGAATTTGTAGTTAAAGGACTAATGGCTCTAGGAAGCTGAAACTGACATAATGAACTCACATTTACTGGTGGAAATGTACATGAAGATTTACATGCCCCTTGACCAGTGAAGCCACTGTAAAATGCACCAAAACAAGGGTTTGCTCACTGTGAACCCTTAGTATGCATCTGGTAGATTGGTCCTCTGTGAAATGTGAATGTTGTTTTATTAAAAATAAATTTCCAGAAAGGAATTGTAACTGTAAACAGTATGTCTTTTCAGGATGGGAAGGATGGATTTAGGATTGAGATGCTGACTTTTTGTGGTTTTAGAAAAGAGGAGATGTGATCATAGAAGAAAGTGATTTGGAGAAAATTTCTCTAAGTACTTCTTGGTAGAAACCTTTCATTTGTTGAGGGAGAGCAAAGCTCTCTGCTAATTGTGCTGTACTGATGGGTATAAACTCGATAATTCCTTTGCTTGAGCCAGTGCCAACACTGTGGTGATTATCCTTTTCTTGACTTACATGTTTGTAGAGGGTAGGAAGATCTTGGATTATTGGCAGAACCAGACCATAAAAATCTTCTTAACGTTTTAAAAACTTCTTAATACATTTACCATGTCACTTTGTCATTTAAAGGAGGAGAGTGATCTTATCCACCTTACTATGCTGCCTGCTAGCTAATGCCGCAAACTGTGTTGTTTCATAGAATCATAGAACCATAGGGTTGGAAGGACCCTCTGAGGTCATCTAGTCCAACCCCCTGCCAAAAAAAGTGGGAGCACTTCCACTAAATTATCCCAGCCAGAGTTTTATCCAGCTGAGCCTTAAACATCTCCAAAGATGGAGATTCCACCACCTTCCTAGGTAGCCCATTCCAATGATTTACCACCCTCCTAGTAAAAAAGTTTTTCCTAATATCTAGCCTTCACCTCCCCAGCTGCAACTTGAAACCATTGCTCCTTGTTCTATACTTTCTTACTACTGAGAACAGCCGTGCTCTGTCCTCCTTGGAGCATCCCTTCAGGTAGTTGAAGGTTGCTATCAAATCTCCCCTCAGTACTCTCTTCTTCAGGCTAAATAAGCCTAGTTCCTTCAGTCTTTCTTCATAGGGGTTGTACTCCAGCCCCTTGATCATTTTTGTTGCCCTCCGCTGCACTCTTTCTAATTTGTCCATGTCCTTTTTGTAGTGGGGAGCCCAAAACTGGATACAGTATTCTAGATGCGGCCTCACCAGTGCCGAATAGAGGGGAGTGACACATCCTTTGATCTGCTGGCAGCGCTTCTTCTGATGCAACCCAGTATGCCATTGGCCTTTTTGACAGCAAGAGCACACTGCTGACTCATATCCAGCTTCCCATCCACCAGGACCCCCAGGTCCTTTTCTACAGTGCTGCTACTTAGCTGATCACTCCCCAGCCTATAGCAGTACATGGGGTTTTTCCGTCCCAAGTGCAGGACTTTGCACTTGTCCTTGTTGAACCTCATGAGATGTCTATTGGCCCACTGCTCTAATTTGTCAAGTCTTCCTGAATCTTCTCCTTGCCCTCCAGCATGTCTACTATTCCTCCCATCTTGGTGTCATCTGCAAACTTACTGAGTGTGCAATAAATCCCATCATCCAGATCATTAATGAAAATGTTGAACAGAACTGACCCCAGGACTGACCCCTGGGACACACCACTTGTTACTGATTGCCAACTAGACATGGAGCCATTGATTCCTACACACTGAAACCATTGATCTATCCAGTTCTCTGTCCACCTTACAGTCCACACATCCAGCCCATACTTCTTTAATTGCTGACGAGAATGCTGTGGGAAACCCTATCAAAAGCCTTGCTAAAGTTGAGGTATATCACATCAACGGCTCTTCCCACATCCACAAATCCAGTCATCTCATCATAGAAGGCGATGAGGTTGGTCAGGCATGATTTACCCTTGGTGAATCCATGCTGACTGTTCCTGATCACTCTATTTTCTTCCAAGTGTTTCAGGATGGATTCTTTGAGAATCTGCTCCATGATTTTTCCAGGGATTGAGGTGAGGCTGACAGGCCTGTAATTCCCTGGATCCTCCTTCTTGTCTTTCTTGAAGATAGGCACTATATTTGCTTTTTTCCAGTCCTCCAGCACCTCCCCTGTTCACCACGAGTTTTCAAAGATAATGGCCAGTGGTACTGCTTGGATGCAGGTCATCCGGCCCCATGGACTTGTGTTTCATTGGTTCTGGTCTTACACTTTTAGTATACTGTTAACACAGTTGCTGCCTTTGTTCCAGAAGTTGTTTCTTAGGTGGGTAAGATGAACTGAGAGAGATTTTAGTGCCGAGCAGATTTATTCTTTTCCATAGTGAAAATGAGTCCAAGCTTTTCAAAATAATTATAGCTGTTTCTTTTTCTACTTGTAGCATAGTAAATTGAAGAGGAGTTGCAAACTGGTGGTGGTTGAAACACGGAGAAAGTTGCTGAAGTGAAGCAGATTTAAAAAATATAACAACTTTCTGACTCAATAAAATGTATCCAATACCTAATGGTGAAAATAAGTATGTGGCTGCAGAGGATAACCTGGAGGGATTTTATATGGGACTCAGAGTGATGATGTGGTTTGCCTTTTGTTCCTTCCTTTGTTCACTATGAATAAAATCCAGAATTCTTTAATAGCTGATCTGATTTATAGTTGCAACTTTTCTGGTGACTTAGAGCATTGTATTCCACCTTTTCAGAACTATCTTGACAGAGGGGACATTTAAAGCTTACTGTGGGCAGATTTCCTCACCATATTGTTTGTATTGCAGTACAGCAGGGGTACTCAAACTTTTTGCGAGCTGGTCCACATTCAGCCTTCCACCATTCATCGGGGTCCACAGGCAACTAGGGTAGGCCTACTGCTGGGAGCGGGGGGGGGGGG